>OY987244.1:16038357-16638357 GCA_963920765.1 Ulota crispa | reverse complement strand
CAACGTGTTTCCCTTGAGTCTCCAAATGACCAACCTGCCAACGGATCACAACAAAACGAGGTCAGACATTAAACTTATCACGGAGTGAACAACAAGGTACTCTTTCTCAGAAGTGGAGAACCACCACATTCAATCTACCCAGTTAATCCCATTAGCATAACCAGCAGAAGCGTACATCAGGGCGCTTAGCCTCGAGTATATTGCCATCAGATTTAGGTTACAGAAACTTTCAATTCCAAAGACAATGGCCTTCCAATTCCAAGAGCGCTTTACAACATCCTCGTTCATAAGTAGCAAACCACAAGAAAAACACAAAACCAACAACTAATCCCAAAACAATTTCCTCGCAAGCAAGCTTGTAAGTCTGTCGGTCATATTTTGTTATCCACGAAGCCATCTATTCACTAGAGGTTAAGTTTGAACGTGCAAATCTAATCCAAACTTCGCAAAGTGAAGAATCGCGATCTAATGGAGCAGAACAAAAGACCTTCGCTCCACCACGGGAGTATATTACCCAGACACACCGCAGAATAGGTTAATTCGTTTAGTTCCACGCCATCAAAGAAAAGAAGCTTCAAATGAAGGTCAGTCTGAACCTAACTAAATCCGATACCGAAATCACGTTTTCAGAAAGCCTAAATCGTCACCCTTCGACACGAGCTACCATCACAAACGGCAACCGTGAGTTACTGGATAACAGGGACGGTAACGACGATGCTCCAAGCGATTGGAGCGAAAAACGAGGTTTGATGCAATCCAGTTCAACGGTCAATTCCGAAGAAGCGCTTCCTTCCTGTTTCGGAGACAACATTACTGCTCAAGTTTCACTAAAGCCTCGCTTCAAAATTCTAATAATACCATCTCACTTGTCGATGACGACGTACCTGTGCAGGCCATGCTGGCCAGCCCTTCACCTTTGCCAACACGAGGTCTCCCTCGTTGAACTCCCGGGGCGGTGGTGCGTCGGCAGAAACGCCGGTTGCAGCTCCCCCTGCTTTGGCCACCCTCCCAGGTCCTCCTTTCTTTTTCGCCATAGCCTAGGGTTACATCTGCAAAAGAATTGCCGCCAAGATACAAACCTCACAACCTTTTGAACTTCAAAACCCTAACCGTGATTCCAAATCCTCACATTTAGTCACTACAGGTAAATCACCCAGACCTCGTGCATGCTCCTCCATAGAAGAGCCCGGTTAACCCTCACATAAAGTATGCCAACCACTACACGGTCACTCGCGCCCCTGAACCACAGCCTTGCACACTGGCACCTTTCTGCGCTTCTCAGCCCTAAGCCAAGAGGCGGGAAGAGAAAAGCCTTCTAATCGCACAAAAAAGACAGCAACTTCAGATCAAAATCGAGTGCCAAAGCCAGCCCTTCCTCTCAAAAAACTGGAAGCACGTGGTGTCACATCGTACCATCTCCTAAATTCTCAGAAACTCAAAAAGTAAGCAAGTAATAAATGAACACGAGCCAACCTCAATCACATTCCTTTGACTCGGACAGTCCGTCGAATTCCACCAGCAAAGCTTCTACGCCTCGCACCGCCACCCCGCCTCACACCTAGAGTTTGCCTCCAAGCGACCTATTCTCCTTCCCACAGTACCAAAAACAGCGAAATCGAAGTCGGTGGAAGGAGCAAAAACCCGGCCCTGCGATGCGATGCGATGCGATGCAGGCAATGCAACGCCCTTCCTCGCAATCAATTCATGCCTGGTATCAGTCGATGAAACCCTAACCACCATCGCCAAACTCGACCGTAGCAACTCATCGCTCCGAGGTTCCTGTCTCTCTCTGGCGCCCTTCCCCATGTCTGATGGATCCACATCCACGTCCACATCTTTGAGTTCTCATCGACATTTATTCATCCGTCCGTGAATCGGATGAAATAACGAGTGAATGGAATTCATGAACTGGCAATGAAGCTCTACGATAGAAATCTCATCCGTCACTCACCTGATTTAACATTGGCCGTCGGACAAGAGTGAAAAAAAAGTGTTGGAGAATTGGTTCTAAAATGTCTACACTTCAATCATACTGACATTCATGGGCTATAGTCTATAAGCTTAATGGAAGGATTTTGACTTGTGTCATAATTATGTAGACCTGTGTTTTATAATCAATCTCATGTTTTCCTCTTCGCAAACAAGTTAACCCTTGAACGGCCCGAAAGCCCTTTGCGGCCGTATGTATAGTCGTATGTACAAACGTATTTGAGCTGTTTTGAGGGCCTTTCAAATTTTTTTATGCACCCATCACCATACAATCCTTCAATATGTATGGTTGTAACACTTAATTTTGAGCTGATTCAAGCTTTTGAGTATTGATTGCAACTATATTTGGTATCGTATCTCTAAAGCCCAAGGGCCCTTTAGGGGTTAATCTGAAAAAGATATACATCAAACACTAATCTATCTAATTCAAAACTCAACCCACTTAGTGACAAATACAAAATTTTGATTTAAAAAATATGCACAAACTTGGAGTAGATTCTTTCAACTTTCACCTAGAGTAAAAAAATGTGATTATGATAAATGTGAAAGAGTTGTCTAAACTTAACTCAAAAACAAATGTTAAATCCTCATTTTAATTTTTTTTATAAATACATGTTTTTTTGTTTTTTCTTAATTAAGACTATGATAATTATACTTGAGTTCTATTTAATCATAAAAATTTGACATTAAATGTATGAACTAATCTAAATTTTTTTGACTTACTATTCTTTGAAAACTATAAATAATCAAGAGAAATGTAAATATGGCCATGTGAAAAGAATTTTCTTCCGAGTCATTCAAGTACATAAGTTATTTCAGCAACTAGGCCATCAGAAGAAGTTTCAACCCACAAAGGGATTACAAGTTGGGCTATTCCCCAAATAATAAATAATAAAAATAATGAAATAATAACAATGAAAAAAATATAAAGTTTTTTTTAATAATTAAAATTTTTAATGTATTCAAAATAATCAAAAAAATGTTATTTGACATGGCACAATGTTGATCATGTCAACCTAATCATATGACAAAGTTCCCAAGTCCCCATAGTTTGGGAACTTGCCAAGAACTCACAACCCCTTTTTGGCCCCAAATCCCTTGTAATGCCAATCTCGTAGACTACTTTATTATTCTTTAGTAAAAATGAAAAACTTTTACAGCACAAATTGTGAAATTTTAAGGTTTGAAGCAAGAAGCAACTTTTTTGGGAGCATTCAAATTATAAGCAGCTCTAATTTGGAGAGGCTTTTGCACCAATAAATTCCACTATTTTGATTGCATTTTTTAGATTAACTTTCATGATAGAGCTACTCATATGCTTGAAAAAATTTATAACATTTTGAATTGGGGAACACATACTAAAAAAATAGAGTACAAGACTAGCTTCAAGAAAATTCTCATACAATCATTTTTTCAACAATTTTTAACTTTTGTATACAATAATCTTTTTAGAATGTGAATAATGGAGGTTTAGATTTTAACTAGCTTTAGAGGAAGGGAAAAAAAGGTAACCGGCCAAAAATTGTGGCTTTGACAAGTTTGATCAACATAAGGCCACTTCTAACAAAGAGGAAGTAAATGACAATAAGCAAAAACTATTGCATGTACGGAATGAGGTTAGGTCAAGGTTTGAAAAGGAAATATCTTTGCCCTTCAACCTTTGGGCAAGATCTTGAAATTTCAATTGTAGTGAAAAAGTTTCTACCCAAGCTAGCTACCCCTTGAACAAACAAAATTACATTTTCCATCACAATAATTTTTTTACATTTTGAAATTATTTGACAATTTTTGCATTGGAAAGCTACTCCTTGGACACACATCCTCTAAAAAATTTATGAATCTTTATTGCTTATTCTACAAGTACTAACTTGACCAAAATTGCTATGTTACCAAAAGAAAATGTTGTTTGGGCCTTCACAAGTTAATAGCATTTTTTTTCCTCTTTCTAAAATTTTTATTTATCAACCTAAAATGTTTATATAAATTAGAATTAGGACAATCAATGCTCTTGCTATCCTCAAAATTCAACCACAACAGGTTATGTTTGGCAAAATTGATGGTGTATGTTTTGGGGAGTGTAGATTTTTGAAATGGAGACAAATTGCGATGAATGAAGGGTGTGTACATCTATACTAGTAAGTGGGAGGGATTTCTCTAAGTGCGCCATTTTCTAGAACCTTCTAGAAATTTTTGTTGTAAGTTGAAGCAACAAAGGAAACCCAAGATATAGAACACCAAGTGCCCTACAACCATGTCCATTTCAAAAAAATTGTAGAACTTTTTGGTGGAAGTTGAAACAATAAAGGACGCCCCAAATGTAGAACACCAAACGTCCTCCAACCATGTGCTAGAAACCAATAAAATGCCAAGCTCCTCTTAGCAAAATATAAGAGAGTAGTATTATGATGAAAGCAATTGGTATTGTTAATTTCAAAAAAAGACCAAAATGATGGTGTGTGTGAATTAGATTCTACACCAATTGTGAGAGATTGATTTTTTTGTATTTGTATAGTACATCAAGATTAAGTTCTAGACCAACTGATTTGTGAGATATCAAATTTTTGTAAAGTTGAATATTACATTACTCATACATGTCCTACTCACGCAAAGTGTGTGCCTATATACTAATACATCAGTATACATATACATATCTATATATACATATACATGTTTTTATTGACACAAATTGGAGGGCACATTTACTTTGTTTTTCTGTTCAATGGTCTCTAGCATTCAAGTTTATGAATTTCCACTCAAATGACCCACAATTTTCTAATTTAGATACGTTTTTTTGGTTGTTGGTTGTTGGTTTTTTTGGTTGTTGGTTGTTGGTTTTTTTGGTTGTTGGTTTTTTTGGTAGTAATTTTTATTTCTACATCCACATTTCTTTTTTGCTTTGTTACTGGCGACATATTTGAAAATAGTTGGAATCACCATAAAAATTCTTTTCAACAGTATGGGGACCATCTGCATGACAACACTATGATCCCAACAGCAAATATAAAATAAAGTGCAAAATATTGAATTCGTTGGTACAAGAGTACAAGACTACTCCCTTTCTAGCTTGAAACTGAACCACACAGGCCAAAACTAAAACCGCAAGTGAAAGTTTTATCTTTTCCAAAGAAAACCTTGGAAAGTGCCATTTTCCAACACCTCACTTTTTGAAAGGACCCATCTCATATGCCTCACCCTTTACTAAGCTTAAATGCGGAGTTTGGCAAAAGAACTGATTTTCATGTCCCTAAAGTAGAAACATGAAATCTCCTCGCAAAGAGCAGACCATATTTGTGCCACTACACTTGTCATCCAAGAGCTAAATCAACTAAGGTGCTTGACACTAACGTAGTCATTTTGAACTCCATTAGGGCATTAAAACCGTTCACCTCCTCAAATGTACTTAGCTGGTACATATTATTTTTCATAACTTTTCAATAACATACAAGTGACGTACATTTGAGGAGGTGGGCGGTTTTAGAATCTTATGACCTTTTCACTTCAAAATTTCATACCTAATTCTATAAAATTTTAAAAAATATGAAAAAACTTGGATCAGATGACATTTCCTCTTGTCTTTTAAGTAAAATTTATTGAAAAATATTTCAAGAAGTTTCACCTCCCCAAAATTCAATTTCAACCCTTAGATGTCAGTTTATGAGCCGACTACCTTAATAACCAATAACTATTGTTGCTACAAAAAATACTAAAACACAACACAAATATTCATTAATTCAAAAACAATTCTATCAACAAGAAGAACAACATCTAAACTTCATCCTAATGGTCTCAAATTTTTGTTAGCTTTGGATGGAGTAGTATATTGATCACTCAAATTTGGGAGTTGTTGATTATAAGCATCATGCGCTATATATTCTCCATGAAATACATGTGATATGCAATTTTGAATTCTTCTTGGACCAACAACAACCCACCATTTGAAAATGTGTAAGATTTTGACCATATGTAGAGGACCTTGAGGGGCTGCACAATATGTCCGATGTCTCAACTTTACAAATCCCAAGTTCAAATTTGGTTACTCAATTTATTGCGTTGTGCATGATATGAAAAGAAAGCAAAAAGAAAAAGAAAAAATCTTGAATATTTTCTACAAAACAACTGCTGAGATTTTATTTTTGTGAAATTCATCTATTAGAATAAGGTACCTACAAGAAAGTTGTCCGCAATGACTTGTCCAATTTGACTAAAATGTCCAAATCAACATTGCTCCCTTGTAGTGGTCTTTGTTTATTAATGCCAAAAAGTTCAAAAGTGTGGTGCAACATGATAAGCTTTTATAAATGCATTAGACCATGAAGTTTGAGATAGATTGTGAAACAATGAGAGCATCAGTCTAATCTGCAAACACGACAATATCACTACGGATAAACTACACCTTTGGAGTCACAAAAGCAAGATGGGTTGGATCCATTCACTACAAGGAAAAAATGTCCAAATTGACATGTTCCAATTGACTAAAATGTTTAAATTGACAAAACTTTGACAAAAAATGTCCAAATTGACAAAAATGTGTCCAAACCAAGGTGCTCTAATTGACAAAAAAATGTCCAACATTGGCACCCATATTTGTGTTTTTTGGTTCCATGATTAACAAATACAAAAAAAATAAAAAAATCAAGTGACAAAATAATGGTTTTATATGACAAGATAATCTTCATGGGTGACAAGTGTAGCGCATTTGAATGCTAGTGGGTTTGGAAATAGGTTCAATATATAATGTTAAGTAGTTTTGCAATATCATGAGTAAATAAATCAAGGAGGTGAAGACACCATTCAAATATCCTAAGCATGGTGTTTTATTATCTTTCATGACGGTTTTGAGTGCTGCATCTTCTTATATAACCCCCCTAAAGTTCTTTGACAGGGTTGCTAGTAGGTGAGCATGCAAGCATGAGCTTGTGAGCTTGAGAGCCTATGAGCAGGGATTTTTTAAGTAAATTTTGGAGTGAAGTACCTATGACCGTGGAACTTTAGGACAAATTTGAAATCATAAATAGACTATATTGTAAGAGAACTTGTGGAATATATGAAACAAATGGAATACCTTATTTTGATTTCTCGGATGTGTTGTAGACTTATATGAATCATGTAATCATTAAATAAACTAATAAATGCAAGAAGGAAATATATAGCCATAAAACACACAAATGCATAGATAATAAAATAAACCATACACGGACCACTTTGTGAAATATAAAAGTCTCTTAGGTCTAAGTCTTAGTAGAATCATTGGGTGAGTCATTGGTACTAGACATGTGTGCAGTTGCTCATTGTCAGAAGCCATTCCATCTATAAGTTGAAGGATATTCAAAGTATAAGTATCACAACAACATTTAGGTTTTAAAGAATCACAAGCTTTAAATTCTCAGGCCATTTACTTTGCATACCGAGGTAGTGCAAAGGCCTTATTTGGGTTAATTCAAAAGTTCTTAATAATGTTGGTTGAAGAATTTGTCATTGTCATCAAGCCACAATTGCTATTTAAATATAGTCAATATATAAAAGTCAATTCATTCATAAATACATTAAATTTTAATAGAAGGATGAAAGATGAAGACTTACTTATTAACTTTAGAGTTTTGTGCAAATTTTTGAGATACTACATGGATAGCATTTGAATCTTATGTAGTCACTATTGAAGGTGGTTCTTCCTTATCTAAGATGGCTGACAAGGTGTGCATCATGGATTTCAATATCGTAACATAAATATCTTCATTTTCCTCTTATTCCAAATATAATGGTCTATACCACAAGAAGCAGTAACTGCTGCACTTGTAAACAAAATAGAAACCATTAAGCAAAATTAAGTTGAAAACAAAAAGAAGGATAGAAAAATTATAAAAATACAACTAGTGATCTTACAAGTTGTGGTTGTGCAATCCAAAATAATATCCCTCTCAATTGATACGGCTTTAATGAGAAGCTAAATGAACCTAGGATCTTTCATCCATGGTCCTCTAAGCCATGGTCTAGTGCCATGAATGGCTAAATTGTTTAACTTTGTAAATTCATGAAATTGTCATCCCATCTAATGTCCAAGCCTACTTTCTCCATTGTCTCTTTGTGTTTGAAAGAGAAATTGCATATTTATTTCCCCTTCAAAATGATTTCCTCTTCAAATCCTTCATCAAGAGGATAAATCCAAATCTTTGTGTTTAAAAAACCAACCATGCAACTAGTAAATTACTACAAACTCAAAAAAATAAAACAAAAGCAATAAATCAAAGAAGGAAACATGTAAGGGACTCATTGTGCAAGAGATATCAAAAGACAAAGTCAAATGTAGACAATTTATGCCCAACTACTCTTTCATTAGTACCAACATAGGATAAGTTTTGCAAAGCCTTGTAATATTAGCTTTAGAATCAATAGGATAAAAATGAACAACAACAAATGTGCCATGGTGAGGCAGATGCTTCTTAGTAAAAACAAGAACTGCTTGAAGTACATTGTAGTTTTTGTCAAAGTTCTAATAAAAATCAAATGACCATCACACAAAAACCTTGAAATACAAAAAACTGCATCACTTTATCTTAATGTAGATTTTAGCTTATAAAAATGCAACTTACCTCAATATATCAAACATATTTTCTTAAAAAATCTTCAACAAGTTCTCTTTTGGCATTGATTGTAGTGGAAATCATCTAACATTAAAAGATGGCACTAACAAATTGCATAATTTGAGAAACTTGTGCTTTTGGTAGGATGTTGTGTTGTATGTAGTAACAAATGGAGCTTGTCTAACATCATTTCAAGAATCTCATTTAGGTTACAATGCTTCTCAACCTATGTAAATGCCACTACATGTAGTTTAGGGATGGATTAAAAAACATATGAAGCACTAAAACAAGAGATTATCAAAAATGATGTCAAACCTTTTCAAGACAACCTTAGCCATTGGTTGGATTTGCGACTACAAATTCCATCACTTTCACATACAATTTCTTAGTTTTCTCTTTTGATCATGCTTGCATGATGTCAGCAACATCAACATCTCTCATATCATCCTCAACAATAATTTCATGGTACATCCATAAAACATGATTTCAAAAACAACAACAGTTTCTTGATACACATATTGATGAAAAGAACAAAGTCATTACATCAAAGGAAGAGAACAAGAAAAACCACTAAAAGAGGAATTGAAATAAACATAGCTTAGAGTAACTTCGCATATCCAAAACATGCATGAGATAAACACATATGCAAGTATTGTATACCACGTTTTCCTTATTGGATTCACTCCACAATGTTTTAGCTCAAAAATATGTAAAAGCTCAATAAACTTTTTCAATAGAAGCAAGCTTGTTTTTGAATTCAATATAATGTATACACCAAGCAAGTTGAATAGTTACAATCAAATCACCACATAATGCATTGCAAGGGTTTGGGCATGCAACAAAAAGTTGTCATCATCAAATGACACACCTACGGAAATATATGCAATAGCATATGTAACTAGTTATAAATCTAGAACAAAAGAGATACAATGATGTAGTAAAAGCATTTTAGTTCCAAGACAGACACTTCAAATCTTCTAATACTAATTATCATAAAACAAAACAACAAGGGATTGTAAACAAGCCCAACATCATATCCTAAAACCACACCACACATGAGCAAGTATATGACATTATAATTGTTTAGAGGTAGCAAGATAATCTGCTGCTTTGCAATACTGCTTTAAAAAAAACAACATTAATTCAAAGAAAAAATTTCTCTTAATCCTCAAATGACTACATAAAAAAATATCCAATTAAGTGATGAAAAAGATGATAAAAAAAAGACACTTGAGATTCTAACAAGTTACAAAAATTGTAGAAATTGCAAGCATTCCTAGAGGTCTAAGATCATATATCTACTACAAACATAAAACAATATAAAAATAAAACTAGAGGTTGACAAGACGCGCTCCTAAGAGCTTAGGTGAAGATAATTAGGCACCTGGAAGTGCGCCAAGTGACCTTCAATTTCAGCCACAACATCAAGAAGAAGAAAAAAAACATTCATTTGTGAATACTGAGAGAGGTCAAGCACACCTCCAAGAGATTATTCTTGGACAACTAAGCTCTTGAGCGTGGGCCCATTCACCACCAAATAATCAATCTTAAAAAATAAATTGAGATAAATGACATTTAAATCTGCCCTTTTGGAGATGGTTGCGCACATCCCCATTAAATATTACTTAGACAACTTAGCTCCTAGGGTGTGCCAAGTCTTCCCTAATTTTTCAACCATGAAAAAGATATAAGGAAAAAGGGCATTTACTTCTGCACCTTGGAGATGGTTGGGCACACCCTTGGGACATCACTCTTGGCCGACTTAGCTTTTAGGAGTGTGCCAAATCTCCCCAATTCCAAAAATATCAAAAAATCCATGAATAAATGACGTTTGTTTTTGCACTTTGTGGAAAATTGGGCACACCTCTAAAACATCATTCTTGGCCAACTTAGCTTTTTAGGGTGTGCCAAATCTCCCCAATTCTAAAAATTTCAAAAAATCACAGGGTTAACCCCTAAAAGCCCACTTGTCCCTTTGGGGGACAAAATGGATTTTGGGTAGCTCACTACAAGTGGATGTTTCATCTTTTTTCTTTGAATTTTTCACACATGATGTGCCCAAGGAATAGTTTTAAGGTCCAACAATTTTCATAACTTTTGACTACATGGTTCAAAAGTTATTGCATGATGTGTTGTAATTTTTTGAACTCTTGCTCGCCTAGGCAGCTCAAAAAACTTCTTTAAAAATGACTTTTTTTTTTACTTTTTTTTAAAATTGGTTCTTTAGACTTATATGTACATTGGAAGCCTTGAATCATATAATTTTGATAAATGAAATGAAAGCTATGGGAAGTTTTAGTTTGTGGGTAGGTATGGAGTCTCTCAAAACTATACCTACCCGCAAACTAAAAATTCTCATAACTTTCTGTTCATTAATCAAAATTGAATGATTCAAAGCTTCCCACATACATATAAGTCTAAATAACCAATTTCAAAAAATTAAATTAAAAAAAAGTCATTTTTAAAGAAGTTTTTTGAGCTGCCCGGGTGGGCAGGAGTTCAAAAATTACAACATATCATGCAATAGCTTTTGAACAATGTAGTCAAAAGTTATGAAAATTGTTGGACCTTAAAGCTATTTCTTGGGCACATCATGTGTGAAAAATTCAAAGAAAAAAGATGAAACATCCACTTGTAGTGAGCTGCCCAAAATCACCATGTTGTCAAAAAACAATGCTTGGGCCTTTAGGGGTTAATGACATTTGTTTTTACACTTTGAAGAAGATTGAGCACACCTTTAAAACATCATTCTTGGGCGACTTAGCTTTTGGGGGTGTGCCAAATCTCCCCAATTCCAAAAATATCAAAAAATCCATGAGTAAATGACATTTGTTTTTGCACTTTGAGAAAGATTGGGCACACCTTTAAAATATCATTCTTGGCCAACTTAGCTTTTAGGAGTATGCCAAATCTCCCCAATTCTAAAATTTCAAAACATCAATGGGTATATGACGTTTGTTTTTGCACTTTGAGGAAGATTGGGCACACCTTTAAAACATCATTCTTGGCCAACTTAGCTTTTTGGGGTGTGCCTAATCTCCCCAATTCCAACAATATCAAAAAATCCAAGAGTAAATGACATTTATTTTTGCACTTTGAGGAAACTTGGGCACACCTCCAAAACATCATTCTTGGCCGACTTAGCTTTTTGGGGTATGCCAAATCTCCCCAATTCCAAAAATATCACAAAATTTATGGGTATATGACATTTGTTTTTGCACTTTGAGGAAGATTGGGCACACCTCTAAAACATCATTCTTCGCCAACTTAGCTTTTTGGGGTGTGCCAAATCTCCCCAATTCTAAAATATCAAAAAATCCATGAGTAAATGACATTTGTTTTTGCACTTTGAGGAAGATTGGGCACACCTCTAAGAGATCATTCTTGGTTGACTCAGCTCCTAGAGGTGTGCCAAATCACCCCAAAGGTCTCAATCAAATTTTTTTTAAAGGATAATTGACATTCGTTTTGGAATTTTGGAGATGATTAGGCACATCCCTAGGGTATCGTTCTTCCAAGAATGAGCTCCTAGAGGTGTGTTCAGCCACCTCTAAATTTTTAACCTTAAACTCAAATAAATATAAATGGCTTTTATTTGTATTCTTTTGGAAATGGTTGGACACACCCCACAGGCTTAGTCGGAGGCGATTTAGCTCCTCAGTAGGTGCACCTAGCCAGTTTTGTATCTTGAAGCATTGATTGAAACGTATCACATAAGGCATTTGGTTTTGTAATTTGGGGGTGGCCAAGTGCATATCTTGGAGCTTAGTTGAGGACAACTGGGCTCTTTGTGGTGTGCTTAGGCACCCCCTTTTCATAATTTAATTTACCCACGTTTTGGCTCTTCAACCTTAATATGCAAAAAAAAATCATGGTCATCCTTGAACATGATTGCTTCAATATTTTAACAAAGGTATGTGTGCTGGTGAATGATATACATAATTAACAAGTTGGTCAAATAGATAGGGAATTGCTAAGTTTGCTAAATTTTACAATGCATAATGATTGAGACTTAGTAGTCCATTAAGAAGAAAGTGGAGAAAAATCATACTTACAGATGTATTAAATGATGATGGCCAACATTCTTATTCTAGAATTATACATACTATAAAAGATGGAAGTTAAAACAAGTAAAAGAAAGAAGATAGAGAAGAGTGAATTAACCCCTAAAGGACCAAGCCTCCTTTTGGGGGACAAATGGGATTTCGGGCATATACATATGGCTAAACTACTTTGCATGATTTTTTGAAAATTTTATGGGTGATGGGGAATTCAAAAATTTAAGTGGGCACCTAATTGTTCTTCATTCTCAACGTTTATTGAAGAAGTTAAAAATGAATTTTTGGAGAACGAGCAAGATCAAGCAATCCAAAAACTTCTTTAAACATTGCATTAAAAATAAACAAAATATGAAATAGGTTCTTTAGACTTATATACACATAGGGAACTTTGAATCATTCAATTTTCATTGATGAGATGAAATTTATGAGAAGTTTTTGTTTACGGGTAGGTGTGGTTTTGAGAGAAACCATACCTACATGCAAACAAAAACTTCTCATACCTTTCATCTCATCAATGAAAATTGAATGATTCAAAGCTCCCTTTGTGTATATAAGTCTAAAAAACCTATTTTATAATTTTATTTATCTTAAATGCAATTTTTAAAGAAGTTTTTGGGCTGCCCAATCTTGCCAGTTTTTGGAAAATCATTTTTAACTTTTTCAATAAATGTCAAAATGAAGAAAAAATTAGATGCCCACGCAAATATTTGAATTCCACACCTTCAATAAAAGTTCCAAAAGATTGCAAAAGATTAGTTGTAGGTACATGCCCAAAATCCATTTGTCCCTCAAGGGGACAGTTGGTCCTTTAGGTGTTAAGAAAAGAAAGTGGAACAATGAAGAATGGATTTGAAAAGAAAAAAAGTAGGGAATCGTGGAGTACGTTTGCCATCATCCTTAATTGGTCATCCAATAAATACAATTTGTTTCCTTTTTTTCTTGAAGATGTTCCTAAACATGGTGATATGATGAATTTAGCAAAAAATGTGGTGGATTCCAAAGCAATTACAAGTAAGAGTTCCATTAAACCAAGAGACACGTGTTATGAAGCGTCCCGTTTAGAGTATTTTAATGACAATCTCTAATTGCAGATTAATAATTGCATTCCTCTTGATGCATCACAATATGAAAGGCAATTCTTGCATGGTTTTTGATTTTGCACATTCAATCTAATATTGTGGAGCTACAAATATGCTTTTATACATAGTCACTCATGCTATAATTTTATCTCCAAATTAGTCATGGAATATAAATTTTAACAAGATAGCCATCTCAATGTACCATATGATAGTAGTCATGGCACTATTTTGACAATGGCATAAGTTGGAATATTACAACTTCTATCAATTACATCAAGTAAATGAAGTTGATGATTTGTAATAGTATTTGCTTACAATGTTATCATCAAATTTTGTCCGTGATTGCTTTGTTTTATTGTAGACCCTTATCCATATTTTATTGGTTTTTGTTAATAGACAGTTTTGATTCTTGGCTATATTGCCTTGAATGGCTAATTCTTAAATAAAATGTAATGCTGTTGTTTTAGATGCATCAACGTGTAGAAAACTTTGTTGAAGTCAATATAAACTACTTCATATTTCCTTGCTTCTAACGAGGAAATTCAACAAAGTTTTCTGCTTGGACGTCCAAGCGGTTGCACTCAAATGTAAAGCATGTCATAGAGCAAAGTAGCCACCTATCTCAATGATGAACCCATTCAGAGCACTACATGAGCTATTCATGAGCTCAAATGGGTTAGTGTGTAAAAAAAATAAGGGGATAGGTGCAAACACCAAGAATATTTTTTAGGGGGGTATTATTATGTATATTCTTTAAAACACGCTATCATAATATAATTTTCTACTTTGGGTTATTAGAGAAGGGGCTTGCATTACTTATAATTCTAAATTGATATGAATAAATGATATAGTGATTAAAATTTAAAAAAATCTACTACAATTTTTGTCCTACATTAGATTTCTTTCAATTTTTTTCCTTCACTAATGACTACTTACAACTTAAACTTAAGTGAAGTGTAGTCAATACTAATATTGTATCTTCAGTAAAAATTGTCAATGACACTCATTTACTAGGAAGGTATAAAATTGTTGAACACTTTAAATATGCCCCTCACAAAGCAACATCATTAATACTTTTAGCCAAAAAAAAGAATAAAAATGAGGGTATTCTAAATATAATTATTTTCTAATTGGACTTGTTTTTCTATACCCTATAGTAGTTTGAAGACATGTCATGGCATTTTTGTACCCTATAGTATAAACAAAAAATTAAGTTTTTTATTTCAAATGTTTATTAAGCACCCTATCATTTGTTTGCACATAGTTTTCTATTGCTACCTCTCACTGCCTTCCTTTAGTTCATGAGCTATTCTTATTTGCATTTTTTGTTCTTTTGCATTTCATGTACCATACTGCTACAGCATAGAAATTCTATTCCAACTCTAGGCTAGAACACTTTGTACTTTATTATCATGGATTCCATTCAAGTGGATGGTTTTGAGATTTTGCTAGTCTTTTCACTTGATGTTGATGAAAAAAAAAAAAATTCTAACCACCTTTTTTATGTGCAATTTTTTTTGTTGAGTCATTAGCTTATGTAGAAGAAAATAAGATCTCTAAAATTGATGAATTGCTACAATCTATTCCAATTGTCAAGTATGTAGAACAAGATGTGAACTTCTAGAATCCTTATTATAGTTTAAGAGTTTATTTTCTCCTTATGAGTTTGATTTCAATGTCTATTTTGAAACCCACTTGGCCATCAAGTGTATGTTCAAGTATTGACAAGCCTTATGTACCTTTCACAATGTCTCTTAGTCTACCAAGAAGGAATGTAATTTTACACACACTCTCTTTCAGCGTGGCATAATTGAATGAACAATTTTGTCTTTAGTGAAAAATTTCTCTCCTTTAGTACAAGTTGAGATTTTCTATATATTGATATTCAAAACCCTCTTTCTCCTCAACGTAAATTACATATGAAAAATCATAACATGTGTTTGATGGAATTGCTTTTGTACAAATGTTGTATGTCAATAATAATCTTAATAGTCAAATTCTATACTTTACTGTAGTGATAATGATTCTTCTAGTTTAGCTTAGAATGAGCCTAAAGATGAAGGCCTTCTTTTTTACATGTGTTTGTAAATTACATTATCTCATTCTCTTATATTTCAAATATTCAACGATCCATCTTTTGAATAGTTGTACATGAAGCTCATAACTCACTTTGTTACTTTGAAATTATTCTTTATATAATATTAACACCAAATAGACTTTTACCAAAAGATTTCACATTTCCACGGTTATAGGTATAGGAAAGTGTCCGTGGTCATAGGTCTCCAAATTTTTTATAAATAGAATTTTTTGTTGGAATCTTATTAATTTTTTTTAAGAAATATGAAATTAATCTATGATTTTTGAAAATTTTAAAAGTTTCAGGCTCACCGCTCATGGTATTCACGCTTGAGGCTCACAAGCTCGCCACTCAAGGCTCGCATCCTAGCGTCGTTGAGTTCTTTGACTACATTTCACCAAAAAACACTCAAAATGGGTTGTTTTGATTGCAATGGCAAAAAAAAATTGGAAATAAAATCTTGGTATTATTTACCATAGGATCTAGTAGAATACTACTTCAATATGATGTAATAAAAGTTGAATGATGTTTACCACACAAATCACAAGATTATAGGGTTTGAAATGAGAAATACTTTTTTTGGAAGCATTCAAATTTTGGGCAGTTCTAATTCAAAGAGACTTTTCCAATAGTTGATTTCACTTTTTTGCTTGAGCTCCTTTGCATTGATGCTTGTGATAGAGCTAGTCATATGTCCAAAAAAATTCATAACATTTGAATTGAGGAACACATACTAAAAACTTAGAATAGGAAACTAGCTTCAAGAAAATTCTCATTCAAAGACATTTTTTCAATAGTTTTTGAGCTTCCACATACAATAATCTTCTCAAAATTTGAATGGTAAAGTTTTCAATTTTAGCTAGTTTCAAAATAAAGACAAGATAAAAGGAAACTGACCAAAAATTGTGGTTTTGAAAAGTTTGATCAACATGGGGTCACCTTTAAACAAAGGGAAGTAAATGGCAGTAAGCAAAAACTATTGCCTTCATGGAATGAGGTTGGGTTAGATCTGAGAAGGAAATATCTTTGCCCCTCAACCTTTGGTCAAGATCCCAAAATTTTAGTGTAAACAACTATGTCCATCTTGTCTGATAAACAAGCATAATGATATTTTCCATCACAATTTTCTTTCTACGTATCAAAATGGCTTGAAATTTGTTGCATTGGAAAGCTACTCCTTGGACTTACATCCTTTAATTTTTTTGTGGGAATAAGTTTCTTACTCTGTAAGCACTAGCATGCCCAAAATTGCTATGTTGCCAAGAAATACAATTTGGTCCTTTAGGAATTAAGTAACTATTCAAGCTAGTATTCTAAGAATATGAGAAGAGTGAAGATTTCAATAAATCTCTTTTTTAGCATTTCTCACATGTAACTATACATTTTCAATGACTTTGGACTTTGAAATATCTTTGTGAACAAATGCTTGCAACTAGAACTTTTAAATTGATGTTAATATTTTTGATTTCCTCTTGTTAACTTAGCTACATTGTTTCAAAGTCTATTAATTGACTTTCCTACTCCAAATTCCTTAAAATCACGCTTATGGGTGCTTCTACCTTAATAAAAGTTTGCAAAATTTAGGGATAGGGAGTAGTGAAAAACACAAATCCCTACTAATGTTTGGGAAATTTTTTGGACTTCACTAGCTAAAAATTGGCATTTTTTTATATTCAATGAATTTTTGCTAGATTGGGCCATCAATTTTTCTAAATTTATATAGTAATATACTATATTTAGACCTTTTAGTAAAATTTAACCAATTTTTTTGCGAGCAATTTCAAAATACAATCAATTTTTTTCTCAATTCCACCAGCTAATTATGAACTAGCAGCCGGTTTTTCTTGCACGTTGGTCACTACCGTACAAAATGTTGGAGACATGAGGCCATTGGCGGTTGTGTCATAACTTACCTGGTTCACCGAGTCCGGGGAGATGAAACCTGGATGAAGGTACGCGTCGTCGCGGACGAAAGAAGGCTGGATGAGCCCGCCCACACCATGGGATGAACGTGAAAACCTAGGAAGAAATCGTCGTCTTGCAGACAGAAGCATCCATGGGATAGGATGAATACCAGGACTCCGTAGATGAAAACTGTAGAGGATGCGTATGCGGTATGGATGAAGAAAACTCGGCATGTGGAAGTGCACGGAATGTTGTTGCGTGCCCTTCTTTTTCCTTCCGACGCCGCATGCCTGCAACAGTGGCCTCGAGAGAGAGACAGAGAGAGACAGAGATAAACTCCACGCACGAAGGACAGGAGCAAATCATTTAACTTACTTGGTTTCTTCCCATTCCGATTCGAAATTGTAGGTTTTCAGGATTTCATGAAGTCCAATTTTACTTTTATAGCCATTACTTGCCATCTCTTCTTCTTCTTTCCCGTTTTCGACAATCGCCTCAGACGTTTCTTTGTTTGAACTCTTCTGGATCTGTTGCTGAAATTTTGCTGCTATGAAGAACACGTTGTGTTCGTGAATCGGGGATTGTTGTCGTTATTAAGCTTATTGTCTCGGATCGCGAGGATACTCCGCTCTGGTTGGAGTGAATTTTGATTTATTGCTAGCAGCTGCTGTGGTAACCGTTGTCGGATTGAAGGTTGGCTTAGTTCTTTCGTAAGGTGGAAGATGGCTGTTGTTGTACGAAGTGTAAGTACCTCGAGCTGAAGTGACAGGCATCTGGTATGCTTTTCTGGAGTGAGTGCAGAGGCGTGTTGGTATTTATTTATGGCATGGCGTGGGAAGGGGTCTGTGATAGGGAGGTGCCGAATTTTTTTTTTAGGAGGAAGGTTGTGGTTTAGGGAGAGTAGATAGTGGTGATGGTGCAAAACGCGTGAAGGAGGAGGTTTATTAGGGTTTAGGGCCAGGGTGAATTGGATTTTGGGAATACCGATGCTGTGCGATGGAAGGGGAGCAGAGTGGAGCTGAATCAGGTGGCGGGAATGGAGTGTTGCGGAAGCCATCGGCGTCGAGGCCACAACCGACGGCGATGGTAGTCGCGACGGGAGAAGCCGCGGGGATAGGTTTTAAGCCGCTGGAGAGTCCGATGTCGGCGATGGTGTCGGGGTTCTTGGCGGACCAGGAGGGCGGAGCGGAGGAGAATCGATCCTTCTCGCATTTGCTGGCTGGAGCCATCAACTCGCCGACCTCGGACGGCGTCGACGACGACGACGTTGGCGGCGATGGGAAGGCGACGACGTCGATGGAGTCGGGGACGATGAATGGGGCTGGCATCGGCAGTAGCAGTGACGCCGGTGGCGATGGCCGAAGCTCCTCGCCGGGACCTGCAGGGGGCAGCTTTGCGGAGCGGCTCGCAGCTCGCGGAGCTCAAGCAGCAAACAACAAAGCCCCTCCTGATGGGGGAGCTGGTCCTCCGAGGCCGCCGAACTCGGTTCGATTCAACGGCGTGCCGCCTTCGCGCATTCCCATCCCTCGCCAAGGAGGATACCTCACCATCCCTCCGGGGCTTAGTCCTACTACGCTGTTCGATTCCTCACCCGTTCTCTTGTCCACCTCTCAGGTATTGTTTTCCGACAGCAAGGATAACTCTAGTTTGTTTTGTTTCTAGAGAGGAGTTTCAATGTAATTCCATTAATTGTATGAAATTTTTGTCTTTTCCTCTCCCTGTTCGGCGTTGCAATGGCTCTGCGTTGCGCGCTTTTTGTTGTTTGTGACGTTTTGCTAATTCTTTTTTGATATTTCGATGGATGCTGCATACAGTCAGAGCCATCTCCTACAACGGGCACGTTCCCAATGGCTCCCTTTTTCAATGGTGCACTCTCCAGACCGGTAGCTAAAGTTGGCGAGGCTTCAAAGCAGCGGAACGCCGAGCAGTCGTCATTTGTGTTCAAGCCGTTAGTACATTCAGTACCGCGCCCCCCACTGCCGCCATTGGCAGGCATGGTAAGTAAACTGGTTTGCACTGAATTTCGCCATTTGATCTTTATGTCAGATGAATATTTCTTGTGGCAAATGATTAGTATTATCCCATCCTATTGTCATCACCGAGTGGTTAAGATTGGATTGTGATTACTTGCTTTCAGTCCCTATCGTATATGTTCTCTGCAAGTATGGATATAATATGAAAATCCTATCTTTGGCTATACAGTTCATTTTCAACCTAGGGGTAATTTGTCGTGGAGGCCTTAGTGCAAGTATGTAATTGCGTTTCTGCAGATTTTCTTGCATGAAAGTGTGAGTGTCGAAAGTTGGTGGTTACTGATTTGACTCCCACTTTCAGAGCATTATTCAAAGCAATTCAACTTGTCACTAACTTGATTAGGTTAATGCAGTCGGCCTTTGGCGGGATGTCTCATCATCAGGCGCACACTCTTTCTCAATTGAACGAAGCCGCTGCACAGCAGCAGCAGCAGCCTCCGGTCTCGTCTGCCGCAGCTCTGCCGCCAGCCCCACCCCTTCTATCGCAACTTCCTTCTGCAACGGCTCCAGTTGCAGTTCCTGTGGCTTTCTGCGATATTCAGCCATTGAAAGCTCGTGCCCCTGTACAGGCAGCAGCTGTTGCTGATCCTCAACCGACAGCTTCTCAGGGTTCTCAAGTATCTGATCAGCAGCAGGCACCTCCTGCTGCTGTGCCGACTTTTGCGGATCGACCATCAGAGGATGGTTATAATTGGCGAAAATACGGGCAGAAGCAAGTCAAAGGCAGCGAATTCCCACGGAGTTACTACAAATGCACGCATGTGAATTGCCCTATGAAGAAAAAAGTAGAGCGTTCACATGATGGGCAGGTGACAGAGATTGTTTATAAGGGTGATCACAATCATCCCAAGCCTCAACCCACTAGGCGGTTGTCGTTGAGTGGAGCTCATCTCATATCCGATAGTTCAGGTGAGGACCCTGCACATCCCAAAGGTATGCGAGTTACTTGTATCGTGTCCAATGCACTCCCAGACTATTATGATCAAACTTTGGAAAAAATTGTAAGCAATGGGGTAGTCATGTCGCTATTTCTCAGAAGTGATAACTGGTCCCTTCTGAAGCAAAATCATGTTTTCCATTTTTAAACAAAACGTGCTTTGTTCCTATGTGCCCAAATGGCCAAAAGTGGCTGTTTCCACTTTATCTACAGGAGATTACATGAACCACTCAATTAGCTTCAAGGAAGGTAATACAATTTAACAATAGAAAGAAGAAACCATGTCATATTTTTTTGAATGATAGGAATATATTTTGGAAGTACCTATACTTGTCTATTAGCCTCCAAAGTGGGATTTCTATTTTTAGTTTGGGTGCTTGAGGTTGCACTTATTTTGTGCAGTTCGTCGATATGAATGTTGTGTTTATTTCTTCGTACCGAAACTTGGACTCTTTGTATTAGTTGTTCCAGGAAGCGGGTTTGCCTCTCTGGTAAAAAATGAAGGTGCAAATGCAGAGCGAGACAGTTCAGATGCGTCGAAAGGGCGAGCAGGATCTGCATCTGGTGTAACTGGTAATGCTGATGCATCATCTCCATCGACTAGTGATGACGAGGGAGGAACTGGAAGCAAACAGTCGACCGAAGATGGTGATGATGACGAGCCTGACTCCAAGCGCCGGTACTTATCTGCGTTTTTCCATTTATGCAGATCTTAATTTTGAAATTGGAGTTCTGGTCTATTCGGGCTTGCTCATCACATTTGAGGGGTTTGCCTTCGTCCATTTACAAGGATTGTCTCTCCTCTTTTGAGTTCAGGAAAAAGGACAAGAAGTCCAAGGATCCAGTACCGCCTCCAAGAATGATTCGGGAACCTCGGGTAGTTGTGCAAACGACAAGCGACGTTGATATCTTGGATGATGGTTACCGCTGGCGCAAATACGGCCAGAAAGTGGTGAAGGGGAACCCTCATCCCAGGTAAGATTCCAGTCTGAATGTTGGCTTTTCTTTAGTTCTAGTGTTGTGGTTAAGGGCGTGCTTTGACTTGTACATATCACAAGGCAGGTATACTAGTGGCGGACGCTCCGATATCACTTAGTGGTAATTTGAATTCAGAGGCATGGCCAATCATGAGAATACAGGTCTAATGTTTTGATAATATTTTTTGTTGTTGTTAATTGGAGTAAATCACATGGTTTGTCATTTACCACAACTGAACGAGTGTAGTGTAAAATGTGTTCCACAGCTCGCCCTTGTCTGTTTTTATTAAGCGCGATTGTATTCTCCACGTTTAATTGTCTAACCTAATTTGTGTAGAATTTTGTGAGCACGGCTCCAGTTAGACCCTTTTCTGAGAACTTCAGCCGAAGTGATTTCATGGAACTAATTTGGAGTTAGTAAATTTTATCAAGTACTGACATGTTGACGCTGTTTGGGGTCATGATTTTAGGAGCTACTACAAATGCACAAATCTTGGTTGTCCAGTTCGTAAGCATGTGGAGCGAGCCTCGAATGACCCAAAAGCGGTGATTACCACCTATGAAGGGAAGCATAACCATGACGTTCCTGCTGCTCGGAACATTGGAAATGAAGTGGCAATGCAGCCTATAGCTCCAATAGCTGCAACAGCTAAATCGTTGCAAAACCAAGGAGTCAGCTATGGGAACCATAACTTTGGGCAAGCTCTAGAAGACAACGGAGACAGGGATTCCGGGGATGTGGAGTTAGGAATGAGTGTGGGATTGGGTTCCCGGGTACCGGGGGGCAGAGAACAACAACAACAACAACAGGGCCCTCCTGCTGCTGCTGCTACTGCCATCAGCCTTGCAGCCTCTATTGGACATCCCAGTTTCAATGATCCAAGGCCTCCACCGCATAGTAGAGAACCTTTCCTGCATGGATCTAGCTTCGGTGCCTCGAGACTAAAGCAAGAGCAACCTGATTCATCGCAGAAGCTCGTTTGATGAATCCCCCAAATCATGGCAGTGTGGCTGGCTCCTATTTTCGGTCCATGTCAGCAATCGCTTCACTGAATTTGCGCTCTATCCGCCCCCTCTGTGCAACTACGCCGTGCGAAGGTGCTTTGTTCCTGTCGTCAGATGAAGTGTTTACATATCTGTTCATTATTGGAGGTAGAGTTGTATAACCTTCTCACCTTCTTGCCCTCTTGTACTGTCGCTGAGTCACAGTAAACCGAGTATGATGGTGTTTTTGGGGACGAACTCTGTATAGCGGAAGTTGGAGTGTGTCCGTTTTTGGACATTTCTCTCTCCCGGTAGATTTATTCACCTCTTCTTTATTGTGGTGTTTCCGTAGATGTTTTGTGGATACAGAAAGCTTGTAGAAGGTGACTTTGGTCTTGGTCATTTGTAAGAGTAAAAAGTTGAGAGATACTGATTAAGTTTTTTGTTGCCTATGAGAAGTTTTTCAAACCTGGCTTAGGAGCGTCAGTGTTGTTACAACTTCGAGGACTACAGTTATTGTACATTATCACTGTGTGCCTTTGTCTGCTGAAAATCTCTGTTTGGATTATTGTGCCTCTCGTTCCAGTATGGAAGGGTGTAGAGTTTTCTCTATGTATTGAGCGCTTTTTTTGGTCTGATGAAAGACTTAACCCTTAAACGTCGGGCTCATCTCTGTGGCCAGCCGGCTACAGTGCTACAATGCCTTCTACAGTGTTTTTAAGAACAGTGCTACAATGCCTTCTACAGTGTTTTTAAGAATTTCAAAACTATGATTGGTATAACAAGTGCCTAGCTAGCTGCAAAAGTGAATAGTGCAAGTTGACCTCACAAAATTGTAGGAAGGGTAGTATGGACCTTCTCACAATTTGGATTGTTTTAAAAATATGAGTGTATTTGATGAAGTTATTTTTTGCCTTCCATGATGGAGCATGTGTTTATTGATCACTTCTAGGAAAAAAATCAAACTAAAATTTGCTTTCTTCTGCCATATAGAATGTTTTTCAGAGGGAAAGGACAAAAAATGTCGTTTTGGACGTTTAGGGGTTAACCCTTGAACGGCCCTTGGGGGGTTTAGTTACGGGACCGTAGTTGTAGAGTATGATTTTCTTCCGAATTTGAAGTTGAGGAAAGTAGGTTTTTTTGGGTGCCTAGCTGGATAGATTGATGCATGACGTGCTTCATGTGATGCTCAAATTTTTGGGGTCACTTTGCCTGTGAGGATTCAAAGTTTGATTGCAAAATAGTTGGTATCTTGCGGTGTTTACTCTGATCCACGTGGTCCTGGGTTTTTTGTAAATTGCAGAATGGACAATACCCCAATTGCTCCGGTGGTTGTTTGGCAATTGCTAGTCCTATTCGCCGCAAAAATTTTTGATCAAACATCAAAAGCATGCGTCCTAAATCGCATCCTTGCCTTGTTTGCTCCAAGTGTCGGGCCACTCAGGGATTGGCTTGGTGATTCCCAAATACGGCTAGGTGGGTCCAGTGGATTGGCCACAAGATTCAACACCGTGGCGCGTCTTTGGATGCGCTGGCCATACGTCGAGGATTCGGCTAGGTGGAATGTAGTTAGTGGTTGTTGAAAAATCCCAATGCCGCTTTTTGCCTAGTGGGACTTTAGTAACTGATCCCGTCTTATAGCATTCACAAGTTTCAGTTCCCACTCACGAACACAAGCATTGCAACAAAAATACAATAAGGAAGTGTAAGGTCATTGGGGAATTCAACGCACAAGACTTTCACAAGAGGACTTGAAAGGCATCCTTGTCCACAAAAAGGAGAATGTTCCTACTAACTTACAAATCCCACAAGGGTGTTGGTTTCAAAACTAGTCAACTGGTTATGACGTCTAGGCTTGAAGCACTCCTACAAGCCAATATAAGGTCCTGAAACACCATCCACCAGCTAACTATAAGCTCCTCACATAAATGCAAGTTACACTACATCCACTCTCATATTAGGTTCATATCAATGCTGAATATGGGCTGCCAGATAGTAAGGTCTCTCACACATAAATCTCCCTTTGCATCTAGGACACATCCGTCGGGTTCTACTATGGCAAACGATGCAACACCAACGCATAGTAAGATGGCTGACGCTGTAATGTAGACCTCTTCTAGTCAAGTTCCGAATGGGTCCCCGAATGTGGCCAACATTCAATTGAGGCCTAATTAGGTCCTCTGCAACAGCATAATGCCAAAGGTTCTGTGGCTAGACTGGAAGACCTGCAGCTCAACAATTTGTAGCATACAATATGTAAGCATTCAACAACTGTGAATCCAAAATGAACATAAACAGCTGCTGCCACCAGTTCCGGGAGTGCAGCTGGGTGCCGTACTCTTGCTGCTGTTGGTTGACAACATCCACGCCTCTCATCCTTGCTTAGTACTGCAAAAGAATAGGAGACATAGAGAACTGCACTCGCTCCCGACCAACCCAACGCCCTGCAAAAGAGGAGTCACCAACGGAATCACAAGTTGTGGATAGAAGAAAGACTGGCTTTGCATCCATCCAACAAATGGCAGCTAATTGACGCGACTCATGCGAGCAATGCATCTTGATCACCAGGTGGCCTCTCTCTGGCAAGTGAGTGTTTGGAAACCCAGCCAAACTTGCTGGGAACCCTTTCCTATTCTTCTTGCAAGTGCCTGTGGCCTAGAATCCACGGTTCATGAGTTCCAAGTAAAGTCTTGGTGATGTAAAGAAATTGTATGTTATGATGACATGTTCTCGCCTTTCCAATTCAGCGATAGAAGACAGCACAGCTGACTCACCAACCAAGTCACCCTCAACACGTGCCTTATCTGACCCTTGGTACACAATAATATTTGAAACATATCTGCAGTTCTAGCAAAAACACAAACCAATGTTAGAGGTTGCTTGTAGTTCTATCCAAGCATAACATGACAAGAAAAAGACAACAAAAAACTTGTAGAACATAATACACTTCCTCACCTGCTCTGTGAATTAGCTAAAGTCTAAACCTTCATTCCAAACTTCACAGGCTTAGACTTCATGTATTGCCTTATGTTACAAAATCTTCCCTTGTAGGGGATCATTATCTCATCAACAGTTAGGAACCTCTCATCATTATAAAGGGCCTTGGATATGGTTACAAATGATTCACATAACCAACAAGTCTTTGCCAATTTATCATAAGACGGGTGATCTTGGTCAACAATGACCTCTTCGCTGTTCACTAGGTGCAATCATTGAATTATTGCTTCAAATTGCTTGCGCGGCATTGCTTTAGAGATAAGTGGGCAGTTGTAGAATGGAAGGTGGTCTCAATAACAACGGATGTGTGGGAGCTCCTTGAGTTCTAGGAGTATCAGTATCCCAAATCACGAAAGTAACTCATCTGAGTTTAGATCCATCCAAGCAGCACACCCATTACTAACTGCCGGAT
The DNA here is from genome assembly GCA_963920765.1 of Ulota crispa. NCBI lineage: Eukaryota > Viridiplantae > Streptophyta > Bryopsida > Orthotrichales > Orthotrichaceae > Ulota > Ulota crispa. The sequence continues at coordinate 16,612,328 of OY987244.1, read as the reverse complement.
TTAAATGGCAAGGTTGGGATGCATATCGCAAGACACCCAATTTAGGGTTAGTAACAAAAGTATCATCACCATTATTATTGGCCAACCCTAATAGATTTAGCACATCCCCCACAACTAACCATAAACACATGATGAGAATAGATCATACCACATTGAATTCCAAAACAATGCCTATAACAGTGAAGAAAACACACAAGAACTTGTTGAAAAAGATTTGGACATGGATGGTGATTGCTAGTAGAGCCTAGATTGGAAAAGACAAGTTTACAATTGATTAATTCCCCATACAAGTATCCTAATGAGACATTGAATCCAAGCATGGGATTTTGACCGCGGGGAACAAGAAGTACCATCAAAAAGAAAGCCGTGGCTTCAACCAAGCCCAACTGGTGCAAAATCTGAATTCTACCTGTACCGACCTTTGCAACAACATCCGTGGATGCAGACTCCCAATGGTTCAAGGCGGCGTTTGCATAAAATCAAATCACCTAGGACTACTAGAGTGGACAAGTGCAAGAGCACTGACACCTAACTCTTGACTTCTATAGTGAATAAAAAAAATCAGAGAGTATGCTCGGAGCATTTCAAAAGGCATACTAGGACTAGGCTGGGCCTTCTTGTGCAGCCACTTCCATGGACCGGGCAACAAGATTGCAGGTACTGCATATACAAAGGACTTTTAGACTTCACTTTACAATAGTCCAGCACTAGTCCATAACGCTTTGAAAGTTTGTATGCTCAGACGTTGTGACCCGTAGGCAGCACCATGTATACTACTTGTGATTTTTTTGGAATTTCAAGAAAGGTACATGTGCATTGTAGAACACAGATCTAGAAACACCGCAAGAAAGAAAGCAACCTACCATAAAGACTCCACATCCAATTACTAATTTCACAAAGCACATACATGATGAACTCAACCACACTAGCTTTGGGGGGTAATCAAAGGGCCCATTGGTAAGTAGAAAAGAATTTCACCTGGGCCAAAACTCACCAACACATCTCACTATTGGCATGGTATCTTATGTACAAACTTGAAAACGAATACCATGACCCCACGAAGTACACATGAATGATATAATCCCGTTATGCTTGAATCAAACCATGAAATGCAAACCCAATTATGCTAATGAGCCCGAGAAGTAGACGTGGTCCAGATGATTCACCAATGCAAATTGTGATTCATAAGGTAAGCACTGCAGTATTGACCTGTTTGTCTTGTCCACAACTCGGAGGAGGATTTCTGCTGGCCAAAACCGCAGGAAGTCATTGATGGCAGAGGTGGCTGGTGGTGATGTTGGGCCTGGAGGTGGACCAAAAAAGTCATCCGAGTTTTGAAGTAGCGTAGTGTGCTGGTCTTGCCATTGGTCATCAGCATATAGTTTTTCAAAGGGCCAGTCGCTGATGTCTTCTTTGGATCATACATGCCCAGCTCCAAGAGCGGGTCTTCACCACAAGAAGGGGCGCTAGATTATGGCAATGAGCAGCCTGCCACACTGACATTCTGGAAATCAATGAAATCCCTGACCCAATCTCAATCTTTGTCTGACAAATCAAGGGAGTCTTGCTGGAAATACAGAGGGAAAGAGTTGCTTCCATGAACGGTACCTAGTGAGAATAGGGTACGCTGGACAAGGCTGATTGGTGGACTTGATGGTGAGTTTGTGAGGCTCGGGTAGTTGACCACATTGGTGCATAAAGCGCTGCCATCCGCAACTTCATGTGTCAACGTCCTTGGTGTGCGTAAGGACATGGCTGAGCTTGCTTCTCCAAAGTAGGTTATGTCCTCGCACTCTTCTCCTCCTCCCATTGTGTGAAGAATTTGACTTGAGCGTGCAAGTCTAGGCCTCAACACCACAGGGCTCCTCCAAATTCCTCCAATCACGGGTGGCTCCCACCCCACTAGCACCTGCGAGGAAAACCTATGGCATGGAGCCTATCTTCAACCTTCAAAATTTTGGCCCAATTGTCCTCCACGCTCCCCCTCCACAACCTGGCGCCCATGCACTATCTGCCTAATGGCTTTGAGAAGTTCACTTGGATCCTATGGATGTTTCCTCACTTTGCTCTCGCTTCTTCATCCCTTGCTGATGTGCCTTTGGAGCCTTGCTTTCAGCTCGCGGCGATCCACCAAACAATTGGGATGATCTTGGGACATTGGGGAGGCCTGAGGACTCGCGCCGAGGTGCAAGACAAACATCCTTGACGCTCTCCCGTTCACTAGAGAAGTCCGTTCCCAAGTATGAGGGGGAATTCGTGTTGGCAACATGAGGCAATCCAGGCTCTCTAGGGGGGATCTACCCCAATTGCAGCCACCAGATTTGAGTGTAAGCCCTGGTCCATACTCACCAAGTGAAATTTGGCCATGGAAGGCAATTCCCTCAAAACTGATATTCAGAATGCAGCATTTGCCACGGCGCTGGGAGGTGATTGTCTTAAACTCTCCGCCCTTATTGAGCTGGTTTTGTGAGCATTCTGCGTATGCCTCTTTGATTGGGCCTACCGTGCATTGACCTTCAGTTTTGCCATGGAGAAGACTGTTTGGGTCAGGGAATAGCGTCTCCCTAATGAGACATTTGATCTCCTCCCCGAACCCTTCCGGGTCCGCCTCCTCTCGGCACGACGTCTAATGTAAGATTAATTGTGCGTGTCTTCAAAACAAGAATTGTAGCCAAATGTGATCAAGAGTGGCGAGCTTCTTTCTTATGCACAGAGGCAAAGGTAACATGCGCAACCACTCCAAATTTGCCAATTTCGCAATGTGCTCCACTTGACTTGAATTGCCACCTTGCAAGGTTGCCCAACGGCACAGCAACCTGCCTTGTTCATCACGAAGTGAGCCAGCCGGAATTGCTCTGCATTACCCGCAATCACAAAAGGCACCACCCCGACACCTTCAAACCACGCTCCACTACCTATCCTGATTGTTTGAAACTTGCATAGCAGGCACAGAAAATAAGAGAACCTAAACCCTACGTTTGTGCAAAAATCCAGGTGCATCTAAAAACAAAGGTGTAATGATAAATACCCATCGTGCACGTTGCAATTGAGTGAAATTTGGTTGCGCAACGCCGTTGTCTTGCTTCTCCTCCCGACAAATCCAAGGTTCGCGCCTCCCGCCAGAGCCCTTCTCTCTCGCAGAAAAACAAAAATGGAGAATGCCACGTTTGCAAATCACAACCCGCCCAAAGAAAGTGTGTCATGCCATACGTAATCGTATGCGTATTGTAGTGTGAAATCGATACAAACCCTAAAAACTAAACCATTGCAGTGTATTGCAAAAATCTGAAAACTGATTGCAAACTGTAATTGCAAGGCCCACAACTTTGCAGTGTACAAGAACTTGAAACAGCGATGAAGGGCCTCCAATACACGAAATGCAGCCCTTTACGGCCTCAAAGGGCGTTGGGGCCATTCAGGGGTTAATGGAGTGTGTGTGACTTGGTTTGGGTGATCTTGAGGTGTTATCCATCTGATTTCAAGTAAACAATAAGAGCTATGACAATGGCCAGTGTTAACTTCTTTGGAAATGCTCTCTTAGCTTTATCAACAGATGATTTACCACAAGCTCCGTCAAGGCTTTACTCTAGGCTGCTTTTGTATGTTCAGCATGCTGAATGGATGCATTTTGTGCAAGCTTTTTGCCCAGGAATGTCAATACAATTCATAGTCGCCTCTCATTGCAATTATTCCAAGATTGACTAGGATGGATGAAGGAACAACATATTTATTTCATAAAAAACAAAAGCTTGTTGAAGTGGGAGTAGAGATATTTGGCCCAAAGCTGGAGAGCTCAAAGTCATTTACAATCTATTGTTGAAGGCTTGAAGTTTCCAAAACTGTACTTCTACGGCATTTTTTATAACCAAGAGCATTACACAAACCATAGATTGGGTCCTTGTTTAATTTGTAAATTACGTTTTCTTTATATGGATTAAATTGACACTTGAGCAGTGTTATGCATTTTCTAAAATTACCTATTCTACAGCAAAATATTGGGAATTTAAATCATAAAATCCAAAATATCAATCTGTTGTGTAATTCACAATTCTATTAGTAAAAACTTGTAGTATATTTAATAAAATGTGATAACGATATTCTATATTATGTAAACTATGTGACTATTGGAATATTTGAACTATAATTATGTGAAGTTTGAATTGTATTTTATTTCACTAAGAAAAACTTGTCCCAAAGAACTAGTTCATAACAATTGCTAATGTGCACAATGACTATACAATGGCTATAATTTGATTACACTTGTTGTGTACATTTCTAGTTATTGTGTACCATTTGTTTAGGACATGTTTTACTTTAGGTGGTTGTGATTTGAATTGTTCTTTGCCTTTTTAGTCTACCATTACTTTTTTATGCTTGATACACTTCAATTATTACTCATTCTATTTTCTTTAATTTAAACTTGGTGAAGAATCTATTGTTTGGAAAGGATATGAATGAAGAAGTGAGAATAAATCATTTTGGCTAGATGTTTAGTTTGATAAACAATGTGTCAAATTTGGTACAAGAAATATAATGCAATGGTAGTTTTGAATCTTTTGCAAGAAAATAGTCTAAAGGTGATTTACAAGACTTCTCTATTCCAAATAAACTTCTAAAATATGCAATTGATAAAAAGATGTTTTCAAATTATTTGAATGAGTATGCCTAATTTGAATACATTGATTTAAAATATTTTCTTTAATAAATGAAATACATACAAATATATTTTACAAAACCAACTAACAACAAATTAGAAGAACAACTTGTTTTAAAAGATAGCCTCTTGTGGGGCTATTTTATAGAAGGACCAACATGTCAATAGGAGCCACTAATAGCACAATCATTTGTTGAGTCCTTAATGGTTTATGATACATATTATTCAAGAATGTCATTAATTTTGTATGTTGTTGCTTTAAATTTACCCAATATTATTGGTAAGGATATGTTTCATCCAAAATAATATCAATTCCATCATAAAGTTTGTAAATCATTGATTTTGGCATTGAAATGAAAAACATAAAGAATTGTTTACAAGTCCAATACTAGTCTTTTTATGTTTAGTGTATAGTTAGAATCACAAATCAATTATTAATAGATTAGCTTATGAGCATCAAATCATTGGCACATTTTTTTTTCACAATTTCAATGTATCATAGTGGCTATGACAAAATTCATGGAAGAATCTTAAAAGAAAAACCTTCAAAAAAAACTTTATTCCTTAAGTGACGCTTACTTTGAGTCCACTTGGTAATGACATGATCATATGAATAAAGAGAAAAAGTCAAACATGAGAAAATTTGTCAATCTCATACAAGACTTTTGAAAAAGAGTTGCCTTCATCCAACCAACTCCTATCAGAAGCACAAAGATCAAAAACCCTCAACTTTCTCCTAAAGCATAAATTGTCTTCACAAGCACATAGATTCCTCTAGAATATGGACTTTGATAAAGTGATCTACAAATACAGTGAGATTTGATACAACTTGTAAGAACTAAAAATGACTTAAAATGCTCAAAGACTCCACCAACATATGTCAACTACAAAGTCAAGATATTTAACATTATTTTAATTTATTGGTACAAGCAAGCAAGGAGAGCCATATCACAAATGACAAGCGTCAACCTTTAATTGTTGGCCTCTTGTGTTGACCAATCAACAAGTTTCAATTGTCTTGGATTTGGGAGCGCTAACAATCTATCAAACCCATTCCAATGTTCAAGTTACAATTAAGTAAGCCATGTCTTGCATACAACATTAGCGCAATTGCGATGAGGCACCCCAAGCAGAATAGTCATGTCAAGTGCTATTGAAGGTCTGTTTTGCATACAAGGGCGCAAATGCTCTAATCTATATTAATAATTGAATACCGTTCAGTAAGTTATCAGTCAATTAGGGTCGGGCATGACTAAGAGAGGGTTGAACATGACTGGAATCAGATAGTAATAAATGGAATAAAATAAAATTGCCTATGGCTTCACTAGACATTAACATGTCACTGGCAATTGCACCGTCACTGATAGTTGCACCACAACTTTCTTTAGGCCAAGAGAGTCCATACGGATAGGGGGCACGGGGATAGGGGGCACGGGGATAGGGGGCACGGGGATAGGGGGCACAGGGATAGGGGGCATGGGGATAGGAGGCACAGAGATAGGGGGCATGGGGATAGGAGGCATGGGGATAGGGGGCACGGGGATAGGAGGCATGGGGATAGGGGGCACGGGGATAGGGGGCATGGGGATAGGGGGCACGGGGATAGGGGGCAAGGGAATAGGGGGCATGGGGATAAGGGGCACGGGGATAGGGGCACAAAAATAGGAGCACATGGATAGGGGGCACGGGGATAGAGGACGCAAAGATAGGAGGCACGGGTCTAAAGAGTGGGGGGCATAATCCCGTTAGTATGATGGGTAGTATACTAGTAAACACATATTTGTATTAAGCTCAACACTTGGACTTAGTCAAATATTGGAGAGAGAGGAAGAGAGAAAGAGAGAAATAGAAAGAGAACAAAAAAGAGTGAAAGAGGGAGAGAGAGAGAAAGACACAAAGAGATGACAAACAGAGAGGGAGAAAGAAATGAACACGGGGAGAAAGAACTGATGAACAAAGAGGGAAAAAAAGATAGAGAAGAATAGGGAACAAGGGAACAAGGGAACAAGGGAAAGAGAGAACGAGGAAAGAGAGAACGAGGAACGAGGGAACAAGGGAACATGAGAACAAGGGAACGAGGGAACACATGAATGAGGGAACGAGGAAAAGAAAGAACGAGTTAAAGATCGTCAGCCAAGACATGGATGTTTTTCCTTGTGGATGGTTTTCATTAAGAACAATGCTAGACTCGCGCCATTGAGCAATTTGGACCAGGTGGGCCAAAACAAGGATCAACCAATAAGGGGACTCCAGAACAAACAAGACCAAATAACACACCAGATATGGCAGAGTGCTTAACAACAACGAGGCATGCTCACCTTTGTCATCACAATCGAGCATGGTGATCTTGTCTTGCTCTTGGATGAAGTGGTGGATCTCTGGTGCATTGAGTGCCACTAGGGTAGCTTGGACAGCCATCGCTGGTGCAAGAAGAGGATTGGAGTATCCCAACAACAATAAGTCTAGGGCCCATTGGCCATGAATAACAGCTTGAGAATTACCTTGTATACATCAGTATCATTGATAATGAATCAGCAAAATAAGTTAAAAACTTGCCATTTCTAAATGGATATAGGTCAGAGAGATTGTTCTTTTCTTTACATCCCTATTAAAGGCTTATTTTGTCAAGGCAAGATCAATTACACTGCAAATACAGTTTTGTATCCTCTTTAACAAACAATTTCTCAAATTATTGATGAATCTCGAAAGCCTTAAGTCCATGGCTATGGTAAGAACAAATTTAAGCAATGCCTAGCAAATTTGAAAGAATCTTGATTGGGAGGGAGGGTGGGTTCATTATTTTGTCAGCTGAACCTCCTAGTACAGTTTGTGTAGTATTATTACTAAAGAAGGAGCAGAGCTTGATATTCAATGAGCAGCATTGGTAACCATAAAAACCAAGAAAAGGTATGGCTGCTATAAACAGAAGTTATACAATAGTTTGCCAGACTGATATTGATCCACATAACTATTGTGTCCAGCAAAGATAAGACTACATTGTTCAAAAAAGCTAAGCTATGGCATCATGTGCAAAAGCATTGCATTAAAATCAAAAGTTCAGAGAATGTTGCTTCTTGTGGTTGACAAAATTGAACAGCGATCTTGAGTAGTCATGCTTCACTTGCGCCCATACAAACCAACAAATAAATAGTGTGTCAGAATGAGCACGGAGGTGTCAACGACATGACTACACCTTGTTATTGGAGTCAAAGAAAGCTGCACAAATTTTCAACGCAGGAAAGAAAAATAGCAAATAAGCGTTGCAACGACGTTTCCTCCACACGATGATCATCATCTTCATCTCTCAATAATCCACAGGAGGATACAGCACCTGTGTCGATGTTGCTGTGTCCATATCTGGATACACGTCACTGCACAAAAGTACCACGCTACACAACGTCTCACGTTGCACTAGGTCCCACCCTACAAAAAGTTCCTTGCCAAGAATCAAGGTGCTCTGACTCAAGCAAGTACCGTCTAACACCACCAAGCAACAAAGAAAGTATGCATCCGTGGTAACAAAGTAGGGGTATGTTACCAAATGAAGCCTGTTCAAGGGAAACTATTCTGGCGGGAGCTAAATGACATGCACCAATCAAGAAAAGTGTCAACTGTAGCTTTTGAGTATATTCGGCTGAGAACCTGCTCCTATGAGCTTGTGGCTGCAGGGTATGGAGAGCCAGTGCAAGTATCGGGGAAGTGTCAACCTGTGCTGGTAGTTGAAGTATCGGCTGAGCACATATCAACTAAGTGGTGTTATCAGCACTCTGATACATGCTATATGTGGTGTATTAGGGATTGTCAATTGATATGTAGAGAGTTTTTAGTATATGCGTCAACTGGTCACCTTCAACCATAGACTTGAGAGAGAGAACGAGGACCGAGAGAACAAGGGAACACGAGAACAAGGGAATGAGGGAAAGAGAGAACGAGTTAAAGATCATCAGCCGAGACATGGATGTTTTCATTAAGGACAGTGCCAGACCCGCGCCATCGAGCAATCTGGACCAGGTGGGCCAAAACGGGGATCAACCAATCAGGGGACTCCGGAACAGACGAGACCGGATAGCACACCAGATATGGCGAGTATCCCATTCGCCATAGCCATAGCCAAAGCCTACCGCCATCGCCATCCGCCTTCTTCACTTGCTCTTCGCGGTGCTCGCCAGGCTGATTTTTTGCACCGCATCCCCGCCATCGCTGCTACACTAGCACTACGAAACTTAGAACCAGCGATGGCGTGCACCACCGCCGCAGCCGCTGCTGTGTCGTCCGGGCTCTCCTCCTTGGCCTCCTCCAAGAGCGGTCTAAATGGCGTCTCCATCGCTGTCGCCGCTCCTCGCGTAGCCCCTGTGGCCGCTCGTCAGAGCGTCGCCGTTCGAGCGTCATCGTCGTCGGAGAGCGAAGGTGTGAGCCGTCGTATGGCGATCGCGTTGGTGGCTGGCGTCGTTGCTGCCGGTGCCAAGATTGCGCCTGCCAATGCTGCCTATGGCGAGAGTGGTGAGTGCATTGGAAATCTGTTCAGGTTTCTTGGAATTTATTTCTTATTTCCTGATCGCTTAGGTTTTTGACGAGAAGTTCTTGCACTCTTTATTGCCTCTCTCGATTGTTTATGAAGTGTTTTACTATTGTCGCATGTAAGTATATTGAAATTGAGTGTTTTTGTATAAAAGTTATTGATGATCGCCTAACGGAGGCTTTTGCGATGAGTTTTATTTTTCAGTAATGTTTCGTTCTTGTTGATTGGATTATGCTTAAGAATCTTTTAATGCCATTTTTTTAGCTTGTTGTTGGAAACTATAAATCTGTACAATGAGGGAAGTGCTTGTGCTGATATTGATGAGATCGTGTGTGGCAGCTAACGTGTTTGGTAGTCTCAAGCAGCAGACCGGGTTCACCCCTGTCACTGGCAAAGGCTTCTCCGTGGACGTTCCGTCCAAGTGGAACCCGAGCAAGGAGAAGGAGTTCCCTGGCACCGTGTTGAGATACGAGGACAACTTCGATTCCACTACTAATCTGTTTGTCTCCATCACCCCTGCTAGCAAGGGCTCCATCACTGATTATGGGCCACCAGAAAAATTTTTGGACGAGGTACGCTGCATTATCATGTTTACCCGCGTGCTGCAGTTCTCGTTATGGCAGTCTGAACTCTCCGTCTGTCAAATCTGTGCGATGTCAACTTTTCATTAGTTGTAAGTATAGATAATGTCACTTCGTACAATTGGATCGAAGCTGACATGGTAAATGACATCTGTGAGTCTGCCGATTGTCTGTAGAAATGAACCTGTTTGGCATGCTCTGTACCAACAGTTTGATGCGATTGTTTCTGTCGCCGTGATATGCAGGTGTCTTATCTTCTCGGAAGGCAGAGCTACGCAGGGAAGACCCAATCTGAGGGAGGATTCTTGAACAACGCTGTTGCTACCGCAGCAGTCCTTGATGCCGCCGCAGTAACGGCCAACGGCAGGCCCTACTACAAGCTGAGCGTGCTCACCCGTACTGCTGATGGAGATGAAGGAGGCAAGCATCAGTTGATCGCTGCCACAGTGAAGGACGGCAACTTGTACTTGTTCAAGGCCCAAGCTGGTGATAAGAGATGGTTCAAGGGTGTGAAGAAGTTTGTGGAAGGAGCTTGGAACTCATTCGCTGTAACTGCTTAGATAGTAACTTTTTTTCCCCTGCTGTAGTATGATCACTATTGTCAATATACCGCTTTATCACTACAGAGGACAGAAGTTGAGAATTGCGTCGTGTTGTGTTTTATAGCTGCCTGGTTCCTATGGTGTATCAATTTCTTTGATATGCATTTGGAAGCAAGAGGGATGAGCCTGCCAGTCTTATGACAGTGATCACCTGGGACTGATTCTTATTTGCCGATATTTCCTAGTTTGCTTCCACGCAGACGAATAGTAAATTATAAAGTTCATTAGGAATTTTTCAGCGTGGTCTTTTTGTAGTGAGGATCGTTGTTGCCACTTGAAATGTGTCTTGCATGGCTTGTTCACGATTTTGAATTTAAGTGCATTGTGAGAAGAGTTTCTGGAATTTGCTGACGAGGACTGGCTATCTTACAGATGGCATGGACAAAACTCAATTGATACTTTTGCTAATTTTGAAGAGTTTGCGTCGTTTGCCACCTTAATTCCTTAATATATTTATTCTTTTCTTTTCAGTTCTGCTTACGCGCCTCATACTGTTTTCTTTTCTAGTAGACCTCAGGTGATCCTGTTTAGTAGTTCGATCTGCATTCATGCTGATTCTAGAAAGTGCCTATAATCATTTATTGTGAGACTGACAATGTTTGAACAAGTTACTGGTAATTTGTGTACTGAACTGAAGTTTGTAGATTCTTGAGATAAAAAATACGTCAATAAATACTAGTCTGAAGGCCAATATCCACGGAGGCACGGACTAGTGGAATTGGCTACGGTGACTGGCGTTTTCTGAAGCCATGCTGTGGTCTGTAATTGTTTGTCGTTTCCTTCCTTTTCCGATTTTGATAGCTCATGGAAGGTGACCCTTTTTCTTAACCCCTGAGCGCTCAGTATACTGTCGATGGGCCCACAAACTTTGTCTCACTTTCTCTCAATCTCTCTCAATCCTACAGTGAAAACAGTCATGGCTGGTCCCCATTAGCAAAGAAGGTAGTCCTTTTTCAAATCCTGTAATCACTTTTTCTGAATGTAATTTTTCAAATTGTGGTGACCATTAAACCCCCCATTTTCTCCTAAATCCTAAAATAACTTTGGGCGCTCAGGCCCTTAGAATGTTAATGTGGGCGTATTTTGTTTGATGGATGACAAAAAGATACTTTATTGGATGTATGAAAGTTAATTTTCATTTTCTTTTAGAGAAAAAGTGATTATGATGGTCCATCATTGAAGGCAAATAATAGCATCTTTTAATGCATTCATTTTTTTGGTTAACCCAAATTGTGAGAATTTTTTTTTGTTAACCAAAATTATGAGAAGACTTGCTAAAACAGCGTTGGGTCCCATGGTGTCCTCACAATTTCATGAGGCAATATTGCATGCAAACTTATGCAATTTTTGACAATAGTATTAATTTTGTGAATACTTTGCCACACCACTATAGTGTCATTATTATGGGTAGCACCACTATAGTTGGCAACCACATTGTCCAACTCATTTCAACTCATTGTTAAAGGGTCAAGTGATTTGATTCTCCTTAACCCTTTAACCCCTAAAATTCTTTTGTGCTTCGAGGCCCAAAACTGCTTCAAAATGCTAGTCCCCAAACCAGGGTCAAAATCTTCATTGAAACTTACTTTTTAACAAATCCAACCATAGGATCCTTTGGTTGACTTGCACAAGTACATCATCCCAAAATTTCAGAATGAATATCTCCACCAATTGCAAGATCAATGTGCCTAAACTTCGAAATGTAGGTTTTTCTAGTCCTTCCAAAAGGTGAAGTTTTGTTTTTCAAACTTTTTAGAAAAAAACTTGTATGTTGTATTTCTTGTGCAATTTTTGCAATATGTCGGAATTTGGGTTGAAAGCATATATAAATAAATTTAACCAAAAAAAATTGGATTCATTTTTACAAAAATTGTAAAGTGAAAGGTATTGATGAATGAAAGATATAACTAATATGCTAATAAGTTTTGGAAGAATTTGAAAATTGATAATCCCAAAGGTGAGAATGCTCTAATAGATAATTAGTAACTTTATTTTTCATTTTCATTTGTAATTTTTCAAAATTGAGAGTAAAAAATAACTTTATATGTTTTATCTACCCTCTTCCTACCTTCATTGCCCGCAAAAGAAAACTCCTTGTAACTCTTACCTCATTATCTGGAATTGAGTGGTTCAATTTTTTTTGAGTAGGTATCAATCTACACAACTCTATAAAAAAATTTAAGTTTGACATTGAAATTGAAAAAACCTTCTAACTTTTGCATTATTTATCCAAATGACATGAAATAAAGCTTCACCTGTAGATTATGATAAGTAGCATCCATCCTAAAATTTCATGAAAAAATTCCAAATTATGAAGTCAACAGAGCCTGCCCAAATTCTCATAAAGCCCAAAGTGGGTTCCTTGGGCCTTTAGGGTTTAAGCACCACTCCCATTTTCACAAAATCCACTAAAAACAGGGGATATAAGCTTAGATGTGCAATTGACTCAAATATGGACCCATTTTTAGTAACCCAAGTGTACAAATGGGAAGTACACCTTGTTTACTGTAGAGTACCAAATTTCAACTAAATCTACCGTTGGAGGTGAAATATTTTAATGGTTTAGTGAGCCGTATGTGGAGAACCTTTAGTATTTCATGCTTGTGTGGTTTTGGATGTTAACACTTCATGCAAGCTTTGATTGAAAAGAGCCTTACATTTCTAGAAAGCAAGGTTTCCCACTTTTACAATAAGACTGGTTTCACACAAAATGGAGAAAACAGAAATCACAAGGTGTAGCTAAGTGGACAAAAAGGATAAAAACCCCACTTTCTTTGCTACCCTAAAAGGATTCTATAAGAAGTTTGATAATTACTCTAGAAAATCCAATTGGTGAAAACAATCAAGAATAGGCTTTAAATATAGGATGACAAATTTTAAAGCCAAAATGACGACAAAATTTTAGATCTTCAAATACTATAATTATACTACTACTGTATAGGAAAACAATACAAATGTATTTTTTAAGCAATTTGAAAAAAATTAGGATTGTTGTCAAGTTGAGAGGAGCGCGCCTTGGGAACACTTGGGTATTTGGTTGCAATTGTGTGTGTGGTTGGTGAATCTTCACGTCGAGTTTAACAAAATTCTACAGAGCACTTGCTCTGCAGAATGAGCTTCTCCTACTACCAACTCAAAAGTAAAATTCTGGAAAGTAGCTGCTCTTCAAAATGAGCTTCTTCCTCTACAGACTCTAAATAGGGAATTCTATAGAGCAACTGCTCTGCAAAATGAGATCCTCTTCAATTCCCCTAATCCTTCTAAAAGTCTCAAGAACTATAATCTATCAAACTCCCAAAATCCATGAAAACTCTAAAATCTCTCAAACTTTCAAATAGCACAATTTTCTCAAAATTTTTCCAAATACAATGAATGACAACAATTTGAAAACCTAACCCAATAAACTATCACCCATAAAATTTTCAAAAGAAAATATCAACCTCATCAGAAGTTATGGCTCTCCAAAGTTGCAACCTCCCTCTCACAAAAGACAGCCAACCTCCACGCCTTTATTCCTTCATAACTTTCTATTCAAAGCTTAAAATCTCAACTCCAATAGCTTTCTAGAAAGCTAAGACAAAGAACAACACACTCTTCAAATCTTGTTGCAAAATAATGGATTAAATGTCAGCTATGGCTTGTCAAAGTCTCAGCCTTTCTACCTCATATGGCTTAGCTATCCTCAAATTCAAACAATCATAACTTTTGCATCCTAACTTCAAATAAAACTTGCAAATGCAATTCAAAAATGTCTTCTCACTAAAAACAAGCTTTCAAAATTTCATAAACAAAAGATAAAATAGACAACAATAACCCTAACCTAGGAGCTAACCTCCCTTAAAGGTTTGGCTTTCTTTACTAACAGTTAACTGTCACTGACACTCAACTCACACTTGCTAAAAAGAAACTTTCCTTTACTTTTCCTCTTTTTCTAAAGTAAGGTGTATGTAGTACACGTTAGCTCATCTTCTAACTTGTATTTAAGCTCTACTCAAAGATTCTTATCCTCTTATCCTCTCCTACTTTCTAAATCAAATCCATTTCTTTTAGTAGTTTATTTTAATTCAAAAACAAAACGTATCACCTATTGAAATTCAAACATATTTAATAAAGCTATGAATATTTACAAGATGAAATACTTTCCATCAAGACATTGTGCAATTGAAATTTGACATTCTTCTTGCATACTTGATGTATTGTGTTGTTGGTTTGATCCATCTTTGACAAAAATTGGATATGTATTTTGAAGCCATGCAATATAAACACCATTATTTATGAATTCATACACCCAATTGCATTGTTATTTTTTTGATGGATGCAAAATTCTTGTGATCACATGCGTTCTTCAAAACCAAATTCCAAATTATTGAGTGATTTCTACCTACAAACCAAAAACCATCCTAGCGACCAAAATATGGTCGCGTGGTCTTTAAAAGGTTAATACTCAATTCTCCTTAACACTCTTTCATGACCGCTAATTGAAATTTTAGTTTTAATTATCATTTTTCCAAACAAGTTTGAAATTGTGACTTGTTTTCATTAGTTTTTGGGTGGAACCTCCATATAATATTTGCGTACAAAGGTACAAGGCAAGCTTTCATTAGAATAAGAATAACAATATTGTGCCATTCTTTAGGTAGGGCGTCAACGTTGGAACTTGTGCTTGAAAAACTATGTTTTCAAAAGTATACCTAAAATTCAAGAGAACCAACCAAGTCATTAAAGATTATTTCTTTTATTGATTCTAAAAACTATGGAGGCGGGCTTAACCCCTAAAAGAGCCAAGTGCTTGTTCAACAGACACTTGAAAACTTAGGTAGGGTTATTTGAACTCAATTTTCAATGGATGTTCTCAAAATTTTGGTAAGAGGTAGGTTGTTTCATCCCTATCATGTTGAAAAAAGTTACTTAAATCCAATGGCTAGATTTTTAAATATCTTGCCTAAAAGTTTTTAGGTAGCTTGGGTAGCCTAGGCAAGTTGGGTTGGGCAAGCAAAAAATTGCCTAATTGGCCAAGTTTGCCCTCTATAAGGCTCCTAGAGCTTTCATTCCTAGGGCTCTTTGTTTGGAGCTCTAGGGCCTTGTGTTTGGAACCCCATGCTTGGGGCTCCCTCTTTAGAATTCCATGTTTGGGCCTCCCTTTTTAGTATTCCATGCTTGGGGCTCCAGAAAAAACAAACATCAATCAAGGATTTTTTTTCAAGATGTGTTTTGTAGACTTGGAGTAAGACGTAATTATTCTCAACAAATCAAAACACTTTTGTGAGGAATTATAGAATTGCAAGTTGAAAGTTAGATATATAGAGAGATAAATTCTTGTGCTTAAAATCAATTCTCACATTCTCAAAAGCACATATTGTAACCTGGTAGCAGATGTGGCACTATTCATCCACTGCCTTGACTACCAATAGTCGGGGCAGTGGATGAATAGTGCCAAATTTGCTACTAGGTTACAGTACTAGACACACTTATAGTCTTCCATTCAATGACACACAATTAAATTCTATATCAAGAAAGTCCTTTTGAAGCTCATAAACAAATATCAATACATGATGAAATTTTCATGTAAAAGCAAGAAATGTTCAATTCAAGTCCTAAAAAAAGTCTTGTTTTCTTTGATTACAACACAAATCTATGTTTCCCATTCAAAAACTCAAGGGACTCATTCATAGAATATATTTTGTGGTCCATTAGAGATGAGTGTGTTAGAAGTGAAAATCATGTTTGAGTGATGACATGCATTCTTTTGGTAAAAATCATGGAAATAATGGACACTAGAGAAGGAGAAATATATTGAATTATATGCATTGATTTTTTTTACTTCAAAATATTAGGATCAGTGGTATAGGTTGGATCAACCTTTTTGATTGTTTGGATTTACAAAAAAAAAACTCCATGCAAAAAAAAAATCTAAACTTCCTAGTATATTGCCAAGTTTAAAACCTCCTTATATTGCAAGGCAATTTAGAGTAAGTTGCACTTGGAATTTACTCTTGAAATGTTTCACATGTACCTAACAAGATGATATCAAGATCAATAGGAAAAACATTTCTATTCATGCTTACCAAACATTTTACTTCAAAGAGGCCCAAAGTTTGCTCATTTTATTGGATAGGGGCATAGAAACTCTATTTAAAACTTTGAACGTTTATAATCTTTCAACATGTGCTGTCAAATGGGCTGAAATTTATTGCTCAAATCACATGAATATTGCATCTATAGTTTTGTGCAATTGAAGGTTCAAAAATCATCTTCCGAAAGCATATGCTAGATAATCTATCTTGATGTGCAAAATACAAGCTTGAAAAACAAGTAACTACATAATAAGAGGCTTTGTCCACATAGCACTAGCTCTCTTTCCAAACCAAGTAGTTACTCAGACTTCCTAAGGGTAGCTCTTTGGATACAAAGCCTCTTCCCTTGTTGTCCATAGTCAACAAGGAGTTCATTTAACCCCTCACTGCCTAGGCGGACCAAAACTGTCCTTGCTTGTTTGTAATTTGAGATTTATAAATTCCCTTCAAATTAAGTACAATGATTTTTTTTTTTTAAAAGTTCTTGTTGAGGTCTTGTTTTAGTATCAAAAGTCTGATTTTGAAAATGACTAATTATGATTTGTCTATTCAAGATTTTGTGAAAGGGTGTCCATTGCAAATCTTCACTTTCTAGTGTTGAGGGCTCTTGGACATGAGCCTCAAGTACACTAGAACTTGGAGAAAATACTACATTAGAAATTGAATTAAAAAATTTGTAGAATAGATTTTGAGAAGCTATAAATTGATTGGGGTTATGCATATTATACTTTACATACTCATAATTTTTAGGGACCCTCCATTTTAGATTTCAGATGTGAAAAGAGGATTGAAAGACTTTAGATCAATTTCACAATTTTAACACCCTCATGATCAAATCTTTTAATTTTTTAAATTAAATCCATAAGTGATGTTGTTGTGTTTTCTTTTCCCATGTAATCTCTAACATGTCTATCTTGAATTTCTATGGTTACATTTGAAAAAATACTAACAAAACTTATAAAAATATTGGCATTTTGTTCACTTCAGATTAGATTTTGAGCATCTCAAAATCTGCATTGTGCGGTGAGGGGTTAAGATACAACAAAGAACTCTTCTTTTTTGGTTTATTTATTGGTCAAGCAACATGCACCCAAGAATGCTTGTAATTATGGAAAAATATGGACACAACCATCCATGTATGCACATTTATCCAAAAAAATACTAACACCAAAAAAAAATCACTCTAATTTTAGCACACTTTATATTTCTTAGAGAGGATTTGGTTATATTATTTGTTTTTCCATCTATTTTTTTTTGTTAATCTTTAACCAACATACCTAGCCGTAGAGGCTTGGTGTTCACATAATTTTTCTTTGTGCAAGCCATACATTGCTTAATTCAAATGGTAACTTAGGCAAGGTACTTCAATCCAACTCAATGTGGGTCACCTTTGCATTTATTTGCAACATCAAATTCTTCCATGCTTACTTGCAATTTATTGTACACACAAGAGGTTTGAAGGATCATTTGATTCTTACTCAAGTTTTGAATTGATTTGTTACATGATTGCGTCTTGTTGTGATCAATCATGCATCCTTGCCATACCTCTATACTTACTTTTTATTCTTCTCATGATTCTTAGAATTGTCCCCACCATGACTTCCATGACTTAAAATGTCATTTAAAGGTTAATGTAGCCAATCTCAAAAGACAATAAGAACACCATATTTGTTTGGAAAAAAGGATACGTTTTGGGGCTTCTAAATTTTACATTTTTGAGAGCATTTTGGTGATTTCAAGTGAATTTTATGAAGATTTCTTCAAGATCTTACATCAATGAAGTAGGATTTTGAAAGAACTATCATAAAAATCACTTGTAATTGCAAAAATGCATTTACTAATGCAAAATTTAGAAGTCTCAAAATGTACAAATTTTCCCAATTTAACAAATATGGTGTTTAAGATTTATTTTGGCATTACTTGGCTCTAGGCAATTGAAGCTCCACTGAGCTTGATTAATTCTTCCCAGCAAAAAATTTTGCATAAATCTTACCTCAAAACCCACCTGGCAACCACAACAGTACAAAAAATCTCTAAAAAAATGGATGAATTTGCCAAATCCCTCTCCAAACTTGAAACAGATTTTCCAATTTTTAGATGAAAGTTATTAATAATAGTAGATTATATGAATGAACAAACACATGTGAATGATTTTATTCAATTCTATCCAAATTTTCCTTACTTGCTTGCATGGTGGAGTGCGTGTCGCTCTAAGCTAGGCACACCCATACCTAACCATTTAAGGTTTTGGGGCACCTCAAGGTCTCAAAAAATTCTGGAATTTTTTTGTAGGGTTAGCCTTTCAACAAGCTATCAAGAAAAGTAATTTTTGTGGAAAAAAGTATTGTAGAATGTTTTATATTAAATGGCAAAGTTGCAACTCAAAGGATCGTATAGGTAACTCTAAACTACCCTTGGAAGTGCATGAGTGTGTTCCTATAAATGCACAAGATGGTTCCAATCCCAATTGCCTCAAAGCAACTTAAGAACTGACATGTGGCAGGATTTGATTATGCAAGTGGCATTTAGTGTTTCACTTTAGGTTCAACAAATGGTGGAGAACAGCCAAAAACTAGAGTGTGGTATTGGGAGGTGGTCGTTAATGAGTGTGGCTACCTTACCAGGGAATATACCAAAAAAGACGTTGGTACTCCTTCCCTTCCTTCCCCTCTCTTTCAAATTGCTTGCAGCTCGTTTCACTACTTATTTTGTTCTTTCTTTACCCTTGGCCAAGGGCACTAATATTGCCACCCACTTGGAAGTCGTGCACTATGACTCCTTGCAATGATTCTCTTTCATTGATTGGGGTTAGATGGCATGTTAGTTTGAGGGGTCAAGATGGAAAATCTTTGCTTCCAACTAACAATATGAAGAGTTTAGGTGTTTACCATTAGGAGATTGTATTTGGAAATTTTGAATTTATGTTAGGATTCAAAAACCTTGAGTTAGTCTTTAACCCCTAAACGTCCACAAGGAACCTTAGGGAGGTTCCGATAGAGCAAAATTATGGTATACAAGCGGTTTCAGCGAGGTCGTCGGGGCCTTGAGTGGTTAATTAGACCGTTCCAATGCAATTTCTTGGTTCATGCAATGCGGGTGAAGCATTTTTGCAAAATTTGCCAAAGGTTTTCGATTATTGTGGATGCATTTTGGCGCTTACAACTTGCTAGGTCACTTGGAGGAGCGGAGGGTTCTAGGTTTCATACGGACCCCGTCAGCTGCCACGATTGCTAAGAATAGGTGCATAATCTCCTCCAGCCTGGAAGGCGAGTACATCAACAAATTTGACGTCAGGTGCAAATCCACTAGCTGCAAATTCATTGGGTGGGAAACGCGTGCACTTCATACCGGTAATCATTGTCTGTGCATTTGAAAGCCGGCGCTGTTTCAGAAAATACTAGTACCTCATGTACTTTTGGTCACTTGTACTACCGCGGACTTTTGGGAACTCTAATGACTGATTTTTGAATGAGTGATTTTGGTTTTGGGTATCAGGTCCCGATTTGATCTTCTTCCTGAACATCAACTCTTTCGGGAGTCCAATTGCATTTTCATGTTGAAGTGCTTAGTTTTCATGGTCAGTTTTTGGGAGTTCCATGAACACGTTCATGACGTGGTTTCACGCTTCGTTTTGTGACAATGGTTGAGGTGGTGAAAACCTTTGATCCCTAGTTCACTCCGGCGTGGTTGGATCTACAACAACATTGTGCGCAAGCACCTTGGGGGGGGAGTTTCACCGGTACTCGTTGTTGCAGTGCAAGGGGATGGTGGGTTTGATTTTGCTCCTCCATCCTTCTTGGACTGGCAAGCACAACCTACTACAACAAGTTTCCGTTCTTGACAAAATCAAAGTTATAATTGTGTGGGAATGAATATGTCAGAGGCCACTTGGCTTTACATGGGGTTCTGGCCTTGATGTCATTGGCTTCATATTTGTTTCTTCTAACACAGGACGGGGCCATCCTCTGTGTTTAGTTCGAGGTACCTTGCTGCAATCACAATGCTAGTGCTTCCAAAAAGTCATGGCTATGAAGTGGATTCTGCCTTTGGATCTGATGACAAGTGCATGTTTTACGAGTACAATCCAAGTAGGGGAGGAACCTGAACAGAGGCTGTAGTCACACTTCAAGTTGATAGGGTCAACTGGGTTGACCGCAAAGAAGCCACGACCTTTTCGCTTCTAAACACAAACGACTAGGACCAGTAGCGGCAAGTTGCACATAGCCCATATACTCTCGGCTTCCAATACCACCCCAGTCAAACAAACACCTCAGAAGCAAAAACCCAAATTCAAGCCCAAGGAAGAAGGGAAACATGCATTCAAAGAAACTTGACTCCACTTGTTCCGGTGACCACAAACATGATTCAGCTGGTACATGGAGTAATACAAGTTGAACCAAGATTGCGAGCGTAAATACCAACTTCTATAAAGTACAAAACACGATGCCTAGCAGGAAGTCCGCCGCTTCCCAAATAGTAAAATTTGGGAAAACCTCCCTGTGGTCCTACAACTGCATGGATAAAAAAACTTTGAAGAAGGCCTACTATGACCCATCACTATCTCAATGTGAACCACGCATGCAAGTCCACCAGCTCTGCACGGCTCACCTTCAATATCAAAATTGCAGGCCCTAACTACACAACCTCGGCTTGCTACCTTCACCGCAGCAACTAGTGTCCATCAAACCGGACTTTCGCAACTTCTCCATCTCCATCAAACAAGACTTCCGCAACTTTTCCATCTTCATCACAGTGGACTTTTGCAGCTACTCCATCTTCATCACAGTGGACTTTTGCAACTACTCCATCTTCATCACAGTGGACTTTTGCAACTACTCCATCTTCATCACAGTGGACTTTTGCAACTTCTGCATCTTCATTGTCGACAGCGGCTGCGCACGCCATAGCCAGGCTGAGTGTGGGCCGTGATGTAGCACAAGCCCCCAGACATGAGCTTGCTACTGCACCCTCCACAGAAACGTCTTGTCCACTGGCCACATACAACACAAGCGCACTAGTGGCTGGGGTGGCCCTCTATGCGGTGGAACCCCAGCCTTGTCAGGGTGCAGTGCGGACCTCGTACTGCCCCTGTTTGTAGGATAGGCTGGACCAACGCCAATCCCAGCTCATAATACCACTGTAAATGGGAAGTGATTGGCAACCCTATCTTCTTTGCATCTTCCTTGTAAAAAATATATGCGTTGAGGCATGAAGAGTCTAAAATGAACAACAAAATGCGATGCCACCACTTGTGGGATTGCAATTGTGCAGTGTAATTACCTCTTTGTTGATCGACAATGTCTACTCCTTGCATATTTTTTTGATACTCCAACAATATGGGGCTAGTGGGGAATGAAACCCTATCTCGCTTGATCCACCTCCCGGCCACCGTCCCCTCCAAGACAGGATTTGTTGCCGTGCTCAACAGCCATAAAGGCTTGGAATCTATCCAACAGATTGCCGATATTGTCCTGGACCGGTGCATCTTCGCCACCAAAGTGCCTCGAGGGGGGAGATTGGCCTGTGGAAAACCAGCAAGTGAAGGGGGGAAACTTTTGGATCCTTTCTTCACTGTTCTTGTTGCAAAGAAGCCACGCTCCAACAAAAGCATGTACAATTTCACTCCTGTAAAAAAGTTATCAATAACCACAGTGTGGCCACGGTTTTCAAGCCCTCAAATTGCTCGTAAAACCGCATCTTTTCCCACCAAAGCCCCCACCTCAGAATCCCCACCTGCCCCTAAGTAGACCTGAACGTTGGATACGTATCTGCAAGCACAGACAAAGAGCATGCTTCCATTGCTTTTTGCACTTGCAAGAATATGGAAAAAACAGCAGTACCATTGCACATTGATGGGAAGGACCAAGACATGGATGCAATCATTTTTTGGACCTTGCGGGGATCAACAAGAACAAAGTTTTGCATAGTACATTCAAACTTACAAAAAACACATTTCAGCCCTCTCGGTTTTCCCACGTCAAGGGATACTATAACCCAAGGTTTTGAAGTACACCTCCAAAGCAAGTGCCAGACCAATAGATTGGGAAGGGCTACAAGAAGAGCAAGAGAAACATTTAGAAAGCTCCCAATGATTTTGCACGCACTTGGACTAACTAGATGCAAGGGCCCAAATTGTTATCCCAAACTTCACCGGTTTCAACTTCATATACTGCTGTATCCCACAAAAATGTCCCTTGTAGAGGACCATGATTTCATCTACCGTGCACACCTCTGTGTTGTACAAGGATTGGCTTATGCGGGAGAAACTCTCAATCACGGCACGCACCTTCCCAATCCTATTGTATGTCGGGTCCGCAACGTCAGTGGCAAGGTCGTTTTTGTTGACTAGATGCACACATCTCACAAGCGCCTCAAACCAAAGCGAGCTCATCACGGAGGTGATAATGGGACAATTGTAAAAAGGCCGGGTGTCCCAGTACAACCTCTTGTGGGGCAACACCTTGAGCCCCATGAGCACAAGTACCCCAAACCAACACATGAACTCTTCCTCAATGAGATCAACCCAACTTCTCCGTCCGTTGGTGAGATGTGGCTTCTTCTATGGCATTTGCCTAGCATACCTATACACAAAACCCATGCCATAAGTCAAAATTCATCACTGGAAGAAGGAAGCAAATGCATTAGCTATCACGGGCTATTGATTTAGGTAGAAGTAGAAAGCGTAGGAAAAAGGACCCCACACCCAAGTACGTGGGGCAAACTCTGTTGGTAATTGAGGTATGAATGTGGAATAGCTGCGGCTGCAACCTCCCAGTGGCCATGCATATCATTCACCAGAAAGACTCAGAACCCAAAGCCCTATCCAAAACACTGGACTACAAGCACATGTCACATTGCCATGAAGGCCCTCCCTAATCTAAGCAGGCCCAACAACAACCTCAACGCATATAACCGGGCCCATGAATCTTTGCAGTTCACAGGGTGGGGGGCACAAACTAATCAAGGTTGCCGGGATCCCACGACCTCCGAGGGCTATGACCTAGAAGTTGCAAAACTTTAGCGCATAATGAAAAAAGTGAGCCTCCACCATACATCAGAACAAAGAGCACATACATCCGACCATATCAAAAGTGGCAATTGACATGTAACCCCCACAACCAATCTACTGGGAGAGCCAAAAACAACAAAAGAACTAGCCAAATCAAATGTAAGAAACATGAATTCAAATCCATACAAACCGGCTGAATACTGACAAAATATTTGACAATTTGTAGACAACACTATAAGTAGGTCGGTAATATCCGGCGCATATAGTTTAGAAGCCAGTTGAAAACAAAAAAAAAGTCACATTCTAGAACAAGAAGCTAAATACTTCCCTGCATGCTAGCCAAGCCTTCAAGATGCTAGTAAGACAGTTACGTCAGCAATATAGTGCACCCTGGTTTCCCAACAAAATTGAAAAGCTTGATCCTTGTGAACCTATGGACAGCATAGTACCCAACTTTGAGGAAAAATGAGTAAGAGTAGTGAGTAGGACCTGTTTGTCTCGCGCAAAATTGAAGCAATGGTCGTAAGAGGCCAATTTTTTTTGAAATACTCCATAGGAGTTGCTGGCAGCATTTGAAATTTGCAAGTTGATTCGGGGGTTGGCCCTATGAACTATCAAATAGTAGAAAGTTCCAACACCAGCTCTTGCTATTGGTTGTTTGCCCAGTGCTCGTCGAATGTCCAAGTGGATGTATCTTTGCCTTCAGCATAAATACCCAACTCCGACATGGATATTTCTTTGAACGAGCTTGCATGTGAAGACGGTGTTTAAGGAATGCTACTGTTGTCCTTGAAATCCGCATAGTCACCCCTCTAGTCTAAGTCACTGGGGTCCCACAGAGACTCTTCAGTTCCAACAAAATCTCCCGCCGGCTCTTCTTCGAAAGGTCTTCCTAGAGCAGTGTCCTTTGAGCTCCTTCCATAGAGAAGGTGAACTTGCGCGACAGGTCCGGTGTTTATCAACTCAAGTTTATCATGTTGGGACCCTTGCTTGGAACGCTTGAGCTCATGGATCTTTGAAGCCTGAGCCCTTGGAGGCATGATGTAATCGGCAACAAGGTCAATGGAACTATCCACGGCCGTAATGTTGGTGCACGAATTGCCCTCGAATCCCATTCCAGCAGAGGCAGGTTCAACTCCCACATCCCTGCACAATGGACTAGGATGTAAGAGTGGAGCATTGGAACTTTGAGATGCTAGTTATTTGGTTTTCATGCAAACTCTACTAGGTTCGCAAAAGAGAATCACAAATAGTAACCACATGACTAAAGTGCTAAATTATAGCTGAGATACATTGTAACGCTGTTGTGACAATGGAGACTCCGGGTAGACACGTCCTTATGTAGAGAATATCAGGAAGGCAAGGTTGGAACTTCACAGAACTACCCAAACCCAATGGCTTCTACTTCAATTTGAACAAACCCACATGGATGTGGAGGCGTGCACAGCATCTTCTAAGCTTCTGGATTGTTTGTTAGACATGAAATGCTGAGTTTGAATGTGAGAATTTGGAACTAATTTGATATTGAAGCAGACTTGTTTCTGGCTGAATTGAGCATTAGACTCAATGCAGGGAGAAATGGCAGAGTGTAACAAACGCTAGCAAACAATATTAATTGTGTGAAGGTAAAACAGCAAAAGGAAAGAAACTTACCCGCGAGCTTGCAATATCATAACTTGTGATCTTAGTTCAAATGGACTTCTTCAAATTGCTACAATGCTAGGAGGGATCCAACCTGGTGGTGCCACTTGACTAGGCAATACCACTCTCCTGCCAATGTGGCTGCAACCTCAACAACCGCCCTTATTGCATCTTCCGCAATGTGAATTGGCCGCCTCCCGTACTTGCCCTCCCAATTCAATCCCCTCGGGTGCTGCGGGTGCGTTGCTAATTTGAATGGCGTTGATGTTGTTAGGCCCATTCTAGCCTGTCCTCCCCCTCTCTTGACGTCCTCATGTAACTGGCCGCCTCCCCCGGTTTCCGTCACCTCTACCAAGCAGCCTAGTTTCTTCATTTTCCTACAGGAATGGGGCTGCGATAGGGCTTCCTCGTTGATGCTCTTGGCTGCCATGTTGATGAAATGCTGGAGCTAGCTCCCTCAACGGTGGAAGGTAGAGTCCTTCTTAGCTTCCCTGCGAGAGTGGCCGGCCCATCATAGTTACATAACTGGTGTCTCCTTGAACTCCCAAGAGCAGGACCGAGGCTGTTTGTGGAGTCGATGGAGGTGTGTTGAACCCAATGTCTAGAGGCGGCGACGTCTCTGTCAGCATTGAGGCTTGCCCCGCATGTTCATAAGTCGCCTCCAATCTCCTTTGCAAAGCTAGTTGGATGGTCGGCAAGTGGACATCCCGACACAACTGACCCGCTTAGCAAGACTCCTCTCGCAACCGATCCATCACATGAAACACGTGAGTCTAGAAAGAAAATTTCTCGTATCAACCAATTTACTTCAGCGCTGAAGCCTTGTGGCTCTCCTTCCTTGTACCTCTCTATCCAGCCCAAAATGCTCTGGATATGCCTCTTGAACAGAAACCTCTGCCAATGCGCTTCTGTTGTGCCAAGAGCTTGATTAGTTTGGGGTGGGAGGGGCTGCTGGCTCATCCAAGTAGGGGAGATGAACCTGGTAATTAGTCAACCCTGCGCTTCTGATGCACCACATCAAAGAGCCCAGCAATAGAGAATCCTAGCATCTCTTTCAATATCCAATATTTCAAGCAACAGATGCAATGTGGCCATGATGAATTGAACGCACCTGGTGAACCTCGCATCCCAAAGAAGAAGCTCCCGCACTTACTCGCGCCGGAATTGCAATCCACTGCGCCCACACATAATCACAGTCGCGTTGAAAGCCGCCACAACCCTAACTATGTAGTAAGGGCCTTGTACTGCTGGCGAAGCAGTTCGGCCCCAAATTTCACAGCGATCTCAGCACAGATTTCAAAAACTGCAAGCACTATCTCTCATTGAACCACCCACCCCAAATCGAGCATCCAACTTGCTCCCGCCAAATCTTGTCAAACTTTGCTCGAGACCTTGCCACTTCACAGAACCGCGTGACACATTGATCGGAGAAACCCATCACTCCTCTGGGTTCCTCAAAATGCAGAAACACACGTATATTGTAGCCCAGCGCACGGACAATCACTTCCTGAATGCTCAAAAAACATTGCCTCTTGTAGAGATTGAGCTTGGAAGGTCGAGGACACACACAATATCAATACTCTAAATCGGCAAAGAAAGTTGAGCCCTAGAAGGTTGCCGAATACGTGAAAAAGCCTCTATATTGGCCTTAGTGGCACGTTGGGACGTTTAAGGGTTAATAACCAAGGAGTATAAAATTGACCAGCTCCAAAATAGGGGATAAATTATTATTTTTATCCTTGTTTGTTAAAAAATTCACACACACTAGCCCTACAAAACATGTCATTTAACTTGGTTTGGGTGAATTGACTCTCTCTTTGCCCCTTCCTTAGATGATTGGGGCCAAGAGGCTTAGTCTATTGCTCATCCATGTTTTTGGGCCCAAGGTAAAAAAGTTCTGCATTTTTGCAAATAAGGGTAAAAGTAACAATTTTTTCCTATTTTATCATTTTTCAATTGTATCCTCCTCCATGATTCTAGATCATATGAAGGTCTCTAAATCCAAACTTGAACTCAAAATTCCCAAACTCAATCTCCCATTAGTAAAATTCCAAACTCTCAAAAATTTTGAAATGTGAAAAAACAAAAAAAAATCACCTTGACTCCACAAACTCATAAAACACTTGATTGAGCTTCTAGTCCCATTCATCCAAGGAAAGGGCAATGAGGAGGTTGGTTCGTCTAGCCATAATGGGTTGACCCCCTCATTGCCCCTGCTTGGATGAATGGGGCTTTAGATTTAAGGCTTTAATGCACACACATGTTTTTGGGCCAAGGTAGAAAAGCTCCATAATACTTCAGGCAAGGGTAAAATAATAATTTGCCCTATGATTTTTTTGTTGTTCAAATTTACCCTCCTTTGGGATTCACCATTAAATCAAGGTCTTTCAATCCATATATGAATTCAATCTCTTAACCCCTAAATGCCCAAGCAACCAAATTTGAGTGTTTACAAAATTTTGAAGATGAATAAAACCTTATCAAAGCCCTATTGTTATTTATTTTTAAATCAATACTAGTTGTTGTGAAGTTTGTTTTCATTATCAAAAATCTGATATTGAAAATCAATCTTGATGATTTTTGTAATCAAGATTTTGTACAAGGGTGTCCATTGCAATCTTGAGTTTTTTAGTGTTGGAAGATCTTGAAAATGAGCCTCAAATACTCTAGAGCTTGGGGGAAAATCCACATTTGAAATCCATTTAAATAAAACATATAGGAGTAGATTTTGAAAGTGGTAAATTGATTATAGTTAGACATGTAATGACCTTAAACCTCATGTTTTTTGGTGACCAACTTTTTAGATTTGACATGCAAAATGAGGATTAGAAGACTTCAAGTCACTTGTGCAGTTTTAACACCTTCATGTTCAAACATTGTAATCTTTCAAATTGTAAGTGATATTGTTATGTTTTCTTTTTCCATGTAAATTGACGTAATCTCTAACATGTTTAGTTCAAATTTGTATGGTTACAATTGAAAAAAAATGATGAAATTTATGAAAAGTCTAGTTGATTGTTCAATTTCATGGAAATTCCAAGAAGCTTAGAAAAAACCTTGGACATTTAAGAGTTAATGATAAATTTCCAAGATCTGAGAATTCTTTAAAATATGAAAAAACAGAACTTTTTTGCCCTGTCCCCACAACATCATAAAGCAGTTGACTGAGCTTCCAACCCCATTCATTCAAGAAAAGGGCAATGAAGGGGTTAGTTTGCCCTGGCCAAATTCACCCACTACGGGTGAATTGAGCCCCTCATTGCCCCCTGCCTGAATGAATGGGCTGCAAGATTTTTTCCACTACACATTAACTTTTTTTGGCCAAGGTAGAAACGCTATGTAAGTCATAAGCAAAGGTTGAAGTAGTAATTTGCCCCCTATTTTTGTGGTGTTCAATTATATATTCCTCTCAAGTTCTTATCTAAATGAGGATCTCTAAATCCCAATATCAAGTCAGAATTTTCAAATTCAATCTCCTAAACATAGATTTTCAAACTCCCAAATTTTTTGAAATGCCAAAAAGCAGAGCTTTTTAACCCTAGAGGCCTAGACCCACAACCTAAGGTAGTGTGCTCTTGAAGCAACCCTTGCACTAAAAGCAATCTGGTTCATTTATCTGAATTTATGTACCTAGAATGTATATTCCAGATGGGGTCGCTTTAACCCCTAAAGGACCGTTGTTCCTTCGGGGGACAATTGGAATTTTGGGCATGTACTCATAGATAAATTACTTTGTGTAATTTTTTGAAACTTTTATGGAAGATGGGGAATTCAAAGATTTATGTGGGCATCTAATTTTTTCTTCATTTTGACATTCAACAAAGAAGTTATGCAAGAGTTTTTGATGCTTGGGGGAAGGAGGGAAATTCGGGCAGCCCAAAAATTTCTTTAAAAATTGCAATTTTAAAAATAAAAATCTGAAATTGGTTCTTTAGAATTTTTATATGTGGGAATCTTTGAATCATTCCTTTTTGATTAGTGAGATGAAAGTTATGAGATGTTTTAGTTTGTGGGTAGTTTTGGATCCTCTACTCCAAAATAAACTTTGAAGTCCTTTATTTTCCATAGTTTTCAATATTTTGGAAAAAAAACTAAATCTAAGGAGGTAGATTGTTTATCACAACATTGTAACTGTTGGGATTTGCATTTTTCATTTCCATAATTAAATTCTTCACAATTTAGTGATTTGACCCATTCTTTACTTCTTACTTACTGTTTTTTTCCCATGTATATATTGTATAGTTCCAATTGATTTGAAAATTCTCCCACACATGCCTAACTTGGTCTTCTACATGGAAAAAATAAACCTTAGCTTTGTGTAGAGCAATTCTTTTCATGTAAGAGTGGTCAAAGGCTTCAAAATTTTTTGGACAGCACGGAAAAAAACCTTTTTTTCACTTCAAATGTAAATACCTCCCTCCTCTCTGTCTAGAATGACTTGATTCTTTTCCCACAAGTACCTCTTCTAGTCTAAGACATGATCCTATGGTTGGATTTCCCAAAAAAACAAAAAAAAACCTACCTTCTTACTCATCCCCTAAAAATGGCAGTTTTCAGTGATTTTGACAGAAAAAAGAGCTTGGTCTTTTAGGGGTTAACCTCTAAAGGACTAACTATCCCCTTAAGGGACAAATAGATTTTGGGCATGTACCTACAGCTAATCTACTTTTTGTAATTTTTGAAACTTTAATTGAACTCAAGGTGTGGAATTCAAATATCTACGCGAGCATCTAATTTTTTCTTCATTCTGACATTTGTTGAAGAAGTTAAAAATGAATTTCTAGAAATGAGCGAGATTTTGCAGCCAAAAAACTTTTTTTTAAATTGTATTATATATATATATATATATATATATATATATATAATATTTTTTAAAGAAGTTTTTGGGCTCCCCAACTTTGCCTGTTTTCTAGAAATTAATTTTTGATTTCTCCAATAAATGTCAGAATGAAGCAAAAATTAGATACCCATGTAAATCTTTGAATCCCATCATCCATAAAATTTTCGAAAAATCACACAAAGTAGTTTAGCCATAGGTACATGCCCAAAATCCCATATGTCTCCCAAAAGGGGGCTTGGTCCTTTAGGGGTTATGAGCACACTACTTTACTGAACTCCTGGCCCCATTCGTCCAGGAAAAGGACAATGAGGGGCTCAGTTCACCCTGGCCGGTGCACCCTGGCTCAAAACAATTGAGGTAAGATTTTGGTGATGTTTCACTTAGAAAAAATCTCCTACCACCCGTGACGTATAGTGAAAGCTTTTATAGCACCCACATGGAACATTAGCCCACTCTTCTTCATCTATTTTTATGATTTATATTTGGAATAAAATTGCCCATTACCCCTTTTTCAAGAGCTTACCCTCGTGGAGTATAGTAAGATGGTCTTTAAACCCTCCCTAAACATTGAAGCTAATAAGAGAAACCAAGGTATTTGAAGGGTCATTTCATGGGGTTTCCTAGGAAAGTAAAAATTAGAGCTCACATGTGGGAAAGCCCAACGTGGGGAATTAGGAATACCTGAGGAATAGTGCCATTTCTACACTACTACAGTAGTACAGTACACTGCCACTATTCCCCACCCACCTTCCAGTTTAGGCAAAGGATTTTTTGGACAATTTCACAAGTGCCCAATATCTGGATTACAAATATGTTTGCAAGATTGTTGTTGTCAATTTGTCATCGTTGTGTCGATCAGATTTCATTTTAACCCTTGAATGGCCGGATGGTCACCGTGTCTGTCCCACTACAGTAGTTCTAAGGCGGAAGCACACATAGTGAACAACATCCAATACCCAATCAATAGGGTGCACCATTTCCAATATAGCAAGGATTAGCATTCTCTAAAATGTCTAAATTTAGCAGGAATGCTAACATTTTTTTTTGTAGCTAAAAAAAATATAAGCTTTGCAATGTTAAATTTGAATTTTAACTTTTTAGCAGTGTTTTTAGTCACTTGTGCTAAAAGTGAAAATCAAATTTGGGATCATTGGCACGGATAGGTTCTTCAAAATTAGTTCTTTTGTCCTTTTCAAAGTTGGGACTACTTAAGTCATGCCATGTGTCCCAAAGTGAAGTAGAAAGTAACGAGCAGAAAGTAGTCCGGCTAAGGTAGGAGAACCCATGAGTGTTAGTGTTTCCATAACCGTCACCTCTAAAATCTTGGAAAATCTATGGAAATGAATAGATGTAATTACAAGGATGTACAACATGTGAACATGAATTCTTGAAAGTGGTTATGGGTGCAATGGCAGTTTGCTCTTTAAAAATTCACAATTTATTCTCACTATATCCAAATAATACATTTGAAATTGCAAACTCATTTTTTTTCTCTTCCTAATAGGACCCTATAATTTGCTAGTTGTTTATTAATACTCATCATGGTCAAAACCCTTAGTTTGACGCTTATGGGTGCTCCTACCTTATTATCAAAACTGCATCACTCTAGAGGTTGACAATGAGTTCAAAGCACTTTTGACTCCCAAAATTTCCTATGATTTCAAATTTGCAAATAAAACTATGAAAAATCCACAATCCCAATATTTCTTATCTTCTTACATGGAAAAAGTATTTCACTAAAAGAAAATGTGTCCTAAATAATTGGTTCACATTAGCTGCAAATGTCCTAAATGACAATAATTGAGTGATTGTATAGATGTTTAGGACATTTGCACTTTGCAATTGTTGTGAACCAGTCATTTAGAACACAATTTTCCTCTAGTGCTTGTTTCCTCAAATTTGTTGTGATTTGTAGCAAATTGCTTAAGTTATCAGGTATGGATGCTTCCACCTTACAATGGTGTGGCAAGTGCCCACTGCCCACCCATTATAATATTGTTTCTAAAAGTTGCAAAAGTCAACAATGCATGTTGACTTCATGAAAATTGCAAGAAGGACAGCATAGGCCCTAAAAATATGTTTTTGAATCCTCTCACAATTTGCATTACCTAAAAATTTGAGTGCATTTGGTGAGTTTTTTTTTACCTTCTACAATAAACCATGTATCTTTGATCACTTCTAAAAAAACTCCAAATGAAAAACAGCTTTTTACCATCCGATAGAGTACTTTTATGTTATGGAGGGGACAAAAACGTCCTCTTGGGTGTTTAACCCCTCACTGCCATGGTATTTTTGAGTATCTCAAAATTTGCTTGAAAGTGAACAAAATGTCAGCATTTTGATCAATCTTATCAATTTTATTTGAAATGTAACCATACAAATTCAAAGTAGATATGTTGTAGATCACATAGGAAAAGAAATCACAACTATATCATTTATTAATTGAAAGATTATAATGTTTGATCATGAGGGTGTTAAAATTGCGAAAGTGATTTGAAGCCTTTCAATCCTTTTTTTGCACCTCAAACCTAAAATTGAGGGTACCAAAAAAATACGAGTATGTAAAGTATAACATGCTTAACTCCAATCAATTTTTGGCTTCTCAAAATCTATTCTACAATTCTTTTTAAATGAATTTCTAATGAGACTTTTTCTCCAAGTTCTAGTGTACTTGAACCTCATTTCCAAGAGCCTTCAACACTAGATAGTGAAGATTTGCAATGGACACCCTTGCACAAAATCTTGAATAGACAAATCATGTTAATTCATTTTCAAAATCAGACTCCTGATGCTGAAACCACACTTCAATAAGAGTTTGAAAATAATAGTAATCACTAAGAAAATATAGTAAAAAGGTTGAGCATCCCTAAATAAAATTTAGAGAAGCCCAATTTGGGCCCCTTGGGCTATGAGGGGTTAACCCCTGAGCGCCCTAGTGACGGGATCTCGTCACTGGGGATTTAAAATGCTATTTTGAGAAACCAGATCTACTTTTTTGCTCTTGCTATAAACTACAATTATGAAGGCATTCAAGTTGTTCATGTCAATGTAGTATTGGCGAGGAAAGTCAACTATTGTACAAGTGCTGCAAGAGATTTGATTGAGTGAAACACCATACGGGGCGTGGTGGCAAGTAGCATTTTACAGGCTGCAGCCGGTCAATATCCCTTACAAGCTTCCTTGTGTGTGCTTTGTGGTAGCGGGAAAGATGTTGGCAAGGGTTCAAGCATGTTCTAAACCCTTATTATGGCAACTATCACCAATTGTGCTGGTCATTATTTTCCAAGCAATAGCACTTTCAAGCCCTAAAAACTTAACATAAAAAGAAGTACAATCTTCAATAATTTGCAAATATGTTCATTCACATCTAATCTTGTCACTCAAACTTTTTGAGATGAATCAAGGGCTTATAAAATTTTGCAAAAATCATTGAATAGCAACTACCTCCCAAAAATTGAGATTTCGCCATCACATGTTGTTTGATCAAATGTTATAATCTCCCATCTCCCAGGGTGAATTGTCCCCAAAATTTGCAAGTCATTTCTAAGTAGGTGTTCCACTATATTCAATGGTCACCTTTTGTGGATCATCTGATTGACCGAGGTACAATGCATCAAAGTTGTTGGTCTCCAAAAACCCTGATTTTAGTGAATATGGCATGGGCGCTTAGGGGTTAAGGATTAAACAAATTTTATTTTAAAATTGCTTTCTGTGTACTATTCATCCACATCACTTACTAAATACTAGATACCAAATGATTTTTGTAAAAGGTTTTTGAATTGGTTCAAAAAATTATTTTGTGGATCAAAGGGTTAAAATAGGAAATTTGGAGTGCTTTTTGAGAAAAAAAATGGGCTTGATCCTGTAGGGTTTAGGGCTAACCCCTAAAAGATCATTGTCCCTACAAGGGACAAATAGGATTTTTGGACAAGTACCTACAATCCCAATTTTTTTCATGATTTTTTGAATTTTTTTTGAAGATAGAAAATCATATTAGCTTTTGGGGAATATAGTTTTTATTCCAATCTATGCCCATGAGCAAAAGTTATGCCCATGAGCAAAAGTTATGCCCAAATAAGCACAAATTTGGGGAGTCCAAGCAACAAATTTTTTTTTACAAAAACTTGAAATGTTTTTAAATATATTTTTTCTTGTAGATTATATCTTTGTCTACATCTGAAGCTTTGATTCATTCCATTTGGACTAGTTATGAGAAAGTTATGGACAATCTTGGTTTTTGGGCAATTCAAGCATCTTCTTGAAAAAATAACTTATAAACTTCATTTTATGAATGCAAATTTAACATTTTTCCAAAAAAAATTGTTGGAAAGGGTGAAGTTTGCTTTCTAGAATAGTCTCATTGTTAGGATTATTGCGTTTCAATTCCATTACATGGTTATTAACAATTTAAGTTTTTGTTCAATTTCATACCTTCTACTACCTAATGTTTTTCTTAAGAATGAAAAGTAAGAATTTTTTGTTTTGGTTTTTTCCCCAAGATTCCCAACTCAACTTCCCACCACAAAAAAATAAAGTTCCAAACTCTGTGATACAAAAAATTTAAGTTAAAAAAGTTCATAGTCAAATAATCTAGTCATGCAAGGTGCAAAATACCTTGTTTTTTACACTTTGAATGCAAATATCTTCCAATCAGTGGGGTCAAATTTATTGAGTTTTGTATGACACATTTTCATACTAGTCTAGTACAAGATCTCATAGTTAGATATACAAAAAGACCAATTTTCAAACATTTTTACTCTTTGCCATAGAAGTGACAATTTTGAGTGTCTTCTGACAAAATAAAGGCCATGCCGTCCTTTAGGGGTTAAGACAAGCCTTATTCTAAGCGCAAAGACCATATTTAAAACCTATTTTCTTTCTAATTTTTGTCTCAAATTTGTGAAAAAACCCCTAGCTGAGAATAAACCAAGGTCTTCTTGAGACTTGGTTGTCTCAAATTTGTGATGTTAGATAAGATAATAGCACCCATACATGAGCAATCCCCAAAGTGGAGCCCTACTTTTGAGGTGTTCACAACTCATTGTGAACCCAAAGTAAAGCAATGAATGTCACTTGCACAATAAAATCTTGCTACATGTCAATTGCTACGTTGCTATGAGATGGTTGGGATTGGGACCAACAAGCACGTGTATAGGAACACATCAAAATAGTTTCAAGGGTAGTTTAAAGCTACTAATAGGGACCCTATGAGCTCAACTTTGTCCTTTAATATAAGTCCTTTAATATAAATAGTCTATAATACTTTTTTTCCCCAAAAATTATGTTCCATGATAGCTTGTTGAAAGGCTAACCCTACAAAAAAAATCCTGAATTTTTTGAGACTTTGAAGTACCCTAAACCCTTAAACGCTCAGGAATGTGTGCGGTTACCTTATAATGTTTCTATGTTTGGAGCCAACACCAAAAAATAGAATTTCACATAATACCCAAAAGACAAAAGCTGATAGCGTCACCAACTCCAAGAACTGGGTTTGTTGCAAAGAGAAGGCCAAATTGTTGCCTTGAGGTTGTACCTATAGTTTTTAGAAAACCAAAATTGCTCTATTTCAATCTCTTTTCTCATTTAATCTCTTCTATAAAATTTAAGACCTCTAACAATTGTGTTCATGTATATTCTAGATATGAGAGAGAAGACCTTTGTAACACTTGTATCCTAACCAGTGCATGACGTTGTTCTTGAAACCATATGGACCATTATTTTGGTTCAAATGGCGTAAGTTATAATGATCTTGACTGCTAAATTAAGGTAGCCTTGTACTCTTGAGGTTGCTTTGAATGTTGCCTATGAGACAACAAAGGTTGAAACTTGGTTCAAACAACATTCAAATTTTAATGACTTTGACTTGTAGTCTCCTAGTATAAATTGTCCCTTGTAATCTTTGAAGTAGTTTTCAGAGGCCATATGACTTGAAATGTTGATGTGATATTTTAATTCAAATGGCTCCCACTATTTTGATGGACATGATTCTTTGCATAACCGCAGCAACATGGAAAAGTTGGTAAACCAAATGGGGCATGTAATGTAAGGAGTAAAAACCTAAGTAGGCATGTAGTGGTCATGTCTCCAAACTTGTCATTGGCAATTTAACCCTTGAAAAATAATTTTTGTTGAAGTGCAATCAAAAATTTGGGTAAGTTCCTATGAAGTCAATTTTAGATGGATGCTTTTAAAAATTAGAAACAAAGTGCATGCAATATATATCTTTGTGTGAAAAAAAAAAAAAACCTTCAATCAAATGCTGACATAAAAAGTTATAATGCTCAAATGAATGTAAATTGTTTTGGTGGCATGGAACAAACAAAGGGCAATGAAGAAAAAACCTGCCCAAAGTTAGTTTCAACAATAATCTTTGTAAAAAGTTTTGGTTAGGGTCTTGACAAGAGACTTGGCAAGGGACTAAGCATAATGTTCTTTTTCCTTTTACTATACATGAAAATGGTGAATATGTTTGTCATGTATGTTCATGAGTGTAAGAATAGTGAAGAGAGGTAAGGGCCAATGACGTATATTCTACTATGTCTAAATTTATGCAAAACTCTTTTACATGATTGAAGAAGAAAAAATCTCAAGGAACCAAGAAGATGTAATGGATATTGTTTTCCCTCAACATCTAGCTTAAGAGGAAATTGTGTGGTTTGCAATGATGGCAAGACACAGCCTCACAAATTTGGCCAAAATTGCAATGGCAAATATAATTGCAACATTAGCAAATGTTTTGAAAAAATCATGATAATCTTCACCCATGAAGGGGAAAAAGTGTAAGTGGTTTTTTAATTTTAATTGTTGTGTTGAGCATTTTTCGAAGCCAATATTAGTCAATTATAATGAATTCTTTTAGCAACTAGCAATTTGCTTAGGTTACTAAATCAAACAAGTCTAACAATCTATTGCCAATGCTTGGGATTAGTATAAGTTTTTTTCTTTATTGAACAAGATGACATTTAGGAAGTCAAGCATCCTTTGCATCTTGCTTTGTTCATAAAGGGGATTTGAAGACTTTGGATAGTGGTAAAGCTTGAATTAGCATAACTTTGCAAGCTTTAGTAAATTTTTGCAAGAAAAAAGAACTAGCTTATTGAAGATATAGGGTTACATTATTTCACTATTTGAGTTTATAAAGGTACTAATTTTGACTATGCAAGAAACCTTTGAAGATTGTCTATTGTATAGTTGTTTCTATGACCACCTTGTATTGTAGACCCATTTAGAGTAAATTAGACATCTCAATTGCATCTGAGTTTTTTCATGATTGAACACAACATCATATAATTGTGGATGCCCCATAATCCTTGAGTTTATAAAGAATTCTTTTTAGCTATGGGGGCTCAAGTTCTGTTGTCCTTTTTGGCCAGGGCCAAAATACTTTTTTTGGAATTATGAAAGTGGTCAAATTGGGTTTAAACTTTTTCCACACATTGCCTTACTTGTTTGTTAAACTTTTGTATGGTTAGAGTTCAAAAAAGTTTGATTTTAGATTTTAAAGAAATTATCAAATAGTGCCAAGTTTTGGACTTTTTTCTTCCAAAACACCCGCTTTGGCCTTTAAGGGTTGATAGTAAAAATTTGTGAAAAAAAAGGGAAGATGTAGTGATAAACATCACCTTCAGAGTACGAGAAAAAGGGCTACCACTTCTCATTGTAAGAGTTCTCTACTGCTGTAAAAGCATCAATATCTGTAATAGTCTCATGAAAAGACTTTTAGATAGCTATTCCTACATGCAGTGTGGCTATGCAAGATAGGTCTAGAAGTCTGTCTCTACTACGAGGTCTATGTGATGAAAGGAGTGTATCATGCATTCGTGGGATTTGTTAATACTATTTCTAAGGGAGAGGATGAATTGACTCTCACATTGGCCCCGCCTGGATGAACTGGGTTAGGGCTTTATGTATTGCACATTCATATTCTCAAATTAGGGTGGAAAAGCTCTATTTTTATTATAGTCAAGGTGAAAGTAAAAATCAACCTTATTTTGAAGTTGGTCAATTTGTTCCCTTCTCTGTTTTGTAGAGGTAATTCACACTATTACCTCACGTCTCATATCTGTACTACTAAGTGGGAGCCTAACCCTCATTGACTCCGCACCCTTTTTTAGAAACTTCTAGAATTTTTTGGTGGAAGTTGAAGTTATAAAAAATGCCCTAAATACAAAACACCGAGCACCCTCCAACCATGTTCTTTTCCAAAATCTTCTATAACTTTTTGGTGGAAGTTGAAACGCAAAGGATGACTCAAATATGGAACACCAAGCACCCTCCAACCATGTGTTAGAAAAACAATAAAACACCAAACTTCTCCTAGCAAAGTGTAGAACAAGAGCATTGTGATGAGGGCAATTACTACTTTTGGTTTCCAAAAAGAACCAAAAAGATGGTGCACCAAGGTTGGATTCTAAACCAAATGTGAGATATTGACTTTTTGTAAATTACATTAGGATTAGACTTTAGACCAATTGATTTGTGAGATATTATTTTTTTATAAAATTGAATGTTGCATTACCCATACATGTCCAATTCATGCAAAGCATGTGCCTATATACTAGTCCCATTGAAATATGAGAATTTGATTGATGTAAAGTCAAAAGTTGGGACTTGGCGTTTCACATTGAATCCCAAATCTCATGTCCTAGTTGATTACATGGTAGTATTTTTTAGAAGTTTTGGAGCCAAAGAAAGTGGGACGTCACTCAAGGAGTCAAGGTTTGGATTCACAATTGTGCTAAACCCAGCTTTCCACCCAAGTCCCACCAACTTTTTTGCATAAAATACTTGTGGTTTTCTTTTGTACTCTTTTTCATCCTTAATAATCCAACTAAGTTGGAATCTCAAGTTGAGGTGGGACTTGCACATATGGGATATGAGAGGTAGTGTGAACCACCTCTTAGATTGAGGGATACTTCACACTATGGTTGGCAAGCCAAGAAGCCGTTGGATTGAGTGGCCAAACTTTGTTTGGAGGGCAAAGTAATGGGTTGTAAATAGGTAATAAAATGTTGTTTTGAAATCTTCAACTATCTTTAGTGTGAAGCCTCCAAAAGCCAAGCCCAAAGTCCAAAGCTTCAAATCTAATTGTTGAGACCTTGTTAGTTTTAATATTTTATGAAAAAACTAGAATGCTGCGTGTGGGACTCTATTTTTTCTTTGACCTAAACTTCTTTTGAAAGGTCCTTGCTTTGGTTAAAAAGTGGTGTCATGTAAGCATTTGGAGGGCAATGGACTTTGGATTTTGTCCTTTAGTGTGAAGGGTTGAGAGGCCAAATTCTTGTTTTCTTGCAATCTCATTGGTGGAAATTGATGGCC
This sequence comes from Ulota crispa, assembly GCA_963920765.1. NCBI lineage: Eukaryota > Viridiplantae > Streptophyta > Bryopsida > Orthotrichales > Orthotrichaceae > Ulota > Ulota crispa. The sequence continues at coordinate 16,573,090 of OY987244.1, read as the reverse complement.
TTTTGACCTTTGGCCTTATTGTGAAGTGGCCCTAAATCAAGGTTTTTGAATCAAAATTTGAATTTTAAATTTTCAAATTCAATCTCTTGATAGTAAATTTCCAAACTCTCCAAACTTTGAAAATGTGAAAATGCAAAAATAAATAAATCATTGTGACTCCAAACTCACAAAGTAGTTGACCAAGCTCCCGACCTCATTCATCTAGGCAGAGGGCAATGAAGGGGGTGAGATCACCCTGGCCTATTTTTGAGCACAAGGGGTTTTGCTCATGTCAGTAATTAAGGTAGAGCCGCCCATACCCAATCATTTAAGCTCCTACAGGACAGCACATTAGAGCAACAATGCGGCACAAATTGTTCTTTGGTGGCTTCATACAAAATATTGTGACACAACTTTTTTCAGAATTTTTCATGCAAAATTGAGTTTTATACAAATTTTGAAGTGCATAAAGTGTTCGGAGCCCATACCCAATCACTAAACTATCTTGATCCTGATCATCGCCAAATCACTTCTTGCTCATTACTTCCTACCTTCTTTTGAGACACATGTTATGACCTCATTTGTTTAATTCTTAAAAAAGGAAAAAAATTGCATTCCAAGACTTAGAAATAGGCTGACTGAACCCAAAACACCCTACTGGTTGGGAATAGAACTCCAGTTGGGAATGGGGTCTCTACCTTATGTATCAATAACATCCTCTGCAAGGCTTCTGCTGCTCCACTTGGTCGGCCACCCCCCAGTCTGCAAACCAGCCTTGGTTTCGTCTCTTCCACACTGGTCCCTTCGAATATGCCCCGCCCATCTAATTACCCCTTGTTTTCTCTCTATTTTGAAAACTTTCTTTCATTGCTGGGGCCCAGAAGTGAGGTTCTTTTCGGTCTTCGCCCAACCATCCACCACATGGTGGGATATGTAGGGTAAGGGCATCTCCTGCCACTTGTGAAATGAACCCTGTGAAATGAACCCTGTAGACAGATTTATTGCCAACCCGTGATGGCTTGTAAATTTTGAGTTTTCAACAGCATTGCATTTGTGGATATAGAAGTGTGGGGCCTCCAAAATTAACCACAACCACGTCAAAGTCCAGCTTTTTGCAAGCTCCCTTCACAACCCTCTCACACATTGTTCATGCATGTGGAAGCCGTAGATTGTCATGGTGTCACTCCCCGGCCAAGTGTACATCTCTGGCACATCCAAATGCAAATGCAAGTCCTAAACCTTTTGGGTTGCAAGAGAGTTTCAAGCTACATCCCTCCACTTCATGCAAGTTCACGCCACTATCCCCTTCAAAACTCATTTGACGTGGTCTAGCAAAGCAAGTGGCAAGAGATGTTCTAAGGTTTCACTTGTCTCCATCAAAAAGTCATAAAAGAAGGTTGAATACATGTCCGTTGTGTTTGTTTTATGGGAAACTTTGATGGGTTCCTCTAAAGTTTGCTGTATTTATATAAATGCCCTTGATTTTCAGAAATTGCACAAATACCCTTGGATCATTAATTTTTTGTGTATATTTTGTTGTGCATTCCACTTACTTCATTACCAATGTTGAAGTTTTCAAGATAAGGTGACCTAATTGTTAAGGCAATTTAAATGCAATATTTAATGGGTGTGAAAATATAAAGGTAAACAACATTTTTGGGGACTAGAGTAAGCATGCCAAGTCTCAAATATGTAAGGTGGAAGCACCTGTACCCAATAACTTAAGCAATTATGCAACAAACTACAAAGAGTTTGAAGCAACAAATGTTTTTTCTATGTGAGAAGGTAAGAAAATTTTGGGATGGTAAATTTTTTATAATTTTATTTGCTTGTGAAAATTCTACAAGACTTGGTTTTCTGGGCTTAGAGCCCATAATTTTATTTGCAAAATTGAAATTATTGTAAAATTTTGGGAGTCAAAAAATACTTTGAACCCATTACCAACCTCTAACTCATGCAATTCAAATAAAAACCAAACTACTTTCTGCTCATTACTACCTAGTTCACTTTGGGACACATGACATGACTTAACCCCTAAATCATACCAAGGCCATTTTTTGCAAAAAAACCACCCAAAACTACTCCTATTGCTGCATTCATCAAAAATTTCAACAAAATGCTGTTCTTCAAAATCTAACCATAGGATCTTGTAACGTACCTTGTAGAACAAGAAGTGGTAAAATTTTTGTGACAGTTGAACATACGGATTGAAAGTTATGAGCATTTTGAAGGGAAAAGTTATTTTTTCCATTGTACCCAAAAATCTCAGATGGCTTTGACTGACATTTGCTGATTTTTTTTGCACTACAAACCTTGAAGTTGTAATTATGTCTTATAGGAAATCTAGTTAAACCTTTGAACACCAATTTTCAAGGCAATAAAAGACACGGAACACATCCTAAAAAATACTGCAATGTCACTATATGACAGGTTTTGCAAATACACTATGACATTTTTGAGTGAAGTTTCCCACCACATGTTTTTAGATATGAAAAATCCAGACGGTGTGTTTGAAGATGAACATGTCCTTCAAATGTTAAAAAAAAAAGGTCAAAAAAATCAAAAACTCTAAGATTTAGAAGCTCCCAAAGCCCAATTTGACTTACTAATTGGATATGAAAGGGGAAATAATGGGGGCCACCATAGCAACATGTGGCAACCCCTCCTTGCTCCCCCCCCCCTTCAAAGTAAATATTTTCTCTCTTGCCCAAGCCGCCCCTCGACTTGCTTTTGGCCAAAAAATGCCCATAAACTGTGAATAGTGCGACATAATCACATGATTTTTTGCATCCCACAAACCTTACACATTCCTACACACTCATAAAAAGTTTCAAAAAATCATGTAAAAATTTGAGGTCACACGAGCCTACCCAAAATCCCAAAAGTCCCCAATGAAACTTTGGAGCTTTAGGAGTTAAATAATCCCAAGTCCCAACTTTGAAAATATCAGAAAAATGCATTCCAAAGCACCTATCCCTGCTTAGATTGGAAATAGTGCACCCTGAGAAGCTATTGACCATGGGTGCTCCCACCTTATGTAATTTAGAGGAACCTGCAATCTCCAGCGAACAAAACCAAAGCGAAGTCCAGAATTTGCAGGAGGATTTCGCAAAGTGTGTCCTAAAAGTATCTTATTTATTTTTTATGATTTTTTTGAACTGCTCTGCTCTGTCCCAAATGAAGACCGCTATGAATACTTTCAAAAGGCAAAAGGAATTTTCAAAGGCCTGGCTGTTCATCGTGTGCCACCAGACATGCATAATTCTGAAAAGAGGGCGGGGCCTTTTTGCATGTGCCTGGACCCCTTCCCTTTCCTTGCAGACTGACATGAAAGAAGAAGAAGCGTATGCCACTATTCTATTATAAATGTATTCTCGCTTTGTATTGAAAAATAAAATAAAACATTTTTCTGGTCCATCCCTAAAAATCAGGGCACCTACTTGTCCTTTTAAAACCGGTTCAAGAGAATAGTTTCCAGAGCTTAATATGTGAGCTTTTAAATGTTTTTAGATCATGATCAGACTCAATCAGAACAAGCCTCTCTGCTTTTATAAAAAGAACGTTTTTGAAAAGATTTTAATCCCAAATCAGCAGTACTCAGATCGAGTTTAGATCACCAGTAACAGTCAGCCTAAGTGTAAGCCTAAGCTTACCAATCCCTAAAGGATCATTGTCCCTTTGGGGACATATGGGATTTCAGGTATGTATCTATGGTTAAATTAATTTGTGTGATTTTTTGAAATTTTTATTGAAGGTGGAGGAATTCAAAGATCTATGTACGCATCTCATTATTTCTTTATTTTGACATTTGATAAAGAAGTTATGCAAGAATTTATGAAAATTTGGGGAGGACTGCCCATCTGGGTAGCCCAATTTTTTTTTTTAAATTCACAAATTTTTAAGCTAAAGTTTTAAAAATGGTTCTTTAGATTGTTTTGTATGTGGGAAACTTTGAATCATTCAATTTCAATCAATGACATGATTATGAGGAATTTTTGTTTGCGAGCAGTTATGGATTCTCTACTCTCAAATGAGCTTTGAAGTCCTTTATTTCACTCAATTTTCAAAATTTTGGAAAAAAAAACTAAACCAAAGAAAGTAGATTGTTAATTACAACATTATGACTGTTGGGATTTTCATTTTTCATTACAATAATTAAATTCTTAACAATTTAGTGTTATGACTCATTCTCTACTTCTTTTTACTTATTGTTTTTTCCCATGTGTTGTGTAGTTCCAATTGATTTGAAAATTCTCCCACATATACCTGACTTGATCTCCTACATGGTAAATTAAAAGCACAATTTTAGGTAGAGCAATTTTTTTCATGTAAGAGTGGTCAAAGGCTTTTGCAATTTACTAATAGCATGGAAAAAAACTTTTCCCTTCTCTTCAAATGTAAATATCTCCCTCCTCTCTGTCTAGAATGACCTAATTTTTTTCCCACAAGTACCTCTTCTAGTCTAAGACAAGATCCTATGGTTGGGCTTCCAAAAAAAAAAATTTTGACTTTCTTATTCATCCCCTACTCCCCTAGGAGTGGCAATTTTCAGTGATTTTGACAAAAAACGTGGCTTGGTCCTTTAGAGGTTAATAAAAAAAAAAAAACTGATTTCAATACTCAAATGCCTACTAGACATATATGGCTATGTTCTTAAGGTAACGGAACCTAATTTTCAAAAAAAGTTGAGCGACAACCTCTACCAGTCTAGTAGTCTTGGCATATCCCCAAAAACTGAAGTCTTTCCATGAGAAACAATTGTCATAGAGCATCGATAACTTATTATGGAGCTTCTCAAAAAACCGTATATTAGCCTCCCATGTAAAGGGCTCATTCATCCGTACTTGACTTTTAAACAAACATTACAAAACATAGTTTCAAAAATCACAAGAGTAGAGAGGTCAGTAGATTGAAGCTTGAATTGCCAATTTCACCAAGAGGTTTTAGGCCTCACATGTTGCCCATCCAAAAATACAACAACCAAATGTGACGTTAGTGATGATGCACAAGGTGTTTTAATCCAAAAACGCTTGTTATAACCTTTACATGGAAAAAAAGGAAAGTCAAAATATCAATATTTACTACTAAAAGAACCATCTCATTAGAAGTAAAATTTGTGTAGCATTGGATTGTGTAGGAGTCATGTTTTGACTAAAAAAATCTTATGTCCATTATAAAGTCTTTGGTCCAAAAAAATCCCTTGTAAATGCACGTGCCTACTCCTTATATCTTTATGTGTATTAGTGTAGTTCTACCATAGCAAAGATACAACAAACAAGCAATTTATTTTTTTGTTTGTAAACAAACTTCTATAAGTGGGATGCGCTTACTCAATCCACAACTAAGCTCATTTTGTTAGTGAGTGCTTTGCAAAATGGAAGAGGAAATTAGAAGGCAAACTTCCTCACTAATTGCTCTAACTTATCCATAAACAACCCTAGAAAGGATTTTTAAAAAAACATAGCCTCCTAGCCGGCAAAGATGTTGATGTAGGTGTACATACGTGAATAAGCTCTTAGCTACTATATTCAATACTTTTAATTTTTGGGTCAAATATTGGAATCTGTTGTAAGGACCCGTCACTTCAAAGCATACTCCTCTGAGTCATATGAGGCTTATTTTTGTAATTGCAATACACCATAAAAACAACCTTTCATTGCTTGCATTGCAAGACTTATTTAAAATAGGAGCAAGGCTCATTGAACTCATATTACATATAAACATTTGCTTTATGTATTTAAATTTACCTTGCAAGTTTGGTAGATATTCTTATAGCATAAAATCATTTTAGCTTTGTGCAAAAAATGTTATCTAAGCACTTTGTCCAGGCAAGCTCCATATATGGCTATTTGAATGGTGTAAAAACCATTAACTTAACCATAGTGAAAAATTCTATGCTTTCTTACAAATTCACCTATGTGTATATAAAAAAAATTCCTTCCTTTGTCTATTCAAGAATAAAAAGATATTTGAAGTTTTATGCCTATACTTTATAGAGAGTATACATCTTCTACGTTTGCTAATTATCTAGCAAAGCTTTCAAAAGCTCTTTTTCCCAAATAGAAGTAATGCTACTTAGTTACTCTTATATCCTAGCTCCTAGATGCAAGTAGTCAAGTGACATTTTTTTGTATAGAAATCTAGAAAAAAAAAAACTTTAATATTTTGTGACATATATTGTTGGAATTTGGGCACACTTTTGCAAAAGATAAATATGAAAAAAACTGGAATATTTTGTGGGACTTGGGCTCACTTTATGTGAAATAAACATATGAAAAAAGCTCAGATATTTAGTGAGATAAATCTTTGGAACTTGGGCTCACTAATTGTGTCAAATAAATACATAAATACATAAATATAAATAAATAAATAAATAAATAAAAATTGGGGGGACTCGGACCCACTTTTTGTAAAAGAAATTATTGGGAGTTGGGTGCAGTGTTTAGGTGAGGTTTTTGAGCTTCAACGCCGGCTTAATATCCTTCATGTCGTATTTTCAACTGGTTTTCACATGCCTATATCGGATGTTGTCAAGTATAGAGTTGGGGACAAAAAAGATTCATTCACACTTATGTCCCTCTCACGTATTCAGCAGCTCACTAAATTTTAAGCTAATTTCGCCTTTTGAAAAAAAAAGGGGAGGCAAAAGGAGTTAAATTTTGAAGTTAATCAAATAAGGAGAAATGGTGGTAAAAGTTTAAAATAAAAAAATAAAAAAAATCAGATAATAAATTGTAGGCTCTTGAAGTTCGTAGAAAGGTCACCACCAATCTACCAACAATATATAACAATTTCTTGAGTTGGTAAGGCTTCATGTTCTAAAGAATCATCTTAACTTAAAAAGGAGTTGGTCAAAGACTGTGATGAGTATGGCAATAATAAGTGCAAAACGACACCTAACTTGAGTTAAAGGCATGGAGAAAAAATAATTTATTCTTCAAATCTTAATGCTTTTTGTCACCCTTTCTTATCTTTTAACCCCTAAAGGACCGTGGCTTTTATTTTATCAAAAAAAAGACACTCAAAACTGTCACTTCTATGGCAAAAAGTAAAAAAGTTTGAAAATTGGTCTTTTTGCATAATTGACCGTAAGATCTTCTACTAGACTTGTATAAGAATGTGTCATTCAAAACTTAAAAACTTAACTAACACAAATTGCAAGATATTTGCATTTAAAGTTTAAAAATCAAGTTTTTTTGCACCTTGCACAATTAGATTATTTGACTTTAAAATTTTTTAACTTAAATTTTTTGCACCATGGAGTTTTGAGGTTTGTTTTTTTATGCTGGGGAATTGAGTTGAGAATCTTTGGAAAAAAACCAAAACAAAAAAAACTTAATTTTCATTCTTTAAAAAAACATTAGGTAGAAGAAGGTATGAGATTGAACAAAAACTTAAATTGCTAATAACCTTGCAATGGAATTGAAACTCAATAATCCCAATGGTGAGGTTGTTCTAGAAAGAAAACTTCACCCTCTTCAACAATTTTTTTTGAAAAAATGTTAAGCTTCCATCCCAAAATGAACTGTATAAGTTATTTTTTCAAGAGGATGCTTGAATTGCCCTAAAAACAAGATTGTCCATAACTTTCTCATAACTAGTCCAACTGGAATGAATCAAAGCTTCAGATGTAAATGAAGATATAATCTACAAGGAAAAAAAAAATTTTAAAAAATCAAGATTTTGTAAAAAAATTTTGCTGCCCGGACCTTCCAAATTTTTGCTTATTTGGGCATAACTTTTGCTCATGGGCATAGATTGGAATAAAAACTATATTCCCCAAAAGCTAATGTGTTTTCCTATTTACAAAAAAAGTTTCAAAAAATTAAAACAAAAATTGAGACCGTAGATACTTGCCCAAAATCCCATTTGTCCCCCAAACAGACAATGGTCCTTTAGGGGTTAAATACTTAATTAAATCTGGTGAAGAATTGCATGTGTAGGAAGGATTTGAGTGAGGAATGCACCTTTTGTCCTTAACTCCAATTAGGTTTTTATCCAAAGATATGACTAAAATTCATCTAGTAGATTCAGAGTTCAATTAGTTTTTTTTTTTGTTTTTTTGGCTAGCTAACAACTCACTAATTGCAACTTCTCTCCAAACATTGGACTTGGTTCTTTTGTTGGATTTGTTTGATAGCAACCAATTCCTTCCACTTTTGTAAGGCTTGATTCTTGGAGCAAAGTCCCACGTTCTTGACATGAAATCATTCAACAAATTTTGCTGTGCAAGCATTTGCAAGTGCATCAAGATTTGAGAATTAGTGTGAGCCAGGGCTCTGTTTTCCAATTCCTTAACCTCTCAACCAATCAAAATTTTAGAACTCTCTACAATTTGGGATGTGAGACATAGCGTGAAGCCCTTGCGTTCCAATTATTAAATTTTCAAGCACTCAAATTTTGGTAACACATTGGCAAGCGAGGCTTCCAAATTGGACATGGTGTAAAGCACCGCTCAAAATCTCTTCCTTTTATGAAAAAGCTCCCGCAGGGAAAAAACCGGGCCGTCCGGAGACATCGGAGTTTATGCGTTAATGTGGTTGAGTACATGAGAAAAACCCCATCTTAGGGGAAAAACTCTTCCTTTTATGAGGAGCAGGGCATTTGTTTCTGGAGAAAATCTGACAAGTTCAGCCAATTGGGAGTGGTCCCTTGAGTTTTAAACTAAGTCGCTATCGACAGCTACCAAGTTTTTGCCAGAAAAAAATGTCCTCATTGAGGAGGTCATTTATCATTTTGAGTCTTCTTGATTTTTTGGGTTTTTTTGTATTAAATACCTTAGTCTACACCAAGTTAATTCAAAATAATTCCAGAAAAAACTATACGACAATAATGAGAAATCACTAATTAAGTCAAAAATAAAATTACAAACCTTGTTGAACTTTTTTTAAGGCAACAATGAAGTGAATTTTGCACTTTAAACAATTGTACGCTTAGGACCCCATGAAATTGCTATTAGAATATGGTAGTTCCATATTAGTATCATTATTATTATTGACACTCAAGGAAGAGGTTGTGTTGAGGTCATACTGACTTGCTTGTTGATTAACCCCTAAGCCTCTTGTTAAGGAAATTTAGCATAATTCCAACATGAAACCTTCAACACATTCCTCAAGTTTTTGGAAAGTTGAACAAATAACCACATAATTCAAATCGGTCATTCTATACTCAACTAAAATAAAATGTTTCAAATCAATTTGATTTCAAATTCAAGTAAATTTGCAAAATCCCCACCGTTGAGAATCTCATGTTTTTTAATTTAGACAACAGTTCAAAATATGGATTTTGGACTTTTGTGTAATATTTTCTCAATTTTTTTTTACCTAATGGTTGATCCCATGAGATTGTGTCTTGTTATACTTGATGAAAAAAAAAACTCCAGAAATGGAAAAATACTCCAAAAGATATGGTCACTCAAAGTAGCTAGATTCCTCTAGGCTCCTTACTTTAGAGTTATAAAAACCTTGCTCAAATCAAGAAAAAAAAAGTGGCACATCACCAAATTTCTCCTTTGTACAATATGAGACATGAGAGCACTCATCCCATCCGCTCCCTTTGTTTGCCCAAAGACATTCTTCTCCTAATTGTTAAAAAAATAGAATATTTTCCATATTCCATGTAGAATCTAGAGCAAAGCAAGCTCTTCAAGAATAACAAGAAAATCAATTTTTTTTATTGAGCTAGCAACTCCATTTAGACTTGAGTGGTAGTCCAAAATTTGAGCTAAAAATACCTCTTTTGTATACTTTCACATCTCCAAGCACCCCATTTGGTCATATAGGGCTCTTTGGTCCTTTAGGGGTTAAAGAAAAACTTTTCTTTAGGTAGAAATATACTAATTTCATTTAGCAGTTATTGTTGGTTCAATACTTTAGGTCATACATATAAAGTAAGAGGCTCATAAATTGACCATCTGGAGGTTGAAACCGAATTTTGGGGAGGTGGAACTTCTTGAAATAGTTTTCAATAAGTTTTACTTGAAAGACAAGAGAAATTGGCATCTTACCCAAGTTTTTTCATATTTTTTGGAGCTCTATGAAATTAGTTTTGAAATTTTGAAGTGGAAAGGCCATAGGGCTCTAAAACCACCCACCTCCTCAAATGTACATCCACTATACATTATTGAAAGGCTATGAATAAGAACCAAAATTCATTTGGGGAGGTGAGCGGTTTTAATGCCCTAACAGAGTTTGAGCCTCCTACCTTACAAACATACCTAAGGGCGTCTCTGTACACATAAATCCATAAACCATTTGTTTTAGTATATATAAAGGGAATTGCTAATGCGACACCCTAAACTGCTAACGGGACACTCCTTGTGAGCATGAAATGTGATTTTAATGCTGAATTTTTTATTTGGATAAAAAGATTTGTTTCACTTTTATCATTCTAAGGCTATACTCAAAAAAAAAAAAAAAAAGGTGTGTTAAAATTTGAAACTAAAAATATAGGACTTTGAGTTACTTAAAGCAAAAATAAATCAAAATATAGTATTGGTGCAATAATATTTCAACAAAAATTTGTATTTTTCTTGTTTTCTTTCAAGGAGGTGATAATGCCATGATTGAATGAATGATGGACCACTTGAATAAATCAAAAATAGCACTATGATCAAATTTCATGCTCATAGGGGTATCCCGTTAGCAATTTAGGGTGTTGCTGCAGTAATTCCCTATATAAAATATATAATACATGCATAAAATATAAATATTTCTTTTGCTAACTTAGATTGTGTAAAGATAAAATAAAAACCTCTATATTCTCAATCTCCAAAGCGCTCAATTGCAGCTTTCAAGCCACTTTTTGCTTTTGGGCAAACCCCAAGTAATGCTTTATTCATTATAATGGGAAAAGGCTTACATACTTGGACTTTTGGATTTTTTATTTTTAAGAATTTTTAGGTAATTTAGAGTAAATATCATAAGGATTGCTTCAAGACCTTACATCAATGATGAAATACTTTATAGGAAATCAAAAACTCACTTTAAATCATTAAAACATTCTCACAAAGACAAACTTTAGTATTCCTAAAATAAGTTTTGGGAAAGTGCTTTTTTCCAATATAATGAATAAAATATTGAGTGTAATATTTGTTGAAAACCTTTAGATTTTTGTAGTATATTTGAGTTTTTTTTGTTATCCTAGTAAATTTTATGCTAGTATACAAATTGAGATTAAAAAGTTATATCCCAAAATGGTCTTATATTTGAACTAGGGGCAGTTTGGACAACCACGATAGAAAGGTCCAATTTTTTTTTAGAGAATTTCACACACTCTAAAGTCTAAACATGTTTATACAACTAGACCCAAAGTGTTACAAGACACACAAGCATGGAATGTGGGCTTAGTGGCCCTTGAAATTATTGTTTTCCTCAAAATCAAGCAATGTTTGAATATTTAAATAACCTAATTTCCATGGCTTCTATGTTCAAATTATCTTTAGAGGAAAAATGAGCTCAAGAGAAGGTTCCTATGGGAAGTGGTTGGAGGGGTCAAAAGCATTTAAATGTAGTGTTCTTTTTCAAATCAAAAGAAACTAATCCCCTATACCCGCTTACAAGTACTTCATGAGAATAATTTCTTTTTAAAACATCATATGTTTTTGTTTGATGAGTGTCCTTGTTTGATTGGGAGTTCAAATCCTAATTTATTCTACTGTCCTACTAAAGGTCCTTGCATTTGTCATTGTCATGTTATAATATTGTTTTCCATCATCAATCCTTTTGTTATGTACCATGGTATTCTTGAGTAGTTCACACAAGGTAGAGACACTTGTGTAGGTACCTAATCTATGTTTCTCCTACCTAAATAAATAAGGTGATTTGTCAAGGTTAGGAGGCCTTCTTTTGAGCTCATTTTTCTTCTAACAGTACTTGTGTGTTCTGCAACTCTTTAGATTATGTCGCATGAACGTGTTTACAGTTTGTGCTAAAGTTTAGACTAGTTGAGCCTATCATGGCTGCAATAGTTGCCCTTGGTTCAAATATATAAAGCCATTTTGAGGTGTAACTTTTGAACCACAATCTACATTGCTAGTTTTTTTTCTAGGCACCAGCTAGTCCTGAAAGTAAAAGATTTGGAAGAATTCAAGGAAAATTACAACTGGGAGGGTCTGCCTAAAAGTGGAAATAGCCTAACATTGCAATTGAGGGCTTTAGGGATTTAAACATGATCAAGCGAATGACATTTGTTTTCCTTCATTTAGTCATGATGTAGAAAATAACCCTATTACCCTTAAAGTGTTGGAGATCCATATAGCAACTACAAACAATCCAAAAAAAAAAAAACTATCCTAATGCTGTACTACTATGACGTTTGTCATTTGACTTTGTCACATTCACAACAAACCGATCCGATTTAAATTCCTGGTGTACTCATTTTTTTTACTTTTGATAATTTTAGATCACGAAATTCTAATATCATATATTTGTTGCATTAATCCCTAAAGGACCAACTGTCCCCTCGAGGGACAATTGGATTTCGGGCATATACTTATGGTTAAACTAAATTGCGTGATTTTTTGAAACTCTTATTGAAGATGAGGAATTCAAAGATCTACGTGGGAATGTAATTTTTTCTTCATTCCAACATTTATTGAAGAAGTTATGCATGAATTTCTAAAAACAGGCGAGATTGGGCAACCAAAAACTTCTTTAAAATTTTATATTTTTTTAATAAAAATCTGAAATAGGTTCTTTAGACTTATATAAATGTGGGAGCTTTAAATCATTGAATTCTAATAGATGAGATGAAAGTTATGAGAAGTTTTAGTTTGCGGGTAGGTGTGGGTTTGCTCTGAAAAAATAACTTATAAACTTCATTTTTGAATGCAAATTAACATTTTTGCAAAAAAAATATTGGAAAGGGTGAAGATTGTTTGCTAGAACAATCTCACTATTGGGATTATTGTGATTCAATTCCATTGCAAGGTTATTAAGAATGTAAGATTTTGTTCAATCTCAAACCTTCTTCTATTTAATGTTTTTTTTAGAATGAAATTAAGTTTTTTTTGTTTTGGTTTTTTTCCAAAGATTCTCAACTCAATTCCCTACCATACAAAAATAAATTTCAAAACTCCATGGTGCAAAAATTTTAAGTTAAAAAAGTTCAAAGTCAAATAATCTAATCTTGCCTTATTTTTTACACTTTAAAAGCAAATATCTTGCAATATGTGCGGTTAAAGTTTTTAAGTTTTGAACAACACATTCTTATACAAGTACAAGATCCTACGGTTAGATATGCAAAATAACTCTCTGCCATAAAAGTGACAGTTTTGAGTGTCTTTTGACAAAATAAAGGCCATGGTCCTTTAGGGGTTAAGATCCAAAGTTTGTTAAACTATGTTATACTTCTTTATAAGGCTTCTCGATATTTCTCAAAACAGTATGTTATGTTCCAAATTGGCACACTATATAAACATCTTTCTTGTCAATTTTAATACCCTTTAAAAATCAGATGCAAAAGTTATTTTGGACTTCAATATAACCCATTCCATATTCCATAGATTGGGACTGTGTAAACATGTGCTTTAAGTAGATGCCAAAAGTTTAACACTCCAATTAATGTAAAATCTTGTTGAAAATCATCTTTCTTATTGTAGCTAGTTTTTAATATTGTTAAATGATAGAATTTCATTAAAACACAAAGTGAATTTGGATAAATGAGTCAGAACTATCCATATCCTTCAATGTGCCACATTCTTTCTTGAATTTTTTTCCAATGACATCAAAAATTCTCTTGCTACCAAAATGATTATAGAATTCTGAAGTGCATTTAAAAGAACTCAAATCTTCAAAGTAATTTTATAAAAAAAAATGTACACATGTGTAAATATATCCCAACATTGACATTTTAAAGCACAAAGAAAATATTTGCCTTAATTTAAAAATAGGTGAAACTACATATAGGGTCATGAAAAAAAAAATCCCAAATAGGGTCACAATTTCAAGTTAATTTAAAAATTTCCTACATTTGTTTGGTTTGGACATTGGTTGATTTAGATATATCACATTGAGTGTTAGCTAACTTCCAAAAACTTAGAGGCCTCTCCAAAAATTGCCATCCCCTTTACTAAAATTTCTTTATTTAGGCTTTATTTGGAGAGGCCTTTAAGCTTGCCTTGCCTTTAAGATTTTTGGAAGTTTGCTAACAGTGATGAATCTAAATCAACCAATGTCCAAACCAAACAAATTTAAGGAAACTTACAAATTGTTTTGAGACTATGCCCCTATTTGTAATATTTTTTGTTTTCATACCCCTGTTTGTAGTATTTTTTGTTTTCATGCCCTATTTGTAGTTTCCCCTTTAATTAAACATCTTCAATGTCATGTTTTATTAGATCTGGATAGTTAGATTTCATAATTAATAATGTATACGCAAACATTGAGACATCTTCTAATGTTTTGCATATGTTATTTGCAAAACATTGCAAGATCTCTGCAAAACATTAAATGATACCCCAATGTTTTACATACAAAGCCAAAAAACCATTACATATTCTAGGTTTAATTAGACGTGGCATCTCAACTATGACAAACAACCTCAGTTTCAATTTATTTTGCTTACAACTCCTATATACTAAACATTTTCTCTTTAAACACAAATCCCTCAATTTCAAAGTTAAGAAGCTTCAAAATACATCAACTTCAAATATGAACACATCTTTGGCAAAGCTTAAAAGTACTAAATTCAATAACCTCCAAAATACTTTTCTGCTAATTTTTTATTTTGGCTAATCGTATAACCTCTTACAATAGGAACGACTAGTTTCTTTTTTAATATCAAAACATATGAGCATGGAAAATTCGCACAATTTTTTTAATAGGCACAACAATCTATTACTTACAATTTTCCACAATATGAAGATGTCCAACCAACCTCTAATCAGAATCATTTATGGAACCGTGATTTATTTAAACAAACCTAAACAAAAGTATTGTGAATTTACTTTATTTCATAACTTATATTACCGGGCAATTGCATGGTCGGTTGACCCAAAATGCGTGTCTCATTCAACTTTCAGGAAAATATTTTGATTATAAGGTTTATTTCTTATAGAAGAAAGAGCTTGGAAGCATCCTAAATTAGTGGATATGTTCTATACTTGTTCATAAAACAAAATATGTCATCAATATTTGTTTAAATTAATAATATTAAAAATAAGGGACTTTTCAATTTATATATTTGGAGTGTCCCATTCACAACATCCTATGAAAATGATGGACATAATGTATCTATTTAGCTTTACTGCATACATAGGGACTACACATGTGATTTAGCATCTCTTAAGTATTTCAAAAACGTGCTATAATTTTAAACAAATGGCCTACAATAATAGACATGGAATTTTTAGTGCCCAAAAATAGGCTAAATGCTTAGGCAACAATATCTTAATGATTTTAACATTTTTTTTAATTTTTTCTTTTTTCTTTTGCAAAAGTCTTCCTAATGGCTACATGAGCTTGGCCTTTTTTATAGAATGCACGTATTTGTATAAAGGAAACAAACACTTTGTGATCCATACTCATAGAAATCTCAAAATTTTGAACTTTTTATGAGGTCTTATTCACCATTTTTGGGTTAACCGACCATACAACTGCCCTACCAAAATACATTAATGTGTACTAAATTTTGTTTTTTAATGATTTAATTTTATTTTTCTATATTATTTTCTATTTACTAAGAAAATTGTCGAAACTCTAATTATAGAAATTTACAATCCATAGGCTCTAATCATATTCAACCTTCAACGTGCACATTTATTTCTTAGAGGATTTTTATGGTTTGAGCAAAAAATAAATCATTTGCTCCATGCATAGATTAGTGCAAATATTTGAACCTTGAGTTTTTAATGTTTTTGTGAATTTAATAATAATTATTCCATTGGTATTCCATATTTCTTTTGTTTGAGGTTCAAATTGTGTGAAATGTTCAACATTCACAAACCCCACGCCGTCTTTCCCCTAAGGGGTTTTAAAATAAAAAAAAAACATTCACAAATCCCTTTGGCTACTTGCTAAAGGTACTAATGATAAGCAAGTAACTACGAGTCTATCACCACTAATATATTGCACTAGTTGAAATTGTACAAAAGATAAGTCCAAAAGTAGTGAAGGTACCACATAGAAATAGACTCTTATTTTTTTTAACTTTTTATAGGATCATGTTTTGATGAACCTTTGATGTGCACATGCACACTTTGAAGACTCTTTAGGACAAAGATCATGTTAGGGTGTCCAAAAGGATTGTCTCATTGTATTCAGCTTCACCCATGGTACTTCTTCTCTTATTCTAATGGATAGTGTTGTGTTGCTGGTGTTTTGGAAATAAAATGCTTTTACTTGTAAACTAGCAAAAAAAACAAAAATGTTATTAAAAATGAAAAATATTATTATGTGTGGATGAGTTATTTTTAGAAATACCAACATCGTTCCATTTCAGCAAAATGAAGTGAAGGATTTGTTTGGATTGCAATCTTATTTGACAGGATTTAGGAAAAAGGGATTATAATTTTGCTTATACGTATATGATCCATAAATCTAAAGTGTATACGCTTATGAATTACTTATGGTAGTTGTTATGAATTAATTAAAAAACAATCTAATGTGGGTATTTTTACACACCTAGTGTACATGGAACATCAAAAAAATATGATTCTACTTTTTAGGTGTCAAAAGCATGCATGTGTATTTGTTTCTGGGTGCAGAGAAGATCAAATTTGCCACAATGTTAACATTTCTTATTGTGCAATCATGGCAAATTACAAACCCTAGGTCAATATGAAGGCCAAAAGGTCTTGTCCAGACCTCCTACTATTCTTAGTGTTCTGTTGGGATTTGGGATACCCCAATTAGAACATTGCCCTCGAATAACATCAATAACAATCTGTTTGCCTAGATTTATGTTAGATTTATGTTGACCCCTAAAGGACCAAGTGGATGTTGAATAGCTCCTTGAGAATTTGGGTAGGGTCATATGAAGTTAATTTTTATTAGATGTTCTCAAAATTGTTACACAAGGTGCAAATATGTATCTCGTAACTGGAAATGTAATTTTCCCTAATCAGATGCCTAGTTCAAAAGTTATGTTACCCAAAAGAATTTGGGCAGCTTGGGTAGCTTGGGCATCTTTGGAGAATCTTATGCTAAAACTCTCATCAACTTTTGAAATTTGGCAAGTATGTAACTAAAAAACCCATAATGTACATTTGTCAAAAAAAAAAAAATCAACTCTCACATTACATTTAGAAGGGAGTCAAACTTTGTTAATTATGTTTGGGTAGTTTCAAGAAAAAAAAAAAAATCCTCTAACTTTAAGCTCTATTATCTTTCAATTTATAAATCCAAATCTCTTGAAATTTTTTTTCACATGTTCCAAATGATTGTCTCTAACTTTTCACTTTTCAGATTTCAAATAAAAAACTTCCTTATTGCACAAGAAATCATGAAAGAATAATTAATGTATTGCCAGTTCACTAAACTTCCTTGCATTGTAGGGTGATTTAGAATAAGCTAGATTTTATCTTTGCATCCAAAAATTTTCATGAGTGAACCTAACGTCATATACTTGTGAATGGTCAAAAAGCTCAAATTTATGTAGAGCAAAATTTTTACTCTAAGAAAGCTCAAAATATGTTGACCTTATTTTGTAGGATTGAAAAAAAGCTATTTTTCTCACTTCAAACGTTATAATCTTCCATGCGCTCGAATGTGCTGGTTTTTTTTTCACATGTTAACTTATCTATTTGACACACTTTTGTACGATTGGATCTGAGAAAAAAGATTTTTTTTTCAATTTTGGACAATGCACTAGAAGTTGGCAGGTTCTGAGATTTTTTTATCAAAGAACACCCTTGGTCCTTTCGGGGTTAAGTCTCACTTTGAGTACTTTCACTAATCTTTATGAAGATTTTAAGAATTATCGAGGTTGAAGTAAAACTTCTTTCGCTGTCAAAATCAGTCATGCATAATATTTGAAATGTTTTTTCTGTTTTTTCGTTTTCAAAGTATTTATGATTTCACAAACACGTTCATTGCCTAGTCTCAAAGATTCAAAATGCAACAATTAAATCAACTATAAATCAAGTGCACTTCAAACTAAAGAATACACATATGCTAATACATCTATACTACTAAGTGGGAGGCACTCACTCCACGCCCTTTTCTAGAACTTTTTAGAATTTTTAAAACTATGGAAGGTCAACAATCCTTGGGAAACCTCATATTAAGGATGTTGAGTTTTCCTTCTTCAAATCCTTAATCTTCCTTCATACAAATCCTTGAGCTTCCTTCATACAAACCCTTGAGCTTCCTCCATAAAAACTGATTGATCTTTTTCTCAAGAGGAGAAGAAACACCAAAAACTATCTATCTATCTATACCACTAAGTGGGAGGATTTCCTTGAGTGCGCCCTTTTTTAGAACCTTCTAGAAGTTTTTTGTAAGTTGAAGCAACAATGAACGCGCAAGATATAGAACATCAAGTGTCCTTCAATCATATCATTTTCCAAAATGTTCTAGAACTTTTTGGTGGAAGTTGAAACAATAAGCCATGCTCCAAATATAAAACATCAAACGCCTTCCAACCATGTGGTAGAAATTTAATAAATTGCCAAATGCCTCCTAGCAAAGTAGGAAATAGTAGCATTGTGATGAAGCCATGCCATTGGTCTCACCAAAATGATGGTGTATGAGGGTTAGATTCTAGACCAATTGTGAGATTGATTTTTGTACAATACATCTAAATTGAATTCTAGACCAATTTATATAAATTTTTTATAAAGTTGAATGTTGCATTATCCATACGTGCCCAGCTCACTCAAAGCGTGAGCCTATATACTAGTAAACTGATATGGTCCATAATGTTGTTGCAACATAGACAACCCAATCTGTGCTTTGGAATTTTGATTTTGGGCAAATTTCCCTACTTTCTAACACTTTTAACCCCTAAAGGACAAAGCAACGTTTTCACCAAAAACTCTTCAAAATTGCTATTTTTAGAGCATCAACCAAATTTGAAAACAAAAACATTTTTATGCATATGTAATTGTAGAATCTTGTAGCAAGATAGTTTGAGAAGACTTGGAAAAAAACTCAGAATTTTTCATTGCGTAAACTAGAAGATACAATGGTTTGAATATTCAAAATCATCTTGAGCAAAATAGGGTAGCAACCCTTTAGAAGGTGAAATTCCTGAGGAAAAAAGATTGTGTGGGTGGTATTTCTCTATATTCCTTATCCCATCTAAGTAGGGTACATGTCAAAAAAGTTTCAAATCATTTGGAATTATACAACATATGAGAATAAAATAGTAAGTAAAAAATAGTGGTGAATGATTCAAAATACTAAATTGTTGAGAATTTAATTATAGAAATGAAAAATTCTAATCCCAATTGTTGGAAAGTTGTAATAAATAATTTCCATCCTTTACTTTTGTTTATTTTCCAAAGTAATGAAAATTGAGTAAAATATATGACTTCAAAGTTTATTTTAGAGTAGAGAATCCATAACTACCCGCAAACAAACACTCCTCATAGCTTTCATCTCATTGATCTAAATGGAATGATTTAAAGCTTTCTACATTCACATAAATCTCATTAACCAATTTAAAATTTTTATTTTTGAAAAAAGTGATTTTTAAAAATTTGCCCGGGCTGCCTGCCGAGTGAAAAAAACAACATATTAGGCCCTATCTTCTTTTTCATACTTTCAAATGTCATGAAATTTAAAGTATATGAAAAATAAACCTTGTTCCCACATTTTGTTAAAATTTCAGCCTAAAATATGAAAATCTCCAATCACAATTATCTCCCAAAATTGCTATGTTGCTAAAAAAGGGGGCTTGTCCTTTAGGGGTTAAGCAACAAAATTATCCATAGCTAGACATAACTAATCTACCCACTTCAAAGCTAATGAAATCACGAACTTGCACAATCCTTCGCTAAGCACCGTTCCATAGTATCAAATTATCAATTACATCTCATCCATCCGATGTTCTAGTTCAAACTTATCTCGTGATTTGGCGATTTTCAAGATTATGAAATATTTGTGATATATGTTTTCGAGATCCGTCATATGAAACTTTTATATGATTGCCAATTATTAAGAGTTTTTGAACAACAAATGAATGGTCTTATTTAAATCCATGTTTTTGGAGATTCAATCCAAAGTGCTACTAAGGTAGGAGGCTCTAAAATGGATCACCTCCTCAAAGTACTCCCTCTGTCCCAATATAAAACTCCAAATTAGGCATAGTTCTTGTCCCACTAAAAAACTCCTTTTTACTAATTTCAATTATTGAGATAGCATTTATCATGTCCAATGGTCTTATAGGGGCAAGTTAAGCAATTAAAGAGCATTCCTCTCCTACCAAGCTTGGCCTTGCTCATATGAGGTACCATTGTTGCTATTAATCTTTAAATCATCAATAATGAGGAGCTAGCAACATGTTCAAAGATGGTACTTTTTGCATGGAATTTGGGTGCCCAATTGGCAACATCAAAGCTAGAGATTTTGCACACATGTAGTAGATGGTATATTGATTCTAGAATGCATGTGTCATAAGTTCAAAGACTAAAATAATGAGGAGCCGACAACCTTCTCAAACATTATACAAATATGATACTTTTTGCATGGAATTTGAGAGTCTAAACGACAACATAAAAACTTGTAATTTTGCAGATATTTGGTAGGTGGTAAATTGATTCTAGAATGCATTTGTCACTAGCATAGCGACTAAAAATACAATTAATCCCTCATGGTGCAGTTTTTTGGAGCTTTATATTGGGACAAAAGGAGTACTTTGTTTGTACGTGTTGGCCTTCAAAAATGTACATGCAATATACATTTTAGGAGGTGTTCCATATTAAAGCCCTATGGTCTTTTCACTTCAAAATTTCATTACTAATTTCAGTAAGTTCTAAAAAATATGAAACAACTTAGGTTAGATGCCAATTCCTCTTGTCTTTCAAGGAAAATTTACTTTAAAATATTTCAAGAAGTCTCACCTACCCAAAATCTAGTTTCAGCCCTAAGATGCTCCATTCATGAGCCTCCTACCTTATGCAACCAACAAATACTAGGTCTAGATGCATTTCACCAATTATTATGGTACATATTAGGGCTCAATCTTCATGGCCATATCAGTGCTATATTTTTCATTACTACTAAATTTTCCTTACTTCCCTTTTGAATTTTTAGGGTGGTTAATCAAAAATTGTTTAAACTCAATATTCATTAATATGGGAAAAACTGGATTTTGGGATTTTTGAGTTCTTACATTTTCATTTTTTTTTAACATTTTTTGAAGAAATAAAATCCAAAAGTCCCAAAATTAGGTTTTCCATCAAATTAGTGAATATTGTGTTAGTTTGATCTACAACTACGGAGAAACTAGTGGAGGATCAAGTACATTGTAAAAAGTTTAGCAAAAAGTATGCAACCCCACACATGCAAGTTGTGTTTTTGCTAAGGAAATCAGTACTGGTTAAGGCAAGGGATTGAGTGATGAGCAAGCCTCTCCAATTTAGGAATTTCAAAGCGAATGCTTATTTTGTGTAAACCCGTTTGAAATTTGAGTTTATTGTAGATTGTGTAATACAATGATCCAAAAAAGAAAATCTATCCTTGGAAGTGTCGTAATGGTGCTTTTGGGCATGTTATATTCAAGTTTATGTGAGCATTTGTTGCGTAAATTAACCCTTTAAACACACATTTTCCCAAAATCCACTAGAAATCACGGCAATAAAATTAGATGTGCATTTGAATCAAATATGGACCTAGTTTGAATAATCCAACCATATAAATGTGAAGGACACGTTATTTGTTGTAATGTATCAAAATTTCAGCTAAATCTATCGTTGGAAGTAAAAAATTATAATGATTGAGTGAGCTATATATGGAAACTCTATAGTGTTTCATGCTTGTGTGGTTTTAATTGTTAACACTTCGTGCAAGCTTTGCTTGAGAAAAACCTTACATTTCTAGAAAGCAAGGTTTCCCACCTTTTCAACAAGACTAGTTTCACACAAAAATAAACAAAAATAACAATCACAAGGTGTAGCTAAGTAGACAAAAAGGGTCAAAAATCCCACTTTCTTTGCTACCCTAAAACAATTCTACAAGAAATTTGATAATTGTTATGGAAAATCCAATTGGTGAAAGCAATCAAGAATTGGCCTTAAATGTAGGATGAATTTTTTTAAAAATAAAATGAAAGTATCATTTCAATGGATTTTGAAATACTACAATTATACTACTATTGTATAGAGAAACAATACAAGCGTATTCCTTAAGCAATTTGAATTTTTTTAAGATTGCACAATTGAATTGTGGCATTCTTCTTGGATATTTTGTGTATTGTGTTGTTGCTTTAATCCATCTTTGACCAAATATGGATACGTATTTTGAGGCCATGATGTATAAACACCATTATTTATCAACTCACATATCCAATTCAATTATTGTTTCTTGGATTAAATGCAAAATTCTTATAATCATAAGTGTTCTTCAAAAACATTTTCCAAATTATTGAACGATTTTATTGTATAGGCCAAAAACTACTCTCTCGAACCAAAATATGGTTCGGTGGTCTCTAAAGGATTAACCAAAATTATGCATGTTACCCATTAGCTTAAATTTAGAAGACTAGCTATGAGAAACAAGCAAACAATTAACAATGGGAGCCATAAGTCATTGGCAACGAGAGCGGTGACGGCGTGTACCTTTATTTGTGATTATCAATTGAACCATGCTTATAAATGTACATGCTCCTTTGAGTAATTATTAATCACTACTTTGTAATTTTAGGCCCTTATCCCTAAATTTTCCAAATTTTCCCTAGTGTTTGATAACTGGTATTTATGAAGATTGAATCTGACAATAGAGGAAAAATGAGCTCAAGAGAAGGTCCCTATGGGAAGTGGTTGGAGGGGTCAAAAGCATTTAAATGTAGTGTTCTTTTTCAAATCAAAAGAAACTAATCCCCTATACCCGCTTACAAGTACTTCATGAGAATAATTTCTTTTTAAAACATCATATATTTTTGTTTGATGAGTGTCCTTGTTTGATTGGGAGTTCAAATCCTAATTTATTCTACTGTCCTACTAAAGGTCCTTGCATTTGTCATTGTCATGTTATAATATTGTTTTCCATCATCAATCCTTTTGTTATGTACCATGGTATTCTTGAGTAGTTCACACAAGGTAGAGACACTTGTGTAGGTACCTAACCTATGCTTCTCCTACCTAAATAAATAGAGTGATTTGTTAAGGTTGAGAGGCCTTCTCTTGAGCTCATTTTTCCTCTAATGAAAGTTTGATCATTTTGTCATGTTAAATAAAGGGCAAATGAGCTAGAATTACAAAGAGATAAAACACACTTTGGCTTGTTTTACAAGAGTCACTCTTTGAAAAATGAGCTCAAGAGAAGGCCCTCAAGGGAGGTGGCTAGAGGGGTCAAAAGTATTTAAATGTAATGTCCTTTTTCAAATCAAAAGATACTAATGCCCTATACTCGCTCACAACTCATGATGTAGTATTCCATGAGCATGATTTCTTTTTACAATAATATACTCTCTTTGTTGATGAGAGTGCTTGTTTGATTGAGAATCTTCATTGTAGTTTATTCTTGTGTCCCACTAGAGGTCCTTGCATAAGTGATTGTCATGTTATTGCTTGCATCATCAAATCCTATTGTCATGTAGCATGGTACATTTGAGCAATTCACACAAGATAGAGGCCCTTATGTACCTTACTTGTGCTTCTCCCACCTCAATAAATAGAGTAGTGTATCAAGGTTGGGAGGCCTTCTCTTGAGCTTATTTTTCCTCTAATGCTTGGAGCCACTTTACATAGTTTATGCTACAAGTTGAGGGTGGTTTTCTAAATTTGACAATTGATACCCCCAATGCTAGCCTAGGTTCTAATTGGTTATTTTTTGAAAACAACCTTAAGACATTTACACTAAGTATCAAGGTCAAATATTTAAAATACATTTAATATTTAAATAATAAGATTAGACTTAATCCTAGCTCAAGAAATTGGATCTTCTAAAAATGGGGAGCCAATTCTTGGCCCTATCCTCTAGGGCTGTTGTCAAATTTCATTCAAATATGATTATCAAAAAAATATATATTATTTTTGAAATAATCAACACTCAATACCTTAGGATGGAATCAAAGTATCAATTGCTCTCCTTGGTCCCTTTTTTTTAGGGAGCGACTAGGTGGACACCTCCCAATTGCTATGCGGATGTACCCCCATAGCCAAATCTATTAAATTTGAGACTATTATTACACTGAAATATGAAATAAAATCAAAACAATACTTTAGCGTACATCTATGTCTAGTTGTCTACAAGCGTTGCAAACACACACAAAAAAATTGCCTCATTTGTGACATGGTCAAGAGTCAAACCAGTGAAGGGAGCAACTAGTTTAAATCCTAACCATGTCACAAATGAGGCAAAATTATTGTATGTTTAGAGCGCTTGTGAACGTAGATGTACACTAAAGTATTTCTTTGATTTTATTTCATATTTTAGCGTAATAATAATCTCCAATTTAATAGATTTGGCTATGGGGTGTCCGCGTAGCAAGTGGGGGATGTCCACCTAGTTGCTCCCTTTTTTTATCCCCCTTCTCCTTAGCTTTTAAAGTTTTCTCCAATGAACTCAACTTTTAGACTTTAAAGCCTTTACACACAAGGGAATTGGCCTCCACTATATTCATATCATAATGGGTGTGATGCTGTGGATTGCAGTTAAGGATGTTTTTAAGACATTTTGGGCTAAATTTTTGGTTGACACATCATTTGGTTTCTAGGGAGATGCAAGCTAAGGGTTCCCATTTGAGGAAAAAAAAAAGTCCTTTTTTGAGTACAAAATGGAGTGTTTTTGTGTTTCCAATGAGAATTCTCCCTCTTCTCAATGAGAGTTCCAAATTCCAAAAGTTGGCCACCCTAATCTATGCTATTCTAGACACTTGAGAAAAGAAAAAAACTAAAAAAATGATTTGACTTAGAGAAATCAATGTCCAAAAAATTTAGTCATTCAAGAGCACATTGTGTTTCCGATGAGAATTCTCCCTCTTCTCAATGAGAGTTTCAAATTCCAAAGGTTGACCACCCTAGTTTATGCCATTCTAAGACACTTAAGTAAAGAAAAAAAGTAAAAAAAAATGATTTAACTTAGAGAAATCAATCCCCAAAAAGGGCCAAAAATTGTAGTCATTTAGGAGCACATAAAAGTCCTTTTCTCCAAAATAAAAATTACATTCTTAAAAAATTATTTCAAAATGTAATCATCCCAATCTTCCAATAATGATGCCAAAAGATTGTGCCCATATTATGAGTTTACGTATCAATTCAAGAGTCCTTTTTAGCAAGGAAAAAGCATTGTGACAATTTTAGGAGCTATGTTCAAAAGTCCTTAGTTTTCTCTTATCACATTAGAGATACATACTTTATTTTGGTGGAAATTGGTTCATTAACAAGTCTACTTTCTAAATATGAGTCCTTTCTCTCTTAAAGACTTTATTTTTCAATGAAACTAAATCCATTTGCTAAAAAAACCCTTCATTTTTACCCTTGTGACTTACATAGTAGTCACCCTTACCTTGCATCCTCCCTGCTTGTTGGCGCTTGCAATGCTACATATTCACCATTAGAATTTTACTAAGATTCTCGTATGTTAGATAGGTTACAAAGTACAAATTTCAATAAGTCTTCATAATTATTATCTATGTGATAATATCATAGACCCTCGCAATCCTCGCATAGACCTATTGACCTAGACATGATACTAGAGACTGAAGTCAAGATGTGATACTGCAAAGAGCCTTGTGATTTTAGTAATATGACATCATAATACCATATTTGTTAAATTGGGAAAAACAGAGGTACTATTTTGTACTCCACCTTAAACCCAAAAAATTACCTTAAACCAGATTTGAAGGTATCAGATTTAGTTTGAGCCACAAAGATTTTTTCCCTTGCAAATTCCTCCTCTCAGATGAGGGTATGTGTACCAAAAAAAACGTTGCGAGCTTGGTTTTAGGTGGCCACCTAAAACTTTTGAAAGTCCCAAAATGTATTGTTTTTCTCAATTTAACAAATATGGTGTTTCATAGAAAGTAGAGATGTGATATTACAGAAAGTGGTGATATTACAAAGGGTCTTGTGATTTCAATAGTATGAATATCACAAAGACTGCACATGTGATATTATAGAGGGATAGATGTGATATTATAGAGGGGTAGATGTGATATTATAGAGGGGTAGATGTGATATTATAGAGGGGTAGATGTGATATTATAGAGGGGTAGATGTGATAGTAGAGGTCCTTGTGATTTTAGTAGTATGACGGCACCCAATTGTCTTGGCCTTGAGTCCTTAGACTCCTCCTAGTGTGGAGCTGCCCTTACCATTTTCCTTTGCCTTGCAAAACATGCAAATGCTGTTAGAGAGGGAAGTATCATCTGGCGTCGTCGTGACAAGCGTCTGACGCAGACTGCGCTCAAAGTGCCTTTTATGGCTGGCAAGGGGAGTGCCAGTGCCAGCCTGCATGAACGCCTCTTGCAGGGGTGATACTGCCAAGGACTGTCAGGGGAATTTGAGCTTTAGACCTGATCAAGAGAAGGTTCAGGACCCGTTCAGGACCCTCCCGAGTCCCTAGTCCCTCTCCCTCCGGGACTTCCCAGTAAGTAAGTTAGCTCAGAACAAAAAATGAACCAGACGCCGCGCGACCAAGCAAGTGGTGCAGACATCATCGTCAGTGAGACCCCACTCCAAAAATGGATGAATGAGACCCGTGGTTCCAACTCCGGTCCCAAGTCCCAACTGTGGTTCAACACTGTCGCTTCCATATTCTTAGTAGCAACAATATATAAATTTGGTATGATTAATTTTGTGCTAATTTTTGCGAAAACTAGTGAACACTGGCTTGCAGTCCAACCGTGCTGCACCGGATTCGAGGGAGGGAGGGACTGAGGGAGGGAGGGGCGAAGATGAGGGAATTTATATACTGATCAGTATGATCTTAGTTTATTTTCAGCTCAAGAGGCTTATAAAAAAACTGCGAAAAAGCTAAAATTTTCAAGTTTAAAACTGTAAAGTTCAATATGTTTTGAGATATTTTGGTAGCAATACTACGAAATTTAGCCAGTTTGACTATCGCTGGACTCGCGGCCGACAGCACGAGACTCATCAGTCGCGGGAGTGTCAGAGATGTTTGGACAAGCGCGAGCGATCGAGGCTAGACGAGGAGAGCGGTCGAGCATACATGCATGCATCAACAGGATCGAAGCGGCTCGATCGATCGATCGAAGGATCGAAGGGAAGGGGCGAGATCGCCACCAGGCCACCAGCTCGGCCGGCAAAGCAGCTCTATCGTTGGCGTTGTCTTTCTTCGGCAATAATATGCAACTCCACCAGTGCAGAGAACTCAGTGCGTACAAAAATCAAGTACCTAACTTAGCTACCCTGGGTAACGCCAATAAAACTTCCCAACTCCAAGGCTGGCTGGGGGGGGCTCAGGGATCGAAGTCGTCCAAGCAAGCAATCCCCGGAGTTGCTTCCACGCGGCATTCCGTCGATCGATGGATGGATGAATGTAACTCCGGATGTTGATTTGACTCGGGAGCACACTCTACAATCATCTCTGACAGGAAGCTGGAGTACTGCCCCGCCTACAGTGCCTGGCCTTGTGATCGACGTCGATGACGACGCCAGCCAGCCAGCCTTGTCAGTGCAAATGCTGAGATTTGTTTCAAATCCCAAAATCCGGCTCGTAACTAAAAGAAATGGTGCCGAAAAGCTTCTAGAATTACTAGTTGATCCGCCCCAGGTGCCTGAGCACTTGCGACACCATTATGACTTACCCGGCCGGTGCTGATCCATGATTCTGGATTAACTGAGCAGGTTCCACTTTGTGCAGCATTTGGGTAGCTTTGCCACCAGCTAGCTAACTAGCTGGCAAGCAAGTAACTCCTCAAGTAGCTTTTCCTTACATCCACCGTGTCATAATGTGGTGTCAGCGAGGGACTCGCGCCCCCACCACCAACAATACCAATTCGCACACACACACAAGCTGGTGCAATGGAGTATTCAAGCCTGGCGCTTGTCCAGTTAGAATCAACAGCTAGAAGTGAGAGGGTACGCCTCCCTTCGTATTCATGGCTCTCCTGCAGTAATTTCTGCACATCACTTCGCCCGATCATTTCCATTTCCTCCCTTTCCTGCTTTTGCGAAACCATTTTTCCACCAAGTGAACTTTTTAAGGTGTCTCGGTACTGCATGCCTGCTTGTTTGTAACTACAAGTGGAGCGTTAACTTTAACATGCTTTGCCGTCATACGGTCATTCTGTTCTCTACCGAGGATCGACAGCAAGAGTGCTAGGGTGGGTAGTAATGTAGTAGTAGTAGTACTGCATGCGGCGGGCCCTCTCCATGTCAGAGATGATAGATGGCAGTAGTACTGGTCAGGAATATATATTGTGTAACTATACCAAAGGCGTGACTGTGTTTGAATGCAGTTTAAGTTGAGATTAGTCGTGACAAGCAGCGGATAAAATCGGACTGCTGCTGAGTGCTGGCATGTGCATCTCTGCCCACTCCAATCATGTCGCCCCCACTGGCGCCCTGGCCGCTCCATGATTGATCTGCTCGAGCGGACTGATAACGTGATTGTAACTGGACGAATGCCTATTTCGCAGCTGCTGCTGCGCCTTTCTTATGGCGAAATCATTGAAAACCGCACACTCAAGTAAAACCCAACCTCCTCACTGCCCCCAACCTCTCTGCCCCTGCCCCTGCAGTAGCATGAGCATGCATCGATCAGCTCGGTTTGAACGCATGCACTGCTAACCCCATCGAAATAACAAACTTACCACAAAATCCACATTCGGACAAAAGTCACAAAACCAAGACGAGTACTAGTCTCGGTTTAGAAACCGGTACGGCAGCTGTTTGAATTCGCTGGAAGGTGAAGAAGGGTGAGTGAGGTCATGGGTTGAGGCGGTGGGTAAGCGCAGCAGCGACGGCATGTGCAAGGTCTCTGAGCCACTCCAATCATGGAGCAGGCAGTGGGGTCGACGAAGTGGCTGGCCAGGCAGGGCTGTTATTAGATGAATGGTTGAAGTACGAGAGAGCGGAGGGTAGAGTAGAAGAGGGGCTCACCAATGCCCTGTCATATTAATCTCCACGACGTTGCTACTTGGAAGAAGAAACTAGAAAAGTAGAATAGAACAAAACAAATAAAACGATGAAAAGAACCAGCGAAATAAAGGTGTTCTCAAATGAAAACTGAAATCATGGCCCTGTCAGGCCCTGCCAGGCCCCTCTCTCCCTTTGCACTTGCATCTGTCAGGCTGCTCAGGCACCTCCCCCCCCCCCCCCCCCCCTTCTGCCATATCCAACTCTCGTTTCGTTGCTGGTCCAAGGACAACGCCCCCCACTCCCTCCCCCCCCCAATCAATAGCAGCCGTGGAGTTATGAGCCTGATAGAGTGCTAGCTTCCCGACAAGCTTATGAAACCTCTCTAATCAGCCAGCAACTTTACCAAACTGATTATAAGGTGCTAAAAGAGTCCTCAACGAATTAACCACCTAAAGGATGTTGCCTAACATGAGGACAATTTAGTACTTAAGGAAATGGCTTTATGAAAAATGTCAAAAATTCCTCATAACTGATTGGTAGCATGTCTATGACTTGGCTTAAAATTTACAGCTCCAATAGGATTCACGTGCTACCCAAATATCTCATTTGTATACAACACAGAGAGTGTACACAATACAACAACATTTTTTAGGGGTTAAACCACCATAGAGTTATAGTATATATATGTTGTTATAAAATTGACATTTGCTACAAGCAAGGAAATTTTAATTTGGGATCTTGATTCTTGAATAGCTCACTAGAATCACATTAATCTA
Organism: Ulota crispa; assembly: GCA_963920765.1. Classification (NCBI taxonomy): domain Eukaryota; kingdom Viridiplantae; phylum Streptophyta; class Bryopsida; order Orthotrichales; family Orthotrichaceae; genus Ulota; species Ulota crispa. Next base: position 16,543,186 of record OY987244.1, on the reverse strand, counting down.
CAATCCAAATACTTTAATGTGTAATTCATTAAATTGGGAAAAATGGAGGTACCATTTTGTACTCCACCTTAATCCCAAAAAGTCACCTCAAACTAGATTTGAAGGTATCAAGTTCAGTTTGAGCCACTAAGATTTTTTTCCTTGCAAATTCCTCCTCTCAAATGAGGGCACGTGTACCAAAAAGAATGCTATGAGTTCGGTTCCAAGTGGTCACCTAAAACCTTCAAAAGTCCCAAATGTACTTTTTTTTTCCTAATTTAACAAATAACGCATTCTTTGTTGACCTCAAATGTAGCAATGACATGAAACTATTCCATATACAAGAAAAATACCTTGTATTGTATTGGTCACAGCGGCATACTTAGAGGTTGAAGGATTAAATCAAAACAGTTGATTTGAAATAGATGAAGAAGTAACTTGTATTTTTGAGAATCTTGGAGATGGTTACATTTTCAAGGTTTCATCTATTGTTCTACTAAAGTCTAAAGATAACCTCTCCACCATTCTAGGATAGGAGGTTGGAGATGTTGGTTTTGAATAGACCATAAAATTGAAAGTGTACATATCCAAAGAATCTACTTTTCCACAAAGAAATAAATGCTGACACATGTTTTCTACAAATCGCTCGTTTATTTTTGTGTGGCTTGGCTTTGGTCAGAGTTGTCTTGTCATACATGTTTTGGGGTTTGGTTGTTGTGTTGTCTGTCTGACATCTAATGTCACACATGACAAGTGTCAAGTATGAGTGACAACTTTGTGTAATAAGGCACTTTTTAACAGCTGAGATAATTATTTCAATCTACTTTAAATATGATCCAAATTGTAGATTTTAATAAGTGTATATAAAATTGAGATGCTTTAATAAAATGAAACATTAATATGTCCAGATTAGAAATAGACAATGCTTTATTTAAAAGTCAACCTTAAAGTTGATTTTATTAGACGGACGGAGGGTCTCTTGTCCGTCTGTGACATTGAATTTGTCAAGTTGTCGTCATATTGGGGAAAACAACCATGGCCTTGATTTGACTCTTTGAAAGGCTTGCACACCTCCAAAGTCCAAACCACCATTTTTAGTAAATTTCCTTCAAAAGAAAAATGAAAGTTGTGTTCTATTCAATTCTTTTCATGTTTTTTGAACTCTAGTGAATTTAGCTAAAAGTGTTTTCACTTTGAAATGCAATTGTCATACTAGGCGGATTTCTGTTCATTAACTCCTAAAAGGCCCTTGGGCTCTAGAGGTACGGTACCAAATACAGTCGCAACCACTATTCAAAAGTTTGAATTAGCTGGAAATTATGTGTTACAATCATATATATTGAAGGGTTGTATGATGGTAGGTGCATAAATTTTTTGAAAAACACTTAGAGCAGCTCAAATATGTCTGTATATACTGCCGTACATACAGCCGCAAAGGGCTTTTGAGACGTTCAAGGGTTAAACGTCTAATGATGTACACAAGACCGCTGTGCAGTGAGATCCATAAAACAATAGAAAGTCGGCCAAGTGAATTGTCAAACCAATTTAAATCTAAATCAATTGCTATGGACGGAAACATACCATTTGTACAAAAAAATTCTAATTTTGATACAAGTATATAAGCAATATCTAATGCATGCACTAAAAAATTAGGTTGAAAATGAGAAATGAAGGATTTTTGTTGAAGAAGCTCAAAATCTCTCATTAGAGGAAATCTAAGCTCAAAAGAAGATCCCTATGGGAAGTGGTTAGAGGGGACAAAAGTATCAAAATCTCAGGGTAGTCACTCCATGCATTTATACAACCCTTGTGTGGCGACGATTTTGACCCCCTATATTATGTCCTAAAATTTAAATAAGAGGAAAAGAAAAAAATATGAGTAGATTTTCCTACTTTGAAAGTTTATGTTTTGAATTTTTGATTTTTTTTATTAATTATAATTAGTTACAAAAATTTGAAGTAAAAGGATACATTGTAAAGCTGAAAATAACTTTCACACCCCTTTTTTATATAAGAAAGAATTATGTAAAAATTACACAAAAAAGTTTCCAAAAATGAGGCTCTATTGAAAGTTTGTACTTCTTGAATATTGATGCAAAGGTCATCTAAATATGTTCTCAATAAATATTTGAGTTGAAAAACATGCCATTTAAAATCATTTTTCAACCTTCTCTAGAAATTATGTAATATATTATTTGGATTGAAGATTTTGGCAATAGAATCCTATAGTCCTCATTAGACAATGCCCAAGATTATAGGTTGAAATCATAATTTATTAAAAAGTAAATAGGGGTCAAAAGATCACTTGGCCACACGTGATATACTCTAGATACACTAAGTGATCTCCCCAAGATTAAAATTTTGTGTCCTTTTACATATCATACAAGATTAATTGCCTATACCCACTTGCAACTTGTAGTATGTAAGAACAATAAGGAGGGATGAGAGTAAGTGGGTTCCGATCATGCATAAGTAAATTTGCCACATTGTACCCAATTGAGCTTGTACCATGTAAACCATTTGACCCCTAAAACACCATATTCGTTATAATGAGAGAATGGGGACCTCTCAAAATAAATATGCTAGATTTTGACCAAAATCATTAATTTCTAGCCAAATCACCAATATTCATTAAAAGGGGAGTTTTCAGCTTGATTTGAGCTGAATTGACATAAACTTTTTGTCAAACAGACCTATTTTTTTTAATTTTGGGTATTTTACCTCTCATTTCACTAGAATACTCTCATTATAACAAATATGGTGTTCTAAATGCCCAAGCAACCATATTTGGGTCTTCACAAAACTTTGAAGATGAATGAAACCTTATCAAATCACTATTTTTGGTTTTTTTTTTTTCAATATAAGTTTGTTATGAAGTCTATTTTCAACATCAAAAATCTGATTTTGAAAGTCAATGTTGATGGTTTTCTACTCAAGATTTTGTACAAAGGTGTTCATTGCAATCTTTAGTTTTCTAGTGTTGGAAGATCTTGAAAATGAGCCTCAAAAACACTAGAGTTTGGAGAAAAATCCATATTAGAAATCCATTTAAAAAAATAAAGGAATAGATTTTTAAAACTATAAATTGATTAAAATTACACATGTAATGACCTGAAACCTCATGTTTTTTTGGTGACCAACTTTTTAGATTTGACATGTGAAATGAGGATTAGAAGACTTCAAGTCACTTTTGTAGTTTTAACACCTTCATGTTCAAACATTATAATTTTCAAACTATAAATGATATTAATGCATTATTTGCTAATTTGATAAAAACATGGGTACCTTTTTGTACCTCACCTGAATATGAAAAGGCCTCTTGAATTTGAATTCAAGAAGTCACTTGAATCCTAGTTAATGAACTCTGTCCAAAATTTCAAAAGTTAATGAACTTTCTGTCCAAAAATAGTGTCTTTATGGATGATATGGATGATATATATATCATTTCATTGGAAAACAGTCAATGGATTCCCAACTCAATGAATATGGTGTTATTTTAAAAAAAAGCCAAAAGTCTCACTTTGTATGCTTTTTACCATATTAACAAATAACGCGTTCATTGTTGTGTTTTCTTTTCCCATGTAACCTTTAACATGTTTGGTTTGAATTTGTACGGTTACACTTGAAAAAAACTTGATGAAATTTATGAAAATGCTCTTTGATTGTTGAATTTCATGGAAATTCCAAGAAGCTGTAGTAGGCCTTGGGCATTTAGGGGTTAAGTTTATTAAAAACAAACAATGACTTTTTTTAACTAGCAATGACCAAAATGATACACACTAGAGCCTAGAGGTCCTTGTATTTGTCATTGTCATATTATAATATAGTTTTTTGTCATCAAATTCTTTTATCATGTATCATGGTACATTTGAGTAGTTTACACAAGGTAGAGACCCTTTTGTAGTTACCTTACCTATGCTTCTCCTACCATTAGAAAAAATATGAGCCCTCCGCAAGGCCCCTAAGAACCCCCCTCAAGGGGTCTCCTTAATTGTCTTAATTTGTACTGTGGGACAAAAAAAATTCCTTACACCCTACCACGCCTTTGACTACAATCATGGCTCACATTGGCATGTCCAATTTTCAATGGGCGTCACAATTACATGTACATATTACCATGGTCCTTTTTCTCTATATTAAAATCTTCAACCTAGTACTTGTGAAGGTAACATTTAGTTATGATTGTGAACAATAGTAGGAGAATAAATGAGAAATTGTGACATAGTACTAGATTGCCATATTCTATAAGAAGTTTTTGTGATGTACAATAGGAAAATCATACAGGGTAGAGACACTTCACACATGTTTCTAATGTACACACTTTAGACCTAATAAATGTTAAGAGTGTCAAATCTTAAGGGTCTTGTGGAGGGTTCAAAATTTTTGCTAATGCAAAATGAATATGGTAGTGTGTCAAGATAGGGAGGCCTTCTCTTGATTGGGAGGCCTTCTTTTGAGCTTAAACATATTCTAATGTGCACATTGCATTAGATTGTGCATCTAGGGACACATTCAATGTCTTGGATGTATGTTTCATGTACATCATGGGATGTTTGTCAAATAGATAGGCTTGTACAACATAACAAGTTGACAATCAAGCTTGAAATGTTCACATTCATTACATTCAAGAATTCAAGATGTACTTAGGCAAAAATATAATGTACCTCTTTGTTAGTGAACGTTTTTAGAGCCTAAATTGTTTTCAAACTTCCTACCTGACTACTATTTCATGACTTCACAAGGTCATTACTTGAGGGCCATTTTTTGCATAGTTACAATCTTGAGTAAAATTTCTTTTTGAATGTTTTCAACACACATTCCCCTTTTTTGAACAAATTCAATTGCCACAATACCTCGGAAATGAAAACTTGAAATTGGTCAAAACCAAAATATAATATTGCAACTTTCATAGGCTTTTGATTTACATTACTAGATTAAAATGAAAATAAAATAATAAACAAATGATGATTTCTATCCAGAATATACTTGAATGTTCAAAAATGTGCTCTTACTTGAGACTTCACCACAATACTCATTTTTGCCCATTCAAGGAGCAGCTGAAAAATACATGAAATATGAATCATAAAAAAATAAAAAAAAATAATAGACTAAGAATTTGAGTATGACCACATATGAATGTTTGTATAAACATTCAAATAAATAAAATGATGTTTTTTATCCACAATTTTGGAAGACTATTCATGAAATTATGAACTTTTATTGTCCCTAACCGTATGGAAATCTCCCCATGGTTTGCACATATCAATGAATGTTTTACAAACTAAAAAAAGTTCTTGGATTATTACTTATGAACTCTTGATAGTTCATAAGTAGTTAAACATGACATAAAAGAAAGAAAAATGATGGCGAGGTTATTCTTTCACTACAAGAAAACAGGATCCTAAACAATAAAATTGTGTTGATTTGGACGTTTTGATAAGGACATTTTAAAAATAGCATTGTTGATTAGGACATGTTCATATTGATTAGAACCACTTGATTTGGACCCATTTTCTACTAGTGTTTGTTGATTAAATTATCTCTGTAACAAAAAAAATTAATGACAATTCACACTGTGTCCCACATTCCACTAAAATTTGAAAGCCAAAAGTTGGGACTTGGAACTTCACACTACATCCCAAGTTCCATGTCCCAATGATGGTTGTCACATCACACTGCCAACCAGTCTGCTCGCCCATCTGCATGAACTCTTTAAGTGCATGATTGAACTCATGTCCATTTGCTATAGTCAACTCATAATTGACTTCAAAAAATGATAAAAAAAACTTACTTTGTACATGTTAATAACACTCACTGTTGCCAACATGAAGTCAAAGCATGGATTTAAAACCATATCACATAATAAAAATGATAAATAGTAATTTGATTCACCCTTTATTAGGTCAAAAACCCTAAAAATTCCTAGAATGCAAGAGTAGACAAATACGTCCATCCATGTTGTTTGTTTTGTACATCCGCTTGCCTTGTGTGACAGCCAAATCTTGCCCTAGTGACAACCATACTTCCAATTGCTTATGTGACAATACATTTTTGAAAATTTTGGAGCTAAAAATAGGTGAAACTTCATTTAAAATTTGCGTTGACCATTTTGCTAAACTCAACTTTTAGCCCAAATTCCACCAATATTATTGCATAAAATATTTGTGGCTGTCTTTACTACTCTTTTTTTTCCTTGATAACCCAACAAAACTAGGATGTCATGTTGAGGTGGGACTTAGGACCTAGTGTGAACGGCCATTTAGATAGTGTCCGTAGTACTTCCTCATTTTGTAGAGGAAATGGGATTCTGCACTTGTCCAAATTTCTAGAAGCTGGAGTGGATAGCAACAGGGGTGGATCCAGCTCAATAACGATAGGATTTGCACGACGTTCCTACAGTCCAAGCCTCCAAGCCTGCCTGCCATAAGTTGCTTTACCCCAGGGGGGGCCATCTAACGTAGTTTTCAGTCCATTCAGCATCCAAAGGACAATTCAATGGCATTTAGTGCATGTACAAGTGGAAGAAAAAAGCCAAGCTCTGATAAAACTCAGTTCTAGAAATTATTTACTATTGTTTTTTATTAATGATTTAAACTCATTATAATTCAAATTTGGGTCATGGTTGTCACATTAGACCGCCCGTTTGTTTGCCAGTCTGTTCAAAGTGTCAATTGAGCTCATATCTGTCCAAAGCAGTCAACTCAAAATCAACTTCAAATAATCATAAAAAAAGAAGAAGTTTACTTTGTACATGTTAGTGACACTCATTGTTGTCCAACATAAAGTCAAAACATGGACTCAAAGCCATATGATATAGTAAAAAAAATTTAAAATGAATTATTTCTTCCTTTTTTAGGTCAAAAAGCTTGAACAAACCCTATAACGCAACATTGGATGGACACATTTGTCCATCCTATCCAAAGTGCCCATCCACATGTCTTGTCCAATAATCAAATCTTGCCCAAAGTGACAACCATAGTTTGAGACTTTGGGTTAATGGTCATGTTCATTGAAATGTCAAATTGAGTTTCAAGTACCCTATTTTCCAAAGAACAAGTGTACCTTGCCTTCATTTTGCGTTGTCTTTCTCTCTTAATTTGACTTTTTTTCCTCCATTTTTCTATTCATCCCTTCTCAAATTTCTTGCAACTTTTCATTTATCCCCTTCCTACCTTTTAGTCTCCCTCCCCCCTTTTTGGATTTCAAAATTTTGGGTGACACATAGACACCTAACTTCTTACGATAAAAGAATTTTGCATTTTTGGTGATGGACAAACACTAATGTTTTAAAATAGAGATAGAGATGACATGTTTCACTATCTATATGACACTTTTAATTACTTATGTATTATTCATACAACTATGGACTGCTTATGCTTGAACTTCTATAATTTCTAATGTTTTGTATGATTTTTTTCCCATAGTTTTGTATGGCTTGTGAGTTGGACATATCTCCCCATGTTTTACAAGTATTTCTCAATGTATTGCAATCCAAAACAACTTTGAACTATTACTTGTGGACTCTAGATAATCGAAATTTACTTAATGTGGCATTTTTTAACTATTCATGTAATTGAAGCTTTATAAGTCCCTCAACGTTGTGGACACCTCCCCATTATTTGCATGTACCTTGTGATTGGGATAGCTCTTACAATACTTTGCAAGTATTACCAAATATTTTGCAAACAAATGCACATTCTAGATTATTACTTATGATTTTTGGATAATTCATAAGTAGATAAATATGACAAAAGATTAAAAATAAACACACAAATAATTATAAATAAAATTTATCAATATGCGCAAGTTTGTCAATTGAGTTGTTGTTATAACCAACTACAATGGTTAGTATTCTATAAAACTATCTCATTAGACTCTTGAGTGCAAGTAAACTAGAGGTGTACCACTTTCATAAAATTTATGTGTACAATAACACATCAAAAACATATTAAAAACAAAAAAACATTGAATAAATCTTGTGAATAACAACATTTTGGAAATTTATTTTTTAGCCATTCTAGACCTAGTTGCAATCATTTGAAATCTTAAATGCAATTAAGGAAAACATATTTTTTCACAAAATTATCCTTCATCAAAAAAAGAGCAAAAAATCAATATTATTTTTGTAAATATTTGAAAATTTTGTGATGTATTTAGAAATTTGAATTCAGATTTGGATTGAAGAGCCATGGATGTCTTTTGCAAGGTAAGGGTGGAAGAATGAATATGATTTCTCCAAGTCCAATTTTTTTTACTTTTCCATAATTTTCTAATACTTTGTAGTACCGTGACATTTTAGTTATGATCCCACAAAAGTACAAATTTAACAACTTATAATTTATTTAAAAAAAAGTTCAATCGTACTTGTCACATATAGTTAATAGGTAAACAACAAAAAGGTCTAAAAAATCCTTTAACCTTTGAGTAGTTTCAAGTACTAAATTATGTTTACCTCCTTTTTTAGGTTGTGATGCCCAAAGTGGTATAGATCTAGTGTACTTTCACACTCTTCGTTCATGTTGGTCTTATAGCCGTATGTTTTGTTCATCTTACACTTGAGTTCAAAAAACAAGACCTACCTTTATATTGAGGAGAAAATTGAAATTGTACCAATTTAAATTTTAAATTGGTATAACAACGAGTACAAGGTTTGTAGCAAAACTTTGAATTTGCAAGACTACCGTGAAGTGGAAGATAACGCTTGAAGTCGTTTGGCTTACGAAGGGAAAACAACCAAACGAAATTAGAGAAGATATTGCAAGGAATAAAACGAGTTATTGTCTTTAACCCCTAAATGCACAAGGGTACTTTATTTGGTTTGTAGAAGGCATTTTTTAAGATTTGGAACTGTTGTTATAAGATTATTATTAAAAATTGAAATAAAATTTTAATTGTAGGATCTTGAAGGCAAGGCTTTTTAATGGTGTTGTCAAATATATTTTTTGGGAAAATAAAATATCCCTCAATTGTTTTGAACTATTAATTGTTTTCTTATGTTATTTGAAAGATAAAAAATATCTCTAGTTTTGTGTAAGAATATCAGATTGACTATAGTCACTATACCCTTGCTTATCTTTGTAAACATCATAAATACTTATAGTTTGCTTGTGCCTCTTATTGCAAATTTTAATAAATACTAGAATGGTAATGGAAATTACAAAAACAAGATGCAAGATGAATGCAAGTCAAATATTGGAGGCAAGCTCTTCAACTTTGTATAGGGTTTTTGTATGTGAGTTTATTGTGGACAAAATCATTGCACTGACTACACAATAATTTCTTTTGTCATTCCAATATTTACAAAAAATTGCAATAAAGAGGCACAAAAAAATCAAAGGAATTTATGATATTCTCAAGGATAACTAGGGATATAATAGATATTCCTACACAAAATCAAGGATGTTTTTTATATTTCAAATCTTTGAGGGGTATATTTGATGTTGGAATTTATACATGTACCACTAGTTTTCAACTATTCTACCACACCTACTATACATGGCTAGCATTTACAATATTAAAGTAGGTGTGGACCACAAGGAAAACACCACAAATTGAAAATACAACTTGACATAGAAGTTGCAAATTTAATTGTGTTTTTAAGCTACGGATCTCACTCATAGTATCAATTAGAAAATATAATTTATGCTTTCTTTAACTTAGAATTTTTAAATTGATACTATGAGGAGGATCCAGAGCTAAAAATCAAAATTAAAATTGCAATTTCTATGCCAAGTTGTATTTTCAAATTAGTGATGTTTTTTTGTGTTCCACACCTACCTTAATTAATCTAATAAATATTGGACATATATAGGAGGTGTGCTAGAATAGTTGAAACGGGGTAGTACATGTATCAATTCCCATTTGATATTTTGAAAGAATTGAGTGGGGGGCATGTTTGATATTTTCCCGAATTTTAAACTCTTACATTTACTGGCAAGTGCAAAACCTCAGCTTTTCCACCCTGGCCCTGCAAACACGAGTATGTGCAGTAGAGTGACCGAGCTTGTTGAATCAACCGTCCTTTCGCGAGTAGGGGTGAGGGCTATTGTAATATTACTGCATATATTTGGAGAGAGCTAGCAAAACAGTATCTCTCCCATGCGGTTCGCAGGATTACAAGAATAAGCTTATGCTACTGTAGTAGTATTGTACCACTACCAGAGTGATCGGACTTCCAAGTGGAAACCGCAGCCAGGTTCCCGGCGCCTGGCGGATGGACGGACGGACGTGCACATTGCAACGCACACACGGCGCAAATGCCAATTGTGTGGGCACTGCTGGGCAAGCAAAGACTCAGTTTACTGCACAATCATACGTCGATGTGGGGCCAGGGCCAGGGTGGAAAAGCATGGATTTTTTTTCAACAGCCAGAAAATGTGAGAGTTTAGATATTCATTGAAATTGAATTTGAGAATTTTGAATTCAAAATTGGATTCAAAGACTTTCCTCTAGTTGAGAATCTTGGTGGAAGATATAATTGAACAACAAGAAAATAGGGGGCAAATTATTACCATTATCCTTGTTTGGAAAAGAAAATTGAGCTTTTCCACTATATCCTCACATTGACGTGTGTGTAGTAAACTGATCTAGCACTACGGACACTATGGGGGACGCAACGTTTATAAAGCTAGCAAGTTCTTGTCAAAATCTTACCTGGATTAGTGATTGGTTACCACAACACTAGAAAATTCAAGTAGAAAAAGGGATGAAATTTCCAAATCTCTCCCCAAGTTTACACCAGGTTTGCCAAAATTTGAATGAACATGCACACTTTGTTGAATTCATACATTTCTATCCAAATTTTAATTTTCCTTACTTGCTTGCATTGGTGAGTGCCTATTGCGGAACAAACCAAAAAAAACCAGTTTTAAAGGCTGAAGGGAGCCAGTGAAGGGTCAATATTACCTTTGACACCCACACGGGCAATCGGAGAATTGTCCCTCACATGCACCGCTGCCTGGCTCTCTTTTAACCCCTGAACGTCACAAAAGCCCTATGCGGCCGTATGTACAGCCATATATACAGATGTATTTGAGCTGATTTGAAGACTTTCCAAAAAAATTTATGCACCCACTATCATACAACCTTTCAATATGTATGGTTGTAACACTTCATTTTCAGCTAATTCAAACTTTTGAGTATTGATTGCGACCATATTTGGTACCGTATCTCTAGAGCCCTAGGGCCCTTTAGGGGTTAACCCCTAAACTTTACTTGGGCTTTGGAGATACGGTACCAAATACAATCGCAACGATGGCAACCAGTATTTAGAAGTTTGAATCAATTAGAAATTAAGTGTTACAACCATACATATTGAAGGGTTGTATGATGGGGGGTGCATAAAAAAATTTGGAAAGCCCTCAGAACAGCTCAAATATGTTTGTATATATGGCCTTACATACGGTCGCAAAGGGCTTTTGTGCCGTTCAGGGTTAACAACACTTGCTCTGTGCCCTAGCCCAGTGTTGCAAAGTGCAAATTGCAAAGCAACAAGCAGCCTAGCTCTTTGGCGCAAGTCGCAAGTTACATTGGCAAATAGAGGCTAGGCCGCTTAGAGCATCTCCTGCCACCCGCCAAATGAGCTCTTTGAGTTTCACCAGTGGTTTCTGCAATTTTAGTCCTCAACAACATTGTACTCATTGATGTGCAGGAGCAGGGCCGCTCAGGTTCAGCCACTTTCACATCAAATTTGAGGTTTCTCCAAGCCAATTTCACAATCCCTGCCAAGCACTGTTCACGTTGCAACGCCAGATGTATCAATACGATTTGTTATAATGCAACTACGCAAGTGCATGCTCTCAAATCTTTTGAGCTGCAGAGGAACTTCCTGCCACTTGCTACTCCAGTTCCCCTCTAAACTTAGTTTCCGGGGCTTCATTTGACGGGTAGCAAGAAATGCTCTTATGCACAAGACAAGAGCCTAATTACAGAGTGCTCTCATTTACTCTTGATTCTGCTTGCACAACTATTTCACTAATTCGTCGTCTTCTCTGCAGCTCTGAAGCACTGACACTGCACATTTGCGGTGGAGCACTGGAGCGGTGTCCATTCGGTACCCTCGAGAACCCCGAGAACCCCCTGAGAACCCCCCGAGAACCCCGAGAACCCCCTGAGAACCCCGAGAACCCCCTGAGAACCCCCCGAGAACCCCGAGAACCCCCTGAGAACCCCGAGAACCCCCTGAGAACCCCCCGAGAACCCCGAGAACCCCCTGAGAACCCCCCGAGAACCCCGAGAACCCCCTGAGAACCCCCGAGAACCCCTCTAGATACCCTTCAGATACCCTCCAGATAGAATACTGTCACACCTTTCCGCACTGCGCATCGGAAATAGGCGGGTGCTTCAATAGTGGTTGACATTCGGATTCCATTAATTCCACTGTTATATTACCCCCATGGTCCCGACTCCAGACCACCTCCCCTCTACACGCAGCAGCAACCAGTCGATGAACCTGAACCGCACTGTACTGCACCTAACCTGAGACCTGACCTGGCCTGACCCTGACCTGGCCAGGCCTGACCTGATCTGAGCGGAGTTCCGTGCAGTGGCCCCACATGTGATTTTCATAGTGAAGTTGTGGAAAAAGCACTGTGCTAAACATTGAAATGGCGGTGTTGACGATTTTCTGGACTTGGAGTGAAGTGGACTTAGGCTCTGTTCAGCAGATTTTTTTTTTTGTTTTCTCGTTGGTAGACCGACCGACACCCAGCAATATGAGTAGGTAAGGAAAAAATAGGTAAAATTAGATAGAATCAGTGACAAGTGCACATTTATCCATAAAATATATTAATATTAGTAAATTTTAATCAAAATCTGGTAAATTTGGTGTTTGCCTAGGGAAGGAATTGGCAATTTCATCCACTTTTTCATCAAATTTTTTTGTACTGTTACAAATTGTCAATGAAGAATTGAAGTAAGATTTTGGCAAATTTTTGTCAAAAAAAAACCATGTTGTTCAGACTTCAAACAAACAAACAAACAAAATTATCTCAAATGCCATTGGTTGAAGTATAGGATTTGTCCATTGAAGTGTTTATGCATTGGGTTTACATGGTACTTCAACTTGCTAGGTCACCAACTAGTATAACCATGTCAACAAACAAGATAGTGAAGTTTTGGGGCTTGCTAATTGGGGTGGCTCCAAACTTGGTTAGCAAATGAACACTCTTTCTTTGTTTGCAACATTCTTCTCCAACACTCCAAGATGACATGGAAGTGCTTTGGAGGATGAAAGACCAAAGTGGGTGCCACTTTTTGTGTTTCTCCTAGTGGCTAGAATCAAGTCTTAGAGCATCCTAATTCCAACAAGTATATTGACTCTATAATGGCACTCTCATGATGGGTCCTAATTTGAGAACTGCAAACCTAGTCCAATGCACCATGCAAGTGGAACATGATCTTAGAGGGGACAGCAAAACCTAGCCCACCCCCATTAGTTTTAGTGGCCCTCAAGAGTCCTTAAAATTGCTTTGTATAATGCTGTTAGAAAAATGATCACTACTTCACAATTCAAAAATAGAGATCTTATTTAATAAATTTGACAAAAGTCTAATAGAAAAAAAGTTTACATTTCTTGGTACCACTGTGCGTTGGGTTGGAGGAGCCAATGTGCTGCCTGCAACAATTAAGGCCACACAACAAAACTTAGTAATTGCCATTAACCCCTAAAGGCCCAAGCATGGTTTTTTTGGCAACACAGCAATTTCGGGCAACTCACTACAAGTGGATGTTTCATCTTTTTTCTTTGAAATTTATGCACATGATGTGCCCTAGAAGTAGCTGTAAGGTCCAAAAATTATCATAACTTTTGACCACATGGTTCAAAAGTTATTGCATGACATGTTGTTTTTTTAAAACTCCAAGCAGCCTGGGCAGCTCAAAAAACTTCTTTAAAAATGACATTTTTTTGAATGTTTTTTTTTGGAATAGGTTCTTTAGACTTACTTGTAGGTGGGAAGCTTTTGATGAATGAAATGAAAGTTATGAGAAGTTTTAGTTTGTGGGTACATATGGACTATGGAGTCTCTCAAAACCATACCTACCCACAAACTAAAACTTCTTGTAACTTTCATCTCATTAATTGAAATCAAATGATTCAAAGCTTCCCACATAGAATGTAAGTCTAAAGAAACTATTCCAAAAAAAAAAAAAAAAAAAACGTCATTTTTTAAAAAGTTTTTTGAGCTGCCCAGGCTGCTCGGAGTTTTAAAAAAACAACATATCATGCAATAATTTTTGAACCATGTGGTCAAAAGTTATGTTAATTGTTGGATCTTCAAGCTACTCCTTAGACACATCATGTGTGAAAACTTCAAAGAAAAAAGATAAAAACTCCACTTGTAGTGAGCTGCCCAAAATCCATTTTGTCCCCTGAAAGGACAAGTGAACTTTTAGGGACTGAGCCCAATGCAGGCTCCGGACTGAGGATGCCCATGGTGGAGGGATGCATTGTGGGGATGGAAATTCTCCCCTCCCTAGTACTGGAGCATCTTGCCACCGCATGTAAGGTGAAATACTCTTGGCCTTGCATTGGGTGTTCCGCACTGGTGCATCCCTGATTCTCCATGTCTGTCTGGCTGGATTTAGGAGATTACCAAATAATGCTGCGGTCTCGTGGACAACAGTACTGGGTGCTTCGTAGTTCATAGTTCATACAGTTCGTAAGTTACAGTACTCCTCGTTTTCTCCTAAATTACACACCTGATGTGCTCTGCACACTGCTCAAAACGTAATCGTGGTCCAGGGTGGAAAAGCTCGAATTAATATTCACGTGGCTGAAAACACTACACCAAATAGTGCACGTAGGTTGCTCCCATACTAATTTCTCAACATTTTACACTATTTAAATCTTTATCAAGATTACAATAATTCTTATCAATAACTATTGTAATAAATTGTGAAGGAAGTAAGTAGACGTTGAGCGCAGCAACAAGCGTCAAAGTCAATGAACAAGAAAGTTAGAAATTTACAACGAACTAGGAATCATTGTAGCATAAAGAGAGTTACAGGCCCCTTGGGGTGGCCAAGGGTGAGTCATGAGGTAACTTTACCAAGGTAAGGCAACCTAATTGTCAAGGCAACCTAAATGCACTGTAAACTAAATAGTAAATTTGGGTTGCCTAAAAAATTAACCCCTAAAGGACCAAGTGTCCATTCAACAAACACTTGAGAACTCAAGTAGAGTCATACAAAGTCAAATTTTATTGGATGTTATTAAAATTGCTACACAAGGTGTAAATATGTATCCCTCGAGTGGAAATGTAAATTTTTCTCCAATTGGATATCGTGTTCAAGAGTTATGCTGCCCAAAAGAATTTGGGCACCTTGAGCAATTTGGGCATCTTTGGAGAACCTTATGCTAAAACTCTCATCAACTTTTGAAATTTGGCATGTATGTGTCTAATAAAATATATATACAGTTGTCAAAAAAAAGATTGAACTTGCACATGACATTCTAAGAGGACTCAATATTTGTTAACTATGTTTGGGCAATTTAGGGTTAAATTATTTTCTTCTAAATTCAAGCCCAATTATCTTTTGATCTATAAATCCAAAGATCTTGAATTTTTTTTTCATCTTTCAAATGTTTGTGTCTAACTTATCACCATTTGGATTTCAAATAAAAGATTTCATCAATACAAAAGAAATTACAAAAGAATGACTAATGTATTGTCAATTCACTTAACCTCCTTGCATGGCATGGTGATTTAGAATAAACTAGATTTTGTATTTGCTTCTGAAATGTTTCATGAGTTGACCTAACATTATATACTTATGAATAGTCAAAAAGCTTGTTTTTGTGTAAGGCAAAAAATTTACTCCAAGAGGGCTCAGAGTCTAGTGACCTTGTTTTGCAAGAATGACAAAAAGTTGCTTTTCTCACCTCAAACATTATAATCTTACAATCTACGCAATCAAATGGGCTGAAATATTTAACCCACAATGACTTATTTGTTTAACACATTTTTGTACGGTTGAAATTCAGAAAAAAAAGTTATCATTTTCAATTTTGGGCAATGCACTGAAAGTTGGCAATTTTTGAGATTTTTTCTCAAAAAACACCCTTGGTCCTTTAGGGGTTGAGGTAAGAAACTCTAAAAGCAACCATGTTCTAAATATATTCCCTCTCTAGGATTGACTGTCATGTTTTTTCAAATATCTATTATTGCTATTGATGAGATAGGTAGGTTTAACCCCTAGACTACCAAGGCCATTTTCTGCCAAAAACAACTCAAAACTGCCCCTATTGCTGCGTTCACCAAAAATTTCAATGAAATGCTGTTTTTGAAAATCTAACCATAGGATCTTGTTATGCACTTGTAGAACAAGAAGTGGTAAACATTTTGTGACATTTGACCATATGGATTGAAAGTTATGAGCATTTGAAGGGAAAAGATTTTTTTTTCCGTTGTGCTTGAAAATTTCAGATGGCTTTGACTGACATTTGCTGATTTTTTTTGCACTAAGGACCTTGGAGTTGTAATTTTGTCTTATAGGTAATCAAGTTAGACCTTTGTACACCAATTTTCAAGGCAATCAAAGACATGGAACACATCCTAAAAAATATTGCAATGCCACTATATGACAAGTTTTGCAAATACACTATGACATTTTTGAGTGAAGTTTCCCACCATATGTTTTTAGATATGGGAAATCTAAATAGTGTGTTTGAAGATGAACATGTACTTCAAATGTTAAAAAAAAAGTTAAACACCTCAAAAACTCTAAAATTTAGAAGCTCCCAAAGCCCAATCTGACCTACTAATTGGATATGAAAGGGGAATAATGGAGACCACTAGAGCAACATGTGGCAACCCCTTCTTGCTCCCCCCCCCCTTCAAAGTGAATATTTTCTCCCTTACCCAAGCTGCCCCTCAAACTGCTTTTGGCCAAAAAAAGCCCATAACTTGTGAACCATGTGACACAAGCACATGATTTTTTGCAACCCACAAACCTTACACATTCCTATACACTCATAAAAAGTTTCAAAAAATCATGTAAAAATTTGAGGTCACACGAGCCTACCTAAAATCCCAAAAGTCCCCCAAGGGGAATTTGGAGCTTTAGGAGTTAAATAGTTGGTTTATGGACCTCCAACCTTAACCCCTAAGTGCCTAGACTTGAAACCAAAAAAACCTGACCTATTGGACCATATAAATTGTTAGTAGAAAGCATCTCTATTGTGATGGGCTTGATTGGAGGTGGTTTGACCAAAGGAGCAATGAGATTACAACAATCAAACTTGCGTTGACCCAGTTTTTGGAGACAATATATTGTCTATTGGGCACTCAGGGGTTAAGTTGTCTTACCTTAGAAAACCACCTCATGACTCACCACTTGCTCACTTGGAGGTGCATTCAACTCTTTAAATATTAGGGTTTTACATGGTTTACAACCTAGACATTGCTAGTTTGTTTTTCTACAACTTTGTGACAATTATCAAGCCCATTGAAGATTCTTTGTTGCAATAGTTATTGATGAAATTTACTGTAGCACTAGTGAGTATTTTATATAGTGTAGAATGTCAAGAAATTAGTGTGGTGCAACCTAAATGCCCTATGTAGTGTAGATTTTAAATATGTACTGTCAGAAGATTAAAATCTGGGGAATGCTAGAATAGGTGCAAAATTTTACATTAAAAAAAGAAACGAAAGATGGTTCTAGCTTCCAGGCCCAACAGATGAACCTCACTAAGGGCATCCCTAATGCAGCCGTAATAGAGGTAGGCAAAAGCTTGTGTAGTGGTTAAAACTGGACTTGAGCAAAACATGGGCTCCAATGCAGCGCGTAAACCATAATGCATTTTTCAAGCCTCCCCACATAAGAGCCCCTCCCCTGCAAATTTTCACTATTTGGAGAGTCTTGCATACCACTCTAGCTTTGACACTAATGCAATTTCAAAGAATTTCAGATACTTCTGCCATGAATTAGCCATACATAAGCACTTAAAAAAGACATAAACTATTAAAACTCATGTTTAGTGAATGTGAGAGCTTGTGTGCATTGGGGCTACTGCATTGGGGAAATGCCCCTGCTCTACATCTGACGCAAAATGACACACAATCTGATAGAGTTTGGGGAGCTGATATTCCAGCTGCATTGGGGATGCCCTAAGAGCACTTCCACCCGTAGACTCAAGCTGCTCAAGTGGCGAGTTGCGTAGTCATTGTTCACAAATTTGTCTCCCATCGGTGACTTGCCAATTTTATTTTCTCCCCCGAGCTTGCCAAAGAGGGGTCTTGGCATGGCCAGTTGCCGAGGCTGTTCAGTTTTCTAGCGAGCTCAAATCCAACTCTTTTGCGGAAATAGTGGGCTATTTTGAGAGCGGATCAAGCTGGCAGGCTATGTGGCTTGAACGAGTTGCATGGCCTCCGTGACCTAGCCAAGGTCCCTGGCCTTTGTGGCATTTCAGAATCTGTCATTTCTGTAAATCAGACCAGATATTCCGGTTTTGATTCTCATCAGAGTCCTCCCCACTCCAAACCAATGGGGACTGAAACAAAACCAGCCAAATTTTACAACCATGGGCTTTGGGAACTGCTCTTGACGAGTCAAAGATATTCTGAACTGGTGGAGGTGCTCTAAAAGTCCAAAGTCCACAGCCCACACAAAGCTTGTGGGCAAGCCCTTTGTTTCAGAGAAACGGGGTGTTGCACCATATTCATTGCAGTTTCGCAGTGAGGGAAAACGAATCTACCATTTCAGAGAATCTCCCCAGGTACGCAGGAACTTAACTAACTAAAGTCATTTCTACTTTATAAGCCTCTTTTTGACATAAATGAAGGCCCTCCATTTAAGTTGGATCTCCGTGGGAATAACTTATTTTTTTCGGTTTTATCCACTGGGTGAGCTACACGTACACTTGGATGCATGCAGTTTAGGAACAAATCGGTAGAGGCATCCAAGTGAGGATCTTCATCCGTAAAATCAGCTGATATTAGTATTTTTCATCCAAGTGCTGGCGCACCTACTACTGTCTCCTTGCAAAAGTTTGGTGATTCCATTCATTCATTAGCAAAATAATGAACTCTGTATAAGGTAGGCACACCCATAAGCGTGGAAATAAGGGTTTTGGAGTAGGTAAAACAATTGACTAACTTGAGAGTTAGTAAATGGAAATCAAAAATTTTGGCATCAATTTCAAAGTTCTAATTGCAAGCATTTGTTCACAAAGATTTTTCAAAGTCCAAAATCATTGAAATTGTAGGAACCATGTGTAAGAGATGCTAATAACAAGGCTTTTTGGTTCTTAAATAGTGAGATGGATACTCAAAACTGTCATGCTGTCACCCACAACCATCTCTTCATCACCCATAACCATCACTCCGTCACCCACAACCATTTGTTATTTTTTTATTAGCCCTTACCACTGTCACGTGATGCCCATAGGGACACAATTAGTGTTCGGGGAGAAATAACTTTTAGTTACAAGGTAACCAACTTTTTTTGGGAATTGCTGAAATAAAATGAAAATTACCAAATTTACTTTCGACCATAAAAATATGGTTTTAGGAAATCAACCGAATTATAATTTCAACCTTAGGAAATTTAGCCAAACATGCACTTGTAGATGAGGAAATGGGCCAAATGAAAATTGAAACTATGAGAAATCAACCTGTGAACTTTTTTGTGATAAGGAAATTTTCTGACCTTCTAGATAAAAATCAAATGTTTTTTGATTTCATGAGCAATTACTCGGTGTTAAAAGTTCAAAAATTTAAAAAACAAGAAATATGGGTGAGGTGGCCATGCATGTGAGTGGGTGGATAAGTGAGTGGGTGAATGGGTGAGTGGGTGAACAGGTGAGTGGGTGAGTGGGTGAACAGGTGAGTGGGTGAACAGGTGAGTGGGTGAGTGGGTGAACAGGTGAGTGGGTGAGTGGGTGAACAGGTGAGTGGGTGAGTAAATGAGAGGGTGAGAGGGTGAGTGGATGAGCAGGTGACTATGGGAGAGTGGAACTTGACTTGGTTAAAATCTAGCCAAAGATATTTAAGTAACAAAAGTCAACAATAAATCCATTTAAAGAATTAAAAACTTTGCATTGATTGGGTGTAACTTGACAAGTTGTTTTTGTCTTTATCATTGCCTTCCTTTGCTATGCCATGCACATGGTAAGCAAAAGATGGATTTGTTTGCAGCTTTTGTAAAAAAAAATCCGATATAATACACTGAAATTTAGTTTTTCAACTAAACTAATTTCCTCCGTTGAGGAAATCAACCGAGTGAAACAAAAAAACTAAGGTTATTGGCCGACCAAAAAATACATGTCTAGGCCATAGCCGATTTATTAAAAAAAAACCTAGTGGGCCAAAGAAGAGTAGGAAATGTACCGAGTTTTTTTTAAAACCTCCCTAGACACTGGACACAACGCTTATGGATGCTGCTACCTTATGCCCTCTTCAAGGCCGGACCACACCAAACCAAACCGGCTATAATTTGAAATGGCATTTTGTAGAAAATAGGTGGAGACCAGTTATTGTTGTGTGGAAAAGCAGATTCTTTGATTTTCTAAGCCCACTTTCATGGTTTGTTCAAAACTGACGTTTTTGAGAATTCAGAAATTGGCATCTCAAACCTCTTGCCCTAGAATGATAGAGGGGTCTTCTCTGGGAGAACAATAGATGAAACCTTGAGAAAGCAGTTGTCTCCCAGTTTTCCAAAAATACAAGTTACTTCTTCATCCAGTTCAAACCGGTTGGTTTGATTTGTGTGGCTCCCGCATCAAGATACTTTTCAAAGGACTTCAACAAAAGTTTTGATTTGTACTTTGGGATATGGAAAATGCCGTGCAACCAATTTTTCCCAATTCCAAAGTTCTGAGCTTGGGGAGATCACTTAGTGTATCTAGAGTATATCACGTGCGGCCAAGTGATCTTTTGACCCCTATTTGCTTTTTAATAAATTATGATTTCAACCTATAATTTTGGGCATTGTCTAACAAGGACTATAAGATTATATGTCCAAAATCTTCAATCCAAATAATATATTACATAATTCCTAGAGAAGGTTGAAAAATGAACTAAAATGGCATGTTTGTCAACTCAAATATTTATTGAGAACCTATTTAGATGACCTTTGCATCAATATTCAAGAAGTACAAACTTTCAATAGAGCCTCATTTTTGGAAACTTTTTTGTGTAATTTTTACATAATTCTTTCTTATATAAAAAAGGGGTGTGAAAGTTATTTTCAGCTTTACAATGTATCCTTTTACTTCAAATTTTTGTAACTAATTATAATTAATTAAGAAATTTATCAAAAATTCAAAACATAAACTTTCAAAGTAGGAAAATCTACTCATATTTTTTTCTTTTCCTTTTAATTAAACTTTAGGACATAATACAGGGGGTCAAAATTGTTGTCACACGTGGGTTGTATAAATGCATAGAGTGACCTCCCCGAGGTTCTGAGCCTCTGAATGCAACGATGGCTGACATTGGCGTGTCCAACTTACATATGCCTTCAAAAATGCATGTACAAATTACCATGCTCATTTCATTATGTACTTTAATCTTGAACCTAGTACCTCTTAGGTCAATGCTTTTGTTTAAAAGGTTTTTCAATAGGAATTTGACCCATATACTAGAGTTACCAATACCCCAATCTGGGTATGTTTGTGACATGTGGGTGCAACTACTCCAGCTTATGAGGTACAACTTGTTTATAAGTGCGAGTTTTCTAGGGTTTGAAAACAACAAATAAGCTGTTACAAATTTACATTTTTACTTGCAAAGAAATATAAGTCAATTTCTAATCAAGAGCTAGCACTTGTTCAACATAAAAGACAAACAAGGGAGTGACATTTCACACACACTTTTGTTTTACCTGGTGTAGACTCAATACATTTTAACAATGTCAAAAATTAGAGGATTTTTAGACGGCTCGTTATTTTGCTAAAGTTTTCACTCTTATAAAATTTCCTTAGGATTCTATGGCCTCAAAATGCTATTTTTAATATTAATTTTTTTAAAAGGATAATGCACAATTATATATGGCCTTGTGCAAAATTTTAAAAAAATAAAAAAATAAAAAAAATAAAAATAAAAATAAAAATAAAAATAAAAATAAAAACTGTATGTTCAAAACAAACTTTACTTAAAATTCTTATTTATGGACATGATTTTCAAAATTTTGAAATAATTTCAAATACATAAGATGTTTATTTCCTCCTAGAGTGTCAAAACAATTGAGATTGATAAACGAATTTCATGTTAAATTTGGTTGCAACGACGTAGGCTTTTTTCCAACGTATCACATTTTTCAACTGAGGCTCTATTCCATTTTCAAAAGACACATTAAAGGTTTTGTTTTGACAACCAGTTCATGTTTACAAAATTTGTTTAGTTATTTTATGTATACCCAATTTGTTTTCACAAGACGTGAACAAGTGCGTGGTATATGAAACTCAGATGGCTATCACAAAAAAAATAAACCCGAATAACGAAACCTCAACTTGGTTAGAAAGAAAGACGCTTGTTCAATCAAAACAACTCTGCAATTAAAGGGAATTTATACTCCAGAGAAATAGGAAGATATTTTTTTAAAGGTTAATTAAATGACATATATTTGGGTTCGTTTTTAGTATTTTAATTATATCCCAATGATAGTTTGAAAAAAAAAATTGAAATAAGACTCAATAGAAAAACTTCAAAGGTTTTTTTGATCATTATGCAAGATTATTACACCAGACCACCGGTTACATTTTTTGGAGATTGTTATGTTACAAGTGATCAATGCTATTTTTGTGCTATATGGGATTTTTTCAAATTTTGATTCACAATAAAGTCAATAGATATCTTTTTTTTCTTTGTGAAGTCAAAATTTAGGATTTGACTACGATATCTTACAAATAGTTATAGTGTAATGTTCCTTTTTAAGTTCAATTTTAAGCTAATGCAAATTTTCAGCAATCCATGCTCAAAAACTCCACCATGTAATCATACAACAATCTAAGCTATCTTCTCTATGCATCATATACAACTTTCCTATATCAAACAATCCTTTGAATTGTTTACTTCTCAATTCAAAACCAAAGCAATATTATACTCATTGATCGTCATACTAAGACTCCACTTTCTAATATTCTTATATGTGTGACATTTCTATTAACCCCTAAAGCCCTGTTGTCCTCTTGGGGGACAAATGGGATTTTGGGCAGGTACCTATATCCTCAACTTTTGTTTTGATTTTTTGAAACTTTTTTTGAAGATAGAAAAACACATTAGCTTTGGGGGATTATAAATTTTAATCCAATCTATGCCCAGGAGCAAAAGTTATGCCCAAATAAGCACAAATTTGGAGAGATCTAGTAGCAATTTTTTTTACAAAAACTTGAATTATTATTATTATTATTATTTTTTCTCATAGGTTACAAATTTTTCTACATCTGAAACTTTGATTCATTCCATTTGGAGTAGTTATGAGAAAGTTATGGATAATCTTGTTTCTTGGGCAATTCTAGTAACTTCTTCAAAAAATAACTTATAAACTTCATTTTTGAATGCGTTTTTAAAATTCTTTCAAAAGAAATTATTGGAACGGGTCTAGAATTTCACCATTGGGATTATTGCATTTTAATTCCATTATAGGATTAATAACCATTTAAGTTTTTGTTCAATCTCATACCTTCTTCTACCTAATGCTTTTTTTAAGAATGAAAATTAAGTATCTTTTGTTTTGGTTTTTTTCCAAGAATCTCAGCTCAATTTTCCACCATAAAAAAATAAAACTTTACTCTTTACGGTGCAAAAAATTAGAGTTAAAAAATTTCAAAGTCAAAAGAATCTAATCATGCAAGGTGCAGAAAAGCTTGTTTTTTACACTTTAAATGCAAATATCTTGTAATCTGTGCGGTCAAATTTTATAGATTTTAGTTTCCACATTCTTATACAAGTCTAGTACAAGATCCTACGGTTAAATATGCAAAATGACCAATTTTCAAATTTTTTTACTCTTTGCAATAGAAATGGCAGTTTTGAGTGTCTTTTGACAAAATAAAGGCCTAGGGCTTAGGAGTTAATGCTTCATGCAATATAGATAACGGCATCTCCACTAGTGCTCTACCAAGCTTGGCACACAACCAAAGTGGATGAAAAGTGTTGAGGACATTTTAAAATCCTTCTCAAGATGCTTTGTCCTATTGTTTTTAACAAGGGCCTTCAAGATACTATTTATCGCTATTAATCATATATTTGGTGATCTTTATCCTCTAGTTTCTTGATAAGTGATCAAATGATTATTTATAGAGCATGTTGAAGTGCAAAACCACTGCTTTGAAGAGTGTGGGTGGAGATCACGGAGCTTGAGGGCCCTTTTCAAAAATAGACAACAACCTTTGAATGTGCAAGGATTGGTGGAGATGCCCTAATTATGTCCTCACACTGGTCAAGATGAGGGTGCATTGATAACAATGGAGGTGGGTCTAAGTGCAACAAGAGAAACTTGTCCTCAATTTGCCCATAAAATCAAACAAGAAGCTCACAACCTCAACACAAGAGAAGTCCTATTTTACACTCAAAGGAAACTCACAAAGTTTAAAGAGCTAATTGCTATCAATTTGGTTAACCCCTAAAGAACCATTGTCCCTACGAGGGACAAATGGGATTTTGGGCAGGTACCTACGGCCTCAATTTTTGTCCTAATTTTTTGAAACTTTTTTTGAAGATAGGAAAACACATTAGCTTTTGGGGAATATAGTTTTTATTCCAATCTATGCCCATGAGCAAAAGTTATGCCCAAATAGGCACAAATATGGGGACTAGGGGCAGCCAAAAAAATTCTTATAAAAACTTGAAAAAAAATTTTAATTTAATTTTCTCATAGACTATATCTTTGTGTACATCTGAAGCTTTGATTCATTCCACTTGGACCAATTATGAGAAAGTTATGGACAATCTTGTTTCTTGGGCAACTCAAGCATCTTCTTGAAAAAATAACTTATAAACTTCATTTTTGAATGCAGGTTTAACATTTTTTCAAAAAATTTGTTGGAGAGGGTGAAGTTGCTTTGTAGAACAATCTTGCCATTGGGATTATTGCGTTTCAATTCCATTACATGGTTACTAACAATTTAAGTTTTTGTTCAATTTCATACCTTCTACTACCTAATGTTTTTCTTAAGAATGAAAAGCAAGAATTTTTTGTTTTGGTTTTTTCCCCAAGATTCCCAACTCAACTTCCCACCATGCAAAAATAGAATTCCAAACTCTGTGGTGCAAACATTTTAAGTTAAAAATGTGCAAAGTTAAAAAATCTAGTCAAGCAAGGTGCAAAAAAAGTTGTTTTTTACTTTTTAAATGCAAACGACTTCCAATCTATGCGGTCAAAGTTCTTGAATTTTGCATGACATATTCTTATAGTAGTTTAGCACAAGATCCTACAGTCAAATATGCAAAATGCCTAATTTTCAAACTTTTATACGCTTTGCCATAGAGGTGACAATTTTGAGTGTCTTTTTACAAAATAAAGGCCATGGTCCTTCAGGGGTTAATAAGTGCAACTAATTCTCTCACAATTCCCTTTGCAATTCTTCTAACCTCCCTACCATCAACCTCCACAGGGTCCTTGGCAACAATAGAGCTGGTTACACAATGGAACCGCAAACTCCTTTGGGAGGTTGCTACAAAAATTATACTTGCAACAAGGCTCTCCATTTGTTTTCAAGACTCTTATTTGTGCTTTGATTGATGACCAAAGCATTTGTTTTCTGACGATTTGTCACCAGATTGGCAAAATAACTGACAAATTTAGGCTAGTCTTAGGCTGGTCTGCATTGTTCTTTCCATTTACTCTTCATTGAACCGTCAACAGCTAAAATCTGGCAAATGAAAAAAATGTCCTGTTGAGGACACCCTAGACCAAAAAAAGAAGGATGGAAAGCCAAGTCTTCTAAATTTTAAACAACGGAACACGTGAAAAACAACACCAACTTGGCCTATAAAATTTCAACCCTGATTACTGTGAGTAGTAACTCAAGGGAAACTCCATCTTTAGAAGGTAGCCCATATTATAAAATTCCACGTGTTCATGACAGTTGACTTCGATGTCAATATACTGTACCCCACCCCCCTCAAATGGCGAAGTATCCGTAAAAATACCCGGTGCTTATTAAAAGTCGCCCTAAACACTATTACCCACCTTCCGGTCCTTTAACTCCTCTTAATTGGATCGTTTCTGAGCAGGGAGATTTGTTTGGGCTAATTTTACCCAGACTCTTACCTCATGTTGACACTTGCTTTTTTAACCCAGGGTCTTTTTTTGTTTTTTCTTTGGTAAGTCGACCGGCACCCCGCAATATAAGCAGGTAAGGAAAAAATGTACAGAATTGTATAGAATTATTGACAAGTGCACATTTATCCATAAAATTTATTTGATAACTTCATCCAAAATTTGGCAAATTTAGTGTTTGTCTAGGGAGGGAATTGGCAGTTTCATCAACTTTTTCATCAAGTTTTTGAGGTGTTACAACTGCTAGTGAAGAATTGAGGTAAGATTTAGGAATTTTTTTGCTAGAAAAAAAACTTTGCTTTATAGGTAGTTTACCTTATTATCACTGTGCTCCAATTATCACTTCTCTATCTTCAAGAATTCATATCTTTTAGGGTTTAGTTTCAAATCCAGAGTTTACAAGTGTTGCAAGAAAAGCCTTAGAGTCTTTTACTAGTAGTGCAATTTTTGTTCCCTTTGACCACAATTTGCAAAAGATATAGCGTATTAGCTATGAAGACCTTAGTTAGATATACAATTTATTGCCCCAATGCCTTAGTTGTAACAAAGTTAGTTGCAAAATACCAAAAATAAATACAAATTTTCAACTAAGTTAGCACTTATGGATGACCACAAATGTCAAGGAAATGAAGAAGAGGTTCAAAGATGAAAATGACAAGACATGATCATGTATGACAATGAAAACCTCAAAGGAAATGATAAGAAAGTGATAATAGGGCAATTTCAAATTTGAGCAACTCCTTGACCTTAAGTCATTGAAATCTTGATAACTAACTCATACTTTACTCATTTAAGAATTTGGAACTTGATACAAAACCTTGACTTGATTATCTTTTAGATAAGACCATAATCATGTCATTTACTCATTTGATGTATTATAACTATTTTTTTTATTGATTTTTTGTTTAAAGTCCAATGATAATAAGGTAAACTACTTGTAATCCCTAAAGATTTGGTGGGTTTGTGATGTGGAATGATGCAAGTAAGGGCAATTGCTGAAATTGAAGTGCCCAATTGGAGTGTGGGCAAAATTTGGAGATTTTTTTTTGTTAAATATCATATAGGACTTTTTGGGGTTACGTCCGTAGACCCGCCGTTGGCAATTTCATTAACAAAAATTTCTGAAAAATGGTGAAAGGGTGTAGTGAAACAATCCTCCCCCCAATGTACAAAAGAAGGGCAGCCGTTCCCATTGAAAACTCTTTCTGACTTTGAAAGTTTGTATTTGTTTTTTACTGCCCTCGTTACTGTCTCATGCATGGCCTTCCATACTTCTATTCCTGCATGGAGTGAATTAGTTCAAGCTAGCTCTAAGATTTGTTGCCTACTAATAGGTTGCTGTGATAACTTTGATTTACAACTTGTGGCCTAGATTTGCCAAAAGACATAATCTACACAGGTCCCAAGGTTGAAAGTGGAATAAGTATTTTGCTACAGGTCCTATACATGATTCTTTTTTTGAATGCAACCCAATACTCATGAAGAATTTGCATTTAGTGTATTGTTAGCCAGTTGAAATTGCACAAAAACCAATTGAATTTG
Source organism: Ulota crispa (assembly GCA_963920765.1). Taxonomy (NCBI): domain Eukaryota; kingdom Viridiplantae; phylum Streptophyta; class Bryopsida; order Orthotrichales; family Orthotrichaceae; genus Ulota; species Ulota crispa. The sequence continues at coordinate 16,515,439 of OY987244.1, read as the reverse complement.
AGACTACTAGTAAAAATTAAAAACTGGCCATTTTTACAAAAATCATAACTATAGTATGTCACAATACAAATGTAAAAACATCCGGTACAAATCAGTGAAAAAAAAAGTCAAAAACCAATTGAAAATGAGAAACATTGAATTTTAAATGGTGCAGTCAAAACCAGTGGATTTTTTTGGGCCTCATGAGACCACCTTCTCAAAAATTAAACCAATGCTTCTCTCTCCCTCTCAGAATTCTCCATTCATGGGAGGGCATGTGACACGTGATAAGTGAAAAAAAAAAACACTAGTAAAAACATCTTTGCAAATGTTGTAATTATAAGATGTTGGACTCATATAAAATTGTTGTTTACTTTGGAAATTTCAGCACTAAATTTCTTGTGATTTGAGAAATCACAATGTTGAAAATCATGACATGTTTTTTTTTGGACATGCCAATTTTGGGCAGCTGTACAACCTGTACTAGGTCGAAACGGAATTCCACACATTTAGAAGCTATGTAGCTTGTGTTTGCTAGAGTTACAAGTGTTGAAACAATGTAGCTTACTACTCAAAAAAAAAATCTTCGAAAATGTAAAACATGTAGTAAAAAGATAAAATGTACACGAAGGTTCGCGAACAATTGCGTATAAGTCAAAATTCTGAAATTTTATATTTTCCACATCGATGCTTGCAGTCACAAGCTAAACACGCATGACATCCTTTGACATGTCTTGTTTTTCAAAAAAGTTATTCTCTCTAGAAATAGTGAAACTTCATACTGTATGGGCTAAGCTTGTGTCACCATGCTTGAGTACCCAATGGACAAATTTGGAGACTAGGTCCAACGTTTGTGCTTTGCAATTCTTAGTGTAGTATAAATTGTCTTGTCCTTCCTTGCAGTTCCATGTGAAAAAGAATGCACAAATTTTTATAAGTAATTATTCAAACAACACGTTTCTTATTGTTGTCCTTTAAAACTCAACAAACCGATGGGCTCTGGGTGTTGAGTTTGAGTTTTTGAAATTGAGTGAGCCTTGCCCCTCATTTGGTCCCCAAAAAGTACAAGAAGCCTTTAACCCCTAAACGCCGTATTACTCACCTTGACCAACCCCTTCACAACGACTTTACAATGGTCTACAATGATGTAGCAAGTGTCCATCCATTGTAAAACAATTTTTAAAAATCACAATACTCAACACTGAGCAAAACATACTAACCTCATGAAAATTGCAAGAAGGGCAACATGGGATTTAACACCGTGTCTCTAAATCTTTTCACAAATTGGATTACCTAAAAATATGAGTATTTAGTGAGGTAATTTTTTGCCTTTCACTACGGACCATGTGTTTATGATTGCTTTTGAAAAAATCAAATGAAAAACAACTTCTTTTTCCCATTCTGCAGAGTGTTCTTTGTTCTCCATGAAAAAACGTCCGCCTCAGCGTTTATGGGGGTCAAGAAGGAAAAACAGGTGGGGGTAGTGAGGTAGTCACATGCTCCAAGTACAAACAGCAGCAGGGGCTGATGTAATTCTAATACGCTATTTGGGGCACCTGAAATTCTGGATCATTAAAACCGGGGGGTTAAGAACGCCTGAGCCATACGTCACGCCCGCGTCACAGTCTGACAAGGACTGAGTGAGCGGGGTGGCCGGAGGAAGCCAGACGAGCTGACGAGGGCTGTGCCGGCCCCTTTTCCCCGAGAATGCGTCTCCGCAACAAAATTAAATTTCAGGCATGGTTCTCGCCCCGCCCCCGCCCCCGCCCCCGTCCGGCCCCCACTCCCTCCGCCCCTGACAGGCCGCTGTCGGTAGGAGCCCTCAGCCCTCAGATGCAGCCACATCGGACGGTGGCGATGAGGAAAGGGACGTATGTGGAGGTGGTAACAACCCAAAATTGAAGCGGGTAATGGCGCCCGTTTTCCTACCCCTTTGGCTTCCGGCTCCCGCAACCTGGCCTCCATCATATGAATTGACTGACGCCACTCTGGCGACTTACTACTTTACTAGTGTCTCACTAAGTTACCAGTCACGTGCTGTCTGCATCGCACTCCCTGCCGCTTCAACTCTACGGACTACGGGCTTCTTGGCTTGGCTGGATGCGAGTTGGCTGCCCGCCTTTCCCTTGCCTGTCTGTGCACATCAGCTGCTGCTCGAGGCGCCTTTGCCTTTCGAGCTTGGCTTGGCTTGCTTGCTTGCCCCTGCCCTGCCTTGCCTTGCTTTGCGCTGCCTTGCCTTTCTTGCTGGCAGTTTGATTGAGGTACTTGTTACTGTTGCTACACCGAGCGTTTTCTTGCAGAGTAAGAGTAAGCTGCTTTTTGTTGAGCCTGGTCGTCGAGCCTGAGTGTGCATTGTCGCGGTGGCCGCTGCCGAGGGGATCAGTGGAACTTTGGCCGCGGGAATCTCAGGTGGTGGATGCGCCTGGTTCGGAGACGACGGAGGCGGAGAGGCTGGAGTGGAAGATTAAGGAGCAGGAAGAGGATTGTTAGCCGTTTCGGGGAGAGGGAGGAAGATTGAGTGAGAGAGAGAGAGAGAGACGGAGAGTGAGTGAGTGATTGAGTGAGAGAGAGCGGGAGAGGGAGTGAGAGACAGAGTGAGAGAGAATGTAATGAGCTGCAGATGATAGAGAAGCAGGTAACGTCAATTTCGTGAATGGTTGTTGTTTCTTTTGGGATTGGCGGGCCTAGCATTGTGTGTTAGTGTTTCTCTGTTGTTGTGATTGTTCTTGTTGTTCAGAGTGGATACTTTTCTTGTTGAATAGATATACTTTACTGCATTGAGCGGAGGTTGCTTTCGGTCAGGACGAGAGGTTAGAGAGTTTGTCTTATTCTCACTCGCGCGTAACTAAGATCCAGTGTAGAGGCGAGATCCGCAAATTGCAGGCTGTGTTAATTTTCTGATGGATGTCTGCGAGCGCGGTTCAACCTCATTCACTGTAGGCCTGTAGCAGGTAATTGATAGAAGTTGACCGTAGCCAGATTCTGGCTACACTAGCTAGCTTTCGAAGAGATTGATGCTTCTGGCGGAACTCTCTGTTCACCTCTTGATTGTAATCCAGTATTTGTAGGTTCGAGTAGATGGAGAGAAGCATTTTAAGCGGCTGCGACGTTGAAGCTACATGATATGGCTCGGTCGGGGTCTTGTTTCCTTAGTAACAGTGCGGTTTGAAACGTTACATTCCAGTGGAATGATGCGGTTACCATGGTGGCTTTCTCTGTTGTTGACGAGACTAGCAATGTGAATCTGGCTCTAATTGGCGAGGAATCTTACAAAGCTCATGTGCATTGGGTTCAGTGCAAGACGGTGAACTGTCCACTGCAGTCGCTAGTCGTTACTCAACCGCGTCATCTCATGCAAGCCAGAAGCATCAACTCCTACCTCTTGAAATTTGTCGTCTTAGCTTACGTTTCGTGATAGTTTTGAAGAGAGCGTGATCTCTGAACCTCGAAATTCGAAGAACAAAACCGCTGACTGCATTTTGAGCTGTTGCTATAGGAAGCTTCTGATCGTTCGCGGAAGTTAAAATCTGGTTGAATTCGTGAGTGATTTGTAGATAAGAAGCTGAACAACTCACACAGCGTGCAATGGCATTCTGTGGGAGTCCTAATGAAATAGAACTTCAATTATGACAGTCTAGAAATGTACTGTACACACTTACAAGTGACCAGTCAAGCAAAGTTAGTCCTTCCCATTTTGAATTAGTAGTAGAGTAGAATCTCTCCTGGTGACTGAAAGAAGTTCATTAGAGCCTTCGCCAAACGAAACAGAGATCTGTTGTTAGCATCCTGTATATCTTGCAACAAAATCGCTGTAGGCTTAAGCAATCAATTATTGGTCGATATAAGAGACTCGAAAACCGTTTGATTCTTGCTAAAAAATTCCAGATACTGTTCCTGAAAATAATCTCATCTTCGTGGACACAAGCGGTTCTCGCTAGGGTTGGAAAGATGCAAATAAGTAGTTTATTCTAGAGTTCTGTCAGATTATGGGATGAATCATGTCCTATTATTTACGAATTAGATCTGTCGTTATCATACTGCATTTTGAACTGGTGCTCTGCATTGCTGTATCATATCGAATTCTCTAGTTGGAGGTGTGTTCTTAGATGACCTTTTGTTATATGCAGATCAGCCGGTTCTGGAGTACTTCTCAATTGGCTCGCGAAGAATCTGCCTCACAAACGAGAGATTAGCGAAGAGGTCTTGTTCGGAACTAGACCTCTAGGAGACCACCATGTCCAGCTGCTGTCCTTTTGAACCAAGGCAGAGGGATGTGTCTGAATACCAAGGTGAGATTACAAGCTGAGCTGATCTGCTCTGTATAGTTACAGGTTGTGTTAAAGGAGGTTATCTCGGTCTCATTTTTCTGATTATCCGATTAGAGCCATAGATCAGGAGATGTCTTCTCTTGAGAGAAAGTGCAGAAACCGAGACAGTTTTGTAAATCTCCGCTGATCTCTTGAGAGTTTCAATGCTCTCCGCAGAATGGTCTTAGTATCCCATAAGGCATGGACATTGACCATTGTAAATGGAGAGCAACGATCATGCAGCGTTCTCTATACCGTTGGCCACATGCTCATACCGAAGATGACGTGACATCAATTTCATTTCTTTTGACTGCAGGATGAGAAGGTGGTCGGAATGTGGTCCAAACCCGTGTCTCGCTTGTCCAGCGAGCCTTGTCATGGGCCTGATGTTACTTTGCGATTGAACAACTTCGAATCTGCTGCCACGTCGTCAGATAGCGATGTGTCCAGCTCTAAAATTGTGGGAAGTCCAAGTGGAGGGCCGGAAGAAGCAGAAAACTGCCCTCCCATTTCAGTAAATAGAAGACCCAATCCAGTCTCCCCAGTGCCAGAGTTTTACTCTGTGGCGGAGAAAACAGCTATGCTGGGTATCGCAGAAGCAGCAGCTGCTACCACATTCCCCATTCACGGAGCCGCTAGATTGTTTCGTTACGATGATGACGACAGGAGGCGCTTACATAGTAACTCTGAAGCACATGACTCCTCGATACCTCATATAGCAGGCACGGTTGCAGAAAACGATGTCTATTTTATGGTTGCAGCTGACGAGCGTCGAGCTTATCCTCCTTCAATCAAAAGAAGTTTCGGAGAGGGAAGCCAACCTTTGCGTCATTTAGGTAAGATGGTCTTCTATGTAGGTTCTCCGAATCTCACGTTTTTCAGGGAAAAAACAAATATGTGCCTTTGTGGTTGCTAGATTCTATGCAGTTTGAATGGGGGTTACGGTTTGTTCGAGGTTTAAATCCACCTTGACCAGATCTTGAGCTCTATATTTCCTTCACCTTCACTAGGCGGAGTCGGTCTGTGAACTGAGCTCAGCCTTGGTCGATACATGCTTCAGGTTCCAGATTGGAGGCAGAGTATCAACGAGGAGCAGATTTGAAGCATTGGCCATCGGGTCGTTGGGATGTTGGACGAAGGGGTGGGCTAGAACGAACAAATAGTGGCCCTAGTGCCTACTCAGGTTCGGGTGCTTGGGATGTTTCAGGACAAAGGGGTAGCGTAGAACCAACACATAGTGGCCCTAGCTTTTCAGGATCTGGCGACTCGGATTACGGTGACGATCGTGGCCGAGAGCAGAACAACAGCAAGTTGCCGTCTTCGCAATTCCGAGGGGTGGTGCCCCAATCAAATGGACGATGGGGGGCACAGATTTACGAGAAGCATCAACGTATCTGGTTGGGAACTTTCAACACGGAAGAAGAAGCTGCTCGTGCGTATGATAGGGCTGCCATCAAGTTTCGAGGGCGTGACGCAATGACGAATTTCCGTCCGGTCCAGGACAATGATTATGAATCCGAGTTCCTTCGGAATTTCGACAAAGAGCAAATTGTGGAGATGCTGAGGCGCCACACCTATGACGAAGAGCTTGATCAATGTAAGAAGGTATTCAATATGGATGCAGCAGCAAACTCAATCACTGTGCGACGTCGAGCTCTTGACATTTGCAGATCGTCTACTCCAGCGACTGGACTTTCAGTCGGCTCTTTTGGCCTGCGCGCGAGCGCTTCTCCAGTTGATACTTCAGTGTGCCTTCCACCTACCTTGCCAAGTGGTCGAAATGTGGCAAAGGAAGGCGCGCCGACACGAGAACATTTATTTGACAAGGCCGTCACTCCTAGTGACGTTGGTAAGCTTAATAGGCTTGTAATTCCAAAGCAGCATGCCGAGCGTTGCTTTCCTCTAGATCTGTCTGCAAATTCACCTGGACAAACGCTCTCATTTGAAGACGTTTCGGGAAAACACTGGCGATTCCGTTATTCATATTGGAATAGTAGCCAAAGCTACGTGCTTACCAAGGGCTGGAGCAGATTTGTGAAGGAGAAGAAGCTCGATGCTGGTGATATAGTGTCTTTTGAGAGAGGTCCGAGCCAGGAACTTTACATCGACTTCCGTCGAAAACAGGTGATTCCAGGAGGGACATTTACATCTGACAGACCCACGTTTCGAAGTGCATGGACCGGACCGTGCAACAACTCCTTCGCGCCATCGAAGGGTTCTGGCGGCCCCTTTAGCCCTTCGATATGGCAGCCATTCAACTTTTCTGCTCCTCAAGTCCCAGGGATTTCCTCAACCATCCAGCCAAGCATGGAGAAGACGTTGCTGTATGGCAACATCTACAGTCAGATGATGCAGTCAGCTCTGGGAGCGTCTTTGGGATCTGGCAATTTGGGCAGTATTCCGGATTCGGTAACACCAAGCATGGTCGCCGGCAGTCTCAACCTTGGCTTACACTCTTCGCCTTTGAAATGTCATGCATCTACCGAAAATTTCATTGCAGGTATTGAACATAGGTTACTGCGGCAGTCCAGGGATACAGATGGAGGTCTCATCCATGAAAGGTCTCTTGTTGCCTCCAGCAGCAGCACATCATCACAGAGCGAGGAAGTTCCCAGTATTAGCAGCGGAACAAGGCTATTTGGGGTTGACTTGGAACGAGCAGCTCCTCTTTCTTCTCAAATGCCCTGTTTGCAGTCAATCCCTAGCTTTACTACCCGTGCATTACCCTCCAGAATATTGGATGATGTTTATGCGTCCTCTCCGGGAAATGTGCCGTCGTTACATAATGGTGGCAGTCTTCCGCGGTCAGCGTCTCTTTCAGCTATTCCCTCAGGAGAATTTCTTTCCTTTCGACTTGGGAATCAGCAGGGTCAACAGCTGAGTGCTTTCAAATCCTTGCAACACAAGCAGCAAGAAGATCAACTGTCACCTGAGCATGAACGGGCGCCAATGCGCACCAGCTTGCATGCCAGTACAAGTAGCTCCAGTGGTCATGAGGGCTCATCGCCACGCAAATGCACGGCGAAGATGGAAAGAGAGGATCCCAAAGCAAGATCGAGCACTGAGAGTGTGGCTTCTGTATTGGATTCTAACTCAAGTCGATCAAGCCCTGTGGTTTTGGAAAAACGGAAACGCGAAACTTCGAGACACTGGGAAGGATGCTCGGATCAAGCGGAAGGAGCGCCAGAAGCGAATAACACATCTCTCAACCTTACATATGCAGTATTTCAGAGCTCGTCAGAGAAAGTTCACCATGCATGGAAACGTCAACAAGAGGACTCTACAGACGTTCAAACAGGCACAAAGAGACATTGTTCTCCAATACAGGCTCCTATCTTGCGCCAAGGAAGTGGAACCACGGAACAATCAGATCTTCAAAAATCAGAGCAGCAGCAGCAGCAGCAGCAACATCAGCAAAAGCCTCAGCATAATTCCTCTAAACAAGGTGGTGAAGGCTTAGATCATGAGGCTTCCAGCCAATAAGTGTTGAACTACACAATTCTGGAGATTCCTCTCGATCCTGACCTAATCAGCGCCAAAGTCCAAAACGTAATGAAATGGCAAGCCGGCGTCCATCATGTGCCCTGTCATGAATTCTTATTCCTCATAGGGAGCGGAGTACTGGAAAGAGTATACTGAAGGTCAAGGTAGGCGATATGGTTGTACTCGATAAGCTAGTCGGCTGGGAATTGAACAGATCCGGGAGAGAAATACTTGCTCCGAGATGATCGCGACATTGAACTGCGTCTATCATACTTCCGATTTGAGGAACAAGCTTAAGTTTCATGGGGATCAGCGTGTCTATCACATTGAAGTGGAGGACCGACAAAAATTCAGATGGCGAATCCAGGTGGCATGGAGCTTTGCGCTGGGAAGGGGCCATTCAATACTAAGTCCTGGCATCCAAGCTCGGTAGGCCGCTGTGGGTCAACCCTGGCTCCGCAATTCGAAAAGCCGCTTTTTCGTTTACAATTGCCCCCATGGTTCCATCATAACCCATCCTGAGCTTCATCACCGTTGTGCCTTCACGACATCTTCTTGGTTTCTTCACCCTCAACTGGAAAACGCCGACTGGAGCGGGAGCAAAAATGGGAACAAATCGCTGATGCTCTGTTGAAATACGGATTTAGGTCAGAATCAGTCACTACGGTAGTGCAAGCTGTATCATCATCTCCCAAGGTGGCTTGCAAGAAATATTGGTTGCAGAGAATATTGCCGAGGATGTTACCAACAAAAAAAAACCGACCATTGTGAACTGACCTTCCCGAGAATGAACTCGGGACAATGACGATTTCAACTGCAGAGCAATCTCTAGCATTTACTCCCGAACTTGGACAAGATACCGAAGTTCCGCCATCGTGCCAGGAAATATGAATTCCCCTTATCGAAAGTGAGCGTTCAGTCGAATCGATTGCGAGCCAAGTTCTGGAGTACTGTGACCTCCCGACTAGACTCAATTGAGAGATTGCAAGGAGATGTGTTCGTTTGCTGTGATCCAGGTTGTGAATTCTTCCTAGTGACTGGATTTTTGAGGTTTTTTTTCTGTGTAGGTTTGGAATATTTGGATCTCCCGTTACATTTTGATGTAGATCTGGGATAGGTTTATTTTTGATTCAGGGGGTTGTGTAGAGCCATTCAATTTACTGTTACGAATCGGCACCTTTTCGATGTCAGGAGAGGGGGAGATAGTAGGTTGGTAGGAGATTTATGTTTTTTTATTTGTCGAGCTCTGAAAGAGAGCTGTCAGTGTAGATTACAGCGAACAATCGCCGGCATTGTTCTCATAATTTTCATGATATTTCATGTTACTGCAAGGATAGAACGTTATTTTAGAAAGTCCGGACCGTCCTCCAATACGAGAAACTGGGCCAGCAAGGACACCCATTGTGCTTAGTTATTGATTTGTACCACACTTGAACTATTCATGCAACATTGCTTGTCAAGTTGTCAATATAGCTCCCATTTCTGTCTCCTGTATATCACATTTGTCCAGGGAGAAATACCACAATAATGAAAATGCGGCCCTCTTCTCTTTGAAGGAGTTTGGAGCTTCATATCACTCCATGGAAAAGCTGAAATGCCCAAAACTATCTGGTTTTTTATTTTGTGTGTGTGGCTAAATTTGGCCCATCATTGTTTACTTTACTGTGGACAACTACCATTTCATTTATGTAAACAATGTAAATCAATAAATATGGACCATTTTGTATTGTGAATGTAGACCTTGTCCGCTTTTCAAGACAATTGTATTACATTGAGTTACAAATGCATATCATTTGTGAGTCATGAGCATTTAAAGTTTTGCTCAAATTTTAGTGGTAAAGCTAAATGGTTAACCTTTGGTCAATGTATGAAATGTATGAAGGTTATTTTATTGTATGGAAATGTACAAGTGTATAGGTCATTTTTACAAATCTCATATTATATGCAATAAATGAATCAATTTAGTACTTGCTTAGATGGATAAGGCAGAGCTTGCAAAAGGGATTCTTACCAAAATTCAAACTAGGACATTGTTGTGAGTATGATTGCAACTACTTATGAGCAGAAATCAACAATATTGTTCTTTCATTGCACCAAGGGCTTCCCCCTATCCCCATTTGGATGAAGGGGGAGCAGAGATGAGGATAGGGAAAGGCAAGCTCTACTAGTTCTTCCTTATAAGGGAGCTTATTCTTTCATAGTTTTTAAAATGGGTTGGGAGAGGTGGGCCAAGGGAGGAACTAGGAGTGAAAGGGTGTAACAAATTGCACTTTTTAGAAAAAAGGAAAAAACTATTTATTATATTTGAGTTCCCTATATGGCCTCTAGTATAGGGAATTGGGGCTCTTTTTTCATCTATATTCTCTAAATATTTGGGGATAGAGGCTCCTTGTGGGAAGGATTCTTCCCTATCTAGATGAATTACATCCAAATACAAATGGAGAAGCCCACTAGTGGAGATGCTCTTACTCCCTCCATCCCCTGGTTCCCATTGACTTAGAGCATCTGCACCCTTGTGCGCAAAACAACTGTCAATAGCACTTGGAGTGGCTGCTTTGCTTGGCGTGCCTCACCGCAGATGCGCCAACACCGTATGCAAGCTAGGGCTTGTTTAGTTGTAGCTCAAACATTGGAACGTTCAAGGTTTGATGAATTGTTAGTGCTCCCAAATCTAGGAAAAATCAAAACTTATTGATTGGTCAACACAAGAGGTCAACAGTTGAATCTCAACACATGTCCTCCATGATACGCTCTTCTTCATTGCTTGTACCTGCTTAAGAGCAAGCGGGTGGAGCATAAGAGATTTGAGCAAACCCTTGATTGTAAATGCACCCTAGACACTTGCTTTTGAGTGCTAGAAGTTGCGTGCAAGGGTGCGGATGCTCTTAAAACATGAGACTGTGTTTGAGGCCCTTAGAGTATCTCCTACCCACCAAATGAAGCCTTTGGAAATTGGTTTTGAGGAGGATGGGAGCAGCAACAGGCATGAAGTTCCCCTGCAACATAGCAACAGCAACACCATGGAGCTCTCCTGCTTTAATTTCCTCGCTTTTGCTTCTTGTGCGTGACAAGGGCCGAGAAGGTGGCCGATAGAAAGCTAGAATTTGATGTGAAGGTGGCTAATCCTGAAAGGCTTGCTCCTGCACATCAACAAGTACAATGATGTTGGAGACTTGAAGCGCAAAAGCCCTTAGAGCATTGCCATTGCAAACGCAAAAACAAACACAAACGCCACTGTTGAGGGAAAGGAGAATTTTTGAGCTCCACTACATCCACGCCAAAGCCTTTCCAAATTTCTAGGGCAACGCTACAAGCTCATGTTCAAGTTACTCTCCAAGTCTTTGGCGTTCACGTGACAACTCACGAGAGGACTCAAATCCATTGAGGGCTTGTTCTTGCAAGTTTCATTTACTGGTGCTGACGAGAAGAAGCAACAAAGTAGCTTGATTGCGCAATAGAAGTGTTCCCGGAAAGACGAAGTTGGTACGTGAAGTGGTCCACGTGATAGCTCACCAAATCTCTAATTACATTTGGTGTTGCAAGAGAGCGATGGTGGCAATGCTCTTACTGGTTGAACACAAAGGGCTCATTTGGTGGGTGGCAGGAGATGCTCTTACACTACACGTTCATCGCTCGGCATCTAAGTTCATCGCTCAGCATCTACGTTCATCGCTCGGCATCTACAAAGAATCTCAATCTTCATAAAGCAAGCAGCTTTACTCTGCATTTCATGTGGGTCTTCGTTTTACGCCTCCATTCTTGCTATTCTGACAAATCTTTGAGTTCCTCAGTAACGTAAGCTTATTCTCTCACTGCTCCTCACATACCTGTTGCGACCCCCACCGCGAAGTGAAACTCAGCAACAAAAAAATAGAACAGAACAGAATTCAAACTCGTCCTTGGAAACACCGGTAAGCCCGTGAACATGCTTGCTTCATAGTTGCACTTGTTTTGTGGGAATTCGTTTGCTTTATTAAAAAGGGTTACGAAGTGAAACAGAGCAGGGTAGATACACTCAGCATCATCGCCAACCAAGACTGGCGATAACCCATAGTTTCACAAACGCATTGCTCAAGAATCTACGGGGTTAGAATTATCATAAGCAATGGGTTCATATTGATTAGGGCCAAAGATGTGCTGACGCGTCGTCGTCGTCGGCATTAATACAAGCTTGGTGTTCAAATAAGTGCATTAGAATCCCCCTATCATTTGCTAACAAGAACAGATAACTCTGACCCCCTAGATTCTTGAGCAATGCGTTTGTGTTCCTTAACAATTTTGAGAACTGAAAGAGCCTACATCGGCCATGTCGGCCATGTCGGCCATGTCGGCCATGTCGTTGTGTTGATCATCAGTCCCACATGCAATTTCTGAAGCCCTAACTAACTAGATTGCATTTTTGTATTTTTTTTTTGGGTCATTCAGGGAGCAGAGTTTTGGCGATGGCGGAGGAGAAGAGCAGGAGCAAGGGCCCGCTGCGGCACATAGTGTTGCTGAAGGTGGAGAAGAAGGAGGATGTGCCCGAGGTCGTCAAGACCTTGGCCGACATGGCCAAGGAGATCGTCAAGGGCAAGCACGTCTCTTGGATCAACTTCGACATCAACTCCGATCTAGGTTTTTTTGCAACTCCTCCTTCCCTTCCCATTCTTTTGCAATTTTTTGCAATTGTTATGTACCTTGCCTTCCAACAAGTTATTGAGTTTTTTTAAAACTCGACTCGATAAAAATTATTTGTGAAGAACAACAATTGAACATTTCAAAATCAATAAAATTCCACAAGGCCGTATGCTAACAATCTGGAAAAATTACTAGCAGGGTATCGGACTTGTTATTGTTTGACGAAGTTGAAATGATAATGACTAGCTGAGTTTCAAAGAACTTTGAGAACTTGTTGGAGGGCACGGTAGAGCAGAATCTCAAGAGTGTGGAAGGCATTCATAGGTTTAACGGCATCAATTTTGAAGGCAAGGTGCCCGCAAACTAGGAATGCCAATCACAACTAGGATTCTAATGCATAAGGACATTCGCATCCTTACTTGCAAAGGGTTTGAAATATGTCAAACTTAAGATAACCCATGTTCTTGACCCCTCAATATATATACTCATGCCATTCACGCAATTCAATCTTAGTGTGTGAAGCGACAGGTCTTTAATTGAGGGACCGACTAGGTAGACACCCCCAATTGCTACGCGGACACCCCTATAGCCAAATTTATTAAATTTGAGATTATTATTACACTGAAATATGGAATAAATCAAAGCAATATTTTAGCATACATTTGCGTTTACAAGCGTTGCAAACATACAACAAATTTGCCTCATTTGTGACACAGGTATGAGTTAAACCAGTTGTTCCTTTCATTTGTTGGTTTGACTCTTGACCGTGTCACAAATGAGACAAATTTGTTGTATGTTTGGAGCACTTGTAAACACAGATGTATGCTAAAGTATTGCTCTGATTTTATTTCATATTTCAGTGTAACAATAATCTCAAATTTAATAAATTTGGTTATGTGGGTGTCCACCTAGTCGGTCCCTTAATTTATTGATCATTCCAAATTTAGTGAGCTTTCTCCTAAATTCCACTTGGTGAGCAATCAAATGACTATTTATGAGCCACATTTGATGAGCAAGGTGGAAGGTAAGAATTATGAGAACTCTTCAAAAGTAGATTGTAAAATTTTAGCTAGTCAAACGTGGAGAGCCAAGAATATAGATAATGCCCTAACAACCAAAGGCAAAAGTTTATTCCTTGGTCCCTTCTCGGTCCCTGTCGTGCCCTATTTGTTGGGTTTGTTTTTGTCTATCTTCTTTTTTCAGTTTGCAATTCCAAGCTATGTCTTGTGCTTATTTGCTTGGAGCAGTACATTCCACAGAAATGGAATGTACTGTTGCAGCTTTAATGACGCTCAATGAGCGGAGAGACCCAAAAAAAACAACAGAAGTCTAGCCAAATGAAATGTTAAAAAAACTGGTTCAAATTTCACTCAACCGGATGGGATTTGGGAAACTTTGTAACTAGACAATATCCGATGCATGTACTGAAAAAACCGGTTCAAAACTAAAAAATCTCCTCAAGCATTGGTGACTCAAAACCAATATCTGAACGTAGTTTACTCTTGCCCGGTTGTTATATTCTTGTTTTATGCTGTGCATTTCCAATTAACCCGTAAACATTAAACAGTAAACCTTAAACATGACGTTTTTGGTCCCCCGGATAACAAAATATACTCTGTAGGATGGAAAAAAAAAACAGTTTTTCATCTGATTTTTTTAGAAATGATCATAGTTACATGGTCCATCATGGAAGGTAAAAAACAATCTCATCAAACGTACTCATATTTTTAGGTAACTCAAATTATGAGGAAATTTAAAGACACATTGTTGGGTCCCATGTTGTCCTCCTTGCAATTTTCATGAGGGCAGTATGCACTACTATAGGTTGGTAGCAGATTTGACATAAAATAATTCCCCAAAATTTTGCCTAATTATTCTATAAATTATTCTCCAAAAGTGCCCAATGTCAAGCAAATCAAAAAATTGAAATGTCAAATATTATAAAAGTCATTAAGCTTACTAACAATGGAAGGTCAAGGTTGATTCCAAGAGGGCTCAATGTACTGCAAGTTTTATACCAAGGGCTAATTTTAGAAAATGGAAGATGCTTAGAAAAAGGCTTAATTCTACTAAAAAAATTGGTTGAGTGCCAAATAATAACAACTTTTTTGAAAGTGCCTAATCTTGTTTAATTATGAAATCAGATGCCTAATTGGATTTTCTCAAAAAATAATTGATTTGGCAGAGACCTGCTGAATCTGCTCCCAACCTACAATATTAATTTTTGCAATTGTTAAACATAATATTATAACAGACAAGCAATACTATAATGGGCAAACAATATTATAATGGATGAGCACTTACCACACCACTGTAGAGCTATTACTATAATGGATGAGCACTTACCACACCACCATAGAGCTATTACTATAATGGACGAGATGTTTCTATAATGGACAAGCAATACTATAATGGACAAGCCATATTATAATGGACAAGCACTTATTACACCACTGTCAAGCTATTAGAAAAAGGCAGTCACGGTGACCAGCCAGGCATTTAGGGATTAAAGGATGGGTGACTATGGACACTAACCCTTTCCTTTCTTTGAATTGCTTTGCAGGAATCGGTGCTGGCAATGCGGATGTGGGGCTTGTTGTGGATTTCCCAGATGATGAGAGTTTCCAAACTTACCAGAAACACGACCTGCATGTGGCAGCCGTCACTCACAACAAAAAATTTGTAGTGGGCCGCACAGCCATTCAATTGCCACTCCCCAACTCCAGTTTGTAAATTCATGTATTTTCCTACTTCTCCATCTCCTGCAAACTTGCGACTCTGGTGTGTATCTATACTGGAATAAATAGTCCTCCTCTACTATTGGTTCATGAGATTCTCTAACTCAAATAAATTCTAGTAATTTATAGTGAAGACCGTATTAATATAATACTTATCTCAACAATTAGGAAGTTGAACTTGTTGTGGTTTTTATTATTAGTTAAATAAGTTGTAATACTTTGTTTGTATACAAATATGCGACAAGTCTAGTATGATGTATTTAACTAGTAACGGACTATTCATGTAATGAGTATGCCTTGCACGTGCTTTGTGTTGTCTCTCTTAGTTTTTGGTGATTTCTTTTTGGTGACTTTTCATCCTCCCTTTCTTTCCCTTTTTTTTCTCCCTCCCTCTCTTGAATTTCAAATTTTAGGTGACAAACAAACACACAATGCTTCACACCCAATACCTTGTAATAGAAAATTTAGAAGAAGAAATCCAATGACTTTTCACCCTCCCTTTGGATACTTTTTCCTCTCCCTTCTCCCCTCTCTAATAGAACTTGGGTGTTAATAGAGAATTATATTGCGTGACAGACACACTTAAGGCTTTACAATTCATGTAATTATGAACTCTTTGTGTTTTTGAACATTTAGAGAAATTTTCATGTATTGTATGCATCTTTTAGTTTGGATATATTTTCCAATATTTTTGCAAATCAAAAGCATTTTTTGGATTTTTACTTATGAACTTTTGCAAAGTCTATAAGTAGTTAAATATGGCATAAGTCAAAAACCTCAAATTTTTAAAATTGGACAACATGCACTACTTTTGTTGTTTTACTTGGAAATTAGTTACTACACAATTTTCTAGTGTATGTATATTAGGGGTTTCAAAGCTTGGGACATTTCCCACTTAAATTCGTTATTTCATGTGGCTTTTCTTGCAAGAGGACCTTGATTTCTCAAGGTGGTTTCAAAATTAGTTCCTCAGTTTTCCTTATTTTCTTACACAAATAAAGCCCGTGCTTGCAGTTTCTAGCACTTTGTTACGTATCCAAACTTTTGATTTTCTCATGCAAAAATACCTGGAGAACACTCTATTTTTCTCAAAATTTGAAACCCCCTAATACACACCTTTCTTATTGCTTGTTTTATTGTACATACTAGGAGAAATTTTTCTCTTCTTTTTTTAATTGGCCAGATGACACACCTTAAAATGCACGCAATTAAAGAAAAAATGGATAGCATTATCCTTGTATGTGTAGTCATTACAAAGTCATCCAATACTTGGTGGTCATGTTTTTTTTGAAGGGAATTGGTGTTTTCATTCAATTTTTCACAAAAAAAAATTGGACTAAAGTAATTACCGGTACAGTGTGAAAATGAGGTAAGTCTTTGAGGAAATTTTGCCCAAAGAGGTTTAATTAGTAGATATTGAATATCACGGTAGGGCAAAATAGCCATTTTTTGGGCTCATACTAGTTGGTAGATTCCTATAAAATTCTATTGAAAGAAGCTAGATCCAAAATTTGAATGAAGAAAATAGAGTTATTTTGTTAGATTTCAACAACAACAAAAAATTGAATATTACTATTAAAAAAATCATTGTACCTACAAAGTCACTGCAATTACTTTGCAAAAAGTTAGAGTTGATAGCTTCAACTACAGGTTTGGAGCTATCCAAGCTAAAAGTGAAAAATCAACAAAGAATGATTGTAGAGGATATTATAGTACACTTCAAGCACTCTAATAAAAATAGAAATGTGGTTTTTGGAAAACAAGTACAAAGCAAAGGAGAGCCATCTTTAGACCTTGAACAATGGTCATGATGCCTACTGTAGTGAGGATTTTACTTAGGGTAAAAACCCAA
The DNA here is from genome assembly GCA_963920765.1 of Ulota crispa. Classification (NCBI taxonomy): domain Eukaryota; kingdom Viridiplantae; phylum Streptophyta; class Bryopsida; order Orthotrichales; family Orthotrichaceae; genus Ulota; species Ulota crispa. The sequence continues at coordinate 16,498,463 of OY987244.1, read as the reverse complement.
GGAATCCCTTAGTGGAGGTTCTATAATAGGGGATGGTCTAAATAGTTTATCGTTTATGTGTCTAGGGTCACTTTTATGGTAGAATGTGTCTTTACTTTAATAATAACAAAATAAAAAGGTTATATAGAAAGTGTGGAGTCAAACTTACCCTATCCTAGTAGTATGTCCAATCCCATGGATGCATATGATTATGAGTGCTATTCCAGTCTTGAACTAGTGTCTAGGGGTCCTAATGTCAAATTGCCATTGGTTGTGTCAAATTGTCAAATGTATGCTTTGTGGAAATGCAATGAATGCAATGCAACATTTACAAACAACCATAGACAAGTTTCCTTTATCTTATCTTTTAATTGTAGTCCCTTGCTCAGTTGGCAGTACTTATCCTAATAAATGAACTTTACAACTAGTTAACATATGTCAACTAATGTCAATTAGGCTGCTTTTGTGGAGAGGGTTAAGTCGTCAAATTGTCCCTTCCTGGGCAACCGCTCCATCAAATAGACATATAGCTTTTTTTCTCCCGCTCCATGGATAACCACCAATCAATTTGGCCAAACCACGGGTTAAGATAAATTATCCTATCTACTTGTTGTGATCCAATCATCATGTCACATCAATCTTAATGTTTGCTTTTATTATAATCCAACAACCCAAAGAACACTTAGGCTCAATTTGACAAACACATCCAACATACACTTATACAAAACAATCAATCTTTCAATCAATCTTTCAATGATTAATAAATCTGTACAAACATACTCCCAACAAATCTATCATATAACCAAACATCCTTGCACTATTAGTTTTCTAACATATCATCAGTATGTTGGTTAATTAGACATTGTTCGACATTTGTACTCAGGTCATACACCCAGTAAATTGTTTATCAATTCGTCTGTATTGGTCAATGAACACATTAAAGATACTCAAGCAATTGGTCTGACACTATTCTCCCACACGTCAATTTATTTTCATTCTCAACGTGACAATTAATCTGTCACTGTTCGGTATGAATATATCTATATATTTTGTGACAAGTCTTCACTGACATCTATTCCGAATTTCACTTAATTAATTTAAATTGGCAATCAATAAAATTTATCAATTAACATGTGCAATAACAAAGGTATACTCAATTGAATTTTCACTTTCAAATAACAATTTCACTTTGATTTAAGTATCCTCACGACTTAAGATTTTTTAATCTTCTTTGTGAATAAATAATTTCTGCCTTACTGGATTTACTGGATTTACTGGTTTTAGTGTAATCACATTTTTTATTTAATTGCAAACTTGTGACTCACTTCTTACCCATTAGACTTATCAATTACTCATGTCTTCTCACTTAGAGATTTACACATAAGCTTAATTTCTTTTAATTGAATACAATAACCATTCACTTACTCATAGTATTGGTTTGTTAATTTGTCCTTGCCTTCCTGGCTTTGTCACTGACAACTTGTTGTGACTCATCCCTGTCATTCACTGGCATTTTGATGCGACTAGTTGTCTCTGCTCCTCACGCTCATTAACTTGGTTTGATTTATCTTCTTTACCATTGTGGATTTTCGCTCACTGATCTTCTTTAATTAAACTCTAGACTTGACTCACTCAGAACTACTATCCTTCACAATCACTCGTCAGATTTTCTCACATACCATTCACTGGTTTATACATTCTTCATCAAATTGTCCCTTACTCGACACATAAACAATTATTCTTGTAAGCTTAATTACTAATATTCTTTCAATCTCAACACATACTCATTCAAACATAATACTTCAATAATTTTACGTCATCAACTAGTCACACAAGAAACAACCAAAGAAAACAAGAAATAAAACGAATTGCTAAATATTGGATTTTACAAAAGAAATTATATTGCCATTCAAATTGAATTGACAAGGAGACATATGTACTTGAACAAGCTCAAAGAAGAATGTGAAGAGTTGGGCTTTAATAACTCTTCCTAATTTAGTTTTTGTAACTACTTTTGCCTCATTGCCTATTTGTATCTTAAGATAGATATATTAATATCTCCCTAGACTAGTTGCCTTTTGAAAGTCTTAGATATCTATACCGAGTTACTTCTAATTGACCTTTTCACATTCTAGAGCAAATTGACCTCAATTTGCACTTTGGTTCTAGTTGTAACCTACTTTGAGTGGTCCATTTGCCTTCACAAATCAATTAGATAGAGTCAAAAAGTACAATTGGTATCACACCTACCTATCTATAATTGTGTAGCAATTTTGGCAAAGCACCCACAAAATTTAATACTAATATAAAAACTTGCAGAAGTCAACAAGTAATGTTGTTCTCATGGAAATTGCAAGGACATGGGACCTAACATTGTTTTTATGAAATTTTTCACAATTTGGGGTGCCTAAAAATATAGGGAAAATATCAAAAATACCTCTTAATTCATTTGACATTTCAAATATGCCCCTCAAAGATTTGAAATATCAAAACTATCCCTAGGTTTGTGTAGAAATATCAAATATACCCCTCAGTTATTTTGAAACTCTTGACTTATTTGAAATACAAAAAACATCTTTGGCTTTGTGTGAAATTGTCAAATAGACTATACCCCTAATTTTCTTTAAGAATATTATAATTTTCCCTAGTTTTCTTTTGCCTCTTTATTGCAATTTTTTTGTAAATTGAAATGACAAGACAACATATTATGTAGTCAATGCAATGGTTTTGGCCACATTAGACTTACATGCAAAAATCCTATACATAGTAGTACTTGACTAAGATGAACCTTTATAAGAAAAACGCTTGGATAAGATCACTGTCCCTAACATGGAAGTAGCCCAGCAAGTTCAATATTGGAGAGCTGCAAGGGGTATTTGGCTTTGATGAATGCTCTCTTAAGATGAAATGAATATTTTGTCTAGATATCTTCATCTTAGCCAAGCACTACTATAGAGCTTGAAGAGTTTGCTTCCAAGATTTTGCTTGCATTCAATTTGCATATAGTTTTTGTAATTTCCATTATTGTCCGAGTATCTACAAAAAATTGCAATAAGAGATACAAGAAAACTAGGAGTACTTATGATATTCTCAAAGATAACTAAGGATGTAATGTATTTGATATTCTTACACAAAATCCAAGGTATTTGATTTTACAAATAACACATGGGTATTTGATATTTTGAAAGAATTGAGGGGTATGTTTGATATTTTCCCAAGAACTGGGGTATTAATGATATTCTCAAAGGTCACGTAGGGTATAATTGATATTCCTACGTAAAGCCAGGGTACTTTTGATATTTCAAAACTTCGAGGGACATATTTGATACTTGGAAATAATTGAGGAGCATTTATTATATTTTCCTAAAATTTTCCTAAAATTTTGTGGATACCCTTGAAGTTTGTCATATTTTGGTAGATGTCCCTAGGTTTTCAGAAATTGCACAAATACCCTAGGCCCATATCGAGTACTTCCTTTATGACCAATGAAGGAGCAAGAAGTGTAATAGAATGGAAAAAAGGCAACAGAACAAACACCTGAAAATTATGGTTCAAGAGTATCTTGCAATTTCTGAATAACCAGGGGTATCTATACAGATATGGCAAACATCAGATTCCCTTGGACCTAGTGACTAATCACCCACCTCTGAACCTATGATATCAAAACCATCCTCAGGTGTGCAAGACGCTTTTTCTGTGAATTAAGGTCAGATAAACCTCTGAAAAGTTTCAGAGTGGAAATAAATAAAGAAGGATTCCAATGAAGTCTACGCAATTTCCACACCACCTTTTCGAATTAATTGATTATCACATACATATGTTATCAATGAAGATAAGTCAATTTCAATAGAATTTAACAAGAACCCATAGCGTAAATTCATCTTCCAGTCACAAATTCTACCATATTGTTCAGATTCCAGCAAACAAATATGGAAAGGAAAGCATACACATGTCAATATGACACTTACATGAATGCCATAGATGTCTTGTTCTTCAGAGCACCCTAGCGAATACTACGACTCTGGAAGCTATTCATTCATCCAGAAACTCAGTATTCCAAAGAGGAGGAAAAAAAACCAGAGAATCAAAACATCAGCAAGAACTTTCAAACTCAAATCAGTGAGGACTGGCAAAATCAGGCTCACAAAGATATCCAGAAAGTAGGCGCAAAATGGACGGTATTTCCATCTATACATAAAGATTCAACATTGGCTTACACCAGCTTCACAAAAACCCTGAAAGCAAAGTGATGGGGTTTGAGTCGAATCTTAAACTGATGCCAGAAACCCTATCTAGGGAACATGCACATAGAAAAACAACAAAGACACTAATTCTGAGATTTTCATCAGCAGTTGTTTTAATCAGAGGACTTGATCTTCTTAAGCTGCGCGCTAAGCTGCTCCATCTTCACCATCATGGCGGTGACGCGGTACAAGGTCCAGTACAGCAACAAAGCCCCGCCCACAAGAATAGCGTTCCGCTGGCTCTTCATCACCGACTTGGATGCTCGGTCTCTCTCCAAAGGACCGCACTGCGGGCCCTCGCACACCGTCATGTGCTCGTACTTCCAGTAGATCTCCAGCGCCAAGAACAGCGACAGCGGCACCACGGCCAGCAACGGCTGGAGCGCCGTCCTCGCCACCGTAATCAAACCCTTGCGCATACCTCCCAATCCGGGCATCGTCAGCAACAACAGTATCAACGCTTCCGCCGCCGTGACGGCCCCTATCGCAGCCCATTCCAGCGCCATCGCTCTCCAAACCCCAACCAACCAAACCCTACGACGTCCGCTCCCTGGCACCAAATTCGACGCCGCTGCAAACAATACCGAACGCACTCCAAACCCTACGGATGCGCGATCAACTGTGAAATCTTCCTACAACAACAACAGAAGCAGAGCGCAACGCAAATCGCCACTCATAAGCATCGAGTGCTGGTCTCCACGCTGAGAGAACGAGTACAGCCAGTCATCCGGTCGTATGAACGTCTTGGGAACATGCTTATACGGCCTCGCGGTATTAGGATTTTGCTCCTTTGCTCGAAGGGAACAAGAGAACAGCTTTATTTACGGGCTGTAGACGGTGAGAAGCAGAAGAGGAGGAGGAGAGTAGGCGACACGCGTCTCCTTATGAAACATCGCCACGCTCGTTGGCCGCCACGCAAGTTCTCTACCAGAATGTGCGGAGGTGACGTGGCGAGTGGCCATTCAATTTGACCTGACATCTAAATTCTAGAGCGTGCCAAGTCACTACGGATCGATCGTCATCTGAGATGTTAGTTCAGATGTTCATTTGAAGGGAATTTATCATATAAGGGCCTGAGAACATCTCCACCGGTGTGGTGCTCGCCACAATTGGCACTTTGAAAGGGTCCCATCCTTTTTTTTTTTTGAAGGGCCCTTGAGTATAATAAAATACTAAATGGGTGGTGACCACAGTCCGGGGAGTTTTTTTAGCTTAACCGGCCAATATCCTAAATTTTTTTGGGTCAATCGGTTGTTTAGAGTATAATTTTCAGTAATTCTCAAAATCGATCGGCTAGCTTGTAACTAAATGCCGGTACTCCTCGTATATTGGTGGTGATTTCATACTCGGACGTCAACGTCAACCTCTTCTACTTCCACGTTGTCTGCCTTCAGGAGACGTTATCGTGTAGGACGTTGACAAAAACCCATATGGTAGCGACAATAACCTATTGGATGGCGAAACACACATGTTGCAAGCTGACGGAAACCCAAGTCATGCCAAGGAAAACATGGTCTAAATGATGCCTGCAATTGGGTCAGAATGGTGATATTTAATAAATGCACAGCCATATATTCAAGGAGAGCGTTGTCTAAAATTGAAGGATAGAAACCAAAAACTTCGCATTTTTATAATTTTCAAACATTTTTTGGTTAGCTCAAATTTGAAGATTTAGCCATGTCCATAGTCCAACAAAGCCCAAACCAATTTGTTAGGCAGGTTTGGAACCAAACCTAAAAACTCCAAATTGTTGTCTCTATTCTATACAACTATAAATAATGACTCTCTTTGTTTTTATTACCAGCTAGTATTGGTTGTCCAATAGGTTTCTGTTGACACTTTGTGGGTTCCGTTACTATGCTATGGATTTGCGCCACCATTCCATGGACTGCCACCACATTTATCTGGATTTAGGTTGTCTTGCAACACAATGACATTAACGTTGTTGGATGAGGTTTGGTTGCATTCAATTTTCCATACTCTAGATCAACTTTTGGGTATATCCCTAAATTTTCATGGGCTCCCTACCTTCAATAAAAGCTTAAAAAAATCACAAAAAATAATATAGCCATAAGCACATGCCCAAAATCCAATTGTCTCCTCAGGTCAATAGTTGGGCCTTTAGGAAATAAGTGTGAAAAACTCCACCTTTGGTTTTTTGCATAATCTTTTTGCATATAGCTAAAAGTACTTATCAATATTCAAAAATTTAAACTAATTCTTAATGCCAATACCCACTGGATATTGAGTTTGAGATTTTGCAATGGACATTGATTGTGTCAATATAAAGTAATAACAAAACAGAAGAGGCCAATATAAATAGTGGGACAATTTTTATTTTTTGCATCATGCACAAGAAGCAATAGCACTAGTTGTTGCATTCCATTATAACTTGATTGAATTTGTTTGTAGTAAATAGAGTATTTTTTGAATGATAAAATTGTGTTGGCACCTTAAGATAATTATATTTAGGGACGAGTAAACATTGAATAAGCTTCCCCGTAGAAGGACTAAAATAAGTGAAAAATCTGGTGGTTTGCATATTAAATAGTCAAAGCACCAAGCAAGAAATTACAAATATAAAATTACACTTGTTAATTATAGCAACTTCATGAAGATTGTTATACAAAAAAAATCAAAATGTCTTATTTATTTTAAAAAATTGCAAAAAAAATTGAAACATTACAATAAAGAACATTCCTATATTCAAACTCAAGTTCCTCATATAAAAGAGAACAATCCCAAAAATGCTTAAAGAATTTTTTCTACAACAAATAAGTCCAATTTCATATGTTCCTTCAATAGTTTTTACAATCAAGTAGTATTTGAATATTAGGCTTAGCTACACACCATTAGAAATGTTTAAATCTAGTTTACATAAGAGGTACAAAACATTTGTATTAGTTTGTTGCCACCACTAAGGACTAAAGTTAAATGTTACTATACTTGAAGGTTTGTGCTACACAAATTAGGCAAGTTTGTTAGATTGAAGAAGGTTTATTGTTTGCTAAAAAGTCAATTAGTTGTAGCAAAGTGCATTACTGCAAGCAAGATTTTTGCGAGCTTGTAGGTATAGTTCTAGATTCTTATACAAACTGTCATTGCAATATTGTTTTCATCTTTTCTTTTGTAATTACATTAAAACCCAAATTAGATTTTAGCTTTATCATTGTTGTCTTGCATGTCAATTCACACCATCTTTGCCGCTCTTTTATGGAAGATTCATTTAATGGTGTAGGTGGCTTGGTTTAAAAAAACTCAAGTGCTAGTTTTGCAATTCCGAAGGATCAAAAATCCCTATTGCAAGGTACTCTATATTTAATTTCTAATACAATTATTCCAAATTGTGTTAGAATTTGGAGTTGTGAAATACATACTTGCTTGTTTTTATAGCACTGCAGGTTTTTGTGTATACTACAGACAAAGTGTTCAATTGTAATTGGTTTAAGTACATAACCATAAAATATTGATACTTCCTAAATATAAAAGCAAAAACTTCATCACGCTATTTTGAATAGAAATAGAAAAGTTTATGCAATTCCTATAGAATATAGAAATATGATATTATTGTTACATGAACATAGCAGTACAAAGTTTATGTTAGGGAGAAACACTTTACACTTTGATCTATTTTAAATTAAATATCTCCACTTTTGTATATGCTGTTATTGAATTCTAGAATTTCAAATTTCACATTTGGCCATTTGCTCTTTCATATCTTTATAATGTAGGTGATGAAATAAATTAAAATCTGAACGAGTTTGTAAAGGTGAACATTTCAAATTTCATTTGAGTACACATTTCATTAAGACATAATGTATTATTACTTATAAGCATAATTATAAAGTGAAATTGGAAAATATTGGTAAAAAGCAATACAGATGCACATTAATAGCAACATTTATTACTTTGAAATTTGAATTCACATTTTAAATCTTACAATTCTAGATAATAATAAAATTTACTAGAATTTGGCAAATTATCATGTATTATTGTTTTTATAAAAGACAAATACTTCTAGTAGCAACTATTAAAACTGTAATAATTACTTTGTATTTAAAATAAAAATGTGTGCATTTAGTAATCACTTGTGCAATAACATTAAAAAATCTTTCGACACTCACTATCAATTGCAAAAACCGAAATAATTAATTTCAGTTATTCAAAAATAAGAAGAGCCTAATTTCAATAATCACATCAGCTTTATAGTAAAAAAACAACTTTAAATACCCAAATAGCTATGGCATTCCAACATTCAATTTGCCATTATATAATAAATAATTTGAATAAAAATTCATTATGATAACTTAAGAAATACAATTATGCAAAGGCTAAAAATAAAAGTATGAAAGTTCATAAATCTAAACACATTTTGTTTTAAAATTATAACAAAGTATTGCAAATGGAAGATATTTAAATCAATCATTGCAAATTAAAAAATGCAAATATGCAAAAGCTACAAATCAAAATACTTTGTCAAGAATGGAGCCTGAATTCAAGCATGTCCATTGATATTACACTTGCTACTTTGATTAGCTCAAGTTTTGTAGGTAAGCATTTTGCAAGTGTAATAGCCAAAACATACTTTTGTTTTTAAATTAATTGCAATATATAAATCATTAAACAAAATTCATTAAAGCTTTCTAGAAAATTGGACAGTACAAAAAATGTTCCTAGGAACGGTTGTTTTAATAACGTTTAAAACCGATAAATAAGTATTTCCAAGTTCTAATTCCATTTAGAAATTTGTTGTTTTTAGTAACCCCTGTTAGAAGAACAATTGTTAGATATCAAAATACTAATTATATAGAAAATGTGCATGTTGATATAAAGGACAATACAACGCTGTGAGTAATACAATTTTAAATTGTGTTACTTTACATTCAAAGAACCATGTACAAAAAATAAATAGATATTATAGAATTAACTCAGAACATGTTCATATATCTCGAATGTAGCTGACCACAGTTACTTTTGCATCCACAAGCAATTTTGGCATCTTTCCATTATTATAAATATAGAAAACTAACAAAATAAAATTAGATATATATATGTAATTGAATATGTACATTCAAATGCCCATTTGGGTTTATAAACATAAAAACTAAGTAGATTAAAGAGTTAAAGGATAAATCTTCCCTTTCAAGTATTGTTTTTCATATAAAGTCTTCTTCTTTTCAAAATCTATTCTACTTATGAAAAAAAGCATTGCTAACTTCTTTTTTTTTTCATCAACTATTTTTACAACTTCTCCATTGATTAGTAAGTCCAAAAGCTTTTTGAGATACATATAAAATGATACTTTGTGAATAAAAGCAATACTTAATTGGTTTGATTTTTGTAAACACCTAATACAATGTACTAGATCATAGGTTGTTGAAAAACATAAAAGTATTATTTATCCAATCTGTTAGTCACAAATGTTGTCAGTTTCTCTTAAACTTGTAGCAATTAGATTTTGTATGTTTGTACCTATTTAAAAAATATAAATAATACTAGTGATCTAAAATAAAATTGATATTTAGTAAGAAATGCAGTCATTATTATCAAATAAAAACCTTAAAAAATCAAATATAGATAAAAGAACTTGCCAACCAATGTTTTTTCCCATTGCATTCCAAACACGTGCATTTTATACCTTTAATATTATTAGATCTTTTCATGTTTCTAGCACTCGTTTCTAAAAATTTAATTGCTTCTAAAAAGAATGTTAAATCCAAATTTGAAAAAACGTTGTTTTTTACATCAGTCATAAAAGAATGTCTCGATAAATCCTCATGAAGTATAAAAAAGTATAGCCAACATCCTGTAAATACAAAAAAATCATTCATTTTGGCACTAATAAAGTCTACTCTAACATGTATAGGCCTCAAGAATTTTATACATAATGAAATATTTGAAAAATCCTTTTTCCCATCATTGCTATTGCATTTTGAAATTTTCTTATGATAGTTCCTAACATGTTGTAGGAGAAATTTAGGTTTAGATTGTATATTCTTGTTACACTTTGTACAATATAATTAGTTAATATCTATTAAACATTTAATACTATATATTTGTAAACTTGGTAACAACAATGAAATAGTGAAATTTCTAATGTGTGTTTTAAACTCATTGTGCTCTTTAAAACATTTTTTATTAATAGGAATATCACAATTGCAATAATTGCAATGTTACAATCCATTTTTATTTTTTAAATTATTGTTATTATTTATTTGTTAAATTTTTTTTTATCCAACTTTGTTTTTTCTTTTATTTCCCATGCATTTTCCAGAAACAACTTTTGGACGAAAAAAAAATGGATCACCACTGCAATAAAAGCAATCCATGCACCAATTCCTTTTATATAAAAACAAATTTCCGTTAAAAGATGACAAAAAAATCAATTGGAATACAAAATTTATTATCTAGGTTCTAGAGTAGATTTGACATATATGCTTGGAATTCATTAATACTTCAGATTTGAAATTGAAACACCAACAAAATCTGGTCAAAAGTCAAAACTTATCAATGCTTGTGAAAACCTATCAATGTTGATATTTGATGAATTCACCCCACTATTAACTAAACCAAGATATACAGTTCAAATTAAATGTAACCACGGAAATTCTACCATCAATATACTACTTATCTCAAATAGTTAAAGAAAGATTAAAAAAAGTTCAATGTAAAATAGGTATAAGAAGCATGGTCAACAAATTTGTCCTCTAGTTTCTCTTGTCCAAGATCAATAAGTAGTTGCATATAAAGGCAACCATTAACAAAGTTTTAACACATGCACTAATTTATTTTTCTAAAGAATATAAAATCATAACAATTTTCACACCATGAAATGAAAACTAATTCACGACCAAAATATTGACACATGCACACTATAGCGACGATTATCATCAATAATACATTGCAATGTGATACTAAGCACTACACAAACAAGTTCACAACAAAACATTCAACGCAATAATGTGCCTTTAAATGGTCATATTCTAATTAAGAAATTTTAAATCCATAGCTACCTCTACAAAAAAATGATACCAGCATTTTGAGGGTTAGAAATGTAGCGTGGATAAACCAAGCAGCACACAAAATATTTACACAAGCAATGTTATGACTATGACTGCTATAGCTAAATCAAGAAGAATCATGTATATTTACACAACAAAACACAGCAGCAAAATTTTGAGTGGCAAAAGTGAGCATTACAATTCAACTTTGATACCGAGCATATGTTTGGACAAATTTCTCATTGATTCTAAATCACATCATTGCCAATCTGTAATTGCTTTGCAAATGAAATCCAAATCCATTTCAAATGCTAAAATACAAAATCATTGGCAATGAATTACAAAATGTATTGCACATGACATTGCAAGAATACCGCAATATGCACATAATACAAAGAACAAAAAAAGAGTGATCCGAGGCTCATGACTTAAAATTTGTATACTAGCGGGAAGTACTCAATGTCGGCTGTTGAATATCAACACTTGCCGCAAAGTCAAGTTCGCGCTTCCAATATGCGCTGTTGAGTAGAAAATAGCAAGATATGGGAACATGTATAGTGTTTTGCTGCAAATTCATATTGTTAGTTTGGTATTTTTTTCTATTTTCTACCTTTGATTTTCAATTGATCTTCCGTTAGTTTATTATATTGTGGGTTTTAATAGATGTAAGGGTCAAGGTATAGATTAAAAACTACAGAGTATAAGACAAATAAAATAAGATAACAAGTATGAGCCGCCGCCGTATGATAAAATTTTAAATTACAAATTCACGGTCTGTTAATCAAAACTCTAGATTGTGAAAACATAGCAAGTCTCAACTTTGTGGATGATCAATTTTACTTTATCACCATAATAATAAATGAAGTTTAGTCATGATTTAACCTAGATTTGCTCGCAACAATGTTTACAAACTAAAAATAAAATAAAAATAATAACAAATTTTACAAATCAAGCTAAAAACAACAAAGTTACATTCTACTTATGCATAAAAATTAAATCCAAAACATTCTTTTGCATAACTTCAAATTTTTATGTTTTTTAGTCATCAAGTTTTTATGTTATAAATAAAATTATGGAGAAACTTCAAATAATGAGTTTTATAATAGCTGCAACATTCTATGTAATGCTTCATGCAGATCACAATTTCAAATGCTAAATACAATAGGATTTTTGAAAGTCCTTTTAATAATCTTACATTTTTTAAAATTTTAATCCATTCTAAAGTACTATTCAAAAGTTATGATAGTTCAAATTAGAAACTCCTCTCTCTCTTCGGCAACTAATTACTATCTCTTTGTATTTTTGTAACTTTTGTTTTACAACTCTCGTATATAAATGTGATAACAATTTAAAAGGTTAATACAATCAAGTAAAATAAATAAAATTTTCCTAAAAATTAAAATTATGTCTGTAAATTACAGTTTATCAAAGTTTGAATTTTCAATTTTAAGAGAGCATCTAACTTCTTAACTTTTACATATAATAAATGTTGTAATAAACTTCCAAATAAACTGACTGATAGCAATTAGAAAAGCTAAACTAACAATCAATCATTTCTAATTTTTTTAGAAATAATTATTAAACATATTAAAAAATTATGGCTCTTCAAAGTTTTGGTCTTGTTCTCATAGAATGACAATCAACTTCCAAACCTTCATACATTCATATTTTCTTCCTTAAAGCTCTTATTCTTAAATATAATTACTTTTAAAAAAGCTAAGACAATGACATATATATCCTCTAAATATTATTGCAAAATCATAAATAAAATGTTAGTTATAGATTGTCAAAATCTTTGTTTTTTTCATAAATAGCTTTAGATCTTCATAAATTCAAGCACTCATAACTTTTGCATCATATCTCCAAATCAAGCTTGCATATTCATATTGAAAAGGTAATTGCACAAGGAATACGCCATCTAAACATCATTACAAAAAAATCATGCACAAAGAACTATGTCTCAAGGTAGTTTCAAATCTCTTATCACTTCTTAAACTCTCACTTACACACATCTGCTTTCTTTATGAATTTTTTTTCTTATTTTCTCTTTTCTAAGGTAAGGGATACGACATATCAGCCTATACTCCTAGCTTTGCAATCCCACCAAAAACACCTATCATATTTCTTTTTTCACATTTTTCAAATCTATTTAAGTTCCTTACTAATTATATTCAAATGAAAGACAAAAATACATAAGTCTTTCAAACATTTAAATAAGTAAAAATAAAACAAACAAACATATAATAAATACTATCGGAGGATAGCCGCATGTTCTCATAAGCATAAAAAAGTGGTGGACAATTATTTCTAGTTGTTTACTTGGTTGGCTGGAGAAATGATGGTCTTTGGTTGCCTTTGGTTTAGATTCAAAAGTAATTGAACTCGTCAAGAGGTTTGGGAGGCTTATGGTTGGTATATTAGTGAGGCATAAAATTAGACCAACCAATTAGCTACCTACTATCTTGAGCTGTGCATGTGATAAGGCGGTGGAGCACCCGTATATCAACCACAAGGGATGTACTCCCCATTTTCTAGCGGTACACGTCTAATCAAAAATTTTGACCCATATTTTTATATTGTAAGAAATCAATTAAATAATTTGAAAAAAATTATAGTGTGTTTTTCTATATTGAAAGTTTACATTGTGAATTATTGAAAATTTTATTTATTCTAAATAATTACTTACAAATTTTGGAAGAAAATAAATACATTTCATAGATGGAAAAAAAACTGACCTCCTACATTATATGGTAAAAAATATTTTTAAATTGCCAATAAATGAAGGCTAGGTTATAGTTTGTGTATGCTAAACATCGGATAAATTTGTCATTCAAATGCAATCTTGATAAATATTTGAAGTAAAAATATAGTCAATTTAGTGCAATTTTCAATTCCGCATTTGGATATCTTGTTTAATTCATTTAAATCCAAATTTTTTTCACATAAAAGATGAAATGATTTTGTGAGACAACCCAAAATCTTAGAGCTAAATCAAATTTTATTAAAAAGTAAATAGGAGATGGAAATTTACTTGATTGCAAGTGACCTCCAAAGAATACATTGAGTGACCTCCCCGTGATATCAACAAGCGCTCTATTGCAATCAAATTGTGGTTCTCACCACAACCAATCCATTTTGTCTTAACATTTTGTTCATTAAAATCCAAACATATTACATTGAAATATACAATTTTATGTGATGGAAGCATTTCCATCAAGACAGTAGTAGACTGCCGACAATCAATAAGGATCCTATTCTTCAAAAATTAAGAAGATTTTCACTTTTCCTCTAGGGGTGTAGAATCAGTTGGAGAAGACTTTGAATGCAATATTTTAATTTCATGTTGTTTTATTTTCGCTGCTTGTTGTTCACTTTCACGTGTCTCTATCAATTTTTAATAATCAATTCTTTTGCTTTCACAATAGCCGTGTTTGTTTTTACCATTCTCCATACTATGTTTTCCAATACTCACAAAAGGAGAGTCACACATTTATCCATGAACAACTGGCTCCTATTTTCACTTCATTATTTCTCATTAAAGGGCTTCAAACATAAAATCTGGCCAACAAGTTTCTCACCTCACAAGGTCCAAGCTCACTAGTGAATTATTTTTGTTCACTTTCATACCCAAAGTCTAAGATACCCATGAGTTTGCAATTAGAGTTTTGTGCACAAGTTGGGGGTTTGAGTGTCTAAATCACCCATGAGATGAGCAGCGCAAAAGTGAGTTTTGAAGTTTACTCCTACTACGAATCACGTTAGAAGTGAATTCTAGAGGTGACCTACCTCGTTGTTCACTAGTGAATTGACCGAGGTGTATTGCAATATGAGTCAACTCAAAAAATTGATGTTTGAAGCCCCTATTTTTCAAGGAAGTTTGATTCTTGGAGAAGGTTTGCCTACTCGTATAGTGTAAACTGCCCCCCAGTTGCCATGCCTGCTAAGGAATATGTACTCCAGCTTACACCTGCCTGTTTCCAGGACCCCGGAGATAAGCATCCAAATATTCTCACAATCCAAGGGAAGAGTAGTTGCTGCATCCACCTGGTTTCTTGAACTCTTGGACGGGGTTTTGCTGGGGTCATGGTTGAGTGAAAGGAAATTTTCCACCTCAGCCATTCCAGCCCTAGGGTCCCATGAACTTTGTACAACATTTTGAAGCTAATTGCTGGAGAGTCCAGTGTTAGAGCATCTCCACCAATGCATAGGAAAATAACACAAGGTGAGAGGGCTTTTGTGTGAAAAGGGAGCAATTAATGCATGGTCTTGTCAAAATTATATTTTTTGCACAGCAATTTTTTCAAATATTATTTTTTCTTTCACAATTAATAGGTTAGAACAATTAATGATAAAGAATTAAATTACCTTTGGAAGTAAGAATACTAGTCATCAATTGAATATCAATGTAACTAAGTGGACAAGTGGAGAAAACAAGTGGTTAACATTGGAAACAAGAAACATTGTGTATCCCAGTGATATAGGGTTTGATGTTATGTGAAAATGCTTGTAGGGGCGTTTCACATTGTGACCCACAACTCAAGTACAAATAGAAAGTTTTAGAACTAATTGGTTAAGAGCTAAAATTCTAAACTTGGCAATGCATACTACATTTCATACCTCAGTTCACTTGAAAACACCTACGTGGTTACACTTTTTAATAGTTTTGGTGCCAAGAAGATGGGATTTTTTCCAAAACTTGGGCCAAGCAAACATAGAACCCAACTTTGAGCCCAAGTCTCACCAATTTATTTTCCTGGATGATTCAAGGCTTTTCTTTTGCTGTTTTCTAATCCAATAAGGTTGGAATTTGACATTGAGGAGGGACTTGCTAAGTTGGGGGCATGAGACATAATCTGAGCTGCCCTTTAAAGAGATTACTACACCTATTGTGGAATCCTTTTCATTTTTGCTTCTAAAATCTTTGCGTTTTTGTAATTGATGTCACAATTCTCCATGGCAATGCAAGAAGACGTGGTATTCAAAAATTGTGTGTTTGGAGGTATTTACATCAATCAAAAGCCCAAACAAGGTGCGTCTTTGTGTACATTGTAAACAAGTATAAGCACTTGAACCCATGTAGATAGGGCCCCAATCATTTATCCAATTACTTAGTTGACCCATTTTTCAATCTTGGATTTAACCCCTAAAGGCCCAAGGAGCCCACTTTGGGCTTTATGAGAACTTGGGCAGGTTCTATTGACTTCATAATTTGGAAATTTTTCATGAAACTTTTAGGATGGATGCTATTCATCATAATCTACATGGGAAGCTTTATTTCATGTCATTCCAATAAGTAATGCAAAAGTTATAAGGTTTTTTCAATTTCAATGTCAAATTGGGCAGCAAAATATATATTCTAATTTTATTTTTTAGAACTTTATGGATTGATACCTACTCAAAAAAAACTAAACCACTGAATTCCAAATAATGAGGTAAGAGTTACAAGGAGTTTTATTTTGCAGGCAATGAAGGTAGGAAGAGGGTAGATAAAACATACAAAGTTATCTTTTACTCTCAATTTTGAAAATTTTCAAATGAAAATAAAAAATAAAGTTACTAATTGTCTGTTAGAGCATTCTCACCATTGGGACTAACAATTTTCAAATTCTTCCAAAACTTATTAGCGTATTAGTTGTATCTTTCATTCATCAATACCTTTCACTTTACAATTTTTGTAAAAATAAATCCAATTTTTTTTGGTTAATTTTTTTATATATGCTTTCAACCCATTTTCCAACATATTGCAAAAACTGCACAAGAAATACAACATACAAGTTTTTCTCTAAAAAGTTTGAAAAACAAAACTTCACCTTCTGGAAGGGCTAGAAAAGCCTACATTTTGAAGTTTAGGCACATTGATCTTGCAATTGGTGGGGATATTCATTCTAAAATTTTGGGACAATGTACTTGTGCAAGTCAACCAAAGGATCCTATGGTTGGATTTGTTAAAAAGTAAGTTTCAATGAAGATTTTAACCCTAGTTTGGGGACTAGTTTGTTGAAGCAGTTTTGGGCCTCTAAACACAAAAGAATTTTAGGGGTTAAGCTTCTTTGAAACAACTTGCATTTCAATTCCAGTTTTTCTTAAACTACCACAAAAATTAGGATCAGTGTCTAAATTTTAACAAGTACTTTTCCCTAAACTGTTCTTTTTTTGAAACAAGATGGAATTCTAAAATTGAAATCTCCTTGAAACTCCTTGAATGCAACACAATGCAAATAGTAGGGATTAGGATTCAAGGAGAACCAACATTTAGTGTATTGTCAAGGGTAGTTGCAAGAATGACTTGCCAATTTTGTCTCAAACACCCTTAAAACTAGTAGTACTATGTAGTACTATGAGCTTTTGAAATATATATTTTTAAAATAAAATAAAATATGGACAATTTGTGAAGCACTTAAAATAGCATATATGTGAAAGTTCAGACCTAGAAATTTCTTATTCTAAAAGTTATGCACAAAACAAAATCACCAACAAAAAGCCAATTTCTTTCTTGTTTTTCAAAAAATAGTAAAATAATTAAAAATAAAATAAAAAATTGCCATTTGAGAACCCATTAAACACATTCACATGGTACAATGGCTTTATTGAGGAATTTCCTTGTATTTTGCCAATGAATGGAGATAGGATGCCCACTTTGAGACAATGTAGATGCCATGGAATTTATAATTGTGCAAAATCCTTCTACAAATGCATGTAAGCATGCTCCATAAACAACGTCCCTGATTTATAGCCCTAGAAAAGCTTTTTTGGACCCAAACTAGTACTAAAACCCTCAAAATGGCCTAGGTAGACACCTATTTGGGGGTTGTTCAAAAATAGTAAAATAATTTTAAAAACACCAAAAAATCACTGAACATCAATAACTTGCATGTTCACGTTACCTAAAAGGACAAGTCAATATGACTTCTTTTGCAAAAGTTACAAGCAAAAAACAAGTCGCAGAAGGTGAGGGGGATAGAATATAGTACAAGTCATTCTTGCAGTCACCCTCAAATAATTAAAATTGAAAAAAAAAATGATTGAAATTGAAATTACCAAAATAAGACAAGCCATGGTTGAAAGTTGTAAATGCTAGATTTTAGCTAGTTCAAAACAAGAAATGTTAGATTTTAGTTGCTGACTCTAAGGGTATGTGTACACTTGGTGTTAGGAGGGGTATTAGCAATATGAATGTAGTCTAAAGGTGTGTCCAAATGCATCTAGTTTTCCTTCGCTAGTACCCCTCCTAACACCAAGTGTGAACATACCCTAAGACTTCTCCTCAAGCGCTTGTGGGAACTGGAACTCCCTTTTTTGTTTTGGACAAGGTAGAGCAAGCTACACCCCTTTACCCAAGAATCCAAGAAAGTAAAGGAAAACTTGGATAGAATCAGCAATGGGTGCACACTCACCTTTAAAGTTTGCTCATACTAGGTAATTTCATACAAAATTTGACAACCCAATTATTTATGTAAGGTAGGAGGCTTGTAAATGGACCATCTAAGCAAAAGAACGCTTTTGTGGAAAAATCAAGGCAACTTGGTAAAATGGAAATATTTTTGGTAGAAAGCCAATGAAGAGACAATTCCGTGGCCGTTTGGTTTTAAATTTTTTGAATTAGTACGAATTAACCATAATTTATCAAAGCAAAAGGTGTGTAGGTAGCTATTCTTGTACTAATAAGTGATAACATTGATGATGCAAAGGCGGCTTGTAAATGGAGCTCATGAGTCCTAAAAGCAACCATTACAAAACCAAGAATGCTCCAATAAGCCTCTTAAAGCATGCAAGCACCCATTCCATATTCTAATACTCAAATCATGATTGAGAACAAGTTTCCATTTATTTTAGTATGACATATATCTATATTTTACTGAAAGACAAATTTGAACACAATTATGACCAATAAGCACACTCAGCAGTGACTCATGTCACTCCCTTAAATTCCCAAAAATGTGCATACACAAGTACAATTTTTGAATATAGAAAATGTGACCCATTTAAGAACCTCTATGCACAATTTTTGTGACCCCTACATGGTCCATTCAAAATGCCTGCTCCGAATTAGAGCATCCTACCTTAGGAAAGACTTTGGTGATTTCATTCACTTTTCACCCAATTTTTTTAATGTAATGGTAGCCAATGTCAGATTGAGACAAGATTAAAGCAAGAATTAGGCAAAATTTTGACCCAAAAAAAAAAAAAAAAAAAAAAAAAAAAAAAAACCTTGTTGGTGGGTAAGTTTTGAGCAGCTATGACGGCTGGTTGCAATGGGCCAGGTGAGGGGAGCACCAACTGCAGCCACCTGCTATGAATCACAATGCCGGCCCTGCAGGTCAGGGACGTAAGCTTATGTGGCAAAACGGCAGGGCCTGGGGAGTCGCAACATTACCAAGGCAGGGTATTTTGTTTTTGTTTCTCCATTGGTAGACCGACTGTCACCCAACAGTACAAGCAAGTAAGGAAAAAAATGGACAGAATTGGATAGAATTAGTGACAAGTGCACATTCAATCATAAATTGTTTTAATATAAGTAAATTTCATCCAAAATTTGGTAAATTTGGTGTTTGCCTAGGGAGGGAACTGGCAGTTTCATTCAATTTTTCATCAATTTCGTGTAGTGCTACAATAGCCAAGGAGGAATTGAGGTAAGATTTAGGCAAATTTTTGTCAAAAAAAGAACCTTACACCAAGATGGCAAATTAGCAATTGTGGCAAATAGTGATCCCAAAAATGATTTTCACTTTTAATACAAGTGTCTAAAAACACTCCTATAAAGCTAAAATTTTCAAATTTAACACTAAAAAGTTTACACATTTTTAGGTGCTTAATTTTTTTGCTAGCAATCTTGCTAAATTTAGCTAGTTTAAAGAACACCAGCGGCAAGTGACTAATTTGCATCAATTTCTGGCTTGCACGGCTGGAGTTGCTCACTTGCTCCTAAACTTAAGGTAGAAGCACCTAATTATGACACCATTTGTTCATAGACATTTAGAATTAATGCATCTAGACATTGCAGACACCCAAATCAGATAGGCATGTTAACTCAAGCTAACACCATAATTGAGTATAGGAACCCAAATTGTGTAAGTGGCTATTTAAGATTGCATGTTACATGGTTTTTGTGTTGTTGCATTTTCATTTCAATATGACCATTTCAATGAGGATCAAGTGTACACAATAGGTCGGTCTAGGGAGTTACCTTCAACAATTTATAATTTCTTCATATGATCTCAGAAAATTTCAAAAACAGTTTTACAACAATCTTTAGTGGTTTCCTAACCCTCCTACAATCTCAGAACCGCAATGCTCACTCCAAGTGAATTGATTTAACGAAAGTGTCACATTTAGGTACTTCTACCTTGCTGTAACTTATGTAGGGCAGGTTTCCGTTCCAATCCACCACCTGCGGAGGGCTCGGGTGGGTCTACTCCAAACCGCGCACACACCGGCGACAGCCACAATGCCGTTGTCCTGACAGTAACTTACTATTTTCCAGTCTCCCCCACTAACTTAGCCATCACCAATGCAACGGTCGCCGCAATCCTTCGTCTTCCAGAGTTCGCCACTTCGCCCTGGGACATCAGACATGTCCTTTATTCCAGCTCCCAGTTGAGGTTCACATCGATCAGTGGCGGCTTATTGATCACGTCTGTCGTCTTCCACAGCCATTGCTCTTTTGCAACAGTCTCGGACGACTCTCGATTCTCGCGGTAGTTCGGTGCCCGGAAGTCAGAGAATCTTCCTTCCAGTGTACGTGTCGACTGTCGGTCCAATGCTGGTGTTCCTTCGTCCGTGCAAAAGCTAAGCTAATCACACAGTGACTGACCGAGAGAGAGAGAGGGATCCGACGACTACGGTATAGACATAACTTACATCTCTTCTCTTCTCCCTGTGGAACGGTTCAAGCCTGTAGATTTGCATTGATGTGATTGCAGGAGCCTGACCGAGTCGGAGATTGATCCAGCAGCAGCAGCCTTGGAACGCCGGCCGGCAGCATAGGTGGGGTTAAGTTCAGCACAGAGATCCGAACTATGAAGTGAAGCGTTGGCCGTCGCCCGATCCTGATTCTCAAGTATCACAGAGAGATTGGTTGGTTACTTATTAATTGGCCCCCTTTTTCCGTTTTCACGCGTGTGAGTTCCTGAGACCTTTGAAGTCGTACGTTCTGCTGTGTGTCCATGGCCAGCAGCAGAGGGGTTTTGTCCTCACGCCTTTGTTGAGACTCAGTTTTTTGTCAGGTAATCCTCTACCATATTAAAGTTGCTGCGGATCTCTGCTTTTGCAGCTGTGTGTGTATGTGTGTGTCTGTGTGTGTGTGAGCGCGCGCGCCGGCGCCGTTGCGCAACCGGATGGTCATGTCGATGTGGGAACTTGTGTATACAATTGCTCTCTGTTGTGTGCAGCAGTACCGACACACATATGCAGGTGTGGATCATTGTGATTGTGGAGAGTAGAACATACAATGTGATCATTTTCTAGGGCGAAGATATTTTCTGCTCTTCATCGTTCAATGTTAGACGCGTCCGGCCTAAACGTGGAGGTTTTTTGTTCTTACGGTTTCTATTTCTGAGTTTTGCAAGTGTGCTTCGAAGTGGTGACCAATCCGTTTTGCTTGCACCGTCGGCTTTTGTTCTAGCGAGTAGGTGAGTAGTCGATCGCCTCCATGGTGGCACTGGCGAGAGGAAGGCAGCATGGCTGCGCCTGGCAGCTTGTTCTATTGTACCTCGTCTTCTTTGTCTCCACCACAGGTGTGTGTCTCAATCTTGAAGCCCCTTTTCAAAAGAGATCGCTCAATTGCATCCAATGACTTCCACCAATCACCCAACACTGAAATTTTTCTCTCGCTCCACAGGAGCATTTGTGGGGTTCAATTACGGCCGGAACGGTGACAATCTGCCTACTCCAACCCAAACCGTGCAGCTGCTGAAATCTTTGGGCGTGACCCAAGTGCGGCTCTACGACACGGATCCGACGGTCCTAAGCGCGTTCCAGAACTCCAGCATCCAGTTGATGGTGGGGATTCTCAACAGCGAGCTTCTAGACCTGGCCGCCACCAACAGCTCCGCGTCCACATGGGTGACCACCAAGCTGCTGCCGTTCCTCAACTCTACGGACATCTTCGCCATCGGCGTGGGAAACGAGGTGCTCACAGGATTACCCAGCGCGTCGTCTTCTCTTGTTCCAGCTATGAGCAACCTCTACGCCGCGCTCGTCGCAAACAGTTTGCAGAACATTAAGGTGTCATCGCCTTGCTCCATGGACTTGCTATCGCAGTCGTACGTCCCATCGTCCGGGGCATTCAACACCTCCTACACCGACATCCCGGCATTGCTATCGTTTCTGTCCCAAACTTCCTCGCCGTACATGGTGAACGTGTACCCATGGAAAGCGTACGCTCGAGAGCCGGATTCGATCTCCTTGGACTACGCTCTTTTCAACGCCAGTACCGGTAATGTTGTGCTCGATACTGGCACGAACTACACGTACACGAACTTGTTCGATGCGCAAGTGGACGCCGTGTACGCGGCTCTGGCGGGAGCGAATCATTCCGAGTTGGCACTCTACGTGGGCGAGACTGGGTGGCCGACGTCCGGCGAAGCGGAGGGAGAAGCGGGTGCTTCGGTGGCGAATGCGCAGCTTTACAACGCCAATCTGGTGCAGCACATCGTGTCGCGAGCGGGGACGCCGGTCCGTCCGGGGATCGACATCAACACTTTCTTGTACGAAGTGTACAACGAGGATCTGAACGTTGGGCCTGCCTCGCAACGGAACTTCGGCATGTTTAGCAACGATTCTACTCCCCTGTATGCGGTGAATTTCACGGGTAGTAACTCCACTGGTGGTGGACGAAGCTGGTGCATTGCCAAGCAGGTAACAATTTACTGCAAAAACACACAACACACATATCTATACTCGGTTCTACGTCAATGGTTTGTAATTTCAGAGTTTTGCTTGTGTTGGTTAGTATTCATACTTTAGGGCGTACATCCTCCACTTGGACAGGACAGAATTCATACATGGAGGCTTGTTTAGTTTAGATTTAGGAACCTGTATATGTTATGTACATGTCTTCAGAGCATCTCCTGCCACAACCACGTCAAATGAGTTTCCAAGGGGATAGTGGGCGTGAATTTGCATGAAGTGGTTGGGCATGGTTTGAAACTCTCTTGTAGCTCGGAAGGTTGGGGGCCTACACCTATGTTAGAATGTGTCGCAAAGGTACACTTGGTTGGGGAGTGATGCTGTGACAATCTGCGGCAGTTTCCACATGTGTGCGTGAATGTTGTGTGAGAGGGTCAATTAAGGGGGTTGTAGAAAGCTAGAATTTGACGTGATTGTGGCTGATTTTGGAGGCCTTGCACTGGCATATCTGCAAGAGGCATATCCGCGAGAGGCAGTGTTGTTGGAGACTCAGAACCTGCAAGCTGCAAGCTGTTTTCGATTGGCAACAAATTTGTTGTTGTTGGAGACTCAGAATTTACAAGCCGATACGGATTAACAACAGATCTGTTTTTCTTGGGCTCATTTCACGGGTGGCAGGAGATGCTCTAATCGCTTATCGATCATCAGAGTCTTTTCACTCCTTGTTCACACTGCAAGATTACAGTGCTCATGTCCACATCTTGCTTGTTTTGTTTGTGAGCAACTGATCATTTGTCTGTATGTTTGTTTGATCGGCTAAACCCAATCATTTACCAGGGACTCTCTGAGGCCGTGTATCAAGCATCCATAGACTTCGCCTGTGGTGTGGGCAACGTCAACTGCCCAGCCGTCCAAGCCAATGAAGTGTGCTTCCTTCCTGACACCCGTTACTCCCACGCTTCTTACGTTATGAACCTCTTTTATGTCAACAGTACCGATCCCACCTCAGCCTGCAACTTTCAGGGGGCGGCTCGAGTCGTCACCATGGACCCAAGTAAGCGCGCCTTTCCAATCTTACACTTAAAATGGCAGGTATTTTTTTGTGGTTTTCTGACTAATGGCTGTGTGGCATTCTTTGAAAATGGTTTGTAGCTTGCGGGCTACATCCCTACTTTTGATTCGAGTTGAAGGTGGCCCATGTGCATAAATTTTTACAGCATCATGGCTATTACTAATGTAGTTAAGGAGAAGTTGGCACAATCAACTTTTTTGACGGTGCTTTTGGATCTGTTTCATCATAAAATGATGACATCAATTCTCAATTTGATTAGAGTTTTATGAGAGACTAGGCCGCAATGCAATTTTCATTATTGCAATCTGGCCTTTTTTATTTGAATTTTTTTCCCCCTTTTTTTTGATGTTTTCATTCTATAGGCTTGAAGCGCACCTTTTTTTTCCGAGGCCATTGGGCCTTTGATTGCCCAAAAAAAGAACCCTGCTTATAGCGTTGTTACAACTTCCTTTCACACTCTTCGAAAGTCAACCCAATTCTCGAAACTCGAGCTACCAATTGCATTACTAATTAACCTCACAGTTTCTCGAATAAACAACGACCCTCTGTCAGTTGCATCATAGCTAGGTTTTCTGGAATAATAGCTCTAGGGGGATGGATGTCCTACTCTTTTGTGTCATATTACTCGAATGAACTGGACAGTTGCAAACCTTCAAACTCAAACTTGCAACTTTTCGGAAGAAGTCTTTCACCTCGACTGGGGGGGAATTCACGTGAAATCTGGGCTCAATCACTGCCTTTGCTCATCCTTTCGGAACCAGTGATCCCGAATTATATGATTTTTGGCTTTTAGCTCGAGTGACTAAAAATATTGCTAAAAAGCTAAAACTTTCAAATTTAACACCGTAGAGCTCTTCACAAGTTTTTTAGCTGCATAATTTTTTTGGTAGCAACTCTGCGAAATTTAGCCAGTTTAAAGATTGCTGCTCTTTCGCTGGCTTGATCTGACTTCGCTTTCTGGGCTTTTCATGTGCAGGCTACGGTTCTTGTATATATCCAGCCAGGTACGATTCTACCATAGTACACTTCACTACCTGTATACCTACGCCCGTGTATATAGCGGTGGCTAGTAGTCTTGCGAGTGCTACATGATTTGTTTGCCATCTAAGTGGGGAATGCTATACCGTGAGATAAGTATCCGTGAGCCTAATTTTTTTGTCAAAATATTAAATATCACCTATGACTTTGTACATAGGGCTCTACAATTGTGCATTTTAAACTTTCATCTCTTGAAAAAGTTGCTATTCTTGTAAGTTTTTCCATTGATTTTGAGCTTAAAATTGGGTCTGTTGACTCACTGCTCATGGCTCACCATTTTACGCTCACAAAATAAATAGCATTGTCCCCATGTAAGTGGCTTTTTTAGTAGAGAGTAGGATACTTCTGGAGTGTAAGCTACTTTAAATGCAATTCTTCTAAGCAAAAGAAGCTTATGGGTAGACTGCGATGTTTGCATGCAAGTTGCTGTCAATCTCATAATTTGTGACATCATATCCATGTTTTGCAGTACTTCGGCAAGAGCTGCGACAAACGGCGGTACTTTGTTGACGCCGGGGTTCTCGTCACCACAGGTGCTGTTGTCTCTAGTTTTCCTAGCCCTGGCGATGAGCTTCTGGAGATGACAACGTGGATACATCGTCCAATTGTGCATTGGACTGATTTTGTGTTTTTTTTTAAAGAACCTTTGGGGGAGTGCAAGTTACCGGTTAAATCTCTTGCAAAAGAGATGAGGTATGTTGGTAGATGTTGAGGCTCAAAGAAAATGCCTAGGATACAACTTTGAGAGAGAAAACCAGCAAAGCAGGTCTTCCGTGTTTAGGTGTCAGTCAGTACCTGCCAATTTTGAAATGATGCCCTATTGTGAAACTCAAGGGAGTATGTATGCAATATTGAGCCGGATGAAATGTTAACCCCTACTTACTGAATGAGAATTTGAATCAACACAATATTCGTAAGGGAAATTTTGATGGATACCCCTGAAGTTTGCTATATTTGTATAGATACCCCTGACATTTGCTATGTTTGTATAGATGCCCTTGAAATTTGCGATATTTGTATAGATACCCCTGAAATTTGCGATACTTGTATAGATACCCCTGAAATTTGCGATACTTGTATAGATACCCCTGAAATTTGCGATATTTGTATAGATACTCTTGAAAATTTGCAGTATTTGTATAAATATCTGTGACATTTGTGTAAGTACCCTAGAAATTTGCGATATATATATATATAGACACCCCTGATTTTTCAGAAATTGCACAAATATCCTTGACATCTCAAAAGAGCATCTTAAAGTAGTTTTGTAAGCATTTTTTTCAACTCATTTGTTCCATCTTTATGTGTTCTTATGCTTTAAACATTAAGACATTTGTTGCAAGATTTAGAAATAATGATTTAGAAAAAGAAAAATAACTATGTCAAGGATATTTATGCATTTTCTGAAAAATCAAAGATAACTCTACAAATATTGCAAATTTTAGGGGTATTCCATCAAAATTTTACCAACTCATAATATCCAAGATGGTGAGGAGATATAGAAGGGTGTCAACAAACTTAACCCCTAAGCGCCCAGGTGACAGTATACTATCGCTCAAAAAGCTGGGTCAACTCAATTTTGACCATTATAATCTCATTGCACATCCGGTGAAATGACTTCCAATCAAGCCCAGCATGATGAAAACTCTTTCCACTAACAATTCATATGGTCGGATCTTGTGGATTGTATTATTCAGTCCACAGGGGCACTTTTATTGCACACAAGTTAAGCTTCTTTCCTTTCAACTTTGGGTGCTCAGGGGTTAAATTGAAAGAAATAACACCAAACACCATGTCTTATGAAAGAACCACCTCCACATGCAATAACACAAATGAACCCATTGATTATCATCAAAACAATTTATCTTTTCCCTTTTTCCAAGTGATGTTTTGATGCAACGAATATCTTTTCTTGGTATTCATCATGTGGATTTTGGACTTTTGTCTAGGTTACACTTCTAGTCTCTACTGACTTGGTTAGTTCAGTGTCCCTTCAAAATTAATGTGTGTAAATTTTTAGACCTTTGTAGACAATTTTAAAAAAACTTAATACTCCGTGAGAGTTTATCGATTACATATGAAACTTGTTTGCATTATTTGTAAGAGATGAAAAGCAATTATCACATACCATAAAACCATGTCGAGTTTTACATTATGCAAAGAATGTGGAGCATGATTCCGTAATTAGCATCTAAATTTGTATGGAGACTCACTTGCTTTTGGGTTTATCCAGCCTTCATTTCCTTGTTTCTAGATCAGTTCACTACTGCAGCAGTGATCCCCAAATGTGATTGTCATAATTAGCGCAATTGGCTTAGAAACAATGCTTAGTGAGCTATGTAAAGCAGTGTGCTTGAATTGCGACCCTCTCATGTAAAGCGTCTCATATGAAGCTCAAGAATGGATATGAAGTGATCTTTGGATGAACCTCTTCATAAAAAGAAAAGGTGTATTCTATTGCAAAAGTCAGTCATACTCATAAGGGAATGATTTATGGGAGACTTGTAGTCACTAATAGGTGCCCACTAAAAAAATTGAAAATTCATCAACAAATCAATAATACTCCAAAAAATATGAAAAAATTTGAGCTACTTTAGGCATTCATTTCTTTTTATTTGAAAATTAGACAAAAAACTAATTGTCTCAAAAAACCCATGAAAAGGCAAATTAGCCCTTAACCCCTCACCGCCCATGGTAGTTTAGAGTATCTTAGAATTTGCTTGAAAGTGAACAAAATGCTAGCATTTTGATCAATCTCATCAAATTTCTCTAAAGTGCAACCGTACAAATTCAAAGTAGACATGTTATAGATTGCATACAAAAAGAAATCACAACTCTTTCACTTATGGATTGAAAGATTGTAATGTTTGATCATGAGGGTATTAAAATTGTGAAAGTAATTTGAAGTCTTTCAATCCTCTTTTTACATCTTAACCTAAGATTGAGGGTACCAAAAAAATATGAGTATGTAAAGTACAACATGCATAACTCCAATCAATTTACAACTTCTCAAAATCTATTCTACAATTTTTCTAAATGAATTTTTAATGCATTTCTTTCTCCAAGTTCTAGTGTACTAGAGGCTCATTTCCAAGAGCCTTCAACACTAGAAAGTGAAGATTTGCAATGGACACCCTTGCACAAAATCTTGAATAGACAAATCATGTTAATTCATTTTCAAGATCAAACTCCTAATGCTGAAACCAGACTTCAATAAGAATTTAAAAATAATAATAAGCACTAAAAAAATCTTGTAGAAAGGTTGAGCATCCTTGAATAAAATTCAAAAAAGCCCGATTTGGACCCCTTGGACGATGAGGAGTTAAAGTGTCACTTTCAGAGCACACTATCTTACCTGTA
Source organism: Ulota crispa (assembly GCA_963920765.1). NCBI lineage: Eukaryota > Viridiplantae > Streptophyta > Bryopsida > Orthotrichales > Orthotrichaceae > Ulota > Ulota crispa. The sequence continues at coordinate 16,469,922 of OY987244.1, read as the reverse complement.
CAACACGCATACTACTTTTTTTCTCCTTTGAATACGTGTTATGTAATTATTATTTTTGTGTACTTGCCTTTATCTTGTAAGTTACAAACAAAAGAATCGTCAGTCAGTTAGCAGCTCAATGTCAGGTGATGTTTCAGGGCTTGGTATAAGTTTAGTGCACATACGTGTGTGTGAGGAGGCCTAGGTGAAACAGCTCAGCTTTTTCGATTAGCAGAAATTGCCAGAATATTAGAAACTTACCAACAGATAGAATTTAGAAATTTGGGGTTTTTTTTTTTTGGATTTAGTGACCTGTTGGATGATTTGAAGGAGATAAAAGATTGACCAACTATAGAATAGTGGGAATTCCTTACTTTAACCCTTGTTTGTGAAAGAAGGCTTAGCTTTTCCACCTTGGCCTTACAAACATGTGTGTGTTTTATGGTAAGCATGGCATTTGTTTTAGCTTGACAATTTTTGCCAGTTCACACATGTCCAGGCACGTCTAGATAATAAATGGAGGGACTTGCCCAGATTTATCCTATGGTAGGGTAGACACACCCATACTGGATTGTTTAAGGGTTTGGGGTACCTCAAGGTTTTGGAAAATTTTGGAAAAAAAATCTGCAAGGTTAGCCTTTCAACAAGGTATTCTAGATCGTAATTTTTGTGAAAAAATGTATTGTAGATTATTTTATATTAATGGGCAAAGTTGGAGCTCATAGGGCCCCTATTAGCAACTCTAAATTAACCTTGAAATTGCTTGGATATGTTCCCATAGTGGCACTAGATGGTCCTAATCCCAACCGTCTCATAGCAACTCAGCAACTTAGATGCGGCAAAATTTGCTTGTGCAAGTGACATTCACTGCTCCACTATGGGTTTAGTAATGTGCAATGAAAGCCTCAAATCTAGGGTGCGGGATTGGGGAGGGGTCAAGAATGGGTGTGTCTACCTTACTAGATCTATCATTAGTTTTGCTTTCTTTTGCCAAAAAAAAATGCCTTGCAATGGCAAGCCAAATGTTGTACAAGTGTCTTTAGAGCCTTAATTGGGTGGAACACCATATGAGGCGAGGTGGCAAGCAATGGCTTACATGTTGCAACTAGTCAATATCCCTTGCAAGCTTCCTTGCGTGTACTTTGTGGTAGCAAGAAATTTGTTAGTAAGGGTTCAAGCATGTTCTAAACCCTTGTTGTGGCAACCCTCACCAATTGTGCCGGTCATCATCTTTTGTGCAATAACATTTTGAAGCCCTAAAATCTAACATACAAAGAAGGCACAATCTTCAATCATTTGCAAGTATGTGCATTCAAATCTATCTTGTTACTCACCAAATTTGAGATGGATAGGGGGCTTATAGAATTTTGTAGAAATCAATAAATAACATGCCAAAAAATGAGTTTATGCCATCACATGTTGTTTGATCAAATGTTACAATCTCCTATCTCCCACAATCAACTATTCCCAAAATTTGCGAGCTGTTTTCTAAGTAGGTGTTCCAATGTTTCAATGGTCACTTTTTGTGGATTATCCAATTGAGATATGATGCATCAAAGTTGTATGTCTCCCAAAATCCTAATTTTGGTGAAAATGGCTTGGGCACTTAGGGAGTTAAGGACATGCGCTAAGATAGACATACCCATTCCCGACCATTGAACCTAATGCCGCTCAAGTGTGCACAAGGCATACATTTGAAATCTCAAATCTAATCACTTCATAGATGTCTTATTTTTTGTGCACAGAAAATAAGACATCTATGATGAGCTTAGATTTTAGAATTCAAATGGACACCTTGTGCACATTTGCTCTACACCAAATAGTGCATTTAGACTACCCTAAACTATATGTTGACCATGCTTGGATTTCACATGGTCTACAACTAGAACGTTGTTAATTGAATTTTTAGCAGCTTTGTAGTAATTGCAAGGCCCTTTATGATAAAAAATGCAGTAATTATTAATGGAAATGATTTTACAGCAGTAGAAGAAAAGCAAGATATGAGAATTAGTGTGGAGCAACCTAAATGCACCATTTGGTGTACTGTACCTTACTCGCATCTGATGCGACCTCCACGCTTGCAGGACGGAAGCAGCTTGCGTTCGTCACCGCCACTGGGTCGGCCCAGGAATCGGTGGTGGCAGTGTCAGACACCTTTTGTGGATAAGAAACCACAGCAGCCAGTCCACCACTCAACCGTAACTTATACGACGGAGGAACGCTCTACCATCACCAACTACACCACTCATACCCGTCAATCAATCAATCGAACAATCCATCGAACAATCCATCGAACAATCCATCGAACAATCCAACAATTATTGTGTCATTGATCTTCTCCTGCAGTGCACACTCGACTTCCGATTCCGAATGCAGGCTGCTCTGTTCTAAGCTGACTTCCCGCTCTTGTAATGGTGCAGCGCCAATTGGCGTGACTGAGTGCGGAGTAAGCTTAAGTGTTGCGGAGTGATATTAGAATGAGCCAGACAGCATTGATTTGCGTGTGATTAGGTCCAAATTGTGGTTGCCACATTGATTGATTTTCGCACAATAGGGTTTCAGTAAGTAAAAGATCGATGGCGCCTGGAATGTTAGCGATGGTGAGCTGAGGTGAGGGTTGCTGCTTTCCTTAAGCGTTTGACGTTCGTAGTGTGGCAGCAATGGCGATGTCAAGCTTATTATCAACACCTCCCACGCGTGGGCTTGGCATAGTCTCCGCCTCCGCTCAGACGAGCAAACTAGCGTGGAAGAAGCCCCTTGCTTATAATGTCAGAGTGCCCTCATATCGAGTGGGCGTGACGATCAGAGCGTGCGTGGCGCCTTGCGAGGTGGCAGGGTTTAAGGGAGTGGGAGTGGGAGTGAGGGGGTTTGAGACCAGCAGCGTGTTGCAATGCGTGAAGGAAGGATTGGTGTTCCACGAAGGGCGGTCGCCAGAGCTCATTCGAGCCGTGGCGTATTTGCGCGCGCTCTCCTTCTACACGTACCCCGAAGGCCGCACCGAAGAAGCTCTCAAGGTAATGGTAATGTAATGTAATGGAACTGTTGTTGTTGTTGTTGTTGCGAACTCTGGTTGCAATTTTTAGGGTTTGGCACATCGGCTCCTGAAATCGTTGGTGTGTGGACTCGTGGAATTGTGCATAGTTCCATTGTTAGGGTTTGGCACTTGGGCTCTGAAATGGTTGGTGTGGCTCTGTGGAATTTCTGCGTAGTTGCATCGCAAGATGAAGACTGATGACGAGTTCACGGCGCTCACGTGCAAAGTGGCTGGCCTGGAGCAAGGGTACAAGCGCATCGTGTGCATTTTGGCGCTGTATCCGCTCTGCTGCCTCGATGATCGATCTGTCGTGGATCTCCACCCCGCCTTGAAGGTCAGGAAATTAGTCTCCCCGCTCTGAATCCCCTCCATGGATTCGTAACCCTAACCCTAATATTCTCCCTTGAGAATACTGTTTTTGAATTGCTCAACTCATCTCTTGCAATTAACATTTGGTTGGCCTTCAAACTAGCAAGCAATTGACTTGGCTGAATATCTATCTATGCCCGTTCATCATAGATTAGGGGTAAGGTAGTATGCTCTAAAACAGTCACTTCAAGGGTCCGTCTGGTTTTTTATGGGCTTTTCAAAACAGGAAGACTCTTTGTCTAATTTTTAGACAAAGCGAAATGGACACTAAATCTAACACAATTTTTTTCATACTTTTTGAAACATTATTGAATTGTTGATGAATTTTCAAAGTTTTTTCTGTAGTAGACACCTATTTGTGACTATAGGTCTCCCAAAATCCATCCCCTTGCAACTTGTAAAGAGATAAGGTGAAACCAAGGAGTTTGATTGGCTCTTAGAGAAGAATATGCCTTTTTCTCTTTTTCTCTATCCACTCAATGGTTAAAGAGGGTCCATTTAAGGACCATTGAACATCCATTCCTAAGCTAATTATAGGGACGGTTTAGGTGTGAGGGTCGCAATTCTAGCAGACTACCTTAGGCACACCTTCTTCACCCCATTCTCAATCCTCGAAGAATGAGGTCGTGGCGCACTCTCCTTGGTTTGCTTGCAGAGGCCCGATTCTTTCAAGATTGAGAAGTTTTTCTCTTCACCTCTGGAGGAGAAGGATGGGCATGAAGAAAATTTAGCACTTGAAGTTTTTATCTTTTGTGTGTGCTTGTCTTGCTTTCACCCTCCTTGTAATTGGGGACCTTGGTTGAGTGTGTGAATGTAACTTGCTTTCTTATTGCATCACCACTTTTTAGGTAAACTGATTCTTCATTCTCCATCGCCCACAAAAAGAGGAATCACACCTTCCATGAAGGAGTGCTCCCATTGGCTCCTATATCCACTCCCAAACTTCTCATTCTTCACGGAAGTTTCATTCTTGGAGAAGCTGTGACTACCCCTATTCTTGTGTGAGAAAACAAGTTAATCTTAACCCTTTAATGTTTGTACTCTTGGATGTACAAATGGCAGCATTTCTGGGTGGACAACTTTCAATTTCAAGGCTGTGTGAAGCAAATTCTAGAATACTGTTTGTAATTCCAACCGTACCGATATATACATTGGATTGGCTATTCATTGGATTGGGGCTATTTTTGGGCATCAAATTTACCGTCCACTTTTAGAGACTTTTTTAGATTTGCCGAGTTGACTTCCCTACTAATAAGCTGTGGATAAACGTACATGGACCCAAACGTGGTGTGTGAAGTATTATAGGGTTAAGATGAATTTAGCTCTTGATTGTTGTTTTACCCAAAAATGATCCCTCCAGTGAGCTGTATTGAGTGATTTTTCATTAAAAGTATACTCCTACAGAATTGTTAAAACCGCTCGAAGTGAAGGAAAGGAAATTTTTTCTACCTTAGGTTTCATGTGCTCGCTGGGTGGGCTAAAAAGTCTTGTGGCAATCTGAGCAGGTGACGTTTGCAAACGGCAAGGAGCACGTGCTTGTGGGATCACTAGATTTGAATCAAGGCAAAATTCTGCCTGGAGAGATCGTTGGGAGTAAACCCGAGGTGAGCTCCGATTTTGTTGACCCCCTGATTTGCAGAATGTAAGAGTTTGTTACCGAGGAACGTTTCTGCTCCAATCAGGGTTTTTTTTGGGCCTTACGGGGCCAGATTTGAAGTTGCCTTATTTGATTTTGGCCAATGCACATGCTTCCCTTAAAAAACCTCTCCAACCTTGGGAGGGCACACAAGTTCTTATTGTTCATCTACATTACCAAAATAAACCCTGCTCCAATGGTCCTCAGGAAATGTTACCTAGTCTTAGGATCTAAACAGAAACGAGTTTTATCCAAGTTAACCTCATTGACCATTGATTTTGGGGAAAATTTGATGGATACCCCTGAAGTTTGCGGTACTTGTATAGATGCCCCTGGTTTCTCAGAAATTGCACGAATACCATTGGGCCATATTTTCAGGTGTTTGTTTTGTTGTTGTGCATGCCACTGCCTTCTCCTTTTGTGCACACGCTACTTCTTTTCTACTTTGTTGCACTCATTGCTTCAACATTGGGCAGGAAGTGGTGTGCAAAACAAATGCCAATTATGGTCCAAGAATATTTGTGCAACTTCTAAAAGACCAGGGGTATCTATACAAATATTGAAAACTTTAGGGGTATCTATCAAATTTTCCCTTACTCTTATGAATAAACTAGGGTCTTCTATACTGCTCCTGTCCCGAATTGTTCAGTTAGTTTTGCGATACTTTTCTTTCTTCTACGATGTAAATGTAGTGTTGGAAAAGGAAATACAGAACACGGACTTAGGAACCCAAACTCTCAACCTGCTGTAGAGATTAGGCTTCTTATAAACAATGTGTGCAATCATCATGGCAGGGTCCTAATGCAGATCGTGAAAGAGGCTACCTCTCAAATGTATGCGTGGCGCCTCTGATGCGCCAACGTGGCATTGGTGTGGCTCTCCTTCAGCAGTCCCAAAAGGTTGCTCAGCTTTGGGGTATGATCAATCCTATTAAACTTGGCCTACTAAAAGTAGATACCTATTTTTTGCCTGATTCCATTTGGATTCTGAGTCTAACTCTAGGACAGACTACAAGTGAAATATTATTCTCTAAATTATTATCTTTGCACTGCATGTGCTCCCTTGTTTGGTCTAACCAAGGTGTTTTTAATCGTCTTTTTGGGTGGATGTTTTAGGAATAACCAATTTGTACGTCCATGTCGTGGCTACAAACGAGGCTGCTGTCAAGCTTTACAACAAGGGTGGTTTTCAACTCGAGAAGGAGGAGAGTGCTTCAGACGCAAGGCGACAAGCTCGACCACGCCGCTCGTTGTTGCACAAGTTAATTTGAGCTTTTGTGTTTCTGTTATGGAGCTGACGCATTTACTTCGTTTTCTCTTCTTTTTTTTCTTTTGCTTTTCTTAACTTTCCTTTTCAGAGAGTATGCTAAGCAAGCAAGCAAGCAGCTTTCACTTGTAACGTTAGCAGGTTTAGTATTCCAGAATCGCACATTCTGGTGAAGAGCTACGTGTAGATTATAAACAGGATTTCCATGTGGATGGTTTCGACCCTAGAGTGTGCAGCCACTTGCCGAAGTTCTCACAAGAGCTGGCAGCATTTTCTTACTCCCACGATCTTTTTGCTATATTGTGTATTTCTATCATGAGAGCATTCTTAAGCGTAGCAGCAGGTTTTAGGAGATTTCAATCATCTTTTATGTACAACGAGTTTTGGTACCCGTTGTACCAACAAAGGCAACAATTTGAATCAAATCAAAGTCTCAATGTAAACCACTTTACACATGTATCCTTCTCTTTCATGTTGGTCCTTCACTAAAAAGACTCGGTGTAAACCACTTTATGCATGTACCTTTTCTCCTTGTCATTGGTTATTAGAAGTTACACCACAACAATATTTCTTTAGAATGAGCAACTTCACCAAAACCCTAAGTTGTACGCATTCTTTTATATATATAGATCAAATCTCATAAGGTTCATATTGAGAATTGCAATAGGTCCTTTATTTGTTTATCCATTTTTATAAGAGGTTGAAAGACAAAGACAACCTTGGAACCCTCTTCTTCAGTATTCTGGACTATATTGGTATAAGTAAAACGTGCATAATCAACTTGTCCACAATGATTGCAAATGTCAATAATGACTATTAATTGATTCAATTATAGTCATTGTGAACATTTATAATTACTTGGGACACGTTTTTCTAAAGGTATGTGCACATTCATGATCACTTTTTATTTCAAGAAGTTGCATATAAATGGGATGATAAAGAGTTTGGAAAGTATGAAAGGGTTGTAGACCATTTTGTAATTCCTACAATTTGAAGTGCTTTTTTAACCCCTAAATGCTCAAGGGTACTTTTTTTGTTTGTTTTTTGGAAGATATTTTTGAAGTTTTTGAATTGTGTTGTAAGGTCATTATTAAACATCAAAACAAAATTGTAAATGTAGGATCTTGAACTTCAAAGCTTTTAGATGGTGCCTCTAAAAAAACTCCAAAAAAACCTTGTAGATTTTTAAATAGTTGTGATTGGGTGTGGATGAGTATGGAATTTTCTAGTTTCTTTGGAGTTGTTTAAAACTTCTAATGAAAAAATGGCAACTTTTGTGTACAAAATCAAGAAACAACTACTTATAATGATTCAATGTTTGTTGTTATTTCTAAATTAATAACCCCCCTTCCAAATCCATGACCACAATTTCACAAACAAGCTTGCAATGCAATTGTCAAAGAGTTACCACATAAACCAAAGAAATTTCTTAGCTCCAATTATTGATAAAAAAAAACATTATGAACAAAAGAGAATTCAACATTGAATGAATTCTAATTTGTACAACAAAAACACTCCAAGTGAAACTAGTGCAAAAACACATTTAGATTCTCTTAACTTTAGCTTGCAACTACTCCAAAAAAATAATTAAAATAGTCAACTTTTTGCCTCAAAGTTTACTAAACACCCAAATTTGGTGCCTTGGGCATTTAGGGGTTAATGTCATTGTTGCACGTAATGCTACTATGACCTCCTCAACAAATGAGATTATAAGTGAATGTTTCAATTTTAGGGAGGCAGATGTAGATGAATATCAACTAATTGCTAAACCCAAATCCACACAAGTGCAAACGAAGTAGAGATTCACACCACTTATGAAATTTTCACAAACTATATCTAGATTTTCAATTAGGGTTGAAGAAATGGGTGCACTCACACTCATTTGTTGAGGCATGGTCCCAGCAACCATTGATGAGCAATATGGTATCGCAATTTTGTGTTTCTTGATTGATTTTTGGTAGATTCTCTACTCTCTGTTCTTATAGGATGCTTGGTGAGATTTTTGAAATAGAATTGCCATTATGAAGCCAATGTGAAGGAGAAAGATGTAGATTTTTCAGTTGATTTTACAAAATGACAGACCACAAAAGTTGTTGCAGTTCTTTTTTATTTCTCACAATTTGCAAGAAATAGAATATAGAAGAAACGCTGTGACAGCTTAGAATTGCCAAGACAAGATTGTTAGGAAATTTGTTTTGATTTGGAGATATAACATGCATTGCATTTAGTCACTATTTGGAGGGCCATAAATTAAGTTACTTCAATCTTGACACATCCATTTTTCAACATGCTAATGCTCATATGTGTAAGAAGACATTTCAAAATGATTTTTTGGAACAAGCATTCACCATTTTAGAGTGACTAGATGAATTTTTAGCTGTCCACCTACTAAATGTTTGCAAACAACTCTCCAGTATTGTATAAACTCCTATTCAACTTCTTTAATTAATCTTCTGCAGTCAAGGATTGTGTGGAGGAAAACAAGTGTGCTATCACTACAATTTGTAAAATTGGGAAAAATAGTGGTACCATTTTGTACTCCACCTCAATCAAAAATACCTACCTCAAACCAAATTCAAAAGTATCAGATTCAATTTGAGCTACTAAAACTTTTTCCCTCACAAATTCCTCCTCTCAGGTGAGGTGTGTACCAAAAAAACGTTGGAGCTTGGTTTGGGACTTTCAAAAGTCCCAAAATGACAGTTTTGGCCCAATTTAACGAATATGACGATACATTGTATAATTATATGCCAAATTGCAAAAGTTATGGCTGCTAGTGGCAAGTAGACAAAATTTTGAGTACTTTGTATACCTCACCTCAAAAGTTGAGAGTGTGTATACGTAATCAACTATCTGTACCCTGACATTCTAATGAAAATTTAGTTTCAAATTTCTCAAGGTTATGTATCGCTTCATGCTTTATAATCATTATGATCAATTCTTTCTTATTGTGATCATTCACACTCATAATAGTCAAATTTTTGAGACAATTACCAATATAGCTTATTTGTCTAGGTCACAATGTTATCAAAACACCCCAAATGCCGCATAAGAATGTACATTTTAGTACTTCAATTGCAACATTGAATGGGCTCAGGTGTATCTTGTAGCATCTCTTGAATTATTTGGTTCCTCCATTCACTATATTGCTTTCTGGTTTGTATATTCACAAAAAAACAAATATTTTATTTCATAACATTCAGTAGCCTAAGAGGGGCTGCCTTTCCCTCTCTTCAGGTATCATCCACGAACTCCATACTGACACAAAAAATAAAAACAATTTTTTTTCTTTTTTTAAATTCTTTTGACATGGCTAGCCCCCACATCGACATATGTGCACTAAACTAAAACTCTCTTTCATAAACTCTTTAACAAATATTAACATGTGTCCTCTTAGATACTGATGGGTGTGGAATATTCCACACTCTTTAGTTGGAGGGAGGGCAAGCGTGCTTACTGCTACTGAATGTTGTGTTGGAAATGAACAATAGTAAACTCAAAACATTATCAAACAAAACATGACAACTAGTAAGTGCGTACCATTTAGGGAATCTAATTTAACCCCTAAATGCCCAAGGCACCCAATTTGGGTGTTTGCAAAACTTTGAAGACAAATAAAACCTTATCAAATCACTATTTTTGGTATTTTCTTTTGAACACAAGTTTGTTTTGAAGTCTATTTTCAACACCAAAAATCTGATTTAAAAAATGAATATTGATGATTTTTGTACTCAAGATTTTGTACAAGAGTGTCCATTGCAATCTTGAGTTTTCTAGTGTTGGAAGATCTTGAAAATGAGCCTCAAATATAGTAGAGCTTGGAGAAAAATCCACATTACCAATCCATTTACAAAAATACATGAGTAGATTTTGGAAGCTGTAAATTGACTAAAGTTAAACATGTAATAACCTTAACCCCTCAACGCCCCTGGAATTTTGGAGTATCTCAGAATATGCTTGAAAGTGAACAAAATCTAACATTTTGATCAATCTTATCAAATTTCTCTAAAGTGCAACCGTACAAATTCAAAGTAGACATGTTATAGATTGCATACAAAAAGAAATCACAACTATTTCACTTATGGATTGAAAGATTATAATGTTTGATCATGAGGGTGTGAAAATTGTGAAAGTGATTTGAAGTCTCTCAATCCTCTTTTTACATCTCAAACCTAAAATTGAGGGTACCAAAAAAATATGAGTATGTAAAGTACAACATGCATAACCCCAATCAATTTACAGCTTCTCAAAATCTATTCTACAATTTTTTTAAATGAATTTATAATGCAATTTTTTCTCCAAGTTCTAGTGTACTAGAGGCTCATTTCCAAGAGCCTTCAACACTAGAAAGTGAAAATTTGCAATGGACACCCTTGCACAAAATCTTGAATAGACAAATCATGTTAATTCATTTTCAAGATCAGACTTCTGATGCTAAAACTAGACTTCAACAACAATTTAGATATAATAATAAACTTTAAAAAAATCTTGAAAAAAACTTCGGCATCCCTGAACAAAATTCAAAGGGGCATCAAAACCGCACCTTGGACATTGAGGGGTTAAACCTCATATTTTTTTGATGACCAACTTTTTAGATTTGACACGTGAAATGAGGATTAGAAAACTTCACGTCACTTTTGCAGTTTTAACACCCTCATGTTCAAACATTATAATCTTTCAAATTATAAGTGATATTGTTGTGTTTTCTTTTGCCATGTAATCTCTAACATATCAAGCTTAAATTTTTACGGTTATAGTTTAAAAAAACTTGATGAGATTTAAGAAAAGGTTGGTTGATTGTTCACTTTCCTGAAAATGCCAAGAAGTTCAAAAAAGGCCTTGGGCATTTAGGGGTTAAAATCTCCATAATATCACCCTATAAACATAATCCTTTTGAATAGAATGACATGCATAGTATATTTTGAAATATTATAGGTCCAAAAATAATAATCCGGCGAGAAGAATTTGGAAATATATGTAAGACCCTGAAAGATTCACTTTCCTCAACATTGGAGGATTTTTGATGTTTTGCAGATACGGTCCAAAATTGCATGTGTATCTCAAATTTAGTTAAACATTACATTAAATCCATTATGTAGGGTTTCAAATCCCCTCTAAACATTACCTCATGTGAAATAGACAACTTCAATTTCAACATTCCTTGAGACCGTCAAAGCATTGATAGTGCCAAATACTAAAGCAAGGTAATTATACTCATTACCACCCAACTCTAAATTCTATTCTCATATTCAAACACATGAAGGTAAACATGAGATGAAATTGTTAATCCGTAAAGTCATTAGAGGAAAATGAGCTCAAGAGAAGGTCCATATGGGAAGTGATTGGAGGGGTCAAAAGCATTTAAATGTAATGTCTTTTTTCAAATAAAAAGAGACTAATATCCTATATCCGCTTACAAGTACTTCATGAGAGTAATTTTTTTTTGACAATATCATATGCTCTTTGTTTGATGAGTGTCTTTGTTTGATTGAGAATTCTAGTCCTAGTTTATTCTTGTGTCCCACTAAAGGTCCTTGCATTTGTCATTGTCATGTTATAATATTGTTTTTCATCATCAATCCTTTTGTTATGTACCATGGTACATTTGAGTACTTCACACAAGGTAAAGACTCTTGTGTAGGTACCTTACCTATGCTTCTCTTACCTCAATAAATAGAGTGGTTTGTCAAGGTGTAGGGGCCTTCTCTTGAGCTCATTTTTCCTCTAATAGACCAAACATTTTTTATTAGCAACATAGCAATTTTGAGCAGACTAGTACTTATAGAAAAACAACTAAATTTTCACAAAAAAATTAGAAGATATGTGTTTGAGGAGTATTTTCCCAAGGCAAAGATATTCAAACCATTTGAGTTTGTAAAAAAAAGTTATGACAGAATATTTAATAGGCACAACTACTTAAAGTACTATTGGAATTTCAAGAGATCTTGCCCAAAGGTTGAGGGGCAAAGCTATTTCCTTGTCACACCTTGACCCAACCTCATTCCATTAAGGCAATTGTTTTTGGATATTGCCCTTTACTTCACCTTAGGCAAATGTGTCCCTATGTTAATCAAGCTTGTCAAAGTCACAATTTTTGACCAATTTCATTTTTTATTTTTTCCATTCCTCTAAATCTAGCTAAAATCTAAAACTACATTGTTCACATTTTGAAAACATTCTTGTATGTGAAAGCCAAAAATTGTTGGAAAAACAGCTTTGTATAAGAATTTTCTTGAAGCTAGTTTCCTATTCTAATCTTTTAGTATATTTTCCTCATTTCAAAATGTTCAAAATGTTTTTGGCACATGGAAATCTCTAATATAGTAGTTAATCTAAAAGAATTTAAGGAAAAGGGTGAAATTATCTTATGCAAAAGCTTCCCCAAATTAGAACTACACTAGTTTTGAATGCCCCCAAAGAACACTACATCTCACTTTAAATCCTAAGATATCACAATCAGTGTGCCAAAAATTTCTTGCCATTTTACTATAGCATTAAAAAATAGTCCAGTGTTAAATTTTATGGTAAATAGCACCAAAATTTTATTTGCCATTTTTGTTTTGCCTTTGCTATGAAAACAATTCATTCCAAATGTTTTTAGGTGAAACATAGTCAAAAACATTTAGGGGTTGAATGGATGCGCATTCTCCCAAAAAAAGTTAGTAACATTGGCTGAAGATTAGAGAGCACCTTTCAAATTCCACCTTCTCTGAAATAAATGACTCAAGCCAAACTATTCCTTTAAGAAATTTTGTAATATTATTGTTACGAGGAGAAAAAAATTGTCTCTAATCTTAAGACTTTCATTTGACAAAGTATTTAAATTCATTACAAAACCTGGTTTTCAAAATCAATTTGATAAGATTTGGAAAAAAATAATACACTTGCATTAAGAGTTTATTTTAATATGATTTCTATTTAAAAATTAAGGATTCAAGCTTCAAGAGTCAAAATCCCATCTACATGCACTAAATGTTTTTGATAATGGATCAATCACAAGGAGAATCTTTTTGTACACAAATAATGTCTTTGTCAAATAACACTACCTTTTTTTGGCTGCTACCTCTTCATTTTCTCCTAACTATTCAAATATCTACTTGTTTTTGCATTCTCTTTATTGTTCCCATCATCATTCAGTAAATGGCATATAGAACTTTTAATGTCCAAACAACAAAATTGGATTTTTGCTTTTTACTTTGAACTTTTCACAATTTTGGACTTTCGCAATTTTGAGTTTAGGGTTGAAACTCTAGATACAACAATGATTAAACAAGTGCTAGAGTATCCACCAATACGTTCTCCATGTAGAATGGGTATGTTGTTATAGGAATCCGTGGTGTACAAAATAAAAACACTTTTTGATTGTGGTCATATTATTTGGATATTCCCTACCTGTCTAGCCGTCATCTTAGACATTAGACCTGCATATAATTCTTTTATAGCAGACCACGAAAATAAAATCACAAAAGTAAAGATTGATACTATAATAAGCAGAGTCAGAGACCTCAATATAAAACATTATGTCATAGGCCTATGCACTGATAACTACCGTACGTAACACCTGATTGATACTGTGAGTGATACCATGGCTATACCAAATAAAAAGTCTTCGATATCCACAACGATCTATTTTTTACGTAAGTAAAAATTATATTGAAAAGAGCAATATTTTTGCTGGGTTTGGACTGCAGGAGAAGAGATTCTGCATCTGAAGCTACAATGAGAAAATTTGAGTAGGAGCCTTTCTCATAAGCGGCTACACAGGTATGTTGTAAGCAATGCAAACATTTGAGACACGTATTAATTTCTCTGTATAAACAGTTCAAGTGTTGCAACTTTTTAATTTTTACATAGAATGTTCTCAAAAACATAAACCCCATCGAATGTACATAAACAATATTGTGGAAGAAAAAACGAAAAATCTTCTCAAAATGCTGCCCAAAGTCTTGCCGCAACAATAGATTGATAATGTGGGACTCTAGAACCTTAGAACTGAACTCCCAATGATGCAGATACCATGACCAAAGCTGAACTCAACGAACGGAAGTGATCAATGAGTGCCAAACTTGCCGTCGAGGTTCAGGCACAATTGTTGCAGTGAATATATTTCTTCTGGTTCAGGATTCTAACATCTTCACCGCATCCAGAGTGTTGTCACGAAACAGACAGAATTAGTTGCGGGTTAACAAATGGAAAGTTGTCACTAAAGTTGACAAAATTCAAGTCTTAGCAAACAGATAGTTTGATGAACTGGTTAGCTGCTTGTTATATTTTCTGTGAACTCAAAATTAAATCAAGGACAAGTCAGAGAGAAAACATTCGGTAATATAGCAGTCGGCCGTGCATAGATCTATTTAAAAAAGGTCATGCATAACTACACCCGTGAATTTACTCGTTCAGTCGTACTCACGGGTTGGCAAACCCAAACGTTTGATGGCGCAAGTTGGTCTCCTGTTTTCATTCGCGCTATTTCTCCAGAAAACTGCACCAGGTCTAAATAATAGTTATGCTGACTTCAGAACCTTGCGGTGTTCTTCAGAGGGATACTCTCCTTCTCGACAGAGCCAACTGCTTGGATTTGTTTTTTACGTGACAGCCACGCAAGTGCACCTTCAACGAGTCTGGTTTGAATGTCCTCCCGCATCGACTGCATCGACAGTTGCCACAGTTAAGAGCCCCCCTAACGATCTAGGAAAAATTAGACAATCATGAAAAATTTCTTAGATATTGATACGGAATTCAGAGGTATTCGTCGACGATCATTGCACTCGTCAGATTGTTTAGAGTTTGAGCTTCTTACACGCATTCATGTAGAACCAAATCCTCAGGAGGATGACTGGGGACAAGTGCCTCTTGTTGCAAACTCTCCCAATGCAGCTCCATTAGGCCTGATGTGAGCGGTCTACAATAATGCACATGGTTATTGTTAGTTCTGAGATCGAGTTTTCACAGCCAGCCATAGAAGGGTTTGTGAGAAGATAATTAACTTATGAGGTATCAAAATTGGGGTGAACGTATGTCAAGACTTTCTAATGAGAAATTGAGAACTGGAATTACGACTGAATGTGCAGAACTTTGAAACCTCTCATGATCGTTTTAGTTCTGTAGGATCAAATGTCAGAATATTTCAAATAAGGGAGGTTGTGTACCTTTCGTCTTTAGTGGCCTTAAACCCCCTGAGATTTGGTGGCGAATTCTTGGGTAATATTGATCCACTTTCAGTGCAGCCTGTTTTTGTCGGAGGAGCCCCATGAACCTCATGTTTTGGGTTCACCGTCTTCACTTCTTGCTTGCTATCGACGTGCAACGCAGTAGAGCCAAAGACAAAACTTTCTCTCGTGGGATATACTCTTGTATCTGACAATTTCTTTTCTGTACCTAGCAAAGGGCGACTGAAGTAGGTGCTGTCCGGCCTCCGAACTTTTACCGTTTTGAGGTTTTGGGGTTTAGAAGCAGCATTCTCTCTGATAACAACGAAAGAGATCAACCATTTTCAATAATCGTTATGAATGAACCAATTCACAAAACATGCCAAAAAGATACTATAAATGACCCATTCCTACCAGCATCAAGAGGTCAAATAAAGTGAATCAAAACTTCTCTAAAAGAACCACAAAGTCAAATGAAGAGAACACGGCAGAAGGCAAGATGCACAATACCCAACGTTGGAGCTCCCGTCCCTTGTCAGAAGATCTGCGAAGCCTGCGACGAGAGATCTGTGCTGCTTGGGATTTTCTTCTTTGGTGATCTCTCGGGACCTGGAAACTATTGGTTGCTGAAGGCCTCGTGCAACCACTGGGTTGAATAGAGAGGACGATGGTTCAACGCCAGAATTAGAGGCCTGCCTCACCGCAGATTTGGTAACCATCTTGAAGCTCTTCAATTCTGGATTCACCAGGCTTTTCAAATCAGACAGGAATTTCTCATCTTCCCCTACGACACGGTCCGGTATTACACCACCTTTGGAACCAGCCGTTGCTTCTCTACACCGAGTAGTGCCAGCAGCTCCACTGCTATCCGATCGAATATGTCGAGCAGAACCGATGTCTCCAGCACCCTCGTTAAGAATTATCTCCGAGAAAGATCTGCTCTTGGCAGTCTCCAAAAATTCAGACAGACTTCTAGACTCCTTTTCTGGTCCATCAGACCTGACTTTGCTCCTCTGAGGCTTCGCCTGAAGAGTTACAACTTTGCTGAAGTGAGGCTTTTGTGATATTTTTTTTGGCCCTTTTACATGTCTGCCTTTCGACGTGCATCGAGAAAAAGTAGTTTCTTCAAGAGGCAGACTTCGGAATGTTTCAACAACTTCTACTCTTCTGCACAGCTGCGAACGATGAAACCGGGCAGCTTTCTTGAGCATGAACATCCACGGATGCCCTGGGAAACAAGGCTGCGTCAAAGGACTGGGTGGGATATCTCTTGAGGTACCCAGCATCGAACCCCTTTCACAGAAATCATCACTACATCTTCTGGAGGTTCCCACATTAACTGGAGCAGATACATCTTCTTCCTTCACTACCCATGTTCTGCTCTTTACCGAGCCCTTTCTGAAAGGGTCTGATGTTGGAAATGCCCGTGTGGAGGTTTCATCGTTGTCGATTGATTGCATAAACGGGACTGACGGAAACGCTTTCACTTTCCCTTCGATGGACGATACTACAGAATTATCGTCAGAAAGAGCGCAGGGCTCGGTCTGGGTCCCTGTACTGCTGTTTGTGCCGCTCATGCTCGTTGATGAATCACCTCCTCTGAATCTTTCAAAGCATCTCTTATTCTCAGTGCTATCTTCAGAGACAGACGTACCGGTACTGCAAGCATCGGTGTGCTCGTTGACCAACGCCTTCGTCGGGAAGATTGTGTTTACAGAGCCGCCAATGGACTTCACTTTAGGTTCAGAGCAGCTGTGGGAAGCTGTATTTCCGACATTGCCAATACCATGCACTCTATCAGGTTGTGTTATAACCTCTTTAGATGTTGTAACGGTAGGTCCAGAGACACGTAGTAATGGTTGGTTTGTCGTCGTCGTCGTCGACTGAACCGCCTCTTTGCACGGAAGGTCTAATTCTCGCCCTGAAGCATCTGTGTGACATGAAACGATGTTGTTATAACTTTTCAAATTTAACAATCTGAGAAAACAACAAAATCGTACCAGTTTGGAGAATCAATTGACTCACTCATTCTCTATGAGATCTTCTGTAATGAGACCGCATGCCTATGGTGTTTTGCTCAAAACTTCACTGCAAAAACTCAGATGTTATTGCGAATGTTTCTGGGTTTTTGTTTCGTACCATGAGAGGCGTCAAAAACCTCCAGAGCCTTCAAAACGTATTCATCGCTTCCACCGAGCGGAAGAATAACGTCATCGTCGAACACGTCACACCAGATAAAGGCTCCCTTGTAGCTCCTATATCAATATTAATCAATGGCATCTGGTTTAGCCCGAAGATTAAAGAATGTTGCGATTATCATCTGGAAGTACACATTTTTTGAAAGCCACTTACATCGAAAACAAGCCTCAGCCACCAGAATCAAAGAAGCAAAGAGCAATTTCAATGCAGTAAGATATTTCGGTCAACTGCGTTGGTGACTGTGGAGCGTGTGCGAACTTCGACAAAAAGCCACTCCGGTCGCATTGTTTCTGAAATTTAATCAGAATGGAAGACCGACAGTTACTCTGCTAAAAAAATTGTGAGAGAATTCA
The DNA here is from genome assembly GCA_963920765.1 of Ulota crispa. Lineage (NCBI taxonomy): Eukaryota > Viridiplantae > Streptophyta > Bryopsida > Orthotrichales > Orthotrichaceae > Ulota > Ulota crispa. The sequence goes on along the minus strand of OY987244.1, from coordinate 16,451,937 downwards.
CCTTTTGTAAGACCAAGCATACGAATCCGGCATGCCTCTTCCCCTGAGCGCGGTTAATCTGGATTTTACATCTGTCCAGGTACACAATCGATTAGAAAAGAAAACAGTTTTCCAACAGTACACCCAGTATCTTATGAAGCCACAGTCCAGGATAATGAAATGCAATTCTTCAACCTTAAAATATCAAATGCATTTGACCTTAGAGGCGAAGTCTAGTCTAGCGAATGCAATGTAAACGAGAAGTGTCAAGACAGTAGATGCAGCTAAAATCAGAAAGGCCACTAGCGAAAGATCGAAGTTAGAAGCGATACGACAGGCAAGGCATACCTCTCAGCGTAGGGGATTGTTGGTGCGAGGGATATTGCACTTGGATCATGTGCGGATGATCAGATTGCTCGGTCCCCTGGCTAAGCAGGTACATTACTTCAATTTTGTGGTAGAACTCTGCCGGCGATTCCATGGTGCAATATCTATGGAGGGCAACTGGTTCGGGAACTAGCTTTCTTCTGATGCATAGAGGTTTGCAATGATCCGTTCAATTCAGAACATCATCAAAAAGCGGTCCGAAATCAATCGATTGGACTTAAAGAAATAATTTGTTACAGTTTACTCGCTAGGGCGCTCGCAGGGATTGTGTCCAGATTTCGAAACTGATAGAAACACCAGAAACAAGCAAATTGTCGTGTACTTGAGATTAGGTCACTACGTATGTCCAGTGGGAGAATTCTGAGATAAGCTCTCGCAAAATTTCTATGAGAATTCGGACTAGTGTTTCCTTGTAGAGAGACGTAAGCAGCAGCAGCTCCGTTTACAGCTCCCACTCGTGCGACCAGGTTAGAATAAGCCAGAGCGTCTACACATGTTGTGACTTCAATGAGCATCTCGGAACTCGCAAACGGTCAGCTCATTAGCAGCCACCTAACTTAACCCTGGAAACTGTTCACCCTCCTCACGAAGGCAGACGCAGCAGCCAGGCCAATGCTTACAACATGTACATGTACATGCAAAGGCCACTAGACGTTCTGATATTGCAAATCCCACAGTTGAAACGCAGAAACTGCCTGCAGGTCACCGGCAACAAGCTGGCATGCAGTGCAGTGCTGCCGCTGGACCGCAGTATCAACAACTGGAAGCGTGAGAGTCTAAGATTCCGTCAGGCAGAGCTACGGTAAAAAGGTCGACAGCTCTCACAGCAGGCCGCATCCAACAAGTACAACGGCGGCTCCTCCTAGCCTGACCACAACCGATCCTCACAGCAATCTCAGTTTCGACGCCCCCGCCATTGTCAGCTTACGCAATTTTCCCGCCTCTGTTGCACCTTCCATACGCTCTAACGACCAGACAATGCCACCGATTTCCACGAAATCTCAAATCAAGCAAGCACAACGACGGCCCGTCGGTTCTAGTAATGCAACTAAGTTACTCTATATCCTTCTTGTGATGCAACTACTCTATATGCTTAGAGTCTGACAAGAACTAGTAAGCTATGCTAATTCAAAATGAAAGATCTTAGTTGAAGCGGGAGCAGTGAAGCACACAAGAAAAGAGGAGAAGAACTGGCTTAAGTTAGCAACAAGAGCCAGCCGCAAAGCGCCAAACAAGTAAGCTCAACGAAGTGAGCAGGGAGGAGTGGAGGACGGCGGTGACAAATGGGAATAGAAGGCGCAGGGGCACGAGCAGGAGCGCCGGAAGTGAGTAAAGATGCGCCATCATGGCAAACTGCAGGTATCATTTAATGATGGACTTTGAAAAATGGAACTGAACTCGACCTCTGCCATACTAGTCTTCATTTCTCCATTCAAAGTGTACTCCTCTGGCGCTCTTTAACTTTTAGCTTACCTCCTCTTCAAAGCTGCTGCCTCTGCAGCAACTCTGAATTATGCCGTAATCAAAGTAAGTTTACGCTGCTGTAAGTTGAAATGCCAAGGTGCCAACCAATTCAAAGCAGAGCTTCTTCAGAAAGGTGTTGCATGAAGAAGATGGGTAAAGGATGTTGCCTACCAAAATTGTTGTTTGTATTTGTATGAGAACCATTTAGTACTTAAAAAAATGACTTTATGATAAATGTCAAAAATTTCCCAAAGAATCCTAGTTGACAAGTAGTACGTCTATGACTTGGTTTGAAACTTACAACTCCAATGGGGTTCATATACTATCCAAACATCCCATCCATATACAACTTGAGAGTCCATATACAAAACATCAATATCCTTTACGGGCTTAAGTTAAGCTTGCATGGCATTTGTCTAGACAAGCCCGATATGGCCTGGAAGACAATTTTGATAAGGTGGAAGCCACCCATATACAATAGCTTAAGCAATTTTGTAGTAAACTACAAAGAGTTTGAGGCAAAAAATATTATTCTCATGTAGGAAAATCAAAAATATTGGGATTGCAAATCTTTCATAATTTTATTTGCAAAATTGAAATTGTTGTGAAGTCTAGGAGTCAAAAAGTGTTCTGCACCCATTGCCAATGTCTAGATGTATGCAATTCCAATACTAGCCAAACTACTTTCAACTCATTACTTCCTACCTCACTTTGGGACATGTAGCATGACTTAAGTAGCCCCAATTTTGAAAAGGACAGCATAACGCATTCCAAAGCACCTATCCTTGCTCATGGTGGAGATAGCACACCCTACTAATTGGAAATGGGGCGGTGGTGGCAATGGGTGCTTCCACAGGAAGTCAATCTTGATATAGCTAGAAAGACAATTTTGACACAGCCAAGAATTTTCTTACAAAATTTGGAGTGTAAGGCAAAAGCATCCATTTCCACAAAAGCTTCATACCCAACAAGTACGGTGTGCTATTTCCACCGTGATCAAGGATAGGTGCTTTGGAATGCGTTTTGCTATCCTTTCCAAGGTTGGGGCCACTGAAGTCATCCCACATGTCCCAAATTGAGGTAGAAAGTAATAAGCTTAAAGTAGTTTGGCTATTATTGGAACTGCATACATTTAGACATTGGCAATGGGTCCAAAATACTTTTTGACTTCCAAAATTCATACTAATTTTAGTTTTGCAAATAAAATTATGAAAAATTTGCAATCCCAATATTTCTTATCTTCCTTCATGGGAACATTTTATTTTGAGGTCTTTATAGTTTTTTTGCAAAATTGCTTAAGTTGTCGCATATGGGTGCCTTCCATCTTAGCTAAAGAAGTTATTCAATTACTACACCCCGCACTAATAATGTTAAATTGCACTACAATTTAAGAAATATGTAAATTTGTGAGACACATTAATGAACTAGTAGTTCACACATGTTTAAGTTTATTCAAGATAATGTGGGGAATTGCTAAAGTCACACCCAAAATTGCTAATGCCTCACCCCGTGAGCATGTAATTTGAGAATTTTTTTATTCAAGTGTCCACCATTCATTCAATCACAGCATTACCACCTCCTTGAAAGAAAAAAGAACTAATACAAATCTTTATTGAACTTTTATTGTACCATTGCTATTTTTCTAATGTATTTTTGTTTTAAGTAGTTCAAAGTCCTATAATCTTAGTTTCAAATTCAAATACCTTCAATTTTTTTGAATATAGCCTTAGAATGATAGAGATGCAACAAATTTTTTTATCCAAATATAAAAAAAATAGCATTAATTTCTCACATTTCATGCTCAAAACACATCTTGGGGGTGTGGAGTTAGCAATTTTGGGTGTGGCTTTAGCAATTCCCTATATTGTGATCCATAGTATTTAAATATTGTCTCAAATACTATGAATCTGAAGGTCAAAATTCAAAGAGATTTTGCAAGCACATAGCTTAAGTAAATAGGGTGTGAAGAATGTTGCATTATGGAGGTTTTGTCATCAAGTTGTTATTGTAAGGGTGGTGAAAAGTTGTAGCCAAAACCTTACTTGGAGAATAAGATTAAGAGGTATGTTACATTTGTTGCCTTTTCATACTAATTATGAAATATTTACCTGAATGAGTATGTAAATGGATCTCATATTATTCAAAGTCTTGCACTAGTTAAATTGACGAGTGTAGTGTGCTAACCACTATTGTGTCTCTTTCAAATTTAAAGAAAGATAGATTGAAGATGGTTGAGTATATGAGTTTTTTTGAGATTACCTCACAAAATGTTTTTCCAAATAAAAGAAGTCACATATTTAAGTTTATGTTTTCTTCTTAAAAGGGAAGGAGTTAATTGAAGCTCTTTTTACTATTCTAAAAGTTTGTGCAATATAATGTTTTTTTTGTGTTTATTGTCATATTCTTTAACAACTTTGTATTCTAGATTTCATACTACGTACAATAAGTTGTGTATCAATTCTTTATCACTTTGGTTTGATCACCTACAATCAAGCACATTTCTTTTGATAACCGTATGAGGATTGATTGTGCACTAACATTTCTAAATGTGTTCTAATAATAGAGAAATTTAAGAATTGAACAATACATTTTCATTTGTAATTGATTTGTAGGGACTTAGCCTCATCCTTACGTTTCCCAATCATGCATAAACTACCTGTAGTTCTTCGATTATTTCCAACATATTTTCCATTGCAAACGGCTCTGAGGTTGTCGAAGCCATCTTCAATTTTGAATGATTACTAATAAACCAGTGAAGATCATGACGTAAATTTGTGTTTATAACACTTTGAGGCAATGAGCAAGGAAATCATAAAAACAATATTAGTCAACTACAGTGTTAAAAAAACCAAGTTGAGATTTAAATCAACTGGATGCAAGCCGGATAAATTTTGGGAAAACGGTTAATTATAATATAAGTATGTTGGCAATATCCAACACATTAAAAAATCATTTGAAAACAAGAAATGTTGAATTTTGATTGAGGAAGCTCAAAATCTCCCCAAACACCGCTTTGAAGAATTGAAGGGTACAAGTGATCATTTGAATTCTTCATAAAAAGGGTTTACAAGTGTGGCCAAGTTGAGCAAAACACTACACAAAAATTTGTTTATTGATTTTCTTCAATGAAAACACTATATCACAAAACATGATTTCTTTTCTCTCCATTTAGAATGTCGGTTTATACAATAAGCTAACAATGTACAAGACATTGGGTTGAGCCACATAGCCGCAAGTTGATTGTTTGACAAAATTGGTGGTAGCATTCCAATTTCATCCTCACCAATGAACTTGTGTTAGGGTCTTTGATCCCAAGAACATATGCAACTTGCAAAATTCATGGGGATTATGGGACATAACCCTTGAACTCATGTTCAACCAAATTGCACCAATTTTTGGTGTGCTTTGGGTGACCAATGATCGCAAATTTGATATTTTATGTAATTGGTCACCCAAAGTGTCCCACAAAATGACATGATTTCATTGGACATGAGCTCAATGATTATCTCTTATAAACCTTAATGAATATTGCAAGTTGCTTTTGTCCTAGGATCACAAAACCTAAAAACCTCCATGAACTCTCCAATTGGAGATGGTATGCAACTAATTTTGATCAATAACCCACTCACTACTTTGCAACCCAATAAAAATCTACTACATACTTGGCTAAAGTTGCTAATCACCTTCGCAAAATGTGCTCAAACTTTAAACTTAACATTAAATACAATTATCTCTAAACTAATCAAAGCTCAAAAATCATAATAAAACCTTAGAAAATTTAGAAATACATGCAAAACATATGAAGATCTCCTAATGCTTTGCCTATATCTTCAAACATTTCTCAGTATTTTGCCTATATCTTTCAAAAATTTCCCATGTTTTGCCAATTCATGAAGAAATCTCTTAATTTTTTGCATAGTTCAAATTGACATTAACACCTCAAAAAATATACTCTAAATTACATGAATGATTCAAAATTAGTCAAACACGTCAACATAAACTTATACATGTACACATATTTTTTTGTAGCTATGAACAAAGTTTGGTACCCAGTGCCTATTCAGCAAATAGTTGTTCAGACCGAAAAACTGTCATTTAACAGAAGTTTTTGAAGGAGGGAAAAAAAGGAGAAAATAAGAACTTATGAGGAGGCGCAGGGCATACTTAATGAGAAATTAACAGTTTACCTGATAGTTTAAACTAGGCAATGGGTTTCAACTCCACCTTCAGTTGCTATAACTAAGATTTCAAAACCAATTCAAAATGGGGTTTGCTTGCATTAATGGAACTCTGTTACGGGGGGGCATTACTACACTAGGCCGCTTCTACCCATGGATTTCACTTGTTATTAATTAGCCAAGTTAGTTAGATTTTATTAATGTGATGACTTGGTAGGACTTGGGAGCACTTGGCAAACATTTAAGCTTACCGAAGCTTACTTTCAAAGTTTGCCAACCGTCTTCAATCTTCATTGTGGGGTGATCTAAAATGGGTTTGTTGAAGTTATGACCCTATTTAAATTGAAGATCAAGGCAAAATTAAGGAAGGTCATAAGCATTATTATGCCACGGTGGCATGGTCTTGTTGGAGCAACGTGTGGGGCTGGTCTGGAAGATCACTGGTAAGTAAGTAAGGGGGCAGTTCACCCTACATCCCACGTCCCACAAAAATATGAGAATCTGATTGATGTACGACTTAGCCAAATATTAGGACTTGGGACTCGGCCCATGTCTTGTTTCATTACATTTTGCATATATGGTAAGTTAGGAGGTTTGAATTTGGACCATGTTCTAATTGCGTTCCCTATCCAAGAATGAGTGACGTTTTTTCCAATATTTATTACTGTTATTGATGAGTTGGGTGGGTTTAAATAATTGGTAAACCCACTTAACCCATCAATAACAACAATAAATATTTGAAGGGACATATCACTGATTCCTATTTCAAGAACGCAATTAGAACATATTCCAAATTTGAACCTCCTACTTTTAATACTTTTTGAAAATTTTAACACCAAAAAAGATGAGATTTCACTCAAGGTTTGAATCACCCATTTTACTAAACTCACCTTTCAACTCAAGTCCCACCAATATTTTTACACAAATATTCATGACTTTCTTTAGTAAGCTTTACTCATTTTTACTCTTAATAACCCAAAAGGCTAGAATCCCACGTTGAGGTGGGACTTTCATACATGAAACGTGAGATGTAACTTAGTACAAACAGCCCCTAAATATATGCTCCTCACAAGAATGTATAATGTATTCTTCAATAATTGGTGGTTTTTTTTGTCTCCAATTTTAATCCTTCTGTTTTTTCTTTTTTCTTCAAAACCATGGGACAATTCATATGGGCATAAAAAGGAGAACTTCCTTTGGACTTGCAAAATCTGTAAGGGAAAATGAGTCATATATACTAGCCGTACAAATTGTCTTTGTTCCCTTTTTTTTCTGTGATGGCTGGGCCGCACCGAAGTAAAATGTTATTCCTTGAGGGTGTAGTGAGAGGTAGCAGTGGAAAATTATGTGCAAACAAATGATAAGGTATATAAAAATTATTTAAGATAAAAATTATAATTTGGTTATTTATACTATAGGGTACAAAAATATCATGAGATGTTTTCAAACTACTATAGGGTATAGAAAAATAAATGCAATTAGAAAATAATCAAACCTAGGATACCTCCATTTCATTCTTTTTTTGGGCCAAAAGTATTAAATATTGCTATCTTATGAATGGCATATTCAAAGTGTTCAATAACACTACAAGGAAACCATGGTCAAATTTACAAAAAGTTGACAAAGATTTTGACCTAATCTACAGTATATTGTAGATGAAGTCACAATCTTTGTTAACTTTTTGTAGATTTGACCATGATTTCCTTGTAGTGTAATTTTATAAACTTTACTAAATTTCTACAATAGACGTTGATTGGTTTTAGAGGGCTGTCATTTAATTTTGGAAATTTGTGGTTCATGCTCCGAGCCCTTTGTTTGTTGTCTAGTTGTTTCTCACATCTTATTTTGCATACTATGAAGACATGTACATTGAATCAAACAATGCAGGTTAAAGTAAAGTTAATATAAAAAAGCAATCTGTATATCATTCTTATTAATCATGTAAAAAGGACCTAAACCTAAAGTTCAATTTATAACATTCAATATTATGGTACCTTCCTAGTAAAAGAGCGTCACTGACAATTTTCATGGAAGATTCAATAGTTGTATTTGAGTACACTTTTTTGCTAAGTTATAGTTGAAACTTGAAAGTAGTCAATAGTTGGGAAAAAAAATAGTTTGAACTGAATGTCTGTCAAAAATTGTAGTAGAATTTTTGTTTGATCTAATTTACCATATCATTTATTCATATCAATCTAGAATTATAAGTAATGTAAGCCCCTTCTGTAATAACTCAAAGTAGGAAATTACATAATGATAGCGTGTTTTAAAATATTAAAAAAAAAACTAATACCCCCTAAAAAATACTTGATGATTGCACATATCCCCTTATTTTTTACACACTGACCCCTGAGTGTTATTCCAAGACAGTGTCTTGTGAAAAGAAAGTAACTGCACTCTTCTTTGTGTAATAGTAGATCACCGGACCCCTTGGTTTTTTAAGCTCATGTTAGATGTTCCAATTGAAATTAGAGATTTTGAGTTTTCAGAAACTCTTGTCTTCAAACTTTTGTCCGTAAATGGTGGAAATATTATCTTTATTAAAACAACAAATGGAGCTTAGAACAAAAACCGTAATATCCATTAATTTGGGAAAAAAACCCGATTTTGGGACTTCTGAATTCTTCATTTTGAAAGCTTTTTTGGTGGTTTAGAATGCATTTGATGATGATTTCTTCAAGACCTTACATTAATGATGAAATATCGTGAAGGAATTATCACAAAACTTACTTTAAATCACCAAAATATTTTCACAAATGCAAAATTAAATATCCTAAAATAAATTTTGGAGTTTTTTTTCCAAACTAAAAAATATTGTGATAAAAGTGATTATCCCCCAATACTCAAAAGGCACATTTTACTTCTTCATACACATGTTCCAAGCCGGGTGCTCTCGCTTATGTAGCTCTTGCATGAGATGTGCAAAAAGATAAGGAAGCGTTGCCCATTTTTTTGCAAATGCATATTCTAATTTATGTCTATATGCAAGGTCTGTTAAAAATTGAGCATGAAGCGCCACGTGGCCATATTAGATTGAATGGTTGCTAGCCACGCTTTACATAAAGTCCTTGCTCAAATCTTGATGTTTCTTCTTTGTGTGTCTCCCGCACATCTCCAACCAAAGAAACCAAGTCAGAAAAGTAGTTCCAAGGTTGTCCCTTATAAAGGAAGAGAGGATTTTGTCATCATTAAAATCGATGTCAAATTTTGTACAAAATCATGTTAATATCCCTTTATTACTTTCATATTTAAAATCTTGATTATTATAAACCTCTAATGTCATCAAATTGTAAGATTGGGACCAAGAATATCGGTTTTTGTTGTATTTTTAGCAAAAATTGAATTTGGCATAGATCTTTGCTCTTAATGTACAGGAGATAAGCTAGCATTGGCAAGGATGGATGACCTTGAAAGAAATGCCATGCGGTTCTTTTGTGCAAGTATTGTAAAGCTACAAGCTTGGGCAACTAGGCAAAGCAAGCCGGGTTTTGTGGTGCCACATTTTCAAGGGCAAAGATATGTATTGTCACTTAACCCCTAAAGGACCAAAGTCCCCTTAGGGGACAAATGGGATTTTGGACATGTACCTATGGTTAATTTAATTTTTGTGATTTTTTGAAACTTTTATTAAAGGTGCAGAATTCAAAGATCTACATGGGCATCTAATTTTTTTTCATTCCGACATTTGATGAAGAAGTTATGCATGAATTTATGAAAAATGGTGTTCGTGGGGCAGCCAAAAACTTCTTTAAAAATTTCATTTTTTTCAAATAAAAATCTAAAATAGGTTCTTTAGACTTATATAGGCGTGGGGAGCTTTGAATCATTCAATTTTGACTGATGAGATGAGAGTTATGAGGAGTTTTTGTTTGCGGGCAGTTTTAGATTCTCTACTCTAAAATAAACTTTGAAAGTCCTTTATTTTACTCAATTTTCAATGTTTTGAAAAAGAACCAAAACCAAAGGATGTAGATTGTTTATCACAACACTATTAACATTGGAAATTGCATTTTTCATTTTTAGAATTAAATTCTTAACAATTTAGTGTTTTGACTCATTCTCTACTTCTTTTTACTTACTATTTTTTCCCATGTGTTGTATAGTTCCAATTGATTTGAAAATTCTCCCATGTGTACCTAACTTGGTCTCCTACATGGGAAAAATAAACCTCAACTTTGTGTAGAGTAGTTTTTTGATCTAAGAGTGGTCAAAGCCTTCTGAAATTTCTGGGCAGCAGCAAAAAAAACTCATTTCCGCAATTCAGATGTAAATATCTCACTCATTTTTGCGTAGATTGAGCTAAATTTTTTACCATGTGTACCTCTTATAGTCTATTGTAAGATCTTATAGTTGAATTCTTGTAAAAACTTTTTTTCTTACCATTGTACTTGCTTCCCCAAAAGTGGTAGTTTTTTATGTTTTTCATAAAAAAAATGACTTGGTCCTTTAGGGGTTAATCCTAATATTTTTTCTTTGAATACTTGTCAATAGTTTATTACAATAATCAGTGAATATCTTACTTTGTTGAAAAATGCTTAACAAAAATTTACCATGTTTGAAATTTTAGGGGCTGAAATATCCACCAATTTATTTGTTTTAAAAGTAAGAACATTATATAATAGGAACCATTGGCAACATCTTGAGGTCCTTAATTTGGTACTACATGAAGATTTTAATAGAAGTTTCTATTTAATTTGTGTTTTTAACTTCTTATAAATTTGTCCTAAATTCATATTGAGTTATCACAAATGACACATTATATTCCAATGTGCAAGGAGATTTTGAGCTTCTTTGGCAGAAAAAAAAAAAAAAAAAAAAAAACCATTTCTCATTTCCAACAAAAAGAAATTAGTGTATGCACCTGATATTGCCTGTATACTAATAGTGTAAGGTAGTAAGCTTGAAAACCGCCCATCTAAGGGCTCATCCCTCTTTTTCATGGTCTTCTGTGGATGGAAGGATTTTTAGTTCATTTTTCAGACAAAGAGAAATAGATGCTGAATGCAACACAAGTTGTTTCATATTTTTTGAAGCATTTTTGAGTTACTTATGAATTCTCAAAGTGCATGTGTCATAGGTACCTATTAATAACTTTAAACCTTCCAAGAACCGTTCACTTGTAAGTTGTGAAGAGATTTGAGGAAGCAAGGAGAATGATTGGTTCTTGCAATTAAAAACAAATTTTCTTCCATGCATTCAATGAGTTGTAAGAGACTGATGTAAGAACCACCAGTGCACCATTTCACAACAAGCTACTGGATGGTTCAAAATGAGTGAACGGTTTTCGAGCGTACTACCTTAAATAGAAGATATCAAAAAAATTGTGAGTTTTATCCAATTAACTTTGATTTTAATTAATTTCTTGGAAATTTCACTTAACTAACATTCTAATATTTTCCGGATCTCCGCACACATTGTTCTACCAATGTTTCATCCATTTCAATAATAAAAGAAGGTTCTAATTTCATGATTTTAGCATACAAATATAAAGTTAAAAATATTACTTTTGAGCTCAATATTAGTCTTTAATTTCATATAACTTTAAAAAGCCATTTTTTGTCGGTAAAATTTGAGTTCTTTATTCACATAAACAATGATACTAATTTATTTGTATAGATTCAATACATTTCAATTAATAGGATGAAGATTCCATGGAATATTCTTCAACAAAACAAGGATTACTCCTTAAGTGGCTCCAATCAACTTATGTAGTCCTATTAGTCGATTTCTAGTTCAACAAATTTCTTAGTTGGTTCTCAGTTATTTGCTTTATAATTCCAGGCGGTTATTTGGTCATTTTCATTGCCTAACCTTTTGTTAGGTGGTGATTCCTTTTTCAAAATATATATGGAGTTATGCTTGGAAGGACAATTGGTTTACTAGTATGGAGAAAAATATGGAGGAAAGATTTAAGAAAGAAACCGTATTCAAAAAGTATCACTCTTTCTCAAAAGATACTTAGTATGAAATAATTGTTATATGCCCCAATAATGCTAACGTACTTTCTCCAAATCTTTTTTGTTTGATGAACTTCTTTAAGTGTTTGATATTTGTAAAGGGTTCTTACCCTAAAGATTTATTAGTGACATGTTGTACCTTGTTTAAATGACATCACTTTTCAATATTCATAATTACCATTTTATGTAATCATGCAATAACTACGTAGGATATGAGTGAAGGTATAATATCTGTTTCTTTTCAAATAGAAGAACTGGCAAACGAAAAAAATTCAAACAAAATTCAGAATTTAGTTAGGACACTCGCAATTTTTAAAGATCTTTAATATTGGAAAAAGGCAATTATACATTTATGTGTTATTTGCAAATATTTCCTTAGTTTGTTTCTAAATTCACTTTAGCATCATAGATTGATGTTGGATGCAATAAAATAAAATTAGAAGTTGTGAACATGTTTGTGTCCCAAGTATTGCCCAGAATTCAAAGATAAACCTCATTGGTTGTGATTGTATAGTTAACCCTCCAAAGACTGTAGTTTGGTAAAACTTCTAAGGTACCTAATCTAATTATGAGTAGCTGTGTTGTTCTCATTTAGGGTCCAAATTTCTACAGACTCATGTTAGAATGAAAATTTCAAAATTTCAAAAACTTGTGTTGGAACAAAGATTCCAAAGATTCTAAAAACTTGTGTAATAATGAAGATTCCAAGGTCCCAAAAACTCATGTTAGAATGTAAATTCCAAGATTTCAAAATTTGTGTGAAAATGAAGATTCCAAGATTCCAACATGTTAGAATGAACATTCTTTCATCAAAAGCATTTGAAATATTGTGTGTTTCACAAAATTATAAATATTGAATGATGTTGTAACAAATCTTATCTATAAGGTAGGAACACCCATCCTCGTGAGGGTCCCCATAACCATCAATTTTGAAATCTTGAAAAATCTGTGGAAGTAAATAGATGTAATGACAAGGATATACAACATGTGAACATGAAACCTTGATGTTAATTATGGGTGCAATGGCAGTTTGCTTTTTAAAATTCACAACTTATTCTCACAATATCCAAATAATACATTTGAGAGCGCAAACTCATTATTTTATTGTTGCTAATAGGATCCTATAATTTACTAGATGTTTATTTATAATCATCATGTTCAAAACCTCACGCTTATGGGTGTTCCTACCTTACATAAAATCTGTTAAAGTTGTTAGCAAAGTTTTATGTGATGGTTATGATCAATCATGGTATACCCGATTGAGTTTTTTTTTTCATTATTGTTTCATAGAAAAAAATTAAAAAAGTGATACGTGTTGTGTTTTTATCAAAAAACGACTTTACCCCTGAAGTTCTTTTACTATGTTTCAGCAAATTTTTAAAAAAAATAGTTGTTTCAATAGGAAACGTAAATAAAAAAAATTGATATGAAATCATGATAAAATTCACCGTAGGATCTAGTAATAGATCTAGGGAACTACTATTGGGACACCCTAAATTGCTAACGGGACACCTCTTGTGAGCATGAAATGTGATTTTTAATGCTAATTTTTATTTGGATCAAAACATTTATTTCACCTTTATTATTGTAAGGCTATATTTATATAAAAAAAGGTGTGCTTAAATTTGAAATTAAAAATATAGGACTTATGAGTTACTTAAAGCATAAATCCATCAAAAAATAGTACTGGTGCAATAATATTTCAGTAAAAACTTGTATTTTTCTTGTTTCCCTTCAAGAAGGTGGTATTGCCGTGATTGAGTGAATGATGGACCACTTGAATAAATAAAAAACATCACCAAATTATCACAGTTCCTGCTCACAAGGAGTGTCCCGTTAGCAATTTAGAGTGTTGTTGTAGTAATTCCCTAGATTTATTCATTATGATGTGGTAAAAAGGTGAGAGATATTTATTGCACATATTGTGAGACTAGGGTTTAAAATGAGAAATAGTTTTTTTGTGATATTCAAATTGTGGACAACTTTAATTTGGAGAGGCTTTTCCACTAGCTATATTCACTCTTTTGCATGAAATCCTTTGAATTGATGCTTGCAATAATGGCCATATGTTCAAAAAAATTCATAACATTTTGATTTGCACAACACATACAAAAAATTTAGAATACAAAACTAGCTTTCTCATACTAAGCTGATTTTTCAAAAAAATTTAACTTCCACATACAATGATCTTTTCAAAATGTGGAAGGTGGAGCTTTTGATTTTGGCTAGCCTTAGATGAAAAAAAAAGAAGGAAATTGGCCAACAATTGTGGCTTTGACAAGCTTGATCAATATAAGGCCACTTCATACAAAGAAAAGGAGAGGATAATAAGCAAACCTATTGTCTTCATGGAATGAGGTTGGATCAAGGCTTGACAAAGAAATATCTCTACCCCTCAACCTTTGGGCAAGATCCCAAAAGTTTAGTTGTAGTGTAAATAATTATGCCCATCTTACCAAGTGAGCAAGCAGGGTTACGTTTTCCATTATAACGTTTTTTTTCAAATCAAAATGATTTGAAAATTGTTGCAGTGGAAAGCTACTCCTCAATTCACATCCTCTAAATATTTTGTGAAAATGTATTTATTATTTTATAAGTACTAGCCTGCTATGTTGCCACAAAAAACAAAACAAAACAATGTTTGGTCTTTAAGAGGTTAAATGCACTAATATATTCTATCAACTAGAAAATTCATGAAACGATTCGTATATTTGTATATCTACAACAGAATTACAATGTTATGAAAAAGGATTTCAATCTGAAATCAGTCCAATTTTAAAACATTATAATAGGGTGGAACTTTTTTTGGTTAGCCGTTAAAGGTTTGAAAGTGCATGTCAGGTTAAATAGGCTTTGAAGAGGTGATTCTCATACTGAGTATGAAACGGGAAGTGAGATTAGTACTCCCTCTGTCCCAATATAAAGCTCCAAAAATTTTTTTCCATGAGGGATTAACTATATTTTTAGTCATTATGCTAGTGACAAATGCACTCTAGAATCAATGTACCACCTACCAAATATTTGCAAAATTGCAAGTTTTTATGTTGCTGCTTAGACACCTAGTTTCCATGTAAATAGTACCATATTTATGCATTGTTTGTGAAGACTACCAACTCCTCATTATTTTAGTCTTTATTATGATGACACATGCATTCTAGAATCAATGTACCACCTACCAAATATCTGCAAAATTGCAAGTTTTTATGTTGCTGTTTAGACACCTAGTTTCCATGTAAATAGTACCATATTTGTGCATTGTTTGTGAAGACTGCCGACTCCTCATTATTTCAGTCTTTATTATGATGACACATGCATTCTAGAATCAATATATCATCTTCCAAATGTGCACAAAATTTCTAACTTTGATCTTGACGTTTGGGCACCCAAATTCCATGCAAAAAGTACCATATTTATACATGTTGCTAGCTCCTCATTATTGATGATTTAAAGATTAGTAACAACAATGGTACCTCATATGGGCAAGGCCAAGCTTGTTAGGGGAGGAATGCTCTTTAATTGCTTAACTTGCCCCCATGAGATCATTGGACATGAAATTAGCAAAAGGGAGCTTTTTAGTGGGACAAGAACTATGCCTAATATGGAACTTTATATTGGGACAGAGGGAGTACTTATTTCTTTTTTCAGTTTTGAGTATTTATTAATCCTTTAAGGATGGCAAGAAATTTATGGAACTTTATATTGGGACAGAGGGAGTACTTATTTCTTTTTTCAGTTTTGAGTATTTATTAATCCTTCAAGGATGACAAGAAATTTCTACGAATGTAGTATGCTATGAGTATAATCAAACTGACATGTTGTCAAGCGGTATGAAAACATACTTCAAAATACAAAACATAAAAAAAAAACATGAAGAAAAGGGGGACATGAGATTCGAGCATGGATTGGGCCAATGAATTTCTGACAAAATTACATACCACACCAACAATTTAGTAAGAGGCCTCTAAGTAAGTTACAACTAATTGACTAACATTCAGTTATTTCATTCTCTTTCTTCTTTCTTGTATCTTCCACAGTATCAGAAGATACTCTGTCGTCAAGTAAGATTTCACAGTGGTAAATTTACCTGGTTAAGACTCAGAAGTGTCTCTAGTGAAACCTTATTATCTGACAATCCTCTCTGTAAATCTCTGACTAAATGTGATAGACTGCGATCGGATTATTATACGTACTTCAAGTGCGCTGTCTGGGCTGTATCTGATCGTTTCAGTCGGTGCTGCAATGATACCTCTAAGTAGCGGTGATAAAAACAATGTCAGCAATTTGTAGTAGGAAATACCGAAGGAAATTCAATCGGTGAATCAAGACTGCCCACTCACACAATCAAGTTACGAAAGATGACCCAAGGATGCTGTGCATTCAATCTTGAAACGGCACTACTCTTGCTGGCATTTGTGTACAGAAACCTTGGACCACCTCTCAATCATAATGGCCACTTCTGCACTGTGGTTGAGGAATGGAGTGGAATTGAAAATTCTTGACGAAGATGTAAGGAAAGGCTGGTGCCAAGTTATGTGAAAATTAACCGAAAGGAACTTCCTACTAGAGGAATGGGTGCATGGCGCAGTTGTGGCAAGAGAAAAACGGTGATGGAACTAACTTAGCTGGCTCCCCTTGAAGAAATGTTGGGTGCCAAGAGCTTGCCTGTGACGCCATACAGGTCGATGGAGTACTGCACCAACCTGTTGCGGACGTCAGGGAGACGAATGCAGCCACCACATAAAAGAAACTGAAAATTGCCGTTGAGAGTCTTCCTCACGAAGAACTCTCCCACCTTGCCGCATGCTCGGCATGCGTGTCTGTAGTACAGAGACCTCCACTGCACAACAGAACCAGAATTCACAATTATGTGATAAGGATCAATGTGAACATGGCGTAGAGGAAGTGGAACCATCCGAAAAACTTACTTAGCAAGCTTGTGATTGATTCTCGAGTTATGAAGTTTCATCGTGCGAGCAAGAAGGGCTAAAGACTTTTCTATGTTTTAGAATTTGGTTCGAAAATTGTGTAGTAGAATCGGGAAGTGTGAGTCAAGATTACATACCGGGAAAGCTGGAGTGGCACCTCGAGGAAGACGAGGCAAGGACCATCCTTTCCGGTGACATTCTTCTCTGAAAGCTGATTCGCAGAGTTTTGACCATGATCTACATACCTGCAAAAAGAGCACCATACTGGCGTTCAATTCAAATCCATGTCCGCACTGCAGCTTGAATTTTTACCAAGTTTTTCATGTGAACGAAAATTCAGAAAAAAAAGGAAGTGCGCACTCGTGCAGCTTGAAGAAGATTGGCAGGTGGAAGCTTCTCAAGAATGCTCTGCAGCAAATCCTCTTCCCCACGCTCAGTGAGACGCTGCAAGACAGGGCGGTATGCAGGATCGTGGAATCGTTTACTCGAGGGACTGGCGACGTCGCTTCCAAGATCTGTTCCAAACAAACCACGGAAATTTTCATTCAAACAAAGGCTCTCGTTATAAATCCAAATTATGAAGGCATCAGTGGAGAATCACTTCGCGTTACGAAATACATTTGTACTACTTAATAATCTGAGGCTATCTCTCATTTATACCTTTGCTTCCAGAATCAGAATCCATTCTTAGTCCTTTAATCCGTTCATCAGCAAGCATTTTAGAGTTATAGCATCCTCCCAGCCACGGCGTGCCTTTGTATAACCAGCATATGTGTTTTTTTTTCCTCTTGAATTTTGACATTTTGCGCCGAACTCTGGCAGGTCTTCCTGTTCGACAACTCAGTAGTGAAGCAGCTCGCTTTTCAAACAAACGAGCGCTTTTCCTTCTTGGAGGCGCTTGTTGGCAGCAGCCACTGCACGTCTTGGTGTCCTTGTCATCTTCCCTGTTTCCCTCTTGTTCTGGTAATAGGAGGTTCAATATGCGTTACGTATATCGGCTGATCTTATACTTTACCCTCAAACTCTCTGCTAAATTGATCTAACTCCCGGATTTTGAACCAGTTCCATTCACAATAATTATTTGGACTATAATCCTGGAAAACAGAGGTGCAAGCTGCAATAGTATTATTCACCTGAAGGATAGAGGGACTTCACCGAAACCAGGAGTGATCGCTTGTTCCTTCTCGACCTCGTCCGAAGCCAATATTGTGGACCTCCTTGTGCGCAATTCAATAATGCTGCACGTTTCTCGAAGAGACGAGCACTTTTCCGGGTTGTTGGCATTGTGGGAGAAGACAATTGCACACTCTTACTACTTGCAGTGGTGCTGACAATTTCGCCAGCAGGTGCCTCTTCCTTTGTCGGCGTTGACCTCACATGATTTTCTTTGAAGATGTTGTAGAGGGAATCGACCGAGACAAAGATTTTTCCACCACTCTTACTGCCACTCCTTGCTCTCAACCAATACTTTGAAGTGCCGGCACTTAATCTTGGCAGGACCATCTTCAAACTTAATTTCACGGGTGGCACAGCTAATTTACTCCATTCAAGGCTTTCGATCATCACAAAGATTTGTAGCAGGAGAAACTGCCAATGCATTCCAAGGCATTTTCAGAACTTTCTCTTGAACAGAACTCTGACTATCGCTTAATCGAAATCACTAAAAAAACACACTTTGCCAAGGTACTTTAGCAGCAGCAAAATCGTGTTTTCGTCACTGGTGAAACAGAACTGTAAAGCAACAACATTGTTTTTTCACTCAAAACGGTCGGTGATTTTCTCCGAAATTAAATCAATATGCAACAAAGGTCTGCACCCATGCCAGTGCTCAGCGGTGAAAAATGCAAAAATCGCTATTTCAATGAACACTTGTTACGACATTGACATGTGAATATGATGACATAATTGACCTGAAGGATTTGTCAAAACGGGCATCTCTCAAGAATGAACTTCAAGAAGCTGCTGCATGAAAAAGAGGAGCGAAGATAATAGTTTGCACCAAAGTTCACAGGGGCTCGTTCTTGGACATACTGTGCCAGCGGTGACAAGCGAAGCTTGAAGCGTGCTCACTAATATCATTTAGTGGTATATACTGTCCGCGGTGAGACGAACAGTTTCGAAAAGTTGAGTCGCAAGAACAAGCCAGGTATTAATCAAGACAGTCTGATTCCATGCTTAAGAAAGGAAAGTTGTCAAAAAGATCATACATATCAACAATCTTTATACTCGATCTGGCCTCAATAATAAGCCAGGACTCAAAAACACAATTAAGAGATAAAAATATATCTACGCGGTTCAATATCGAGGTTGATATCAAAGCTTCCCAGGGTTGCTGTAAGGACTATCTAAGAAAGATAGGCCGTTCGATGAAACATAGGACAACAGGTTTCTTTCGGCTTCTCCTAAACCCTTGCCAATTTCCCCAGGGCGGACTCTAGGCCAGAAAAAGATTTGATAGCCATGTTTATCCCATGGTTTTAGGAACTAAAGCAACCAAGCGCTGACAAAATTGATCAATCAGCGAGCAAACTGTTTTCGTGCACACTCGATAACATCCAGTCTTCACAATGTAACCGTTATGTGCATTCAACAGCACTGGATGAAATATGATAAAGAAAAAGCAGGCGCACACACGGATGCATGGTTCATGACCCTAGGAGTTGCAGTAAATATTCCACATACCGACCAGCCTGAGGGCGCGCATGCAGTATCCCTTCGTGAACCGGCGCACTTTTGCAATATTAATAGCCGACTGATGATTGTTCTTTCTTCACATCGACACTGCACTGCTGCTCCATAAACCTATCTCCATGCTTTTAGTCACTCCTTCGTCACAATCACTCCGTGAAACAAACACGCTCATGTCATTTATGCAACGACCTCGGCTCACATAAAGAGATTTCGAGCGGCCTACATGCCTCGCAATAGTTCACTTAACTCGCGATTGTTTTATTTGCCGTTTCTTGAATGAGCCGAGACGCCAAATAAGTTACGACGCGCAGAGCGATGCAAAAACAGAGTCGCGACTCCAGAGCGCCGATGCACAGCTGGAACGTTGATAACGATTTCTCATCGGCATATAATAATGAAATGTGACCGAGTGTCATGCGTAGTTTTCCACTGCAAGACCGTTCGCAACCGGCTCAATCGGCCAAGAGAAAACAAACTAAAGAAACACGAGCCTGGCCATAACTTGGCCGTAACTTGGCCATTTCTTGTTTGCCAAATTCGACGACGACGACGACGGAGGCAAGCAGATGTGCAGATCGATCATTCCGCATGAGCGGAGGTAGAATGGAATGCGCCTTGGAGAACAGGGGAAAGAGGCCCGGCGTGCCGCACGCTGTGTTTTGTTCTTGTAATGCGAAGCTAAGCTTAATCCGGCAGTGCTCAAAAAGCAGCAGAGGTCGCTTGTGCTCTGGCAATTCGCGGTAGCCATTGCCTCTTCTGCGAACTGACTGTCTCGCCCAATCACCGTACCCTTGCCAGGCACCTTCGATCGTCCTTCTACATCGACGGTGGTCTGGCGTCCACGTCAGAGTGACGCCTCTCCGACGGTTATCGTTCACAGGCCGTTAAACTCGGTCCGTTCCATTCCGGGCCCACGTGGGCGTGCATTTCTATCCCCATCGTATGTATGCTGCTATGCCCATCCATGCACATGTAAATGCAAATTAGATGACGGGCACAATAGTTCTACTGCATGCCATCTTATGTTTCCATTGCATACTTAACAATTTGTTTGTTGATTTAGTGAAATACTAATTATTTCGAAAGGAATTCTATTTATGTGAATTCAAATCTTCAATTTAGATGATCGTCAAAAATCGCAGTACAACAGTGACTTGAATTGTCAAAAGCATTGGGTTGAAAGATTTGCAAAAGGAAAATGCAAATTGGATGACGGGCACAAGAGCTCCACTACATGCCATCTTATATTTCCATTTCATGCTAGCAGCTTGTTTGTTGAATTAATGAAACTCTATTTTTTTCCTCTTGTAGAAGAAAAGAGTTGTGCTTGTGTGAATTCAAATCTTCAATTTAAATGATTGTCAAAAATCGCATTACACCAATAATAGCTTGAATTGTCAAAAGCATTAGATTGAAAGATTTGCAAGAGGAAGCAAAATATGTCAAATATAAAGGAGAACACATTGCGGCATAATTAAACCAAAAGTTAACCTCATGTATTTTTTTAAGATTAAATGATTGTGTCATCATTTGCACCATATAAATCACAATGCTTTTGGAAAAAAATTACAATTATAAATTATATAATAGACTTTCAGGGAGTTTACTAATTTTTGAATTCTTTTGTTAAGATGCATATTTTGTACCATCTCAAGCATATATTCAAGACCTTTTCAATAGAATCTTAGATGATTAGTTTCAAGAAAGTTTGTTTTTGCAACAAAATGAAATTCCAATTGTGAGCAACAAACATGATCATGAATTTTTCATCCTCATAAGTCTAGCAAACTATGTAAATTAGTCATGACGAGTGTGACCTTTCAAAGCCTCAAAATCTTTTATGATTGGCCTCTATCGGAAATATTTAGACCTAAATAAAAATACGCTTGTTTCGAGATCCAAAGCTTTGACCAATATTAAAATACATATTCTCATGGATATACTTAATGCACGACAAAATGAACATCTTTACAAAAAACAAGAATGAAAAATCAAGGCACGGCAGATTAAATTTCCATGAAATATAGTTGAATCAGTTTCACAAGAACAAGGTTGGAAAGATGAACTAGCTTAGAGATGTAAGTAGAAATGAGAATTCCACGTGATTACTGTAATAAATGCATAAAATCTTAGCTTGAATTGGCTTACATTTCCACAAATTTTGAATGTACTAATATAAATTTTGGTTGTGTTGCTAAAAGGTTCCATGAAGTCTTTTATAGATTTGAACACCCATGAAGAACACAACAATATTGAAAACATCACAAACTACTCAATATAAATTTTTTTCAATTGCAAAAATTTGGATCTTGATGTTTTTTGAGAGTTCTTTTCCTAATTATGGTGTTTACAGTCTCCAAAGTCTTGTACATTTTGACTTTATTTTGCATGGAATTAAAGATTGGTGTGGATTTTCTTTTAATGTTGCATAGAACTCTAAGTTTTTGTTAAGTTGTACATACTCTTACTTAAAAACTCAACATCTTATAGATATTTCATTGACAAAAATGGTTCAGTTTTGGTGGGTTTTGCCTTTAACAAAGCAATCCAAATATCTGATGAGACTTCATCCGATTTTATATAAACTTCCCAAACTTGCCAATTTTTGTAATTTGTGTAACACTTTGATTTTTATGAGTTTTTGTCCATGATTGCCTTCCATTTTTTTTTAATTAGTAAAATTTGTGTACGTAGAGATTAGAGGAAGACTATTGCAAATTTTAGAATTAAATACTACATTTTGCATAGATAAGATTCAATATTTTGTAACTATTGCAAGAATTTTTGAGTTAGTCGAGCATGCATGCCCATGCTTGGCTTAAGGAGCAATATTGTAAATAATAGGAAAAGACCGAAGAAACAAGTGCTCTAATTTTTGAGCCTATTATTAATACTTAGGTGTAAATATGTATATGTAAATTATAAAGGACTATGTTTTTTGAGATGTGGTGTAATTTTCTTTGCTTTTGTTATATTTTGTGCCTGTGCAGTGTTTCTTATATGTAGTGATACATTGAATATAATGATCTACATAAATCCTTGCATAAATTTCAATCTTAACAATAGTGAAATTACTAAGTTGAACATGAGGATGTTACTTAATTAAGCAAGTCTGAGGAGTTTGATATTCTTGTACATCTTCTAATATACAATGAAACCTCTCTTACTGCATGGGAATGGTGGGGAGTTATTTAAAGGGATATGCATACAAAGCCGTAGAAAAATATTGGGCCCTCAATAAGGCCCCAAGTTCCCGAGCATGGGAACCTTGGGCCCATACCCTTTAACCTTGCACATGGCACAGTTTGACGTGGCACCATTGGTGCCACATCATTTTCTTAATTAAAATAAAATAAAACCAAATAAAATCAAAAAATGTTTCTAATTTTTTTCTAAGACTTTTTTATTTTTGTTCCCCGCATTGAGAACAAAATTAACAAAATTTTTAAAGGCCTTATTGAGGGCTGAAAATATTTGTAATGAGGTGATTCACCTCAAGTCATTTATTTCATGCATGTGATGTACAAGTGGCTCATTTAAAAAAATTGGTGATCATGACTGCCTTCTATTTTGAACCACTAGCAACACATTTTATGCATATAAGGAGTATGCAATGTAAGAACTATAATTAATTATTAAAATAGGGAACATGCAATAAGAGAGGTTTCACTGTATGTTCATAATTGCAATATCAGTGTATGAACACAATTTAATCTATTTACATGTTGTGGTTCAAAGAAAAATTTGCATTCCTATGGCACTTTGTAATTATAGGCTTGTCAAGCAATATGCCATGCACATGTTTGCTAAAGACCTCAAGATCTGGTTTGAACTCAAAGTAGTTTTCAAGAAAGAGTTTCTTTTTGGGGAGGATAAAATCATCATTTGAACTTTGTGCCACCATGGATTTTATCAATTTTGAATTGAACTAAATTGTCTATGGCTAGTTTGGGGCCAAATCCCTTTGTTTTTGCCTTGTGGACTTTTTCTTATGGCATTTTGAAAGAGGTAACCCCTAAACAGCCAAACTCATTTTTATTTTAATAAACATTAAAATTTGTCATTTTAGTCATTTGATTCTAAAAATAGTTTCCTTACTTCTACTAATTGAACCATTGGATCTTGCATTATACTTATGTAAAAAGCCTTGGTGAAAGTTCCTTGGGATTTGACCATACAGATTAAGAGATATGAGCATTTAAAGTTGGTGTAAGAAGTTTTTTGACTTTTACCCAAAAATTTTAGGTCTTGTGATTGTGTATCATAAATATGTTTCATTATAGATACATGAGAGATTTTGTCCAACATGCTCTAAATTGTATTAGGCTTTTCTCCACAAGTTTTCATGGCCAATAAAGATTCAAAAAAATCTTTTCATGGGCTTGCATTGTAAAAATGTGCTAGAAATTAATAATACACTAGTTTTCTTTTGCATATTAGTTTTTCAATGGTTTTTTTTAATAGATTAGAAATTTCAATTGGTGGATTGGAAGATTTTGTTGTTATCAACTACCACAAAAAAAGCACAATAATTTATTTATCTCAAACGCTATTGCTTTGGATATATTCCAATGAAGGGTCATGTCTTCATTAGGTGCCTTTGAGAGAAGTCCACAAAGAGAAGTCAACAAAAAATGGTATGTTCAGCTTGTCCCTTGAACAAAAAAACATATAAAACACTTGTACCTCTTACACTGTAAATTTGATTTCAACAACAATTGAACTCTTGTGTAGCCCTTGCAAAACTCTATTTTAGGAACAAAAAACTAAAAGAAATTGATCAAAAATCCCAAAAGAACAAGCTTGCCTGTAATCCATTTTGTCCCTTGTAGGGACAATGATGGACTTTTCGGGGTTAAAAAATCAAGAAATTTCAATTTATTGAAATAAATACCCTCCAATTAAAAAAAAAAATCTTAATGTTTTTCTTTTAATTTCAAATTGACCTAAGAGACATTGCATTGGCTCAATATTAAAATTGAACTTGTGTTTTTTGGATAATAATTGTTGATACCTAACATCATGCTATTGGTGGTTATGATACCTCAATCCTCTTTTCTAAATGATTGTTCTAATTGGATTTTTCAACAATTTTAGTCTTCAAATGGCAAATCAAAATACCATCCTAAGTGGATGAAAGGTTGGAATTGTTCTTTTAACCCTTGGACGTCCTACTGTCCCTTTCTGGCTAGTTTTGCCTTATTTTTACGTATTTGGAGGGACTTGGGTGGGAGGGTTGCCTTGTGGTTTTGTGGAAGTTGTATTGGCACCTCCCTTGTCAATTTGCAGTATTTGGCCGGGTTTGCAGATTCTTCCTCTAGATTCTATGGACGTTTATACGTTTTGTGCTATACGGCATATGTACCTTGGGTATTCCGGGTCTATCCTAAGGAGGGTCAGTTTGACGTAGCCACCCATTGCTTGTGTGGCATTCTATTCTCATTTTTTTTAGGCAGGAAGATGCTTGGCTAAGCATGGCATTTGAACGTTGCGCTGCTGGTAGGGAGGCGTCCTTCGTTACATTGGATACGCTTCACAAATTGGGTGAGCGTTGAAAGGGGTGTGCACATAATTTTTGTAGTGCACGGCCTGCTGCAGGTAGTTAGGTTTTGGCGGCTTCAATTGCTACTGCATTATTATGCAATTTGGTGGCTTTTGATTATGGGCTAGATTTGTGTGCGCGCAATTGTTTTCCTTTGTGTGAACTTTAGTTGCTGATGATCAACTTGTCATGGCATCCTTGGATTTGGCGGCGCCACTAAAGGGTTTAGAAGCAGAGGCAGCTCTCTTGCAGCGGTGGGCCTTGGATCACGATGCAACCGTTTCTCAGAGCTCATTCATCGTTGCTTTGATTTCCTATGAGTGGATGTGCAAGCAATTGCTCTTGCCTCGTGCATATTAGGCGCTAGGAACAATAGACCCCCAATGGCACCGTTTTCTTTTTTGTAGGCACATCCAACACGTTTTGAGGTGGAGGGACCAAATTGAGGAGGGGGACCCATGCGGGTTCAATGCCAAAGTTAATTTTTTGATTTGTGAGAAGTTCTTCCCAAATTTGCATACTTCTGACAATGGTTTGTTTGCGGGAGGAGGCACAAAGGGTAGCACAAATCCGCAAAGCGTTGCACTCGCCGAGCTCCCAGCCGCTCGTGCGGAGGAGATTGGTATCGGAGATAGAGAGAGAAGACACTCCTATGGCATTGCACATTGCCCTGCCTAATGGGTCAAGTCCGAGGAATGCAACCTTTGACCACAGCAATGTAGTGCCAGATTCACTAAAGATGCTGACACCAATGCCAAGGTTGTTGCAGGAGACACAAGAGCATTGCATGCCGATGGCGGGCACTCCCCCTTGGCTAGGCGATCAAGAAGAGTCTTACCTGCTACCTTCAAGGATGCCAAATCCGCATGTGACTCCTAGCGATCGCTTTCAAATTTGAGTAGAGAATGCCCTCCTAGCCCTTGTGGACACGCTAAGCACAAGCGGAATGGCGCGTGGGAGAATTGACGTCAGGCGCGGCGGGAGGGCGGATCAAGGTCAATAGGGGGACGAGGTTTACGACGCAAGTGTTCCTCTCCGGGCCGAGAGTTAGATGTCGCAAGCTCTGCCGCATTTGTAGATGGCAATTCATCGGCAGGACATCCTAACCCACCCCAAATTTAAAGAGGGCAAGGGCAGCGTGGAGGATGCAGTGCTGTGGGTGGTCAAAAGAGTATGACTCAGACTCAAGGCGCGGGCAGGGGGGCAAATCAGCAAACTTGTGGCGCTCCCCCATGGTGGACCCCTCTAGGAATTGCACCAATCCAACAAAGTCCCATTCTTCTCCGGCCAAAGAAGACAAGCTGACTCACCCCAAGGCAAGTGTTCCTTCCTCTTTGTTGCCATAAAAAGGGTGCACTTTGCTTTGTGACATGGCTCATTGGATGGATTAGTCTACTGCAGTTTACAAGGGCGGGGACTTGCTTTACTTAGTGTTGTACCATTTGATTAGGAACGAATGCCAACTTTGTATCAGACATGGCATTTCATGGAGTCCCAGCTTTGAGCTGCACATTCAACTTCAGTCTAATTTCAAAATATTGCTTCTGTGATCTACATGAGGTTTGAGTGGGGACACCGTATTAGCTAGGTGCATATAAAGTTGAGGTTTAGAATACCTTCAGTTCCTACCAGTGCCCGTGATACAATGCAAGTGTAGGGTCCCATGAACAACGGTATTCATTCTAGAATTTCCTTTGCAGGGACAAGGCTCTGTCAACACAATCTCAGCAGGAGAACAAGGTCATTGAGGATATCATTGACATTACTTGTTTGGACATTCCAGTAATGGGGATGGCTTCTTTTGTAACACCCATGTGGCCGCAGAAGTACAAGGCTTCTATTTCCTCCGATTCCACGTACAAGCGAACACCGAATGCTCCATGTCCCCTTTGATTTTCCTTGGAGGACTTCACACCTGGGCTGCCATTCTCTAGCACTTTGGCACAACAATCTTGAGGACCGTATTGGCCATGGTTGCACAGCTGTGGGATCAACATGTGCCCCTTCACCATCGAGGCAGAGACGGCAAATCAGAAAGCTGTTAGCAAAGGACAGTGAGTACAGGCCATTTTTGCTAGAATAGAACAGAGAATAGATCTAGCAGCATGGCCAACAAATGTAACTATTGTGGTCCCCTTGAGGGCTCTGGGCCTTGACTACATGATGACTCTGGGCTTGACTCACTTTGCAAGGGAGGTTCTCGAGCAATTCTACCATCCCATCACAAAGATGCCAATCTTTACGGTGGACTTTGGGGGGTCAACTAGAGTACGTGACCTCTCGGTGATCGACATGGAGATGGATAACATTGCTTCCACTATCCGGACAACCCAGCAAACGTTGAACTTTGGGGATTCATCAGCGCAACCAGATCCGGCGTATGATTCTCTTTTTGGGGATGTGACCTCTCCGGCTAGAACTACGGACTCACTCTCCAATCTTAGCAATGTTGACTGGCGTGGAGAGAACATCGATTTTGAGGACAACAGCAGTGTAGACATGCCCTTGTTGCCGGCGACTTCTTTCCACAAATTACCCATGGCTGAGCTTGGGTTGTATGACCCTATCGAGGACTTGACGAATTGGTTGATTGAAGAGAAGTGGTCGGATGATCAATGGCAGGAGCCAAATTTGACACTTCTGGGCAAGCAAGAATTCCATGGACCTGAATCAGGAGCCAAGGGGAGATTACGGATGGTTCCAACAACCCCAATTAAGTACTTCAAGCAGTTCTGGCCTGGAGATATGCTAGCCCCAGTTGTTTGCAAAACCAATAAGTGAGTGAGCATTTCTTGAAAGCCTTCATTCCATATGGGAACAACATTCTATGAACTTGAAGTGTGATTGATGTTCTAAATGCTAACTAAACTTCTCTATCTCTTGTCGCTGAAGTAGGAATTCTCCTTGAAAATGCCGCTTCTATTTTGAAAATTGTAACATCCCTTCCGAAACATAGTAGTCACCCATGTTGTAAGTACATGTACTTTCTCTATTGTGGCTCCATTGCTTCTTTAGCTGAAACATGGAAGACCTCGGAACATGGAGGCTACTAGTCTTTCCTTTTCTTGGGTAGAACTAGCAACTACCAAATCCTAACGTCTAGAGCTTTTTGCATGCTCACTTTTGGGACATATTGTGAGAGGCCTAGTAAACCAGTGCAAGGTTGCTGTAAGTTGTCGTCGCCTGCCTTCAATTGGATCCGCAGTACTCCACGTGGACTCAAAACCTGTCTAGAGTAGTGTAGCGTTGTCCCCCTTGTCTTTCTAGGTGTAGAACTTGGACTTGGTGTTTGAGTATTGCTTCTTCTGGGGAAGTTAGTATTCCTACCATCGTTTGCAACAGTCAAAGAGATAGTATGGCTTGAATTCATAATCTAGAAATCCATAGTCAGAATTAGAAAACACACTTGTAAGCAACATCGTATCTCATCAAGTACTGTTGCATTGTACCCTGAAATTGCGGTACTTTACTGCATACTCACCACGTCTATCCTCCCCTCTGTGCAGGTATGCAAAGCAAGCTTTGCACAAGCACCTGCATCTCCTAAATGGACGCCACAATTGGGTCGATGTAACTGAAGAGGAGATTTTTTGTTGGTTTGGGGTACTAATTCTAATGGATTTGAAGGTTGTACCTCACAGACAGTTGTACTGGGACATCCGATATTTCTACAGCTGTCCAATTATTTCGGTCGTGATGACTCGCTACCGATTTGAGGCAATTGTGCGGTGTCTACATTTGGTTAATACCAAGGATCTAATGCCCAAGAAATCAGAACCAAGGTACGACAAGATAGCAAGGTCTGAGGAGTGGTGGAGAGATTCACTTGCATTAGTCAATCACTCTATAACAATGAACCCATTTGCACTGTTGACAAAATTATGGTTTCATACAAAGGCAGATTTTGCGCCATTCGATAGTACATGAAAGGCAAGCCCATCTGGTTTGGAATCAAGATCTAGACCTTAGCGTCCAGTCAGTCAAGGTGAGTTCTATAATCAATATTTCAATTCTAATATGTATATGTATGTATTCTGGGATCAATCTCAAGTTCTTTGCACAATACTTTCAGAACTCGTGAGATCTATCAATAAGTGCATTTACTGGACCCCTCGTATTTGAACTGATTCAACAAAATGGTAGAAAACACGGATGTAGACTTGCTGGCATTGAAATGGATGTAGGAACTTCGTGACTATGCTTTGATCAGAAATTGTCTGATAGGAAATGAAGATCATGCTTGTAATTATTGGCCGTACTACTGCCTAGTAATGTCTACCAAGGATTTTTGAACCCATTGTATGTTCCCCTCTTGTAGTTTTCTCATTCAAATTTCATGTACTGTCCTGCTTTGTTTTTACTAGAATTTGCTTTGTTGTGGCAAATATGTTTTGAATGTGTCAATTTATTTGGGGGCAAGAGCAGAAGTGGAGGCTGGAACTTTAGTAGGTGAGGACGGTGCTTCAAGTAGTTCGAGGGCTTGAACACAAAGGACACACCATTGTCACAGACAACTTTTTTTCAGGCGTGAAGTTGTTTATGCGCTTGCTTGAGAGAGGCTTCTACGCGACGGGGACTGTTAAGAAAGGTTCTAAGGGTTTTCCCACTTCATTGGCTGGTTTTCCCAAGGCAAATCTACCGCTGATGGGTACTTTGATAACCAAGATGCTCCGTTCCAGGTCGGTTTCAGTGATCTGCTGGATAGATTCTAGGCCAATTTGGTTGCTCAACACGGCTACAAATCCAATCAAAGAGGGGACAGTCGTAAGGAGGAGGATCAAGCAAGATAGAGTTGACTTCCCTACTAACTCCATTCTCCTTGAGTATCAAAGCTACATGCGTGGAATCGACGTCGTCAATCAGCAGCAGGGGAACTACACTGTGCAGACACAGTTGCAGAAGTGGTGGCATTGCATCTTCATGTTTGCATTAGACTCTTCTTGTGTAAACGCATATGTCTTGTATTGTGGTGATGCTGAGAGGGTTGGGCTACTAGTTGATCCTAGACTCAAATGGCATTATGAGCTAGGGATGGCCCTTGTCTGACCGCATATGGAGCTTGGGGTGGTGAGAGGCCTGCATCACTCATTCGGTCAACTTGGCTTTCACATGATCAAAAGCGATGACACTCAGAGGCGTGTGTGCATAGTTTGCACCAGACGGACCAGACGTTTCTATGGGGGTTGTGAAAAGGCCTTCATGTGCAAAGGGAAGTGCTACGTCCACGTTCACACGCAGCCAGGCTTTTGCATGGACTTTTGGCACAAGACATGAGAGTTGGTGCTGAGGTTGATTTTGCAATACGGCCAAAGTTTTAGAGAGCATTGGACGATACGTAGGACCAAATAGCTGTTTGATGGAGGCCTAGCTTAGAATTGCCAGGGTTGGATTTGTAATTGTTATAAGGCCTAACATGTAGTTATTGATGTTTCTCTTTATGTAGCGGATGTTGAGGACTTGTGTAAGCTGCCTGGCATTTTTGGAACCTTAAAGGCGTCGGCGTGATCGTGAATGGACCATTGAACATGAACTTTATTTGTTCACTTTATAAAAGCCCTTCACTCTTGTTTTATGACAGTATGTGAGCCGTTATGAACTTTTGAACCTACCATACTTGTCGTGCTGTTAATATACAAGCCTTGGCTTTGTTGGATGCTGGTGAATTGTTATGTTGCTATGGGGAACTTGGAGTTGAATTATGTGGGATTTGATTACAACCAAACCGGCTTGAAGTCCACATTGCAACTTTGATGAACGGAACCGCGTTAGGGACGAGGTAACCGTACAAAGTGACATGAATTTGGAACTGATGAGAGGGATACAATGTGCCCAATGTTGTTCACATTCCGCTGGAAATCACAAAGTATCTTTAGCGGTTGTTGACGTTGAAAGAACCACAGTCTCACCTTGACCCAACGGCCACCGCGGGAAACAAGCTGTTGGTGCTGAGAAAAGTTCTCAATGCGGGTCGACAAAGCATTGCTCCTAGAAGTGCAGGTACTGAAAAGCCCCGTCGATGCTTGCATGAACCACACGCAACGTCAACAATACGCACGTAGTGAGCTGTGTCGTCAATGCCCAAGCTGTTACACTCGTTTTGGATGCGTAGACTGATCTAAACGTTGTCGATGTAGAGACACCACCTTGCGTTGTAGAGATGGAATGTTCATAAAACAACATTGCAAGCACAAGCCTCTATTCATAAGCATTTCCATGCAATCCCACACGCATAGTACGCCTGAAGAGGGACGGTGCCTCCATTGAAAATGAGGCGGTTTCCATCTGTGCATCAACATTGGAAGTGTTCAAGGTAGGACTTAACCGTAGCGGCGGCCTAGCTGCACTGATTTGCTGCGGAGGTGCAATAGATTCAGTCATTTATGGTGAATGAGAGGTTGATCCTTGCGCCAAAAGAATATTCTACTGAAACTTTGAGTCTCGCTCTTTCCACATCAGCACCGTAACTGCCCATCTTCCACGCTGGCCACACACAACCGCCATTTTGCATGATGAAGCCACCTAGGTAGCACTGACACCGCACTGTAGATTTACGTTTCACCTGCTAGCTGTCAGGTTGCCCGAAGAAACCGTAGCGCGTTCGATGCATCTGCCCATTTCCAAACGCAACGGGCGATTGCAATGAATCAAATTGCTATGGCATTGCAAGCTTGCAACACACGCATCATGCGGTGCAATTGACAAACCCCCTCCCCCTTCAGCACCCTCACTACAAAAACAAACCGTAGCGCTAATATACGGTCCCCTCCATATGGAGCCCTTTGGTCATCTAGGGGTTAATCTAGAACATACAATTTTAAAGGTGAAAAACTATCACAAGATTGATTTGGAAGTTAGAAGAATGAATGATTCAAATATATGAAACAGTGGAAGTTTGCAACGTAATACAATTTGCTTTTCAAATGCATGATTTGATCCTAAAATCACTATTCAAAGTTAAAAAGCTACCACAACAATAATGAAAAACCTTTTATGTTTCAATATTCAAAACTTTAATGAAACAATACTAGTGAACCAAGAAGTAATATTTTTTTTAAAGGAAACAATTTGATGTTTGACAATAAATTTTAATAACAGATGTTCAAAATCATCAATGCATGATGCCTTCATGAAAATTGCAAGATGGGCAACATGGGACATACCTAACATCATGTTTGTAAGTCCTCTTACAATTTTAAATACCTAAAACTATGAGTGCATTTTTGAGGACTTTTTTTACCTTCCATGATGAATCATGTGTTTATGATCACTTTTGAAAAAAATCAAATGAATATTAACTTTTTTCAATCTTGCGGAAGATTTCTTTTGTTATCTAGGGGAAGAAAAATGTCCTCTCAAGTTTTTAACCCCTAAAAGATTGTTGTCCCTTTGGGGGACAGGTTGGACTTTAGGTATGTACCTATGGCTAAACTACTTTGTGTAATTTTCTGAAACTTTTATTGAAGGTGGGGAATTCAAAGATCTACATGGGCATCTAATTTCTTCTTCATTCCAACATTTGACAAAGAAGTTATGCATGTATTTATGAAAATTTGGGGAAGATTGCCCATCCGGGCAGCCTAAAAACTTCTTTAAAAATTACTTTTTTTTAAAACTCAAATTTGAAATTGGTTCTTTAGATTATTTTATTCATGAAAAGCTTTGAATCATTCAATCTCAATCAATGACATGAAAGTTATGAGGAGTTTTTGTTTGCAGGCAATTGTGAAATCTCTACTCTAAAATAAATTTTGAAAGTCCTTTATTTTACTTGATTTTTAATATTTTGGAAAAAAAATTAAACTAAAGGAAGTAGATTGTTTATCACAACATTATCACCATTGGGATTTTCATTTTTCATTTCCATAATTAAATTCTTAATAATTTAGTGTTTGACTCATTCTCTACTTCTTTTCACTTATTATTTTTTCCCATGTGTTGTATAATTCCAATTGATTTGAAAATTCTCCCACACACACCTAACTTGATCTCCTACATGGAAAAAATAAAGAGCAACTTTGGATAGAGCAATTTTTTTTGTTACAAGAGTGGCCAAAGGCTTTTGAAATTTTTGGGTAGCATGGATTTTTTTTATTTTTTTTCATTTTAGATGTAAATATCTTGTTCCTCTCCATTTGGAATGAGCTGATTTTTTTCCCACAAGTACCTCTTCTAGTTTGGGGCAAGATCCTATGGCTGGATTTCCCAAAATCAAAACATAAAATCCCTTTTTTCTAAACCTCCTAGAAGTGGCAATTTTTAGTGATTTTGGCAGAAAAAGGGCTCAATCCTTTAGGGATTTATTCTTTAAGGTCTGTGCATCCAAAAAGTGGATGCGCCTTAGTCAACCCTAATTGTAACTTTCAAAGTATCAATTTTTGGTATGTGGTTCAAATTAAGAAAATGAAGCTTGACATGTTTTCCTTCTATTTTGTTTAATTTTTTTGAAATACGTCAACATTTGAAAGAGTTCTTGCCATTAAAAGCTCCAAGTGTTAGAATTCAAATAACACAACAGGGCGTGTTTTTCATTTGTATTTTGTACTCTTTAAATGTATTTTAAATTTAAACTACAAAACTATGTTTCTCATTCTACCATTCATTTATGATGGAAAGCACAAATTTTTTTAATACATTTTCTATGATTTTATTTCCATATTTAGCTTTAAAAATCACAATAATTCAAAATTTCCATCAAATAAAAATTTAAAATTGTTATTTGAACACACTTAATAAGCAAAATTTAGCTTAGACATGAAGTTTGACCATTTCAAAATGATCAAATCCATTAGCGGTTAAGGGTTAAAGGAACGGGAATAGGCTGTGTTACCTTCTGGCGTGGGTCGGGAACTCGGGATCACGGTCATAAGATGAGATATCCCCGGGGATAGGACCAGGAACCCAAGGCCGCCCAACCGCGGGAGAAGCCCAGATGGAGTGCGATGCAGGCGGAGTGCGTGCGCTCTGGCCCTGGCTCATCCCCCTCCTTCACTGCCCTGCCTGCTTCGCTCCCTCCCTCGTGGCGTAGATCGCTCCGTCGTCGTCGTCGTCGTAGCTTAGTCGTCATCAGATCTGCAACGCGGAGTTCTTCGCTTCTTGTGTCAGAACAGCTCCCAATTCAGTTGCTAACAACTAACAATAATGATTCCCTCACTCCTCCTGTAGTTCCGAATAGAACCCCACTTCCCTCAACTCCATCGAGCTTGCCACGCAGCCCTATTTCGTCTTTGTTTGCAAGCTCGTGCTGTGGAATATGACCCAGGGTAGCGTGCTTGTGTGTGTGATTCCAGGCTCGGGTGGGGTTCAAACAGGAGGATTTGGATTGGGCAAGCACCCGAGAGATTAGGACCTGAAACCCTAAGTTTGAAATTCAGGGGACCCAAGTGGTGGGCTGAGAGATGAAGATTCGAAGGTAGCCAAGTGAGCAGGGAAGGGGAATTGTGGTGTGGGATACAAGGGAGCGAATTGGCAATGCCGAGCGCGTGGCAATTCGGATGGGGGGTGAGAGTGATGTGGGTGGTGGTGCACGTGGTGGGCGTGGGCGGGTTGCTGTTCCTGGACTCGGATTTGTACAGGAGCACGATGGCGTACTCGTGGTGGGCGGGGTGCTACTATCTCTTGTTGCTGGTGGTGGTGATTCAGTACTGCTGCACGGCGGGATCAACCCCGGGGTACTTGGAAGACGTGTTGCGCAAAGACGTCGGGTACGAAGCGCGGGCCAAGTCAGCGTTGGATGGAAGTGGGAATCGGGCGTGGGCGTCGTCACAATCGTCCACCGCAGCAGCTGAAGCAGGTCGGAGCTCCTATTATTATGGTTCCTTTGCAGAGGTCGCATCCGGGCACTCCGCCTGCCAGCCATCGTCACGGCTTTTGAACGGGAAGCCAGGAGCAGCCGGTGGGCATTCCGAGGCGAGTCCGTTGCTATTGAACTCGAAGAACGTGAAGCGCGACACCGGCGATGGGCGTCACCTGGTGCGCGCGTCCAACAGCTCATCGTTGTCAAGCGGGGGCAACGCCGGGGGGCGGTGCCCCTACTGCCACTACTGGCAGCCACTGCGGACGAAGCACTGTCACGACTGCGACAAATGCGTGCTGCGCTTCGACCACCACTGCGTATGGCTGGGGACGTGCGTGGGGCAGAGCAACCACCGCAAGTTCTGGTGGTACATCTGTTACGAGACGGCGCTCGTGATGTGGACCATTGTGTGGTACATCGGCGCATTCGGGCGGAGCATCGGCACCACGTCGGTGCCGCAGGAATCGCTGGTGTTGCTCGTCATCCTGGCGCTCATCACCACCGAGTGCTTCCTCATCACGCTCTTCCTCTTCCACTCCTTCTTGGCCATGACCAACCAAACCACGTATGAATTGACCCGGCGACGCCGCATCACGTACCTCCGTACTCTCCCGGACAAAGTGCACCCTTTTAGCCAAGGCCTTGACGCCAACGTCCATTCCTTTTGCTGCACCCCCAGCTCCGAGTTCCCCATCTACGTCCTCCCGAGCGCCGACGAGTTAGACCACATGGCCCGCCCCACCTCCTGTTTCAACTGTAAGTACTTCAGCAATTGTTAACTCAGTAGCTAGCTACCAATTAGGGTTTCCTCACACCCTCGTGACATTTGCAACTGCGTTGCTTGCTGTTGATAGAGGAAATAATTAGGTCATATGGATTTGCAGTGGAATATTTATTAGCTATGGTTTTGCCAAGATTTCTCTTCTCTTCATTATAATGTACTTCTGTGTTGGGTTTTCCATCCCCCAGGGCTGATGATGAT
This sequence comes from Ulota crispa, assembly GCA_963920765.1. NCBI lineage: Eukaryota > Viridiplantae > Streptophyta > Bryopsida > Orthotrichales > Orthotrichaceae > Ulota > Ulota crispa. The sequence continues at coordinate 16,416,039 of OY987244.1, read as the reverse complement.
GATAATACTCACCTCATAAGTCAAATGATTACAGTCGAAGGGGGATGTTACTAGTCCAACTTGGTTCCAACGCTCGCAATAGTGATTCCTTTGGATTTTGTGCAGATTATGGATGATGCATAGGGTGTAGTGCGGACCTCTTGTTTGGGCTTGGCTGGTAAGAGTTTCCAGTGACATACTTTTGTTTCCTTGGCTAGAATTCCAGGACGAAACGTGTTGCCTCTGTCTGGCTTTGCATTGTCTTTTAGGGTTATGCTCTGTAACGGTGATTTATAAAGCTTCCTAATCGCTGCATTTGTAATTTATTTAACCCCGAAGTGCCCAAGCCAGTTTCCTCTTCCTATGGGTACATTCTGGTAAATTCTGATACATTCTGTTACCTTCTTTGGAGGTTCCTAAATGATTCCATTTTCAACTCCTATAGATTTGGGAGCAGCCAAGTTTGACCATTTGGGCATGGAGAGGTTAAAGTGATGGGTTATGTTGTTTCGCATGTTTTCTCATCTGTCAACTGGTGCTCTGCTGTCCCACATTATGCTCCCTCTCCTTCCTAGTTACTCAATTTCTCATCGTGGCATTTCTTTGCCTATTTTTCCTGTGAGCTTATTTTCAGTGGGACGTTTTTCAAAATGGCCTTTTTAGCCCGTGCCTATTTACCTTTGATTAAAATTTTCAACGTGTAAAAAATGAGCTTGACTTACGTACTTTCTGGTAATTGCGCAAACTGAAATATGGAACTGAACCTGCACTTGTTGGAAGGGCTATTATTATTCCGCCCCGCTCTTGTTTCTTACGAAAGTCTAGGAGATGACAGGTGATTCCTTCATTAGAGATACGAGCCTTTTCTTTTCTGTGTCTACGAGTTGAGGTACCCGTTGTACCAACGGAGGCAACAAGAATATTCCTGCAATAAGCATGTAAACCACGTACATGTATCACTTTCTCCCTTGTCTCCCTTGTAGACAAGTAGGTCATTGTAAGTTGCACCATGGCACTCTCTTAGCCAACCAAAATGAGCAACTTCATTGAATGTGTTTTTTTATGTATATAGAGAAGTCTATATTGCCTGTTGTATTGACAAGATTATGTCCCCCATGGTCCCCACAACCCCATGACCCTCCATGGTCCCCATGACCCACCATGGTCTCCATGACCCCCATGGCCCTCGGCCAAGTCCCAATCCCCCACCTAAGCCTCCATCCCCCGGCCAAGCTCGATCCTCCAACCAAACCTCCATCTTCCATCCAAACAAAATTCAGTTAATTTAGTTGACTATGACTCCAATTTAAAAATGTAGTCAAAGAACTTACCTTCAGCCACTCAAGTGGAGGATTACAGCTTTAGATAAAATCATTAAACAAAATCAAACAACATTCAATTAATTATTTATATATATATATAGATAGATACCAACCTAAGTAGCCCATGATTCTATAAACTAGGAACTCATAGTTTACAAGGACCAACTTCTAGTACACAGGAGTTGTGGGCACTTGAGTTTTAGATATTTTCTTGTATACTAATAACCAATTGTGAGTTGACACTGTTTTGTTCCTTTTGCAATTTCTTAAGAGGTGATTTTAGACTTTCATGCATCCATGAGACAAAGTGCATGTTGTTTGCAAGTTCTAGAATTACGCGTTAACCTTTTATGTTCATACTTTTCAATGCACAAATAACAACAATTTTGCTATTTTGGATGACAGTTTCAAGGTAGTGTTAAGCAATAGTGGTTGCAATTCCAATTGCACTAGATTGGCATTTTTTAAGCTTTTGAGGGATTTTTAGAGATTTTTTTTATTTAGCTTTTAAAGATTTAAAAAAATTTAGAAATCAGTTATAATGTAGTTAAGCTGTGGATAAATGCACATCAACCTAATTGATCTAGGGTTAACCCATAAGCATACAAGCCATTTTTACCAAAATTAGGGTTTTGGAAAACCTACAACTCTAATGCATCATATCTCAGTTAACTAATGGCAAGAGTATTTTTTGGCGGAGCTATGCAGCAAAAAAAATGGTCCCATATATACTATGTACCACTTCATTAGGTGTACTTCATTAGGTGTAGGTTATATGGTTTTCTTTTTTATATAAATTGAAATTTCAGCTCAAATATGCTTAATTTCATTTGTGAAAAGAGAACTTCACAACTTGTCTTATCTGACAGAGTTCAAGCCCTTGTTAATGCAAACATTGATTTTCTTCATTTTCTCTTTACTTGGATGCTTCTTAGATTTTGATTAAGTACTTTAAACTATATTAATAAAATTTGAAAAATAGTCAACTACAACATTCTAATGCTATTTGCATTTACGGTAATGTTGTTGATATTCCACTGTCGTAGACATTATTGTGTAGTACAAATTGTTCCAATTCACAGTATTGAAAGACACTCAACACATCTTTGCTTGTAGTAGTTACCAATGTTTTCTTTTTGGGCAATTTAAGGCCCAATTGCCTCAAAAGAAAAACGTGAGCTTCAAGCCTATAGAAAAAAAAGAGAGGGAAAAAATTCAAAAAATCCCAGATTGCAATAATGAAAATTGCATTGCAGCCTAGGTTTTCATAAAATTATCATCAAATTGAAAATTGATGCCACAATTTTAAAATTGTTTGAGGTGTTGTCTAATCCAATTCCATGGAATAATTAAATAATGCGAATGATTATTTGGATATTTTCAAAAAAAGACTATTCAATACTTTTAGCTTACAAAAAATTCTCATCATATTACAAAAATCCATGCATAGGGATCACCTTCAACTCCAACCAAAATAGGAATGGAGCCCACAAGCTACAAATCATTTCAAAAAATGTCACACAAACATTGGTCAGAAAACAAAAAAAACCCTGGTTGTTACTGCTATGGTGTGAAAATAGCATTTACCATGTCACACGTTATGGGTTAAGACACTGAATCACGCTGTTGAAGAGTTCAATGTTTAGCATACTTCACTGCAAATGCTAAATATGTGGATTGTTTCATGTTTTGCAATGAAAAACCAAAGATTCCTTGAGTAAATACATTTAGCAATGTTTTTAAGCCACTTGAGCTACTTATGAAAATAGCATTTGAGACTTTTGATGGGAAGACTTGGTTCACTGCACATACGTTAATGTGGGGCTAGGGTGGAAAAGTTCTGATTTTTAATTGCCACAAAAATGTAAGATTTTAGATCTTTACTAGCCAATCTTGAATTCACACTTGAATTTAGAGCCCCTATTTTAGTCTAGAATTTAATGGAGGATACCACTAAATACTACCAAAATATGAAACAAATTATTATTTTCATTTCATTTGTAAAAAATGCTGAGATTTTCCACCCTTATCCCATATATAATTATGTGCAATAAATTGAGCCCCTGAGCTACTTTTTAAAATAGCATTTGGGATCAATGGATAGAGCTGTTTAGAGGTTTAACACAACAAAAAGTGTCTCTACACGAAATAATGCATTAAGGTTGCCTTAAGAATTAGATTGGGAGAAATTACAAATAAAGGCACAAAAAAAATATTATAAAGGACACAAAAACAAAAAATATCACAGATAGGGGCACAAAAACAAAAAAGTATCACATATAGGGACACAATTTCAAAGTAATTGCAAATACGAGCTCAAGACCCCTATATTAAAATTTCATTAGGGGCTTGATTTGGAGAGGCTTTTAAGTTTTTTGGAAGTTAGCCAACATTGAGTGGAAAGTATGGAAATCAACCAATGTTCAAACCATGATTTTACAAGATTCTACAAACTATGTTTTTGAAATTGTGCCACTATTTGTAGTTATCTTGAAACTGTGCCCTTATCTACAATATTTTTCATTTTTGTGCTCCTATTTGTAATTTACCCCTTAGATTGCCTAACTTTGAAAGGTTGCCTCATGATTCATCACTTGGCAATGTAGAGGCACATGCAATTTTTTAGAGATATTAATATTTCAGATGGTTTACAACCTGAAAACTACTAGTTTGTTTTCTTGCAACTTTGTTGTTGTTGCCAAGCCCTTTGAAAATTGTTTATTACAATAGTTACTAGTGTGACCATGTGTCATTGGCCCAATTTTCACCCCCCATGCCCCCCATGCCATCTTTTCATGCCACCAGTGGTTGAACTTTTACTTTATTGCAGTTAAACTTGTACTCTACTTTATTTTTAAGTGATCATTCAATTTATACTTAGTTAACCCCTAAAGGACCAAGTGGATGTTTGACACCCACTTGAGAACTTGGGTAGGGTCATAGGGAGTCAATTTTTATTTTATTTTCTCAAAATTGTTACACAAGGTGCAGATATGTATTCCCTAAGTGGAAATGTAAGCAATTGGATGCTCAGTTCAAAAGTTGTGTTGCCCAAAAGAAATTGGGCATCTTGGGTAGTTGGGCATCTTTGGAGAATCTTATGCTAGAACTCTCATCAACTTTTTGAAATTTGGCAAGTACTAAGAAACATGTTGTACAATTTTCAAAAACAAAAATTGAGCTCTCACATCACATTTTGAAAGGAGTCAAACTTTGTTAACTATGTTTGGGCAGTTTCAAGAAAAAAAAAACCTCTAACTTTAGGCCCTGTTATCTTTCAATCTATAAACCCAAAGCTCTAGAAACTTTTTTTCATATGTTTCAAATGTTTGCCTCTAATTTTTAACCATTTTGATTTCAAATAAAAGACTTCCTCATTGCACAAGAAATCATGAAAGAATGACTAATGTATTGCCAATTCGCTTAACCTCTTTGCATTGGAAGATGATTTAGAACAAGCTAGATTGTATTTTTGCATTGAAAATTTTCATGAGTGAACCTAACATCATATACTTGTGAATAGTCAAAAAGCTCAAATTTGTGTAGAGCAAAAATTTTACTCTAGGAAGGGTCAAAGTTTGTTAACCTTGTTTTGCAGGAATGAAAAATAGCTATTTTTCTCACTTCAAACATTATAATCTTACTATCCACATAGTCAAATGGGCTGAATTTTTTTGCACATAGTATTTTGTTTGTTTTGCACACTTTTGTATTGTTGAAATTGAGAAAAAAGGTTTTAATTTCAATTTTGGGCAATGCACTAAAAGTTGGCAGTTTTTGAGATTTTTTTCTCAAAACTCTGCCCTATTTTTAAACAAAACTTGTCTTTATCCATTTAATAATTTTATTAATATTTAATCCATAAAAACTTTGAAATTCAATAATTTTTTCACCGTAGGCTCAAATGTCACCAAACCAAACCCGTGCACCTGTACTTGCCGAGAACTTTCCAATGATACCAAGCATGCAATAGGGGGACACACAGCCCTGGGAAATCTCAATGTGACAAACATCCAAACAAACAGCCTCTACATGAAAATTACTATAGTACCAATAAATATTTATATAGTGTAGAATGTCAAGAAATTGGTGTGGGGCAACCCAAATACACTATTTTAGTGTAGGCCTGTAAATACAACAACGAAAAGCGAACATCGAGGAGCCAATCTCTGGAGAGTGCCATCAGATGGCGATGAGATCCACAGATTTGTAGCAGCGAGCGTGCGACGATGTGTCACCCCGCGCTTTTTTCACTTACCGCTCGTCACCACGCTATTGAAGCTTGAACGCCCTATCCGTTTCCATGTCGTCTTCTTCGGGCCTCGCTTTGCACTTGTCGCTCTTCTTGTAACAACAGAGAAGAGCCCTGCCGAACTGGAGCGGGCAAAAGAAATTTGGTACAGCTCCTCTGCTCGCTCGCTCCATTTCGAGTCCTTCGTTGGCCATGGAGATCTCGTCTGTGCGTGCATCTATGCCTATGGCCAATGCGCAGCAGTTGTCGCTGGCATCCTCTAGATATCGCAACTTCTGTGCGGTGGAATCTGTGCGTGGACTTCCACGTTTGAAGTTGCGCTCTACTTCTACTTCTACAGCGTTTGCGAATTTGGATTCGAGCAAGGGTTGCGCAGGAGATAATGAAGTTGGAGTTAGCCAGAGGTGCCAATTTGGCGGTAGAAGAGTCCAAGAGGCCAGTGTATTGCGTCGCAGAGCGCCTGCTGCTGGTGATGACGAGAGAGCGAGCGTTGTTGTTCGTGCTGGAAAAGACGTTGGCAGCAGCACTGTTGACGTGAATGCGAGCCGCGGCGTCTTTGGCACGGTACATTACTTAGCGATCGATTCTAATCCTTTTTGCTTAAGCGCTCTATCATGATTTAGTTTCGTTGCGCCAATTGTGACGAGTTTTTGGCTATGCTCGGAGATTGACAAGAATTCGGAACCAAACCGATCTTGTTTTCAGGTTAGTTAATCGTGTAATTTCGAAATGTGATTTAAGATGCAGGCGGTACACGAGTGTTAGATAAGGCTGTGTCAGTATCCTATGGCATTTTAGTCGAGGACTACTCGTGTTTTCTGACAGCTGTGTTGAGTAGGCAAGATTACGAATCCGTATAGCACTCCTCGGATTCAGAAATCGAGACGTCGTAGGCAGTTACTACTTTGATAGCCTTGAGTGTTTAAAGAAGCAGACAGTACGCATTGTTGCCGACAAATAGGAAGTGATGGAGAAGTCATGTCTTGTGAAATCCTGTGAGGATGCGCATTGTCAATTAAGTTCTTAAGTCGCCTAGATCGGAGAAAATTAAATTCTGTGTAGGAATATGCATACATAATGTACATGGAGACGCTTCTCCATCTAAGAGTACGTTAACAATAAACTTCTTTGGACAATTGTATTTGAACTTCTTGCGATGAGAGTGAGGAGATCGCACGTTGTAGGTTGTGAAGGTGTTCATGCAAGACGTCCTCTTGGCTTTGACCTTAGCTGAAGGACTGTCCCTTGGCGTTTTTGCAAAGACACGATTGCTGGAGTCTGCAAATTTTGTGCCCGGTTTTCTACATCTGAGGTGTAGTGAGAGGATTACTTGAACAAGAGGTTAATGCGCATCGTCTGCCGTTACTTTCTGAGACCTACATGAACCAAATAACCGTCATTCAGAAGGCATAATCTGAAAAGTCAAGTCTTCGAGATCATTATAGACTTCAGGCAAACTTAAGCAAATTTGAAACCCTCTGGACTTGTTGTTAGACGGAATGAACCGAGGGCTGTGGAAGGCATGATCTTAAATGATTACTGCGTCCTGCTTTTGTTATATTGCACATGGTGATTTCGGGTTTTCTGTACCGGAAATGCGATTGAAATTTGTTAGGGGATGCGAACCCTGGCAGTGTATTGAAGAGGAGCTTCCTCTGTGCCAACTAACCTCGTTTTTTCCACCTTCTCATCCTTCTCATTTTGCGTTGCTGTGTTTAGCAAGCCTTCTTCAATTCCTAAAAGCGTTTATAATTCTTGATGTTTTGGCTTGTTCGCAAATCCTTAAATAGCAATTAAGCACTAGATGATCTTTGCATTGTGGCGAGAGACAATTTTAAGCAAAAGCAGGAATGATTAGGTTTTAAAGGACTTTGAGTTTCATGATGTGCAGGCCAAGGACTCGTTGCACCTGGCTGTTTCTCTAGGAGCATTCATAGTTCTTGACAGATATCTGAAGAACGTGTTCTTGGAGTATGCTATTCGCTTCCCCAGTGCACTTTTTGGAATGTTGTCCTTGTTCTTCCTACTAACAACGATAAGTGCCATCAGCACTGGTATTGCTACTCCTCTGCTCCTACACGGTGCTTTCTGGTCTTTCTTGGAAGGAGTAGCGGTTGTTGAGCTTTAATGCGTTCAGTACATTTGCCTTCCAATAGTATCCCTCTTGATCATTGTTGGTACCTTGTTTCATACAGTATCTGGATTTGCACCATTACTGCACATTAATAAATTTTTATGATATTGATGTCTTCACGTCCTGACCATCTTTGCAGATGCTGCGAGTACAGTGGAGTTTTCCTTCTCGCCGGCAACACTGTTCATCCAACGTTGGTTGCCTCTTTTCTATGTGCCGTCCTTGGTTGTGGTACCTATTGCTGTGAAGGGCATTGCCGCAGACGTAGGAGCCAAAATCGGAGCTATACTGTGTACGAATCCGAACCTTCTTCTCTACAGTATTAGAAACTGAAACGGCAGTTCTCTGCGTAGATTATTTTGATCTCTTGGATTTCATTTTTCGAACTTGAAACCTGCACATATAATTGATACGATCTCCAAGGACTGAGTTACAGAGGCCTCTTGTTTGAACTATCTGTTGCAGTGGTAGGATGGGTGGCCTCCTTGCTTGTGACTGGCGTCACTGCAGTGCAGGTGCGGAAGATGGTGAACACGGAGCTCCTCCCAGCAGAGCCTGTGCCCAAGGCTGCTCCTTTTACATCTAGGGAGTTGTATTCTTGGATTGCCATAATGTTGCTCAGCTTTGGCATGGCCGTGCGATATCCTACTGCCTTGGGGCCAGAGGCCACCACTACTGCTCCGTTCTTACTCGCGGCCACTGTTGTGGGATACTTGTTTGGCACTAGGTAAAAGACTCAATGCTTCCTTTCATGAGCTTCCTGTTTGCTCCAATATCGACGTCGAAATCTCAATCGTTGTGGTAATTCGGCGGTGAGGAACGCTAGCTATACTCACTCGAGGAGTACAATAACAGCTCGCAAGTGATACTGACAGGCCTGTGCTAGAGTCTGTATTCTGCATTGGGAATGTTACTGCTCCTGGGTAGATTTGAAAGGTCGTAGTCCTCCGACTAATATGTACGACAATATATTTATGCAGATTGCCTGTGGCAGTAAAGAAGGTGATCCATCCAATCATTACATGTGCTCTTACAGCTGATCTTGGAGTTTATGCATTGGGTGTTGCAACAGGGAAAGGATTTGAACCCACGTTGAGTAAGTGTTTGATACATCTCTCCAATTATTTGAAAGTTAGAGATCGAGTATATGCGGTATGTATCTGTGTTTGTATGCACGGATGTTTACAAAATACGTGCAGAAAAGGTGTTGCTGATTGGGCCAGTCATTATGCAGGAGGCTACCTTACCAAGAGTGCAGGAAGTCCAGGGGCTGGTGACATGTTGATGGGTTTCCTAGGCCCAGTTATCCTGTCATTTGCATTCTCTATGTATCGACAGCGGAAGGTAGGCACAATGTAATTTATAACTAGGACCGCATCGTTGTTTTCCATTCGTATGTGTGTCATATTTTAAAACATATTTATTAAAGAATTGAGGGACATGCTGCAGGTAATCCAGCGGCATGCAGCAGAAATCATTACAGCAGTAGTGGCGTCATCACTTTTCTCCTTATACTCAACGGCAGCCCTGGGTCGCATTTTAGGAATCGGTCGCTCTTTGACGTGTGCGATTATTCCTCGATGCGTAACTGTGGCTTTGGCCCTTCCCATTGCCGCCTTACTTGAAGGTTAGTAGTACGTTACGGTGTCGTTCTCCTCTCAAAATGTGTGAATAACAGATTGCTTGGATAGCAAAGTTGTATTGATAGATCTTTTGTTATCAGTATTTAGGGAACTATCACTCTGCTCAATAGATTATATGACTGGATGTAATAGGAAATAATGCTTCGGTTACGGCTGCTGCGGTTGTGATTACCGGACTTATTGGAGCAAATTTTGCACAAGTCGTGATGGATAAGTTTGGATTGACGGATCCAATAGCACGAGGCATGGCAACCGCTGCTAGGTATGGTCATCCGTGTCTTTCTGTACCTCATTTATATCGTCCACGTTCTTCTTGTCTGCTGAGTTGAAAATTGATCACTACTTCATGCATGCTCAGATATGAGATCGAAAAGCTCAATTCATGTTAGGTTCTTACATAGAGCTGTGCGAATGTCCTTATTATTACGGGGACCTTAGTCTCGTATCGAACCACCTTTAAAAATTGTTGAGAGTTTGAACAGCGTGTTCTGAAGGCAATTCCTCTTCGTTAATGAAAAGTGCATTTTGAAGATGGTTCCGAGAAATAGATAGAGAAAAGTTCTCACGTTGGATCTACTTCGGAATGCAGTGCACATGGATTGGGAACGGCAGCTCTGGCAGGGAAAGAACCCGAGGCACTGCCATACTGTGCTATTGCGTATGCCATCACTGGGATCGTTAGCACTCTTTTGTGTACAATTCCTCCAGTGCGAACGTCGCTGCTTATGATAGCTGGAGCTGCTTGACGTTTTCCAAGTTGTCTGGATCCATGATTAACGTGTTTGTTTGAAACTACGAGATACTGCAAGGCATTGAGATAGTTTCTGTACTAGGTTGCTCTTAGAAATCATAAATTATATGTACCATGACTGGAGCTTATCGAATTGGACAGGAGGGATACATTTGTTGGGATCAGTTGTAGATAACATTATGCACATGTTAGAGCAGGTAGTTGGAGATCGTTTGGTACCTAGTGCTCAGACGACTGTTCTCACACGCAAAGGTGTCATTTCAAAGACTGCCGTCAACTGCTGCCTGGCAGATCAGAATTGTAACGGTGCGTAGTCCTATTTGTACTACTAGAAACATCAAATTTTCAAACTCTTATTTGTTGTCACATACCACCGTTTAATTGGAGTGACCTTGAATGAAAAAAATTGCTTTAACTGAAACTAAAAATAGCTTGGATATGCACCAGCTGCTTACTTTGAACAGAATCTCACTCATTCAACCACTTGAGTTAAATATTCAGTTCGTTCAGGTAACATAATTTGTGACGATTGATTGCGTGCAAATGCAGGTTCGAATCCATCTAAATTCCTTGAATCTCCACAAGCTCGGTCTCTCCATGAACTTACGCTTCACCTTCGAGGTGCTTAAAGTGAGGATCACGTCTCAAAATGACGACTCACCTTCGAGCTTTAGAACGTGTCCCGAACCAACACGTGGCATCACGGACCTGATGCCAGATGGCGTAATACTGTTCCGCCCACTCCCCTGCACCTGGCTTAACCGCAGTGACCGCCTCTTTGGATGGCCACTGAAATCATATTTAATTTACTTTGCATGATAATTCGACACTTTGAACTCTTGCGTACAACCACTGGTTACTACTTTCTTAGTGAAACCATTCAACCTCTTCAGTAGTGTTCACTTGACAATTCGCGAAGTTTTCCAGAGCTTGAATTTTGTAGAAAGGATCTTTGGTCGTGATAGTTGTATTTTCGAGAAGTCGTTCGAATTTTTTGTTTGTTTGGTGGGTTTGAGGAAGTCGTGGCCATGGCCGACGAGGCGAGCAAGAGGAGTGAGGCTGCGTCCGCAAAAGCGCAGCAAGGGACAGACGCTGCGTTGGAGACCATAGGGCAGTACCGCGGGGCTGCACAGGAACAGGGCATGTCGGCGTTGCGAGGCGCTCAGGATCGGTACCAATCTGCTAAGGACACGACCGCTCAGAAGTCCGGAGAAACCGCGAATGTCGCAGGCCAGAAGAAGAACGCCCTTGCGGTACGGTTTCTTCCCATTTCCTAGGGTTTCCACCGCACAATTCACCTATATCTCAGAGATTTCTCTCTTTGTTTGTCTTGCTCGATTTTTATTTACTGGTCATAATATTCTGACGACGAGTTGTCCTGTTTTGGAACCCTATCCAGTCGGCATTCTCGCAGTACACTCAGGTAGCGATGGACAAGCTGCAGCAGCTGAAGATCAGCACGCAGCAAGCGTCGGAGCAAGCGTTGAAGAAGGCCGAGGAGCAAACTTCGAGGACTAAGGCCTCCGCTGGCCAAACGGCGGACACGACAGCGCAGAAGACGCAAGCCGCCTCCGACGCGGCCGTCGCGAAGAAGGACGAAGCCGCGGGCACCGTGGCGTCAACCGCTCAGAGTGCGAAGGACACCGTACTCGGCTACGCCGGCGTGGCCGGACAGAAATCGAGCGAAGCGTGGGAAGGAACGAAGCAAAAAGCTGGCGAAGCCGCGGGTTTAGTGCAACAGAAGGCCGGGCAAGCGCAAGGAACCGCCGCTGAAAAGGTCGGGCAAGTCCAGGGAGGCGCCGCAGACTTGGCCACAGACGTTCAGGCGAAGTCCGCCGACGCTGCCACTGCCGCGAGTGACACGGCCAAGGATTCCACCGCTAACGCCCAAGCAACCGCGGGATCATGGTTCGGAGGACTGAAACAAAAAGCCGGGCAAGTCCAAGGAACTGCCGCTGAGAAAGCCGGGCAAGCGCAAGGAGCCGCTGCTGAGAAGGCCGGGCAAGTCCAAGGAGCCGCCGCAGATTTAGCCACAGACGTACAAGCGAAATCCGCTGACGCGGCCACTGCTGCAAGCGACACGGCCAAGGATTCAGCCGCTAACGCTCAAGCGACCGCGGGGTCGTGGTTTGGAGGACTGAAGCAGAAGGCCGGGCAAACGCAAGGAGCCGCCGCTGAGAAGGCCGGGCAAGCGCAAGGAGCCGCTGCAGATTTGGCCACAGACGTACAGGCAAAATCTGCAGACGCTGCCACCGCCGCCAGCGACACGGCCAAGGATTCAGCTGCGAATGCTCAAGCGACAGCTGGGTCGTGGTTCGGAGGATTGAAACAGAAGGCTGGACAAGTCCAAGGAAGCGCCGCCGAGACGGCCGCGGACGCGAAGGCGAAATCCGCCGACGCTGCCACTGCCGCGAGTGACACGGCCAAGGATTCGGCCGGGAACGCTCAAGCGACAGCAGGGTCGTGGTTCGGAGGATTGAAACAAAAGGCCGGGCAAGTCCAAGGAACCGCTGCTGACACGGCCGCAGACGCGAAGGTAAAATCTGCTGACGCGGCCACAGCCGCGAGTGACACTGCCAAGGATTCGGCCGGGAACGCGCAAGCGACAGCGGGATCGTGGTTCGGGGGATTGAAGCAAAAGGCTACTGAGATTCTGGGAGCGGCGCAGCAGAAGGGTAACGAAGCTAACCAGGCTGCGTCACAAACTGCAGACGCGGCGAAGGAGAAGGCCGTGTCCGCACGGGATGCAACCCAGGACAGCGCTGGTACAGCTCAAGCCACGGCGGAGGAGAAGTCGGAGGAGGCCAAGCGGAAGGGCGGCGAGATGCAAGCTCGGATTGCGTCCACCTGGGAAGCTATCAAAGGTAAAACTGCGCAGACTTTGGGCGGTGCGCAAAACAAAGCTGTCGAGACGCGGGATGCTGCTACTGGTGCCGCTACCGACGCTTCCGAAGGAGTTAAACAGGCGGGCGGTGACGCTCAGACCAAATCCAACGTTGCCGTGGATTCTATTAAGCAGAAATCAGCAGAAGTCGCCGAAGATGTCAAGAAAGCTTAAGGTAAATAAATACATTCACTAACTCTCCCTCTCTATGTTTTGTGCTCAGTTCCTATTACTTGCCAAATTTTCATATATTGGCAACAGGGTCCGGGAAATAGTTGAGATATTTCGGCTGATTTCCTTCATTTGCTATATTGAACTGGTTAATCACGGAACTCTTTCGGTTATTTTCTTTATTTCATATTATAAGTAATTTTTTTTCAGACTTTCAACCGATTTTTAGCCGATGCTTATAAATTGCAAACGGTTTTTTCTCATTTCAACCGGCTAGCTTTGAACTAGCGGTCAGTTCTTCCTGGACCTTGGTTGGCAAGATTTGAATTTACCCAAATAAAGAATGCAAAAGAAAATACACTACTATATAGACCAACGTATGCAAGTTTCAGTATCTTTTTTCTTATAGAATCGTGTGTATGACAACAGGTACATATTGATGAAGGGATATACACTTGCGCAGCTGAACTGGTTTATTCTTTGGGATTTGTACGTACCTTAAGACGACCTGACTATATTTGCAATTTCTAATACCAAGACTTGCCAATTTGGAACATCTGTAGGTACAATGTATACATATTAATGTTGACGTTTACGGCACTTAATAATTGGGTCTGTATAATGTAATTAGGGGTTTGCCTTCTGTGTAACTCACTATGAAAGTACTTTTTTTCTTGCAAATTGGATTAGTGGTATGGAGTATGTTAGACAGAGCTATATGTCAATGAAAGGTGGTGTATTGTAGAAAGAGCAATATGAGGGAATCCGGGACTGGAGCCCGAGTTTCAAAAGTACGATGTATTGCTCTTGTAACTGGTCGTTTTGGCTGCATCTCTGCGTTGCAGCTGTAAGTTTACCACTGTAATCAATTTTTGGTTTTGATGGTACAGTTTGTTTTTGTAAACACTGATTGTTTGCAGTTATATTGAAGATGAGTATGGGTAATTTGTGATCTTGGTTTGTGGTCTGTTTGACGTTTTGTGACTTCTGGATTATTACTGTTTGGGTTCCTGTTCATGGTAGCTCCGAATTATTGTCATTTGGTTCACTGTTTGCTATATTGTGTCCTATTCTCTGTACAGGTATGTTTTGCTTTTGTGTCAAGTTATGTCTGGTACGGAGGAGCTTTCTGCAAGGGTACCAAAATACGCAAATTAGCACACGAATTCTATTGAGCGTTGTGGTGCCAGGTTGTTTCACTACAGTATTGAACCGACTATGAATAGGTGATTCATTGACAACTGTATCACCTGCTTTTGATAAAATACTGAACAACATTGCCAGATTTAGATGAGAATAAGGTAGGACTACCCATTCCTGATCACTTAAGCTCCTGCACGACAGCACATTAGAGCAACAATGCGGTGCATGTTTTTCTTTGGCACATTAGAGCAACAATGCGGTGCATGTTTTTCTTTGGTGGCTTTGTGGCTTTATATAAAGGATAGGGAACCAATTTTTTCAAAAAATTTCATGTAAAATTGAGTTACTATATAAATTTTGAGGTCCATAAAGTGTTTTGAACCCATACATAATCACTAGACTCTCTTAACCCATAAATGCCCAAGGCACCATATTTTGGTGCCAACTATATTTTGAAATTCAATAAAATCTAACTAAGCTGCTATTTTTAATATTTTGTATATTAGAATTTTTCTTTTTGAAATCTAGTTTTAGCATCAAAAACTCAATTTTGAAAACTATTATGAATTTTCTATTCAAGATTTTGTTGCAATCTTGATTTTTTTAGTGTTAAGAGCTCATGAAAATGAGCCTTAAATACACAAATTCACACCAGAAATACATTTAAAATTTATCAAAGAGATTTTGAAAAGCCATAAATTGATTGGGGTTATGCATGGTAGGCCCTTTAACCTCATATTTTTTTGGTGACCAGCATTTTAGATTTGACATTTGAAAAGAGGATTGAAAGACTTGAAGTCTCTATTGCAGTTTTAACACCGTCTTGATCAAACATTATAATCTTCCAATCCATAAGCAATGTTGTTGTGTTTTCTTTTCCTATGTGATGTCTAACATATCTAGTTTGAATTTGTATGGTTACAATTTAAAAAAAATTGATACAACTTATCAAAATGTTGGCTTTTTGTTCAATTTAGAGCAAATTCCTAGAAGCTCAAAAAAGTCTTGGGCATTTAGGGGTTAATCCCAATCATGGCCAGAATATTTTCTCGCTCACTATTGTACTTCCTACTTTCTTTTGAGACACAAGTCATGATTTATTTGTCTTAATCTTAAAAAAGGAAAAAAATATGCATTCCAAGGCTTGGAAATAGGCTGGTAGGAAACATCACACCCTAGTGGTTAGGAATAGAACCCTAGTTGGGAATGGGCAGCTCTACCTTAATCTAATACACAAACCAAGTAGGTTAAGGTAGTACCGTTTGCACATTTTGAACCGTCCAGTAGCATGTTGTGAAATGGTGCGTTGGTGGTTCTCAAATTGGCCTCTTATAACTCATTAAATGCATGAAAGAAAAGGTGTTTTTGATTGCAAGAGCCAATCATTTTCCTTGCTTCCCCAAATCTCTTCACAACTTAGAGAAGGTGTGACTACCCCTATTGTAAAAAACATATCTACCAAGAAGTTTATCATATCCATCACCCATTTACCATCTATATATCATCCGTCCACCACCTACCCACCATCCATCCAGCACTTGTGCATCACTCTTCCATTACACATCCATCATTCATCTCCTCTATATCCATACGTCTCACTCAAACCAACATTAATCCATCTTATTTAAAAATTTCATTCATCCACGTTGTGGACACTCTTCATTCATTCACCAAAGGGAAAATTTTGTGGATACCCCAGAAGTTTGCAATATTTTCACAAATACTGCTTTTTCAGAAATTGCACAAATACACTTGTTATAATTTTTTTGACATTTATTTGTTGTACTTGTACTTCCTAACCAATGTTGACAAAGGGAATGTAATGAAACAAAAAAGAAGCAAGCTGCACACAAAGGAAGAAAAGAAATGGCATGCCCAACAAAACAAATGCCTGAAACTTTTGGTCCAAAATTATTTGTGTAATTTCTGAGAAAGCAAGGGTATCTATGTAAATAATGCAAACTTCTGGGGTTTCATGAAAGTTTCCCTACTTAACCAGTTTGCCTTTACATCCATCCTTTGCTTCATCCATCCATCTGTTGTGTCGTCAGTCCATTGAACCTTTTCTTCATCCATCTGTCCCTTGCTTCATCCATCCATCGTATATGGCGGTGAAGCTGAAGCACTGGAATGAATGAGCTCTGGGTCACAGAACAGAACAAGCTCGCTCACTTTAGATCTCCCACTCCACTCCCCATTGCACCGCCATTCAGCTTACAACACGCCCACACCCAACTTCAATTCTTTCTACCTTCTCCACCGCTCCAACCTCTGCTCAATTCGCACCGGATTTTTCTCGGGAAGAAACAAAGCTGCCCCCGATTGGACAAGATTTGTGGAATTCTCACTAGGAACGCATTCTAGAGGTAAAATCTCTCTTCATTTTGAAGCCTGCAAGTTCTCCACTAGAGTTCTTAGTCGGATTCTTTATGTGAAGAATCTGGTTCATATGAGCAGACTACCTGGGGTTTTTTTAATTTCGATTGCTGGAAGTGGGATTAGAATTAATTTGCGTGTCAATTACGCTTTTTCATGTGTTCGATACCCTGCATAATTCGCATAAAGGCGGCTTTTTTCCTTGATTGTTATCAGATTAAACTACCTATTGCATACCGTGAATTCACAAGGTAGGTAGGGACACCCCAAAATCACTATTTTTGCTTGCTGCTGAGTGTGTAATTCCTGTTATTATTATGAGTAAGCTTATTCAACATTTTCATACGCTCTTGGTGGTAAGTTAAGTGAACGGGGATTTCATTGCACCAAATAACACATCATTTGGACACTTTATGCAAAAGTTGTGTAGGGTCAAAGTTTTTTTACTTGTAAATTTTCTACTAAAACCGCCTCTTTTCATTGTAGTGTACATTGTTTTTTTGATAACGTCTGCCTGTTGTGTAAGATGCATTTGATTTTGAGTGTTTCTTTGTAAGTGATTTGTGGTAGAAACTTTTCTGAAAGTTTCAGTGGATTTTTCCATTTCCCTGGACTAAGTGGATTAATTGCCGTTTGACATTATGAAAACTTAGTTTGAGGTATTGTGTGATTTTCAGAAGCTAAATTTAGTTTTGAATGTCTGGGATGATGAGTGGTACTGTTGTACCTACCAGATCAAGGTTTAGGGTTTTGTTCTTGCACAATTGTATTTTGTGTGTAAAATTTTTCTGATTTTTCCATGTCGGGGTTTTTGATGTTATTATATTAGGTTGTGGAAGTATCAAGTATGGAGCGAGCTCAGTTTCGATTGCAGCAGCTGGCTGCTCACCTTCATCCTGATCAAGGGTCTGTGTCTTTCATGGTACGACTTGTTTTTTTATTATGCCTTTGTCAATGGTATCGATATTTTGGAGAACTACCTCTTGTGTATCATCACGATTCTTTAAATGGGATAATTTGATGGATACCCCTGAAGTTTGCAATACTTGCATAGACATCCTTGCTTTTTCAGAAATTGCACAAATACTTTTGGATCAAAATTTTCAAGCGATTGTTTTGTTGGGCATGCCATTTCCCTTCTTCCTTTTTGTGTGCACGTTGCTTCTTTTTTGCTTCATTACATTCCCTTCTTCAACATTGGTCATAAAGGAAGTACGAATACAACAAATAAATGCGTAAAAATTATGGTCCAAGGATATTTGCGCAATTTCTGAAAAAGCATGGTTATATATGTAAATATCGCAAACTTCAGGGGTATCCATGAAATTTTCCCTTATTTTAATGGGATAATTTGATGGATACCCCTGAAGTTTGCAATATCTGTGTAAATACCTTTGACTTGCTTTTCAGAAATTGCATAAATACCCTTGAACTGTAATTTCTAGGCATTTGTTTTGTTGTGCTCGTCATTTTCTTCATGACCAATGTTGAAGCAGGGAGTGCAATAGAACATTAAAAAAAGCAAGCAGGGAGAAGGAAGTGGCATGCACAACAAAACCAACAAACGCTTGAAAATTATGGTCTAGGGGTATTTGTGCAATTTCTGAAAAACAAAGGTATCAATACAAATATTGCAAACTTCAGGGGTATCCATCAAATTTTCTTTATTTAAATCTGGTTTTTCATTTTCTACTGTTGGTTCAAGACCAGTTGTTATTCTTCCAAAAGTACGTAAGTTCGTGTGTTTTGATGCTCCAGGCATGCATGGGTGGCGTTCGGAGGCATTCTAGGGTTGATTTTGCCCGACCTGCTTTGACTGATGCACGGTTTATGCGCCCTGCGCAGGACACCATGGTACTGTTTGCTTTACCAGTGCTCGATTAGTGTATTATGTTTTCCTGCTACAAACTTACTCTCTAGTTTTGTAATACAAAAGGATCCGTAAGGGGTAAACTTAGCATACTACTATATATGAATTTTCTTCTCCTCCAGGCTTTGAAACTTACTTGTAGACGAAGACTAATTCTAGCTTTTGTTCAAAATCCTCGTTAAGCACCATCCCTCATGAATCCTCACAGAGCGGAATGACTAGGGTGTTTGATTAGGCTAGAATGGATGTGCAGACGAGCCTAATACTAATAATGATTAATCTATGAAAAAGGAGCACCCTAGAAGTTGATCTCAATGATCAACTGATTTCATAAAAATACATCTGGTGTGTCGTTAACTAATTGTAGACTTTCCAACCTTTAGAGATAATACTAATATATGGGCACACACGCTTTGCGCAAGTTGGAGGACATGTATGGGTAATGCAACATTCAACTTTATAGAAAATTGATATCTCGCAAATTAATTGGTTTAGAAGCTAATCTTGGTGTACTTTACAAAAAATCAATATCTCACAATTGGTATAGAATATAACCTTGATGCATCATCATTTTGGTCCTTTTTTGAAATCAAATATTCTAATTACCTTCATTACAATGTTACTCTTTAATCCTTTGCTAGAGGGCTCTTGGTGTTTTGTTGGTTTTTTAGCACATGGTTGGAGGGCATTTGGTGTATTATATTTTAGGCATCCTTTATTGCTTCAACTTAAGCTAGGAGCACCCAATAGCAACAGTGTGCCTAATGGTGTCACTCTCTACACGTGGTGGTCATTCTAGAACTTAAATCTAGGTACACCATAGATAGCTAATTGTTGTTGACCAAAATGATAAGCTCTCTATGATGTACCTAGATTTAAGTTCTAAAATGACTACCTTGTGTAGAGAGTGACGCCATTAGGTACACTATTGATATTGGGTGCTCCTACCTTACACCAAAAATAAAGTTCTAGAAAAGGGTGCGGAGTCAGTGAGGAAAATCAATCTTCCCACTTAGTAGTTGTAGAGATTGCAAAAAGAAGAAATGAAAAAATATTCGGAGGGTTGCTTTGTGATACCATAACTAACCCGTCGTCTTTGAGCCTTCTAACAGGAAAGTGGTCCTACCGAAGAAGAAGTGCTGTATTGGGCTTGTCCATCTAGAAACCTGGAAGAAAACGAAAAAAGCTCGCCGCCTTTGTTCGGCAAGCCCTCAGGGCAGCTTTTGGCACCGCCAGTTTCAGAGCCTTTGTTTTCGCGTAGCACTTCGCTGCCACAGCAAGAGATGGAGACGGAGAAAGAGAGAGAGGCGGCTGCTCTGGCATGGATTGCTGCTGCTGATGAACAACCCAGTCATCCTGAAACAGAAAGCATTGGCAAAGGTAAATATTCAATTCCAAAACAAAACCGATTGATTTTGATGCATTCCAGCTTCTTCTTTTTCTTTTTTGTTGTGTACTCTACTCTTTAACCCTTGAACGCCTGGCTGGTCTGGTCATTGTGATTGCCCCTCTACAGTAGCTCTTTCTATAGTGTTCTTCTACAGTGGTGTGTGTCAGTGCAAACCATTACAATATTGTTTTTAAAAGTTGTAAAAGATCAGTAATGCATGCATGTTGTCCTCATGAAAAAAAATTGCAAGGAGAGCATGGGACCTAACGCTGTGTCTCTGAATCTTGTCACAATTTGGGTTACCTAAAAATAGGAGTGCAGCATTTGGTGAAGTTGTTATTTGACTTCCATGATGGACCATGTATCTTTCTTCTGTCCTATGGAATGTTTCTTTTTTAGGGAAAATGTCATGGATACCCCAGAAGTTTGCGATATTTGCATAGATACCCTTGCTTTTTCAGAAATTGCACAAAGACCCTGGGACCATAAATTTTAGGCATTTATTTGTTGTGCTTGTACTTCCTTCATGACCAATGGTGAAGAAGGGAATGTAATGAAACAATAAAAAAGCAATGTGCACACAAAGGAAGAGGGGAAGTGGCATGCACAACAGAACAAACGCCTGAAAATTGTGGTCCAAGGGTATTTGTGAAATTTCTGAAAAAGCAGGGACATCTATGCAAATAGCGCAAACTTCAGGGGTATCCATGAAATTTTCCCTTTTTGTTGACTAGGGACAAAAAAGCGTTGGCCTCGTTGTTAAGGGGTTAACTATGTGACTAGTTTGATCATTAGATGCTCAAGATTTTTTATTGTGCAAGGCTTTGAACTAGAGATGGAAGAAATAGAAACTTGCAGAAATGGAGATTTCTAAAATCTGGAATCTTCTGAGGTCATAATATTCATTTTGCTCCAGATCTAGGTGAAGCACGAAACTTTAACTGCTCCTTACGCATATTTTCCAATGTACAGGATATGAGTGGTTTCCCCGGATGGATGTTGTGGAGTCAGGCTCTGCATATGTTGTAACTATTGAGCTTCCTGGCGTCAACGTGGATGGCATCTGTTGTGAGGTCACCTCTGATAGGTATTGATTGGCTCTTCACTTTTTTCATCTACACACAATCTGTTTACAACTTGGTTTTTGCCATGCTTAAGTAATTTTGGATAGTCCAAAGTCTAGAAAATAAGAAACATGTTCTCTAAGGTCTAGAAATTGGAAGTTTTGGCTAATCTTTGGTCCCTAAAATTTGCATTGGATCATCTCAATCACCGTGAATTTTTTAATCGTCATGGCCATGTACAATACAGTTTTGCCTTGTAGTAGTAGTCCATGATCAGTCAAATGCACCTGAATGGAATAATATGCTAAACGCCTATTATAAACAGCAGGAGATCTCCTAATCTCCAAGAACCTACATAGTCTTTAAGTTGCATGGTTTGTCCAAAATTGGTTATAAATACAACATAATATAAGAGCCAAATGTGTTTGCTTCCATTCCTTTCTAGGAGTTGAAATCAACCATATAGGAAGTTAATAATAAGATTTATTCATAGAAAATAGAGAAAGTTAAATAAATCATCTCCTACATTCTTTTCAGTGTTTTCAAAGCTTGGTTTTTTCAGATTCGAGAAACAAGGTCTTGTTTAAAGGCATTGATGAGAAGTGTGATATAACCCTCTTTTGGGGAGATATGCGAGGAACTTGACTAGTACTCTTTTTTTGGTGGGTTTTTTTTTTCTGAGCAGCTTGGTAATATCAGGCAGCCGGGTTTCAGACTGGTGGAAAAATAACGGTGACAGTCATAGTAACGGTAACGGTACTGGCAATGGGAATGGAGGCGTTTATCATCGACGAGATCTGGCACAAGGTCCATACCGAGCTGTATGGCGATTGCCCAAGAATGCAGATGTTGGAGCTATATCTGCAGAATTTATGTACGTTGAACGTCTTTGCTTTGTTGTTACAAGTAACCAACCCCCCTCCCCCAAACAAGAAAGTTAAAAAAAATAAGGGAAAATTTCATGGGTACCTCTGAAGTTTGCCATATTTACATAGATACCCTTGCTTTTTCAGAAATTACACATATCCTTGGACCAAAAAAATTAGGCGTTTTTTTTTTTTTTTGTGCATGCCACTTCCCTTCTTCTTTTGTGTGCATGTTGTTCCTTTTTTGTTTCATTACATCCCCTTCTTCAAATTTGGTCTTGAAGAAAGTACAAGCACAACAAATAAATGCCTAGAAATTATGGTCCAAGAGTATTTGTGTAATTTCTGAAAAAGCAGGGGTATTTATGTAAATATTGCAAACTTCAGGGGTATCTACTGTATGAGATTTTCCCAAAATAATAATACTAGAATTCTTGTACTTGGTTTTCCTGGTATTTGTCAGTTTTTGTACATGCTTTTGACTTGTTTTAAAAATAGGGGGGGGGGGGATGGTTTTGGTGCAGTGAAGGATTTTTACGGGTGGCAGTGCCGAAGACTCGGGTTGTACGCTATATATGAAGAAGTTGCAGGACCTTGGGAACTTAGTGACTTTGTAAGAAAAAAAGAGGGGGTTTTGTGAAAACTGTCCATTGCAGAGCTTAAAGATAGATCCGTAAATATGTAAAACTATTATACAAGCGTGCACTTTGCGCTACTTTGCTGTGCATGGGTATTGCAATATAATTCCAACATTTGATGTATGGTCATGATCAATTTAGCAACGTTTTACAAATGTTCATTTCAATATCATTTAGGTTGCCTCAACAATTAGGTTGCCTTACCTTGGAAATTTACCTTTATGACTCATAGCATGGCCACTTGGAATTGCATGCAACATTTTAAAAGTCTAACTCGTTTTCTTTGTTTTCTGAAATTTCATACAATGGAATATTCAATAGGGATAGTCACACCTTCTTCACAGATTTTTCTCTTTATTTCTAGAGGAGAAGAATGAGGTGAAGAAATCTTTGCACACAAAGTTTTTATCCAAACTTATCTCTTTTTCACTCTTGCTCCTCTTGCTTTCATGCTTGATCCTCTGGCTTTCACATTAACTCCTCTTGCTTAAATTGTTCTACACCACCCACAAAAGGGGAGTCACACCTTCATGGAGAAATGTTCCTATTAACTCTTGTTTCTACTCCTAAACTTCTCATTCTTCATAGCAGTTACAATCTTGGAAAATGTGTGACTACCCCTAATGACGTGGTTGGTTGTCCAATTTCAGACATACTTTTGGAAACCTGATTTTTTTCATCTTCCGTTCCAACTTTAATACCCTCTACTATAAATTTGTTACTAGGTTATGAGTTTTTCTGCTGGCTGGTGTGAAGTTTGCTCTAAGGTAGGTAGCTCTTAACCCCTGAAGGACCCAGAGGACAGGATGTGTCTTTGACCAATTTTTGGAATTAAATAAAACTTTACCAAATTTCTCATTTTTAGTAGTATTTATTTTTGAAAATTTATTTTTGAAGTTTAGTTTTAGTTTCAACAATCTAATTTTGCAAATGATTGATTATGATTTTCTCATTCAAGATTTTTTGCATGGGTGTTCATTGCAATCTTGACTTTATGTAGTGTTGAGGGCTCTTGGGAATGAGCCTCAAATGCACTAGATATTTGACAAAAAACTATATTAGAAATTCATTTAAAAAATTTGTAAAGTAGATATTGAAAAGTCATAAATTGATTGGGGTTATGCATGTTAAGCCTTTAACCTCATATTTTTTTGGTGACCAAGTTTTTAAATTTGACATGTGGAAAGAAGATTGAAAAACTTCAAATCACTTTCATAGTTTTAACATCTTCATGATCAAACATTATAGTAGAACTCCTCTAAATTGATATGGTTGGGACCCCAAGAACTAGATTAGTTTAAGTAAGTTATTAGTTAATTACCTTGAGGTTAGTGTTGGGACACCACCAAGGAGTATTACTACTATTGAATTATTTGCTTTGGTTTATGACTAACGTATGGTCTGACATTGAGATTTGTGTTATACATTAATTTACAAAGCATATTAGCTTACAAGAGTTCTACTGTATAATATTTCAAATTATAAGAGATATGGTTGTGTTTTATTTTCTAATGTGATCTCTAACATGTCTAGTTTGATTTTATATAATTACAATTCAAGAAGAACTCATACAACTTATCAAAATGTTGGCTTTTTGATCAAATTAGAGCAAATTCCTAGAAGCTTAGGAAATTCTAGGGTCCTTTAGGGGTTAAAGCGTCACTTTAAGGGATGATGTGCCTTTTCATGGGCTTTTGAAGATAGGATTTTTTGTGTCTAGTTTAAAGAGAAATAGATGCTAAATGTGACACAATTTTTTGCAGTATTACTGAATTGCTGATACATTTTCAAAGCTTTCTACAATAAGCACCTATTTAGGACTTTAGGTCTATCATAAATCATTCCCCTACAACTTATAAAGAGATGAGGTGAAACCAAAGAGTATAGTTGATTGTTGCAATAGAATACACATTTTTTTTTATGACTAGAGAGGTTTCCATTCAAAGACCACTTCATAACATGGTTTTTTATGGGAGAAATTACAAATAGGGGCATGAAACATAAAATATTACAAATAGGGGCGCAATTTGAAAATTATTACAAATAGGAGCACAATTTCGAAAAAATGTAATTTTTTGTAATTTTTTTGGTTTGAACATTGGATGATTTAGGTACATCACATTAAATGTTAGCTATCTTCCAAAAATTTAAAAGTCTTCAAAAATTGCCATCCCCTTTACTAAAATTTCTTTATTTAAGCTTGATTTGGAGAGACATTTAAGTTTTTTGGAAATTAGTTAACAATCAATGTGATGTTTCTAAATCAACTAATGTCCAAACCAAATTTTTTTACAAAAATTCACAATTTTTTTGAAATTGTGCCTCTATTTGTAATTATTTTCAAATTGCGCCCCTATCTGTAATATTTTACGTTTTCATGCCCCTATGTTTTTTTGGTATTGTAGCTTCAAAGTAAATCCCTACATGCCCTCTCAAGTGAGGAGGATTTTTTGAGGGACAACAGTGCATTAGTGGATATCGCTTCTAAGAGCATCTCCACCCCGTAGACGTAACCAAGAACTCAAAAAACTTTTGGAGAGCATTCTGTCTCGTCTATCAATGAACGCGCACAACATAGCGTACACTTCACCACCCGGCAATCACTAGGCAACCACTGAGGTGCAAACAATTGGCAAACCCCTGCAAAATGAAAGGGAATAGTCTTCCTTTGAGACGTTGTGTTAGTTGTTGCGTGGATGTGGAAATCCGAAACTCTAGCATGCACGGAGCGAAGTAGCATTGCTTGCTCTCGCAACAATCACACTTGCATGTGTGCTTGCGTCCGCGGTGGAGATGCTCTAACTACTGCAAACTTGGCGTTGAAATGCCAAAAAAAAAAAAAAAAAAAAAAAAAACCATGCTTCATAACCATTCTTGAGCTGCATATGGGAAGTGAAGGCCCCACACTAGCATAATACAGCCGTGCAATAAGGACATGTCCCTTGGTGGTCAAAAGCAAGGTTTGGGGAGAATCGACGTTTAGTGTATTGTTAGCCGGTTGATATTGCAAAAAAAATGATTAAAACTTGAAACTACTGGATAAAAATTTGGTCATTTTTCTTCAAATTATAGTATATTACAGAAAATAGAAATATTGAAGTATTATAGGAAATAACCGGTTCATGTTGGGGAAAATATGGTTGAAACTAGGAAATGCCGGGTTTTAGCCCATGAAGCTAAAATTTCTCCCCAAACCACAGTCTGGAGAGTTTTTGAGCTTATGCAGCAAATATCCTACATTCTCTTGGGCCAACCGGTTGTCTAGAGTATACTCCCAGCTAAGCATATAGAATTAAAGAATATTCTCTTTTTTCCCTCTAGAATGGTTGGTTTCTTTCCTAAATTTTTGAATTCAATTTGGCAATTCTCAAAAATCAACCAGCTAGCTCATACCTAAGGGTACCTTTTCATGCGTAATCAGAACCGAAGGCCCATTTGGGTTGATCACAGGCAGAACATCAAAAAAATCTGAAATCTTCACCTTACATAGAATTTAGAAAGTGACCTTCAATTTTAAATCCAGGTTCTACACGGATGTAGTTTGACTTTACCAAAATCGGAGACTGGACGTACAGGCCGGACCCCTCCAGCTCCCCCATGGAAAGGTCTCCTAAATGCCGGTACTCCGCGTACATTGTCTCGAGCACTGGTCGAAAGAATTTAGAAGCCAATTTCTCATGGTTGACAAGATTATCCGCCACTTTTTCATCCACTAAGAGGCATATTCATTCATCCTCTCTAGCCCTGCTTCTCTCCGACGACCAGCAAGCAAGAATCGCTCCCTCCCGAAATCCGACACTCTCTCTCCAAATTTCTTACCCTTTCTCACGACGACGCATTCCTCGTCAATTCTTGAAATCGAACTTCAAATCGTGTGATCGAGCGACACAATTACTTCGGAGTCGGGAGATATCAGTCGCTAATCTTAAGACGAGGAGCTCGCTCGCTCGCTCGGTCACTGAAGTTTTGAAGGGAAATTATTATGTTCAAGTAGCCTAAGGATGGGAGGATACCGAGAGCCGGATGGTTCGACGCCTGGCAGGAGCTTTTCTCTGGAGAGCGCGCTGCAGCAAGCATGGCTTCAGTCGCAGAGACCGAAGGTGCCGAGACGGAGCTCGTCGAATGCGGATATGGACGTTTCTGTGGAGAAGCGGGCAAGCTCAGGTGCTTTGCTTGTCCGGGCGTGACAGCTCTTGTCATTGAATAATATATAAGAAGTTTGATTGTGCACTCTCCGTTTATAGTATGTTCCTTAGTTCAATTTTTTCTTTAAAGATTTGTGTAATAGATGTTAAAGATCTGACGAATACGGTCGCAGACTCCTGCTGCAGTTGCATCCTTCTTTAGTATACAGTGTAAATGATGATTGAGATAGCTCATGTTTGTAACGTTGTTATGAAGAAAGGCTGAATATATAATGTTTTGAAATTTTTAGACTGCATTATTACTTGTGGCTCTTTTTTTTCAAATAGTGTAGACTGCACTCGTAGTGTAGACTGCACTCTTTCTAAGTATCTGCATTTAAAAGTGATATGGATAACAGGATTAAAAAGATTTCACTGTAATATGGCCAAGCATTCTTGCTTCCAATTCTGAGATTGGCCTGTATTCCGAAGTCATTCATAAAGGCTCTTTTTGATGCTGTTGTTCTTCGAACTTACAAGTGGCTGCTTTGTATCTTCATTTAAATGACACTTTTTTCCAATCATGCTAGTTTTTACTTATCTTTGGATTTAAGGTGGCTGACTCTCATTATTATCCAGACTACGTGAAATATAAGTTTAGTTTTTGTATTTCTGTGCATTTTTTCAGTATCTTGTGCTTGGAGCTGTAACTTTTCAGATGTCAGTAAAATAAGGTGGACAAGTTTTTCAATTGGCGCTGATGTAGAAGCGAGAACGTTGTCAAACGTCGTTCTTCCTAGTTATGATGATTTATACACTGGTTTTCTTATTAATGGATCCGTCTCGAATTTCTCTACTTAAAAATATTGGAAGTTTCAAGCTCATAATGGCCTTGATAAATAGGCTTAATTCATTGTAATAATCATGTGTGATAGTCGCAGGAGTTGCTGTTCCTGGACCAGGTTCGGATGCTGGTGGTGCCTCTGGATCGGATGAAAGCTATTATCATAAGACCAGATGCTTGCCTGAGGATGCTTTACCGGAGTTCTTGAAAAGGTTCGCTCCACCGCAATTAGAATGTTACTCCGAGAAGACGCACTTACCGTGGTTAGGTGGGAGAACCTCCATGGCCAGTGTAAATAATGGCTTGTCTCCGGATATGGCGTCTTCGGTGTTAAGTGCTTCAGAAAGCGTCAGGAGTACTTCATTTATGTGTTCAAGTGATACTCAGGTATCTGTGGACGATCGTTTTGACTCTGTCGACTTTGAAAGTGGCTCAGCTAATATAGCAGAAGAAGCGGAGGCGACGGGCCAATTTCTCGATGAATTCCTCTCCAACAAGAATCTGGAAGACGAAAAGTGTGTGGATCAACTAATTACTGCTTTCTACGCCACCGGAAAGGAGGTTGCCGGTCATTCTGGTGTAGATGATGATACTTGGGATCGCGAGGCTGCAGATATCGAGCGCTGGAGCAATACGGAGTTCTTATCAATCGAAGAGATATTACGACTGGAAAAAAGTAGTGCTTATCAAGCCATGGCCGAGGAAATTTCTAGTCTCCTCTCTTCGGAGCCCACGACACTTGGTGCCGAGGTAACAGACCATGATTCTAGCAATAGAGCTGAGTTTATGCCATCCGAAGAAAAAACAGCGTTGAAATTGATGGAAGCATTCACTTGTATGCTCAGCAAGCACATTATGGATGTATCCATGAGCAACGCTGAGATTGTGGACTATACAAAATGGATCAAGGAGTCGGATAAGATTGATGCCCACGTCGATGACGCTTGGAGATCCTATCTGGAACACAATTGTCATACATCTCCGGGGACTTCGAGCTCGACATCCAATCTGTTCCAAGGAGGAGCAGCGTCGAGCTTACCTCAAGATTTACCATGTTGCAATAATATGAAGGAATTGCTTTACAGGTATGGTTTCAATCCGTAGCATGACACACTAGGGTAAACAGAACGGGTGTGAGATTATACAGCTGAAATTTTGCACCAGATCTCCAGGTGAATGGAATTACTTGCAAGTATATGACATAAATTTTTAAAGTACGACAGTATGTTGCAGAATTATGTGTGGTTAGTCATGGTACAACTCTTGTCCTGTGGGTTTTTCACACCATTCCTCAGGTTTGTTCCGTTGGATTGCCCGAAAATTAGTCTTTGTAAGGGTTATGTAGTTTTTCGAGTACAATGCTTCATTCTCTGTTAGATACAGGTAAAGTTTGTTTACGTTTTATTTGCTAGGATTTTCAAGGAACTTTCTTCATATCTTAGAGACTCAATCCCATTCTGAATTTGGTCATGTCCTCTGGGATGGGGTAGGTGCGCTGTTGCAGTGAATCGAGGAGACGCAGGGGGTGCCACGGATTGTTTAGAAGAGTTACGGGAGTACTCGTCTCCTGATGGCAATCCTATGGAACGCATGGCACATTATTTTAGGGAAGCTCTGGTAAGAATTTATGTTCGAGTAAACCCATGCATTTTATAATTTCTGCTCGCACCCCTGCTGTGATGACTTACGGTGTACGCATACTTCGTTACACAGAGAACTCGATGGTTTTCTGTTGCACAATATGTAGGGGGGATACCAGGGATAAATCCGACGATTGCTGGTATTATTACCCAATAAACTTGCTACATTATGATTAGATAATCTCCAAAGCTTCGTTCGCTTTTGCCATTTAAGAATTGTGTATTCCATGGGTATGCTTTTTTTTTTTGTGTTCAAAGTCAGGCTTCAGAAGATTTGTCCAACGTCATACTCTTCTGACCTGCAGGTAGCAAGAATGTCAGGCACCGGGGAGCAGCTCTTTACAGTGATTACAAACAGTAACCCTTCTTCTGCGACAATGATGAGAGCAATTCGCCAGTATGTTGACAACTGTCCTTACATCAAGCTGAAGTTCTTCTTTTCGATGAAATGTATACTGGATGCTTTTGAAGGTGCTACCCATGTTCATGTGATCAGCTACGGCATGCTGTTTGGAATTGAATTTCCCAGTCTTATCCAACATCTCTCAATGAGGCCTGGAGGACCGCCTCAGTTCCGGTTGACAGGTGCTTGAAAGCAGTGATTTCTCATTGCAGTTATCTACACCGTTCAGAATATGATCATGTTGCCTTGCTTCGTAAAATGTGTTTGGTGCGCTAATCCGGTAGTCATGTATTCAATGACGTTCAAACTATGCTGTACATGTATACGTCAGTAACTCTCTTCTCTCTGAAGCTTTACCTCCACTGTTTTAGGTATTGACATTCCGTACCCTGGAGACGATCCTCTCAAGAATCTACATGAAAGTGGGCGGAGGCTCGAAAAGTTTGCGAAAGAATGGGGAGTACCATTTGAATTCCAAGCTTTTACTGGGAATTGGGAATCATTCACGGCAAAGGATCTCAATGTTCGGAAGGAGGAAGTTCTTGCAGTGTCTTCACATAGAACACACTTGGTTCTTGATGATTCTGTGCTGGGCTCCAGTCCTCGTGAGCTTCTATTGAGGAGGATTCGAAGCTTCAATCCCAAGGTACATCTCAGTTGGTTCATGATGCAGTGCCACATCTCGGACCTGGGAATTAGGCATTCAGGGCATAATGGCCGTAGAGGCTGTAGTCTCGGTAGAAAATATCGTTGATACGAAACTTTCGGAATGGTAACATTGCAAGCTCTGGTTTTTTAAAGACTAGTCCAGTTTCTGTCCAAACGACCAGCTTTGATTTTTCTCTAACATATCTGTAATTGTAGCCCTTAATCTTCACATCAATTTTCTTGCAGGTATTCGTCCTGTGCGTGGACAGTGCAGCGTGCAATGCTCCATTTTTTATGACCCGGTTTCGGGAGAGCGTTAAGCATTACTCCGCAATATACGACGGATTAGGGATAGCGCTTCCTTCAGACTCTCCTGATAGAGTGTTTCTTGAGAGAGAGTTCTTTGGTCGACAGGTATTAAACATTGTTGCATGTGAAGGAAAAGCGAGAGTTGAACGTGCAGAGCTGTATAGGCAATGGCAAAATCGAATGCTTCGAGCAAGCTTCATTCTTCAACCCGTCAAACCCGTCGTCTTTTCCAAAATCAAAGCTATGATGGCTTCGTTCCACAAAGACTTCGGAATCGCTGAAGATGATGGCTGGTTCCTCATGGGGATTAAGAACCAAGTCGTGGGTGCCTGCTCAGTGTGGGAGCCCAAAGCTGTATCGAGCTTTATTTCGGAGCCCAAACCTGTACTGGATTTCCTTTCGTGAAGAAACTCTACAAACGGAGGTATTTGCATAGAGAGATGATGCGGCAATGTTCAGTCTCTTACAAGTATTATATCCATGTTGGTACTGTCGATTTAATGCATTGGTATTGGATAATAGCTCAAACGCAGAGCTATTTACCTGGAACACTTATTGGACATTCACAAGGAGTTCTCTCTGAGGCATCGTCGGTGTTGAGGGTGAAGCGGAGTACTGCTACAAGTGCCAGAATGGTGATCCACGAGGGCCGCCATCAGCAAGGATCAAGCACGACAATTGTGAATTTCTTTGAACGGGGTTGTAGCAGAAGATCGTGGTTTATGTCGTATATGGCTTTTACCTGGCCATGGTTTCATATGTGCAGCTTCAAAGAAAGGAGTGTCGACAATGATGCTGTATGATCTTTAACCTAGCCTCATTTTTATGGAATCAAGCATGCGATCAGAACCGAAATTTCTGGACGCAGACGCGTGATAGAGGTTCGTTGGCATTTGTATATATTGTGTAATATTATGCACTCACCAGAGCCACCTGTTGGCACCAAGAATCCATTATGTTGTACTGTGCAGCATTTGGATTTCAGCTAGATTAGACAAAAAGCGTTCCAACTACTGGTACGTGTTTCTCTTTTCATGAATTTGTACTCTGTCCTACCGTAAATACAAAGTCTCAATAAAAATCTGTTTCTTTCGAGAGGAACTAAGCCAAGCAAACCTGACTCTAGAATGCTACCTAAAGCCACAAAATGGAACAGCACCTGTGAACTGCAGTCTGACCAAACTAATGGCCCAGTACACAACGCAGGTAGGCTGAGCATAACATTCTGGGGAAGCCTTGTTGACGGGAGGAGCACTACGCAGGTGATACTACCCCCTGAAATGTATATCTTGGGTACATTCTCTCCATTGAAGTTCGATTTTTGATGGACCTTTGTCACTGCGATGACCTTGAATTCTGCTTATTTGCTTGATTTGGTGTGAGTTTGCTTGGTAGAGTTTTCAAACATGTCATGTGAATACTAATGATACCTAAGACTATTATATACATCCTATACGATACTGCGCTTCTCAAAACAAACCCTATGATTTCAAAGCTTAAAGCTCCTGTTGTAGATTTGTATGTTCTACGGTAAAACATTTGTTGATCCTTAACCTAACTCTAATGAAAAACTTACAGTTCTTCTGAACATAGAAACACATGTATCAAACTTAAAAATGCCTTTTGTGTTACCAATACACAAATGCCTACACATGATAAAGTGCAAATTTTATCAAGGATTTTCCCGCAGTTATCATAGACTAACCAATTTCAAACATTCATGCATCATGGGCATCAGAAATTGTTGTTTAGATGGAATTGTTGAATGCTTTCATTGTATTAATGAATCATATGTACACAGACTAATTGAGTAGTTCAAAACTCAAAAACTTTTCACTAAAAAAACCCTATCCTCTTCTTTCTCTATATGTTTGTGTTTTACAATTAAAATAAAAATTCTTTCATTCAATTTTGTTCACATTTTATGACCCTATGATGGACAACCTTTGCAAACCTTTGGTCGCCGCCGACGTATAGGAGCAAGTCCATCCACACGAACCCCTTCAAGTTTTCTACTCATACCATAATAAGGATCTTTTATAATGGAGACCTTTCCAAATTGGGTTTGCAAGATGGTAGTTCTCCTATGATATTGTGCCAAGGATTGAAGCCATTGCTAGATTATGCATCAAAATTTTACACAAGTTAGATAAACCTTGTTTGAGATGCTATAAAATCAAATAAATTGAATAACCTATATTCATCTATAAATAAGGTTCTAATGTAAAAGGAATGATCACAAAATATATTATCATTTCACTTATCAATTTTGGAATACAAATAAATAAACATTTTACATGAGAACATGCGTTTAGTTCAACACATATTGTCTATACATTTGTTTTCAAATCACAAAATCAAATGAGTTATTGAGGTTTTAAAGAGTTTTAAAAATCTGGATATAGTTATAATTATTACATCTCAATCATCCTTTCATTAAAAAAATCACCAAATATCACAAAAAAGATGGAAACTTTGTAGTTAGTTTTGGTACTCTATAACTGCACATTTGCTTTAAGTCAAAATTAAAAATTTAAAGTTTCTATAACTTGAATTCAAAAGTTTACAAAGTAAAATGTATGACATACTTATGAGAATTTTTTCCATTTTTTATTCTTGTTGTTTGTGGAAGTCCAAAAATAAATAAAAATTGTGTAGCTCTGTTTCTTAAGTTTTTAATAGGACGCTTGTAGAACTCCATATTCAATGCAAATAAGATGTGAAAAAATGTGCAAATCTAGCATAAGAAAATGAATGCAAAGACCAGCTATTAGAAATAAGAAAGCTATGCTTACTTGAATTGGTAGAAAATACTTGAAATCGTCTCTAAGCTCATTCTCCGCATAATACCGGTCTGAAAAGTAAATTTGTCTAACACGACAATTGGCATTCACTTTCACACGCAATGTCTCGATGTAATTTGTACTATAGATATTTTTTGTAAATTCGGCAAGATCAAATTGAATCATATTCCAACCCTCGTCAAAACGCAATGGTAATGTGCATATACGTGTCATTACTCGTATTTTATTCTACACAACATTAAACGTTAAACTCTTTCAAAAAATAATTTCGTTTCACACAATTGGAAATTGTATTCTAATATCACCTTGACTACTCACATTATTATTAATCATTTATTATAAAAATAAGGGAAATTTTGAAAAATATCCTATATTTTGCCGTATTCTAAAAAATCTCCTAATAAAATTTAAAATTGCAATAATATGCTTAAAGGGGTTTTACAAAGCACCTACATTGCATTGATACATTGAACAGCATGCAAGTTGAAGGCAAGGCTTCCACGTTCAATTTTGTAAACACTTATTTTACTGAAGACAAATCTTTCAATGGTGAAAATGAATATGTAAATATACAAATATTTTGTGTAGTAGGGAGCACATATATCAAAAATGGAAAAATGGTTTCAAATCATGTATGCGTGGTTGTGGGGGGTAGATGTATAGTTATGTAAGCCACTATACAATTGCACCATGGTACTAAGAAATCTCTACGGGGATATTTTTGTAATTTTGAAAGTTACAAGGATGTTTTTCAAAATATAGCAAAATATAGGGATATTTTTCAAATTTCTTCCAAAAATTTCTTTTTGAGTTGCTTCATTACATATTTTGGATTTCAGAACATTAAAATGTATTTTTTTTAAATGTTGATACTTGAAATCTGTACAAATTTACCCCATTTTGTGATATAATATTGTATGTTATTAGCTTTCAATATACAAGCTTACAAATGTGTTTGTAAAACGATACGTTCTTTTTGTGTTTGTATCATCCAACACTTGAACTTCAAATTGATAAAAAAATCTCATATTTTTCACAATAACAGAGAAAAATGGCAAACTAATTGCCAAAACCTCTTTTGGGTCACAAGGACAAGTTATGTAATTGGTACGTACATCCCCTCTTATGTCCAACACGTTAGATAATATGTCATCATCTATTAACATCTCCACATGGCCCCAACCAATCTTTTGGGCTGATCCAAAATCACATCATCACAATAAGCACATAACAAAAAGAACTAGAATTTTAATTGCTAGAAGATGACTCCAATTAAACGAAAGACATATGCAAAAAAAAAAATGTTGTTAAAAAATATTTGACAAGAGCACTTTTATTCTACCAAAAGGCTACTACAGTATTTAGAAATTTTCAAATAGTTACTTCTTGTTTGGAGGGGTTTTTTCTTTTTACTTTCTTTTACATTACCTATTCACAAACAAGCAAACTCCCAAAAAATGGAATTCCCAAAAACAATGACTTTCATGTTCAAAACTAATTTATGCTAGCTTTGTTTGAAAAAAAATACTAAGAAAATCTTTAAAATCAGCTTGTATTCAACATTGTAAATTCTAAAATTTACTGTTAAATAGTTTTGAAACAATGACAATATCAGCTTCAAATAATCCAAATATTTAAGTTAATACTTATGTATAATTATTATTAAGTTAAAGATTTTTTTCCACATTTGAAATTAATCTATATTTAATTCATGAAACAAATCTTCTATTCACATGCTGACAAGGGTCCGGTTGGGGTATCACTTTTTGGACACACTAATTAGGTTATTTTTGTTTAAAACCTCCAAAGTTTGTCTAATTTGTTCATTTTGATCAAGTAAAAAGACCCTAAAATGAGAAAAAATAAATTGTGAATCTCAATGGAATCAAGATTTATATGTCTAAATAAATTTTATTAAATTTATTAAATTTTTTGGATCCATTCATAGGTGTAAAAAAAATCCTGAATTTTGGGATTTGCAAGCATTATAGTGCACAATTTATTAAATTTTTATTGATAAAATAAATTATTTTGTACTCTACACAATTAATTGTAGGTCATATTCAAAAATGATATTAAAATAAAATTGATTGATATTCCAAATGCTTGATTTTGGGGATTCTAGGTAAGTGTGACAAAACTTATTTTTTCAACTAAAAAATCAAATAAAATTACTTAAAAATCTTTGGTTGATATCAAACTTTTTTTCTTGATACATTATAAGTGTAGAAAACTAAAATCGCATTTGATGCAATCTTGCTTTATTCTAATTAAAAACTAGATGTGTTTGACACTCCAACACATAGTGAAATTGTAAGTTGGACAACTTTTTTGGGTACCTCAACTAGACACTTTAGATCTAAATACTCTATGTAGGGGTTTGTAATTCTATAGAAAATAGTGCCCTTAGAAGTAGTTGGAACATCAAGTAGTTTTTTTCACTTTAGTTGTGACACATGTATAGATTTCTAATCTAAAAAATCCTCGAATATATTAAGTTTGATTAAGTTCTATTAAACAAACTATTTAATGATCGATTTTTAATTTATGAATTTATAAATGTACTTCAATAATATTCAATTATATTTTAGACTTTTATAGTTAGATTCCCTGTATATTTTCATGGACTTTTTTGTGTTATGAATCAAATGTTAGTTTCTTTAAATATCAGTTTGACATAATGATTTTATTTATCTTAAATTAAAACCATAGCTGCTAAAACAATAAGTTCGCAAAGCTTCACTGGAAAATGATTGTAAAGTTTTTTTCACATGAAAAAATCTATTTCTTGATTACTCTCCAAATTTTTGTAGTATGACATGAAATGTATTGTGAGACTGGGTGTATTTAAGATAAAATAACTTTAAAGACTAGTCTAACATCATTAATCATCTTTTTAAAGCACCAAAATCAGTTTTTGGATAATTATTGAAATAGGTTTTATAAATTTACCAATGTGTCTTTACTAAAACCAAACATACCTTTTGTATCCCATATTTGCAAAGCCTTTTCCCTATAATACAATTACATCTTAGAAGATAACATTTGAATGTTCTATTTTTTTGTAAATACTCATGAACTATAATGTTATGTGGCTCATTATTAAACATTCACCATCTAATAGAATCACGTATTATGCATTTGTATCTACAATAAGAATCATATTTCAATTCTTAATTCAAGCCAAAGTCTTTGAATGTGCATTTTTATTTTGACTATAATTTTTTTTCACATGCTCATGACAAAAGTAGTGTAACATCTATTGAAAAAAACAAATTAAAAAAAACACGATAAACCGCGGAAATAAAGAAAAGTCTTTCAAAGCTATATTAGCAACAATAAATTCCTTACCCTAAAATGCTGTAGAAGATTGAGATAAAGTCCGTTTGAAATTCTTTTCGAAACATTTTGGAAGCTTGAAAATGGTCTTACTTGGATTTTTTTTTTCTAATGATTAAAAAAAAAAGTTGTGACAAGTTTTAATGCCGAATTTGTTATGTGAAAAATAATGCTCTTGGTGAATTTTTGAAGCTTGTAGCAATATTTATATTTAGTATGAACTTGAAAGATTTAGCAAGTATTACAGTATCTGTAAATATCAATTCCAGAAAAATTGATTCGTATTTATAGCTCTTTATAAAAAAAATCTTTGGATGAAATACATAACTACAATTTACGACAAGGCAAGTGCATCTGGTTAGTACTGAAGTATTTAATCCTGTTTAAAATATAAATTTAGCTTTATAATAGTATGTTCAACCTTGTGTAAATTTATAATCTCTACGAAATTTACAATTGACTGAGCATGTCTTTTCGTTGATTTTATAAAGATATTTTTGCCTTTTCAATTGCATCTTGAATTGATTATTTAATCTATTTAATTTGATGAAGTAACGTGCCAACACTTTCTAACTGAATAGAGAGAAAAACAGATTTGGTTACATTTACAACTCAAATTTAACAATTATTATGAAAGAACCATTTTTTTATACTGAAATTTGACTTCCCTTCATATGTTGTTAATTCATGTTGTTTAATTGTGCATAAGTTTGGTCAAAAGTATCCAATGACTTTACTTGTAGTCCTTAACAACGTGGTTGCAATAGTTCTGTAGTTTTCAATGATGCTTCATTGGGGAATTTTTATATCTTGCAAATGTGGCCATTTTTTCATATGTTTTTTCAACCAATATTTCTTAAATAATCAAAAACACAAAACATGAACAAATAAAAAAGACATGGTTTTGACAAGATTTTAACATTTTGATGATAATGAAGTGTCAAAACAATATTGCACAATTTTGGAGTTAGCAAAACTTCAACCATTCTAAGCCTTCCCGATGAGGTCAATTTGCCAGCCATTCTTTTGTTACCTAAATTGAGGCTTACTATTTTTTTAAATTAGCCCACCTCATATGATATTAAGAGAAATTGTGATGAATATCCTTGAAATTTCAAGTATTGATACAAATGTCCTTGGTCTTTCAAAAACTGCAAAATACCCTTGTATCAAAAATACCCTTGGATCAAAGTTTTTAGGCGTTTGTTTTGTTATGCATGTCTCTTTCTTCTCCTTTTGTACATACAATGCTTCTTTCCAGCGGTTATGTGCACAAAGAATGAAGGAACTGGCCTCACTCAGCGTGCATAACAAAACAAACGCTTGATTGTGGTCCAGAGGTATTTGTACAATTTCTGAAAAATTAGGGACATTTATACAAATATTACAAACTTCAAAGGTATTTATCAAATTTTCCCTATAATTAAAAGGTCTCTTAAAAAGGAGAATTTTCTCCCATAGTCACAATGTAAAAGATCACAAATTCCTTCTATTGTCATCAATACATTTTCTTCATTTATGGTTGCATCCAAGCACCAATAGACCTTAATTTTGGCATTGTCAAGAGGAAGCTCAATATCTCTCTTCGTTGGGAGGAAAAATAATCAAATAATTAAGTAAATTCTGAAAGCAAGTTAGCTACTGAGCTCTAATTAGAAGTTGCAATTTATAAATAGATGTTATTGCTTTAGGTTGGACCAACTATTTGCGGTGAAGGGCCATAATTTGATTTGATTTCTTTCGATTCTAGTTTTGGTTAAATTGCACAAACACGTGAAAGAGAGCTTCAAAATCCACCTGCAAATATAATTATACAAAATTAAAAGAAGATTCTGAAATAATCCAATGGACCCAAAAACAAAAAACGTCTCTATCTGCATTGCACATGTTTGAGTTCGTTTACAGTTTATTAATTGTACGGTTGGTACATAAAGAATCAAGTTTATTAGTAATTTGGAAAGGCCAATAGCTGGATTTTCATATAATCACTTGTTTATAAAACCATGTAAGTGCCAAAATTGAGTAGACAATTGATTGTACAGCAAAGATCATTAATAATTGAGTTGAACTATGTTGCATTGAACTATATGGACTAGTATAGTAATTATGGATTTTTCATGTCCATGAACATTGAAGACTTTCCAATGCTTTGTATATGATATTTCTAATTTTTTACAAATCTGTCAATTTGGACACATCTTATGATGTTTTGTAAGTATTTTTCAATGTTTTGCAGTATCACTCAATAATTACAAACCAAAGAAGCTTTTAGACTTTGGACATTCAACAACTATTTAATTATAGCATTTTGTCTTGCATAAACTAGTGCTTTTTTCATTATAACAAAAAAAAATGTAACTTTTTTCATTTGGAACTCATTGTTAGTGTTTGTAATCAAGGTAACTTTTGGACCCACACAAATTAAGATACTAGGGAGAAAATTCTACATCAAATAGTGCAATTGGGATGCCTTGCACTAATTTCTTGACATTTTACACTATATAACTATTTATTAAGACAATGTTAATTTCTATCAACAATTGTTGCAAATTGTTTTTTTGGCAACAAGTACTCAAGGACTTGGCAACAACAACAATGATGCATAAAAAGAAAACTAGCTATGTCTAGGCCATAAACCATGTGAAATTGTAGTATTTAGAGAGTAGCATGAGCCTCCCAAGGGATCAATTGATGAGTCACGAGGTAATGTTTTAAGGTAAGGCAACCTAGTTGTTAACCCTTAAACGTTCCTAGGGCATATACGCTGACATATAATTGTCATTTGCTACCAATAAGAAATTTTAATTTGGGATCTCAAGTAGCTCACTAGAACCACATTGATCTATTCTCCAACTTCTTTGTTGGTCTCAAATGTAGTAGAGGTGTGGATCCATTCCAAATACAAGAAAAATACCCCGTATTGTACTGGTCGCAAAGGGCCTTTTAGACATTTAAGGGTTAAGGCAACTTGAATGCACAAGTCATTCATGTTCTCTACATTAAATAATGCATTAAGGTTGCCTTAACAATTAGGTTGCGTCACCATGAAAAGTTACCTCAAGACTCATCCCTTGGCCACTTGGAGGTGCATGCTACTCTCTAAATACTAGGATTTTAGGTGGATTTCTCATGGATTTCACATGGTTTACAACCTTTACGTGGCTTATTAATTTGTAGAATTGTTGTTGCCAAGTCTTTACTATTGTCAAAAGTTGTTTATTGCAAATTTGCAATAGTGATTTATGATAATTATTGTAGTACCAATACATATGTATATAGTGTAGAATGTCAAGAAATTAGTGTGGTACAACCTAAATGTACTATTTAGTGTACATTAAATAGAGCATTTAGGTTGCCATAACAATTAGGTTTCTTTACCTTTGAAAGTTACCTTACAACTCATTGCTTGGCCATTTGGAGATACCAATTGCAATTCTCCATATTTTAGGATTTCACATGGTTTACAACCTAGACACCCCTAGTTTGTTTTTCCGCGTTTCACTTGTTAATATTAAGCTCTTTAAAAAAAATCTGTAATTATTGATGTAAATTATTGTAGTACCAATCACTATTTTCTTAAGTGTAGAATGTCAAGAAACTAGTGTGGAGCAACTTATATGCATTATTCAGGCCCTCTTTACACTAGAGATGAGAAGTTGTGAAGAAAATCCCTCATGAGCCATGGCTTGTTCTCGAAAGGTTGGCCTTTGGAGGTGGTAGCTTTTAGTTGTAATGTAAAGTGAGAAGGGGTCATAAAATTGGAATTTACATTTTTAGCATGTTTCCTTAAAAAAAAAGTATTAAAAAAATAAAAATTGTTGGTTGTAAGAATTTTGGCCAAATGGTCCCTAGAATTATAATCATGCCCACCTTTTGAGGTGGGCTTGACTATAATTCAAGGGGTCTCAAAAATTGTAAACTTTCATTACCACGGAGGACAAAAGTGTTGCCCACCTCATTTTCTCTTCTTCTTGTCCCTTGAGAAAACAATTCCAATGTAAAGTGACATTCGTTGGTCTTCTCAATCTCTATAGTTTTCATTGGCTGAAATTTTCCTCTTCATGACTTCTTGGTTCTGCATTGCATATTGCATTTAGGTTGCCTTCACAATTAGGTTGCCTTACTCTGGAAAGTTACCTCATGACTCATCACTTGACCACT
Source organism: Ulota crispa (assembly GCA_963920765.1). Taxonomy (NCBI): domain Eukaryota; kingdom Viridiplantae; phylum Streptophyta; class Bryopsida; order Orthotrichales; family Orthotrichaceae; genus Ulota; species Ulota crispa. Next base: position 16,375,284 of record OY987244.1, on the reverse strand, counting down.
TGGAGTTGCATGTAACTCTCTAGATACTTGAATTTCACATGATTTACGTCTTAGATTTGTTACAACTTTTTTGTTTTTCCACAACTTTGATGTTATTGCTAGGCCCTTTAAAAATTGTTTCTTGCAACAACTATTGATGAAAGTTACTATAGCAATGGTAAATATTTGTATAGTGTAAAATGTCAAGAAATTAGTGTGGGGCAATCTAAATGCAATATTCAATATAGTGTAAAGGGGGCCTTAAGGTAGGAGGTTGTGAAACCGCCTGGGCATTAAAACCGTCCACTTTCTCCCTTTGTACATGCAGGCTTCAGAAATTACAAGTGGAGTACATTTGAGGAGGTGGACGGTTTTAGAGCCATATGCCACTTCAACTTCAAAATTTCATGACTATATCCATAGAGCTCCAAAAAATACAAAACAACTTGGGTTAGATGCCAATTCCTCTTGTCTTTCGAGAAAAATTTACTGGAAAATATTTCAAAAAGTTTCACCTCCCAGTTTCAGCCCTTAGATGGACGGTTTATGAGCCTCCTACCTTAGTGTAGAACGAAAAATTCGTTCAAACACTTCCACGTGGAAGCTGCTAGCTGGCTACAGAACCCAGCATTCTAAAAAAGTTGGAGCTGCAAAAGAGTCTTCTCCATTGGCGACCTGCGGAGTGCGGAGTGCCGAGCAGAATACTCTCGAGCATTCCAGTCAGAATATTCCAGCTCAGGTACCCCCACCATAGCGCAAAGCCTGCAACTCAACGACACACTAATGTTCTATAAAAAGCATAAGTCAGGTCCATGGATGTCGGATTGCTCACAAAAGTCCACTACCGGATGCTTTTTTACTCGAGCACTAAAATCAGTGCGCATCATTGATGCCGCACCAACAGTTCCTGTAGCAAGGCTTGCAAATCTCACTAAACAACAACAACAGAGTTCCTATATTAGAAGCAGGGCGTCTATAATTTGGATCGGTGAGAATCAGCAAAGACAAGCAGCACACACCAAGCTGGATCTCTGCAGTGCCGCTCGCTAGCTATGGCGCGGTCACGGCCATGTCTAGCAAACTGCGAACAGAGCATCTGCACCCACACACGCTCAACAGCCCCGTCATAGCATTTGGTGCAACATCTCCATTTGGAGCAACCTCACCTCAACCTGACAGCGATGTACAAGAGTCAAGCTTGTTCAATTGTATCTCAAAAGTTAGAACTTTCAAAGTTTGATAGATCATTAGTGTGCCCAAATCTAAGACAATGGAAACTTGCTAATTGGTTGACAAAAGAGGCCCACAATTGAAGCTCAAAACCTATCCTTTGTGATAAGCTCTTAGGGCGTCCTTCCATGTGAGGGGTTGTTTGGTAGAACTTGCTGTAGCTGGCCCATAATTAGTGGGATGGGGTTTCATAAAAACTAGAACTCCCATCCAACCGATTATTAGCCAACTACTATATGTTCCACCGACCACCCCCTCACATGGAAGGAGGCTCATGGAAGGTTGCTCTGAGTACTTGCTTGTACCTGAGGACAAGGGTGGAGCATCTGAGATTGAGTGAGTCTGTGGTCATGGATACACCTTAAGCACTGTTTTCAAGAGCTCCAAGTTGTGTGCAAGGGTGTGGATCAAGATTATTATTTTTTTGACAAAAATTCACCTCTAAATCTTACCTCAAATCACTCGTTTCCAAAACACTAAAAAAACATGATAAAAAAATGGATGAGATTGCCAAATCCCACCCCAAGTCAACACCAAATTCACCAGAAGTATACTAATATTAGTATAGTTTAAGGATGAACAAGCACATGTCGACAACTCTATCCAGTTTTGTCCTTTTTTTTTTGCCTACCTACTTGCATTGTTGGGGTCGGGTCGCTCTACCCTCGAAAATGAAAAAAAAAAAAACCCTGGTGCGGATGCTCTGAAAGAATTCAGCAGGTCTTGCAAACTGTGGTTCAAATGATAGTGGATGTGCCGCAGGTACAGGGCAATCAATCATTGCTCTCCAGAGAGCAAGTGGTCGTATAAAGGTTCTCCTATTTTGGTACTCTAAATAGTGCATTTCGGTTGCCCCACTCTAGTTTCTTGACATTTTACACTATATATAAATATTTACTCCTGTTACAATAGTTTTCATCAGCATTTACAGCATTTACAATAAACGCGTTATTCATTAAATTGGGAAAAATAGTACAAAGTGGGATTTTCAAGAATTCAAGTGGTCACTTGAAATCCAACTCACAGCGTTTTTTTTGTACACGTGCCCTCACTTGAGAGGAGGAATTTGCAAGGGAAAAAATCTTAGTGACTCAGATTGAATTTGATACCTTTAAATCTGGTTTAAAGTACAAAGGTTTCAGGTGAAATACAAAATGGTACCTACGTTTTTACCAATTTAACGAATAACATGTTTAACAGAATTTTCTTTAAAAGTCTTGGCAAAAACAATAATGCTCTAAAAACTAAATTAGTTGCATGCACATTGTAAACCATGTGAAATCCTAAAATCTACAGAGTTGCATGCACCTACAATGCATCTCCAAGTGAGCAAACAATGAATCGCAAGGTAAGACAGCCTAATTGTCAATGCAGCCTAAATGCAATGCAACATATTCAGTGTAGAGACGGTAAACGAGGAGCGGGTTTCGGCAATAGCCAGTGCATGGATTGATCACACATGCATGCTCCGAAGTTTGGACTGGACTGTAGCTAGGAGCAAACATCAGGATCCCAACTCCCAAAGGTCTAGAACAGTAGCAACTTCCACTACACAGTGCATTTAGGCTGCCCCACACTGATTTCTCCACATTCTACTCTAATATATAAATACTTGCTAGTGTCACAGTAATTTTCAACAAAAACAAACTTTTGGAATAATTTTTTTTTAAAGGACTTGACAACAATAATTAAGTTGTGAAATAACAAAATAGAGGCATCTAGGTTGTAAACCATGTGAAACCTTAACATCTATAGAGTTGCATGCACGCACCTTCAAGGTTCCAAGGTTAGACAACCTGATTATTAAGGCAACCTAAATGAAGCACTATTTAGTTAGTGTAGGTGTGTAGTTCAGGTACATGGAACCAGATATTACAAATTTGTGAAAGAGTGAGTGATTCAGTCCGTCACGGCGGAGCGTAATTAGCAAACAGAGAGCGCAAGAGTAGCGGGCCAATGAAGGAAGTGCTGAAGCGGTGACCTTTCCTCCCGATTTGAATTTTGTCTAAAAAGGGGAGCGGATTTCGAGGCGGGCAAAAAGATTCGGTTCAGCAGGTAGTGGAACAATTAATCATATATATGGATAGCTTTGCTTGGCTTTGCGTGTCGCGGATGTCGGGACCGATCGAGAGAGAGACGCACCAGCCGGACCTCCAGCCAAGCCAAGCCACTACTGCACGTCGGCACCCGCTATGCTTGCCACGTGGTCATTGTGGCTGCTACAGTTGTCTGCATTACAAGTCACGACAGCCAATGGAAAGCCAGAGAGTTAGTAACTCAACCCACGCACGACTCCCAAGGTCAATCCCCACTATCTCAACCCCTGTTTTAAATAGCACTGGGCTCACTTGCTGCGCGTACCATCTGTGTCAGTTAGTTCCAGAGGGGCAAAAAAAGAATTATAAAAAACCGGATTGCTGTTTTATATAGACTCTGGAATTGGACTGGAATTGGACTATTGGAGTGTAAAGATTAATTACGCCCCACGGAGGGGATGGGCGCCGCCGTGGATGACGGGTAGTGGACAGAGTGAGAGCCGATGTCTCGCAAGGAAGTGAGGAAAGAGTTTGAAAGTCAGGTGACTCAGGTTGGTTGCTTGGCGTCGCCGAAATTGATGCGTTGTGAGTGAGTGGATCTAGCTAGCCCATGGCCCACGCACTTCTTGTAGTGCTGCATCTTCACATTCGCAAAGCTTCGACCGACGCCACTGTTTCTCACACCAACATGGATGAGCTGCTGTGCATTCCGAGCATTCCCTCAAGGCAATGAATACTTGTGCATCCACATTCTGTAGCGATTGTCACTCTTGCAGCAAAGTGTGCATCGCTGGAATGGAATGCAGGTAAGCAAGCAAGCATCGTGGCGGGTGGTGAGAGAACAGGTTGCGAAGGCGCACGGATGTGAAGATGCAGTACTCCAAGATGTAAGTGAGCGACAGAGCTGGTGTGCTGTTGTAGCGCCGGGCGTTTTACTCCGAATCTGAAAGGTCGGGCAGTATAATCATGTCAGCCAGCAGCACCTGCGAGAGATAGAGAGAGAGAGATCGATCGCCGGGTACATCCTGGGACTCTTCTACCCTCTAGCCAAACCTCGAATTAATTCTGAAGCATCGAGTTTCGCATTCAGGCTGACTTTGATTCAGTCTCGGAAAGAATAAATCTAGAAGCTAGCTAGCCATTTGGGTGCTGGTTGGTTTCTCAAGTCTGGAGAGGAGCAACATTGCCGTTGCCCATTCAGTCTGGCTATTCAAGAGTGACCTTCTCAATGCACTCTAAAATCAATGAACTTCCGACGGATTCGTAAAACGACCGGGAAGGGTTGCATTGGAGTCTACGATGGGACCGTCCAGAGCACAAAACGTGCCTGACAGCAGCAGATTCAGAGGAATTCAAAAGAGGTAACAAAAATTAACCGAAAAAAAATCTAGAAAGCGATCACGTGCTAGGGTTTTTGGATCATCCGAAGTGATCACGATGTAAACTAGAGACTTCACACCTGCCAACCCTCAAGGGTCAGGCAAGAGCGCCGCTACGGAAGTGTATATCGACAGGTAGAGCTAACAGCACCAACTAAATGAATTTGAAGGTCAGGCAGGGGGGGAGCTGTAAATCGACCCGATTCTTAAGTAGGCTACCTTGAGTGTGGAGGAATGCTCAGTCACACACCAAGGACGAACTTCTAGTACTACTTCTACTACAGGAGAGGAGGGGGGGAGGCTTGGAGAGGAGAGGTACAATGGAATGGAGAAGGCTGGAGAGCTAGAGTAGACAGAAGACATTGAAGCGAGAGCAGTGAGTGAGTGCAAGGAGCACGCCACATTGGCAGCTACTTATTGCATGGGGGAAGGCGGCGAGGCTGCGGGAGGTTGCACGCACGCCATCACCAATAACTGGTCACCTCGCCAGCCCGCCCCGCCCGCCCGGCCGACGTGACCCGATACACGGGTACCAGTCCGGCTCCCCGGCGTTCCCAAAGTAACTACAGTGGGGCTGCAAACAAGGTGCAATAAAAGCGCTGTAATCCCCCCAGTCGTGCACCGAGTAGGTGTACCTAGTTGCAGATATGGGAGCCTAACTTAAGTTAATCCTGGCCTGGACGGGAGAAGAGGTGTGCAAACATGGGTTGGGGGGGGGGGGGGGGGGGGCACCAGCACCAGCACCATGGCCACGGCGGAGCCAGCCAGGGCCTGCCTGCCTGCTTGCCATCATAAACCGCACGGGAGCATGTCCAGATCTAGAGCCCCACTGCCTTGCCTTAATTAGCGCCACTGTAGTCGTAGTAGTACACTAGTACCTCTGCTCTCAGCCAGGGCGTGAGTGAGTAAAGCAGGCAACAAACAACACTGCGAGCGAGTCTGCACTTTGCAGCAGCGGCTCCACTTCCAGCCAGCCTGGACTGCAAAGTGTGCACGTTTCGACACGGCCAGTCAGGAGCATCTCTCTTAATTAAGTGCCACACTCACTCACTGCCATTACCCGGCGGGCTGACTTCCGAGTTTGCCTCCACCCTCGACCGAAATAGCATAACCTCCTCAAGCGTTTGCAACTTTGCACTGTAGTCAGCCAGTCAGCCAGTGGCTGCCTTTGAGGGGGGCACGCAGCGTTCGCTTCCGGGGCCCGCACCCTCGAGTGCTAACCTTGCTTCTTATATCTCTCGCTTTCTTGATTCTCCACTACCTCACACCAGGGTCCGGGGAATACCGGCATTCAGTGTACTGTCAGCCGGTTAAAATCACACAAAACCCGGTTTTGTGGGAATGAAAAACCGGTTGAAAATGGGAAAATGCCGGATTTTACCGGGTGAAGCGCTGCCCCCATAGCTTCCATCGCCATATTCGTTAAATTGGGAAGAAGCTTACAAAGTGAGACTTTTGAAAGATTAAGATGGTCACCTTAATCCGAGCTCCAACGTTTTCTTTTGGTACATGTGACTTCTCCCTTTCCTGAGTGGAGGAATTTGCGAGCAAAAAAATCTTAATGGCTCAAATTGAATCTAATACCTTTGAATTTGGTTTAAGGTGGCTGTTTTGGATTAAGGTGAGGTACAAAATGGTACCCAATATTTTCCCAACTTAATGAATATGGCGTTTTTCCCATCCCTTCTTCAGTAACTCCGCCGCTCTTCGCCGACGTAAGCTTAGTACTGTTGTACTGTACAAATACTTGAAAACCCCATAGGGCCCATACCCTTTCCCTGGTCACTAGAGGGAAAAACGGCTTGCGCATCTCCCTCCAGGAAGGTTGACAATTTTTTTAAATCGCTGCTGGTCACTGTACCTTACCTCCCGACTTCTGCTCAGTGCTCCCAGCGAGTGTTCTCCGGGGCAATATGTCAGTGCTTGCTGCTGTCAGAACCTTTCGCCTCAATAGGTCGATTCTGGATCACATCCCCCACTTCTTAATAAAGCCCCTCCTCCCTGTTGCCAGGCTACCACTGTCACTGTGTCTGTGTAACTGTAGCCGTGTAGGTACTCACTCCGGTTCAGCCCGGGAGTAGTGCACGCCGCAAGCGTCTCCCTCGACTAACGTCTCACGTTGTTTTCGCGGCGGGCAAAGCTAGCTCCCCCCTACCTGGTTCCGTTACTGCCGTGATTGATGCATTATTTTTATCTTTATTTTTTAAGCCGTTTTCTACCCTGCCTTTCACTTATGGGAAAATTTCATGGATACCCCTGAAGTTTGCAATAGATACCCCTGCTTTTTCAGAAAATTACACAAATAGCATTTGTTAAATTGGGAAAAACGGGGGCACCATTTCATACTCCACCTTAAATCTAAAAAGTTATCTTAAACTAGATTTGATGGTATCAGATTTAATGTGAGGCACTCAGATTTTATCCCGCGCAAATTCCTCCTCTTAAGTGAGGGCTCATGTACCCAAAAAAACGCTGTGAGTTCGGTTTTAGGTGATCACCTAAAACCTTCAGAAGTCCCAAAATGTATTTTTTTCCCAATTTAACGAATATGGTGTAAATATCCTAAATCCAAAAAAAATTAGCATTCATTTGTTGTGCTTGTACTTTCTTCATGACCAATGTTGAAAAAGGGAGTGCAATGAAACAAAAAAGAAGCAACATGCGCACTAAGGAAGAAGGGAAGTAACATGTACAACTAAACAAACGCCTAAAATTTTGGTCCAGTGAGAGGTATTTGTGTAATTTCTGAAAAAGCAGGGGCATCTATGTAAACATTGCAAAATTCAGGGGTATCCATGAAATTTTCCTTGTATTTTTAACCATTTTCTACTCTGCCTGTCATTTATTTGGTATTACTGTTGATGTGATGGTGAAACTGGTGATCCTCGTCGTCATCGTCCTCTTTATGATGGCTCTGGCAAGGGGAAGGAGCTGGAGTAACGCTCGATGTTACTGTCCAAATAGCAGTGGCGTCCACGACGCCTGTAAGCGCTGCAGCAGCGGCTCAACTACGAGCTCTTTAATTAATATTGGCTGGAGTTCGACGTGCCGGGTTTTATCAAAGCGTTGCCTAGTAAACTCTCTCTCTCTCGCTCACTCGCTCTCTCACGTAATCGGATTTACTACAGTTACTTGATGATTGCATGCAAAGTTACTGCGTGGACTCGTGGAGTGATGATGAATCCCTCAACTTAACTGAATCTTTGTAAAGTCGTGGATGTTCACGTAACTTACTACTCACCTAGAACATTTTAACTAGAAGGATCTTCACCGCATTAATCTTACGTGAGTTTAACCCCTAAAACGTGTTATTCATTAATTTGGGAAAACTATGGGTACCATTTTCTACCTCACCTTAATAGCCACCTTAATTTATGTCAATGAACCACATGGAACCATATTCATTAAATTCAGGTCACCTTAAATTTCATTAACCCCTAAAGGCCCAAGGAACCCACTTTGAGTTTTATGAGAACTCGGGCAAGCTCTATTGACTTGATAATTTTTTGGAAACTTTTCATGAAATTTTTAGGATGGATGCTACTCATCATAATCTACATGTGAAGCTTTATTTCATGTCATTTGAATAAGTATTGCAAAAGTTAGAAGATTTTTGCTATTTCAATATCAAACCGGGCAAGCAAAAAATATATTCTAATCTTTTTTAATTTTTTTTATAGAATTGTATAGATTGATACCTACTCAAAAAAAACTGAATCACTCAATTCCAAATAATGAGGTAAGAATTACAAGGAGCTTTCTTTTGCAGGCAATGAAGGTAGGAAGACGGTAGAAGAAACCTATAAAGTTATCATTTACTCTCAATTTTGAAAAATTACAAATGAAAATGAAAAATAAAGTTACTAATTGTCTATTAGAGCATTCTCACCATTGGGATTAACAATTTCAAATTCTTCCAAAACTTATTAGCATATTAGTTATATTTTTCATTCATCAATACCTTTCACTTTACAAATTTTGTAAAAACGAATCCATTTTTTTTTGGTTAATTTTTTTTATATATGCTTTCAACCCATTTCCAACATATTGCAAAAATTGCACAAGAAACACAACATATGTGTTTTTTTCTAAAAGTTTGAAAAACAAAACTTTACCTTTTGGAAGGGTTAGAAAAGCCTACATTTTGAAGTTTAGGCACATTGATCTTGCAATTGGTGGGATATTCATTTTGGAATTTTGGGTCAATGTACTTGTGCAAGTCAACCAAAGGATCCTATGGTTGGATTTGTTAAAAAATAAGTTTCAATGAAGATTTTGACCTTGGTTTGAGGACTAGTATTTTGAAACAGTTTTGGGCCTCTAAACACAAAAAAATTTTAGGGGTTAATGAACTTCTATCCAAAATTTCAAAAGTTAATGAATTTTTGTCCAAAAAGAGCATATTACTCAAAGATATGTATGTCATTTCATTGGAAAACAGTCAACGGATTCCCAATTCATTGAGTATGGCGTTCTTTGGAAAAAAAAAGCCAGAAGTCCCACTTTGTACACTTTTTCTCAAATTAACAAATAACAAGTTCTAAGCACCCAAGCCCATTTTCTCTGAAATTACAATGATTTTTGCCATTTTCAATCATGTGATTCCAAGAACATAATGTTTTCTTTTCTTTCTACAAATCTAACCACAAGATCTTACTTGAATTAGACTTTTGTAATAAGCCATAAACACCATATTAGGTAATCTGGGCAAAAGGGTACTTTTTGGGACTTTTAGGTTCTAGGTGATCACTTGGAACCAAGCGCAAGGTTTTTTTTTGGTACACGTGCCCTCACTTGAGAGGAGGAATTTGAGAGGGAAAAAATCTTAGTGACTCACACTAAATCTGATACCTTTGAATCTAGTTTAAGGTGACTTTTTGGGTTTAAGGTGGAATACAAAATGGTACCTCCCTCTTTCCCAGATTACCTAATATGGTGTTCATAGGGAAATTATCATTATCATGAGATTTGATTATATAAATCAATGTGTAAGAAAACTGGAAGCTAGTTTATAGTTAGTCAGTGGAAGCCGTGGAACTAGGAAAATAACTGGTTGCATTTTGAAATTGCCAGCAAAAAAATTAGTTAGATTTTACTAAAAATCCTAATTGTGGAATAGTACTATCACTAGTAGAAAACTGCATTAGAATCTACGTTTTCATGTGATGTAGTTTTTGTTGAGTTCCTTGTTTCCAAAGCAAATTCTGCATTGGAAACAAGGAACTCAACCAAAACTACATTAAATGAAAACATAGATTCTAACGCGGTTTTCTACTAGTGTTATGTAAATTTAGAAAACCTTCCGCCACATTCTGCCAAAAAACTAGTTGTATATGGAAAATGCTGGTTTTTACCTAGCGAAGTCTAATTTTTTTCCCAAACACTAACACAAATTGAGAGAAATGAGCATTTGCAGTTGGTGCGAAAAGTTCTTATGATTGACCTTTACCCAAAAATTTAGGTCCCTTTGATTTTTTTTGCGCTATGGATGCAAGAGAGATTTGTCCAACTGATGTTTTCTATTATGTAAATTGCAATGTCATTACAAACTTTCATGTGTAATAGAGACTTTTCTACTTTAAAATAAATAAAAAATTCAAGGATGAAAATTCATCAAAGACTTCCAATTTTTCTTTTTTTATGTCATGGTTCAATTTTGGGATTTTACACTCTTAAAAATTGGTAAATCATGATATTTGGAAGAATCCAAGACCTTCATATGGTGAATGCATTACAGAAGTTTTGGGGTCACTGAGAGGCCCTTTGGGAGCAAACTGGGGCAGCAGTTTTGGGGATAGTGGTACACACCAGTTCGGCAAAGTGGGCTAGCATTCAATGTGCCAAATTGCTTTTGTACCCCCCTTCTTCTCAGGATCCACCAATCAAAGCTCAGGAAGTCAAGTGCCTATGCTATATATTGGCGAGAGCATACTTTGATTATGGGCATGCATAATGCCACATCAAAAATAATTGATTTTCATGATGTGCTTTAGGTTACTAAACCAGTCCTTTGGTGGGACGAGGGTGACAACCACTACCCTGCCCAAGCCCCTAAACCGGTTGCCCAAGCACAAAAGTACCATGCCCAAGAGGCCCTTAAAGCAGGTCTCTTTAATTTATGTTTTTTCATAAATTAACAAGTCAGCCTAATTTATGCACATCATCAAAAGTTAATTTGTGTATTGTCTTGAATTAACTAACTTATTTTTTATATTTGCATATTTGATATCATAATAAATGTGACAAAGTATAAAATTGCTTGCACTTCAACACCTTCTCAAGTCGGAGGTTAGTCAATAATTTATAATGCTCAGCTTTTGAGAGTTTAAAAATAAAGAAGTTGGATTCAACTCTAGCCATTCTAAGGAACATGGTGGCCTTGCCGGCACAAAAGTTACACAATGACTGCCACGTGGCATATGTCAAGTGCAATTTTTTTTATAAGGAACCAATGGGCTTAATTTGTGCACATCGTCAAGGATTAATTTGTTAATTTGTGCATTTATTTTTAGAAAACGTAAATTAAAGAGGCCTGCCTTAAAGGGCCTCTGAATGAGCCCAAAAGCTTTCTAATGGCTAGGATTGATTTTGTTCATGCATATAATGCAATGAAAGTGATTATTTTAGATTTCTAAACTAGCAATTTCATGAAATTCAAGGAATCGAACCAATGTAGAATTTTGTTTAAATGAAAAGGAAACATAACGTCAATTTGGTCATTTTATGTAGATTTGAACATGTCAATTTGAACGTGTTTTGGTCAATTTAGACACTTTTTATCAATTTGGACGGGTTTAATCAATTTGGACACTGTTTCCTTATAGCGTTTACAAGCAATAAATTTGAATAAAACAAAACCAAAAGATAAAAAATAAGGAATGTGAAAGAAAAAGAAAATCTGGTAATGAAAAAAAAATGGTTGAATTTGTGTCAGATGAAGGGAGCCAAAGATTTTATATTGGCAAATATTAGCCACTATTTTACTCTACTTTGATCAGGGTCCGGGGAAATATTTGAGTTTTTTGGTTGATTTCCTATTATTCCCTACAACTAAATTATCAAGGAAATCTTTCAATTATTTTCTCTATTTTGTAATTTAAACATTTTTTTAAAAGATTTTTAACCTATTTTTTAGCCAACGTTTATAAATTGCAAACATTTTTTTCTCATTTTGACTAGCTAGCTTTGAAAGAGTGGCCAGTTCTTCCCAAACCTTGACTTTGATGCTGGCTTACTTAACACTAAAAAAATTGGACAAAAAAATGAATGAAATTTTCAAATCTCACTCAAAAAAACTCAAAATTTGCCAAAATTGATGAAAGTCATTGACATTAGCTGAATTTGCAGATGAACTGTGCACACAAGGATGATTCCATCCAATATTTCCTTACCTATGAGCTTTCTACCATGCTTGCTGCTTGACCAATGAAAAACCAAAAATAAACATTGATGAGAATCATTGGCAAAGCTTACAACCCCCTCCCATAATGATTTTTATAGAGAAAGAAGGAGAAAAAACAAACCACGCTATTTTGTGAGCATAAAACAGTGAGCCATGAGTGCTGGGCCAAGATTTTATGGGCAGGAACCAATTTGAGCTCAAAATTAATGGGAAAACTATAAAAACAGCAAGAGATGAAAGTTTAATCCTCAAATGCCTAAGACATCAAATTCTGGTGTTTTATACATTAGAACTTGATGTCTTGAGCATTTAGGGGTTAAAATGCACGATTCTAGGGCCCTGTGTACCCACAATTATAGGTGAAATTAAGTATTTTGACAAGAATCCAAGCTCATAGCTCACAACTCACATATCCCTGCTCACAGTATAGCATTCCCCATCATATCTCATTTTCAACCAATTTTTCACAATATTGCAGAGTTATTTTCTATATTCATATTGTAATTAAACTTCCTTTTGAAAAAATGCCAAGTTGTTTTTTGGTTTCAAAGCACAACAAAACACAACAAAAAGAGCTAGTCTCAAAGCTCAACTGCTTTTTTTTCTCTATTTTCAAAATTCATGCAATTTTATTCCTCTACACTAAATAGTGCATTTAGTTTGCCTTTACTAGTTGAGCCGCCTTATCCTAAAAAATCATATCATAACTCATTGCTTGGCCACATGAAAATACATGCAACTCTTTAAATATTAGAATTTCACATGGTTTAAAACTTGGATGCCACTAATTTGTTTTGTTACAACTTTGTTGTTGTTGCCATGCCTATAGAATTTTTTATTTTATTGCTGTGATTATTGATAAACATTATTGTAATACCAGTAAGTCTTTACACACTGTCACACTGTAAAATGTCAAGAAATCAATGTTGGACTACCTATATGCAATATTTAGTATACTTTCAAAGTTCAACCGATAATTTGTCTCCTGTCAAAGCTCAACCGGTATCATTCTCTAGTTTTCAAGTTCAACAGGTTATTTTCCTCTAGTTTCAAAATTCAGATGGTTTTTTCACATTTTAACGGGCTAACAGTATACTAACGGCCAGTTATCCCCGCACTTAGAACTGAAACTACATTAACCCCTAAAGGACCATTGTCCCATCGGGGAACATTTGGGATTTTGGGCATGTACATATGGTTACACTACTTTGCGGGATATTTTGAAACTTTTATTGAAGGTGGGGAATTATAAGAATTGTGTGGGCATCTAATTTTTTCTTCATTTCAACATTTATTGAAAAAATTATGCATGAATAATTGATAAACAGGGGAGAATCGGGCAGAAAAAAAAAAAAAAAAAAAAAAATCGCAATTTTTTTTTTAAATTTTGAAATTGGTTTTCTAGATTTTTATGTATTTTGGGAAGCTTTGAATCATTCAATTTTGATAAATGAGATGAAAGTTATGAGATGTTTTAGTTTGCGGGTAGGTATGGGACTCCCAAACCTCCATTCATTTTCCCCTTGTAAAACTTGTTGCTTTACTTTTTTGAGCTCTTTGTATTATTTTTTTTTCACTTTTTTTTTTGTAAGTTGTAGTAGACTAAGATTCCTTGGTTTTCACTAGTTGGATCAAAGTAATTCAAGTTTCTAAATTTTACATAAATCCTCCAATTTTGCCTAGTGTATATGCAAATTTCATGACCTTATGGCATTGCAGGATTTTACAAAGTATGATCCACACCTCCGTTTCATTTGAAAATTCTGCCACACATATCTAACTTGGTCTTCTACATGAAAAAAATAAAGCTCAACTTTGCGTAGAGCAATTTTTTTGATATAGGAGAAGTCAAAGGCTTCTGAAATTTTTGGGTAGCAGTGAAAAAAACTTTTTTTTTTCACTTCAAATGTGAATATCTCACTCCTCTACTACTAGAATGAGCTGATTTTTTCCCACAAGTACCTCCCATAGTCTAGGGCAAGATTTTATGGTTGGATTTCCAAAAGAACTTTATTGCCTACATTTCTATTCATTCCCCCAAAAGTGGCAATTTTTAGTGATTTTCACAAAAAAAAGGGCTTGGCCCTTTAGGGCTAAAAGACCAAGTGGCTGTTCAATAGCCACTTGAGAACTTGGATAGTGTCTTATGGAGTCAATTTTTATTTGATTTTCTCAAAATTGTTGCACAAAGTGCAGATAAGTAATCCCTAAGTGGAAATGTAATTTTTTCCCCAAATGTAATTTTTTCCCCAATTGGATGCCCAGTTCAAAAGATATGTTGCCCAAAAGAAATTGGGCAGCTTAGGCAATTTGGGCATCTTTGGAGAAACTTATGTTGAAACTCACATCAACTTTTGAAATTTGGCAAGTATGTTACCAAAAAAACATGGTGTACAATTGTCAAAAATAATAATAATTTTGAGCTCTCACATCACATTTTGAAGGGAGTCAAACTTTGTTAACTATGTTCAGGCAATTTCAAGAAAAAAATAATCCTCTAACTTCAAGCCTTGTTATCTTTCAATTTCTAAATCCAAAGCTCTTGAAACTTTTTTTCATATGTTTCAAATGTTTATCTCTAATTTTTCACCATTCAGATTTCAAATAAAAGACTTCCTCATTGCACTTGAAATCATGAAAGAATGACTAATGTATTGCCAATTTGTTTAGCCTCTATGCATTGGAGGATGATTTAGAACAAGCTAGATTGTATTTTTGCATCTAATTTTTTTGTGAATGAACCTAACATCATACACTTGTGAATGGTCAAAAAGCTCAAATTTGTGTAGGGCAAAAAAATTACTCTAGGAAGGGTCAAAGTCTGCTGACCTTGTTTTGCAGGAATAAAAAGTAGTAGTTTTTCTCACTTCAAACATTATAAACTTACAATCCACGTGGTCAAATGGGCTGAATTTTTTTCTACATATTAATTTATTTGTTTTGCACACTTTTGTACAATTGAAATTGAGAAAAAAGGTTTTTATTTTCAATTTTGGACAATGCACTAAAAGTTGGCAGTTTCTGAGATTTTTTCTCAAAAACACCCTTGGTCCTTTAGGGGTAAAATAATGCATTTAGGTTGTCCCACATTAATTTTTGGACATTTTACACTATTTAACTATTTGTTGATTATATTGTAAATTTTGTCAGTTATTATTACACTAATTTTTTTTTAAAAGGTATGGCAATAGTAGCAAATTTGCAAATAATAATAATAACAATGTTTTTCACCATATGAAATCTTAGTATTTAGAGAGTTGCATGCACTTCCAAGTGGTCAAACAATGAGTCACAAGGTGACTTTTTAGGGTAAGGCAACCTAATTTTTAACCCCTTAATGCTCAAGACACCAAATTTTGGTGTTTTGTACATTAGAATTTGATGCCTGGAATGTTCAGGGGTTAACTCATTAGAGACCACCAAACCATATTTTAGTTCAAGAGAGTGATTTTTGGCTTATGGAGTAAAATTGTTCAACAATTTGGTAATTGGTCTTGAAGAACGCTCGTGATCACAAGAATTTTGCATCCAAACAAAAAAATAACAATGGAATCGGACATGTGAGTTGATAAATAATGGTGTTTAAATTGCATGGCCTCAAAATATGTATCCATATTTGGTTAAAGATGGATCAATTCAACAATTCAATACATCAAGCATCCAAGAAGAAGGTCAAAGTCAATGGTGTAGTCCTAAAAAACTTCAAATTACAATAAGCTTGTATTGTTTCTCTATACAGTAGTAGTATGATTGTAGTATTTGAAGATCTATTGAAACGGTGCTATCATTTCATCTTGAAAATTTGTTGTCACTAGAAGAAACCCATGTTTTTTATAATGGATTTTTTTGGATGTCCACTTGTTTTTACATTATAATTAATGTTAAAACTAACATCTTGATGTTATATTTGATGTCATGTTTAACATGAAAACAAGTGGACGTCCAAAAAAATCCGTTATAGAAAACACGTGTTTCTTCTAATGTGTCCTACATTTAAGGCCAATTCTTCATTGTTTTCACCAATTGGATTTTCCATAGCATTAATCAAATTTCTTGTAAAATCATTTTTGGGTAGCAAATAAGGTGAGATTTTTGACCTCTTCGTCCACTTAGCTACACCTTGTGATTGCTATTTTTATCCTTTTTGTGTGAAACTAGTCTCATTTGAAAGGTGGGAAATCTTGCTTTTTAGAAATATAAGGCTCTTCTCAAGCAAAGCTTGTATGAAGCAGTAAGATCCAAAACCACGCAAGCATGAAAACTAGAGATTTCCCACCTACAACTCTCTCAATCATTATAATAATTCATCTCCAATGGTAGATCTAGTTGAAATTATGATGCTTTATAGTGAAGAAGATGTATTTTCTTATTTGTACAATTGGATTATTGAAATTGGGTCCATATTTTGATTCAAGTGCAAATCCAAATTTACTACCCCGGTTTCTAATGGATTTTGTGAAAATGTGTGTGGTCTTTAGAGGGTTAACCCCTCAATGCCCCAGGTATCGCAAAGTACATGGAAAATGCAACCAAATTTCTGTTGCTAGGGCGTTGAGGGGTTAAGGCAACCTAAATACACTATTTACATTCAATAATGCATTTAAATTGCTTTCACAATTAAGTTGCCTTACCTCAAAATGTTACCTCATGACTCATTACTTGACCACTTGGAAGTGCATGCAACTTTCTAGCTATTAGAATTTTGCATGGTTTACTACTTGAATGCCCCTAGTTTGTATTTGTGCATCTTTGTTTCTATTTTTAGGCCCTTTAAAACTTTGTTTATTACAGTAATAACTCATGAAAATTATGAGGAAAATTACTATAGTATGAGGAAGTCTTTATATAGCATATAATGTCAAGAAATTAGTGTGGGGAAACCTAAGTGCACTATTTTGTGTAGTGTAAATGTGGATTCTATATACGGAAATTTCCCAAACCAGGCGCTAAGCACTGCCAAGCAATTGTCATGTCTTGCGGAATGGAACATGACGAGCCTCCCTCCAAACCCAAACCCCCTTAATTTGCTTCATCTTCTATTTTCAGCCACTCTTCGAGCGACACGCACCCTTAAATTACATGCAGCAGAGCTAAATAAAACACGCATCAAATCATCCACATGTGCACGTCTGCTATCTAATATAAGTCACAGCTTCCACCCAAAATTCCAAATATTGGCGAAACTGGTTGAGGGGGATTTGGCCCCTGATTTTGTTTTCCACCCTCGATGGGTTATTTTGGATGGGCTGGGTTGGTGCTTGGGGGGGTGGGGGGGGAGGGGAAATGAGGTGGTAAGATTCTGGGGCGGAATTGTCGGAGGAATAGGCTTGGCTGCACGACGCCGGTGAGGACTGAAGAACATGAAGTGGAGAATCTGGACATTCTGAAAATATCGGTCCTGCTTTGTCCTGTCCCAGGGCTATTCTAGGCTCGGAACAGCACGGTCCGTTTGGGCGCCCATTTCCGCTCTCTCTTGCACTTCATGCCAACCCCTTCTTTTCCTTCAAATTTTAGAGTGTTAGAATAAGGTCCCATTTAGAGCATCCGCACCCTTACACGCAACTTGGAGCTGCCACAAGTAGGTATCAAGGGCGCATCAATGACCGCGGGCTCATTCAAATTTGAGGCGTCCCACCATCACCCTTAAGCAGGAACGGAGAGCTTATCATGCACTTCAAGTGTTGAGCTTCGATTGTGAGCCTCTGTTGCTGATCAACTAGCAATTTTTAACCCCCTTGGATTTGGTTGCGCTAACAGATACCTCAGTCCTTGCCGTTTGTGTTTTCCAATTGTAATTGAGCAAGCCTTGTCTTGCATACGACATTGGCACGTCTGCTATGAGGTTTGCCAAATTGAGCAATTGTACTAAGTGCTCTTACAAGCAAGTTGAGTGTGTGACAATGTAGATGCTCTTGCACTAGAGTTGAAAATCCATGTTGAGGATAATTTCAACCAATGAAAACTAGAAAAATCGAGGAGACCAGACAATGTTGCTTTATATTGGAATTTTTTTTTCAAAAGACAAGGAAAAAAATGAGGTGAACAACACTTTTGCCCTCCATGACAATGAAAATGCACAATTTTTGGGCCCTCGGAATTATAGTTAGACGGCTTAGGCCCATTAAAAGAGGTGGGTATGATTCTAATTTCAAAGGATCATTTGGCCAAAATCCTTACAACCTTTTTTTTTTTTTTTTTTTTTTTTTAAAGGGAATAGGCTAAAAATTAAACTCAATTTTATAACCCCCTCTCACTTTAGGTCAACTTTTCAAAGACAAGCCATGGCCCACAAGGAATTTCCTTTACAACTTCTCACCTCTAGTGTAAAGAGGGCCTAAAGGACATCAAAAACTTGGGCTCAACTTACTGCACATATGTTAATGTAGGGCTAAGGTGGAAAAACACTATTTTTCACTCACTAGGAAATGTGAGAGTCTAGATATTTACCATCAGGAGATTGAATCCGGGAATTTTGGATTCATGTTTGAATTTGAAGACCCAGCTTTAATCTAGAATCCTAGAGGAGGATACAACTGAACAACAAGAACTTGAGGCAAATTATTACTATTACCCTTGTTTGAACAATAACTCCAGCATTTCCACCCTAGCTCTACATCAACGTATGTGCAAGTCTTGTGTTTAGAAGGAAGAAGGTTGAGCTTAGACCAAATAATTGGCACAAATGAAGTTTTTGTGAGGAATGGTTTAGATATTTAAACCTTATGTTAGGAGGTGTTAGGAGGTAGATCTTACAAAGAACCAGCATGTTCCTCTTCCAAGAAATTATTGAAATCTCTATGGGACAATGAGGTCATTTGACAATTCAATATGTCCAGGTGTATTAGGATGGTAAACACCTTGTTAAGGTTTGGGCTTGAACTCATGATCACCTTATTGGTGTACCCAAGCCAAAGTTAATCATGACCACAAATGGCTTGTCTTTTGTTTATACTAAATGCATTAGGTTGCCTGACAATTTGGTTGACACTCACATTACAATAAATATTTTCTCTTACTATTACAAAATTAGTAGCTTTTGAATTTTTTTTAAGAATACATAATAAAAACAAACCCTTATTTCATATCTTTTTGTAGCAAATTTCCATTGCATTCTATATGATTTTATGTCCAGGTAGGTAACTTTAATAGAAGAGGCAACCGTAATTGAAAAGACAATTGTCTGATAAGAGTACTCGGTGTTGAGGCTTAGAAACCAAGTTGTTGAGGCCATATTTACAAATCTTGCAAACTTACGAATAAGAGGAATAAATGAAAAAGGACATAGGTAGAGACTCTCAAATTTCATCTGATGGTGTGACTGTTTAAAACCTTGTTATAATAAGGAAATAATTACATTTCAATGAAGTTCGAAAACAGCTCCAAGGCCACAAACTTTGCCTTTTGATTTTGAAATACCATTTATTAGTTGTATAAGCTCATGAATTTTGAGCATTCAAATAATTTTGAAACTTTTGAGCTTGACGCCTTATGTATAGGATACAAGAAGGGTTTTAGAATTGAACCAAAGACAGCTTAGGGTTGAGAACTGCTTAGATTCTAAATTGACCTCAACTTCTTGTGCAAAGCAACCTTAACCCCTAAAGGCCCATTGTCCCTTCGAGGGACAAATGGAATTTCGAGCATGTACCTATGGCTAAACTACTTTGCGTGATTTTTTGAAACCTTTATTGAAAGTGAGGAATTCAAAGATCTACGTGGGAATGTAATTTTTTTCTTCATTCCGACATTTATTGAAGAAGTTAAAAATGAATAACTGAAAAATAGGGGACTCCGGGCAGCCCAAAAACTTCTTTAAAAATTGCATTTTTTTCAAATAAAAATTTGAAATAGGTTCTTTAGACTTATATAGATGTAGGGAGCTTTGAATCATTCAATTTTGATAAATGAGATGAAAGTTATGAGAAGTTATAGTCTGCGGATAGGTATGATTTTCACACCTATCCACAAACTAAAACTTCTCATAACTTTCATCTCATTTATCAAAATTGAATGATTCAAAGCTCCCTACATCTATATAAGTCTAAAGAACCTATTTCAAATTTTTATTTGAAAAAAATGCAATTTTTAAAGAAGTTTTTGGGCTGCTCGGTGTCAAGTAGAGAGGAGCGCACTTCAAGAACATGCAAGGTGTCTGTCTGCAACTATCTTAGAGAAACCAATGAGAAATAGTATGCACACAATTCCTCTCAAAAGGAAATATTCAAGATAAAAATAAATCCAACACAAAAGAATAAACA
The DNA here is from genome assembly GCA_963920765.1 of Ulota crispa. Lineage (NCBI taxonomy): Eukaryota > Viridiplantae > Streptophyta > Bryopsida > Orthotrichales > Orthotrichaceae > Ulota > Ulota crispa. Next base: position 16,355,000 of record OY987244.1, on the reverse strand, counting down.
AAATAAAAAATATATATCAAATATGGAAAAATGAATTGGTCTAAAAGGAACATACATAATTCATATATGGAATAATAAATGTTCTAAAAAGACATATATGGAATAATAAAAAAGAATTGGTCTCAAAATGACAAGACAAGACACATATAGAATAATAAATTGGTCTAAAGTATGATAAGACAAGACGTATATGGAATAATAAAAATTGGTCTAAAAAAATAAGACACCTTCTTCTAAATAGGGTTTCATCTATATACTAAAGAGAGAAGATATAAAGTAAAAGTCCTTCTCTACTATTGGTTCTTGAATTAGTTCTCTAAAATAAACTCTAGTGTCTTCAGTTAACTAACACTTCTATATGGATGTTGCCTCATCAAAACCTTATCCGGGAAAATTTTGTAAATCAAGGGTAAAAACCACAAGTAAAGGGAAAAGAGTACAACACCTCACACAAACTATAATCTAATCAAATTTTACATATTTACTATATGTTGTGATTTACATCACAACTCCGGAGTCCCTGTTTTTTAGTTATTCATTTTTAACTTCTTCAATAAATGTCGGAATGAAGAAAAAATTACATTTCCATGTAGATCTTTGAATCCCTCACCTTCAATAAAGGTTTCAAAAAATCGCGCAAAGTAGTTTAGCCATAGGTACATGCCCAAAATTCCATTTGTCTCCCGAAGGGACAATGGGCCTTTAGGGGTTAACCCTTGAGCGCCCCAGTGCCCCATATATCGCCTCTCCTAATTTAAAGCCTTGTTTTGAGGCACTGGATCTAACTTTTTGGTCTTACTACAAACTACAATTATGAAGGCATTCAAGTTGTCCATGTCAATGGAGTAATGGTGGGAAAGCCAAATTGTTGTATAAGCATTGCAAGAGATTTGATTTGGTGAAACACCATACGAGGCAATATGGGCATGGTGGCAAGTAGCGTTTTACAAGCTGCAACCGGTCAATATCCCTTGCAAGCTTCCTTGTGTAAGCTTTGTGGTAGCAGGAAAGTTGTTGGCAAGGGTTCAAGCATGTTCTAGATCCTTGTTATGGCAACCGTCATTGACTATGCCAGTCATTGTTTTCCGTGCAATAGCCATTTGAAGCTCTAAAACTTGACATAAAAAGAAGTGCAATCTTTGGTAATTTACAAGTGTGTGCATTCACATCTAATCTTGATGCTCACAGAATTTTAGATGAATTAGGGCTTAAAGAATTTTCTAAAAATCATCAAATAGCAACTACCTACCAAAAAAATGAGATTTTGTCATTACATGTTGTTTGATCAAATGTTATAATCTCCCATCTCCCACAGTCAGTTGTTCCCAATATTTGCAAACCTTCTTCTAAGTAGGTATTCCACTATATTAAATGGTCACTTTTTGTGGATCATCCAATTGAATGAGATACAATGCATCAAAGTTATCTGTCTCCAAAAACCTTGATTTTGGTGAAATCGGCATGGTCGCTCAAGGGTTGAATTTTATTGCAGAAACCTCAAACTGGTATTAGCGCTTTAACTCCTAAAGGACCAAGCCTCCTTTTCAAAGACAAATGGGATTTTGGGCACATACCTATGGCTAAACTACTTTGCGTGATTTTTTGAAACATTTATGGGAGATGAGGAATTCAAAGATTTGTGTGGGCATCTAATTTTTTTCCTCATTCCAACATTTATTGGAGAAGTTAAAAATGAATTTATGAGAATTTTAGTTTGGCGGGCAGCCCAAAAACTTCTTTAAAAATAGCATTTTTTTAAAATAAAAATTTGAGGTTAGTTCTTTAGACTTACATATATGTGGGAAGCTTTGAATCATTCAATTCTAATTGATGAGATGAAAGTTATGAGAAGTTTTTGTTTGCGTGTAGGCATTGTTTTGAGATTCTCCACACCTACCCGCAAACAAAAACTTCTCATAACTTTCATCTCATCAATTAGAATTCAATGAATCAAAGCTTCCCACATATATGTAAGTCTAAAGAATTAACCTCAAAATTTTATTTTTAAAAAATGCAAATTTTAAAGAAGTTTTTGGGCAACCCGCCAAACTAAAATTATCATAAATTCATGTTTAACTTCTTCAATAAATGTCTGAATGAAGTAAAAATTAAATGCCCACACATATCTTTGAATTCCCCATCTTCCATAAAAGTTTCAAAAAATTACACAAAGTAGTTTAGCCATAAGTACATGCCCAAAATCCTGAAAGTCCCCTAAAAGAACTTTGGTCCTTTAGGGATTAATAAATAATACCACGTTTATCAAAATTTGATAAATTTATCCAACCTAAATTCATTACACACATATACATATACATATACATATACATATACATATACATATACATATACATATATATATATATATGTTTACGTATGTGAGTGTATTAGTGTGTACATATATGTATATTCAAAATGAAAAAAACACTTTGCCAAAAAGAGCGCCACAAAACGTTTTAGAAAACAAAAGTGGAAATAAAAAACTATGGTTTTTTTATAAATTGAGTCGAGGTTACATACAGCTGCTCTTAAGACTATTATGCAAGGTAAAAAATAAACTGATGTCACTTTTGTTGAAACATGTAACATCCTTAGATTTACATTGTTTCCTTATGAAACGTAAGTGTAAACAGATCAAAATTTGATTTTAAAACACCGTATTAGGTAAATTGGGAAAAAGAGGTGTCCCAACTTGTACTCCCCCTCAAATTCAAAAAGTTAGATTCAAAGGTATCAGATTCAGTCTGAGCCACTAAGATTTTTTCCCTCGCAAATCCCTCTTCTCATGCTAGGAGACATGTACAAAAAAATATGTTAAGTTCGGCTTGAGGAGATCACCTTAAACTTTTGAAAGCGAGTCTGAAAGTCCCAAATTTTACCCTTTTTTCCAGTTTACCTAATATGGTGTTCTAAACACAATACACTTCAAGGACTTGATGATGAAATCTTGTGTGGATACAAAGCTCATTTGCCAATAATGCTTTCAAATTTTTTTGGCCAATTTTTTTGTTGCAATATGGTACTATTTTGCCTAAACCAAAACTAAGAGTACTTTTGGAATTTTTTTGAAGTTTTTGTAGTAATTTTCCTCTTTTCATGAGAATATCCAATTTTTTTCTTGTTAGTCACCATTTTCATCTTCTCTTTTTATTATTTTCCTTCAAATTTGTTTTCAAACTATCAAATGAAATGAGAGGAGGATTTGGGATTCATACCTATGGTTGCCCTCAAATGGTTCTATTGTTGTCCATGGTAGGTACTGTTCATAATAGTGAACAAGTACCAATACTTAGAAGCATTACTCTAAAAATTATTGGCATCTAGAAGTATATATTCAATGTCTATTTTTGGTCTATTTGTAATCACATGCATTATTATCTTAAAACTCTATTTCTTGGAATTTTCAAGAAGATACTTTGATGTATAATTTTTAAAGTTTTATCCTATCTCATTATCTCATACAAATATTGTCATAGAAATTTGATTGCTTTTTAGTGTCAAAAGATGGGTTCCAACAAGTTGAAGTCCACAAGTCTCCATATTTCATTTCCATCCATTTAGCCACCCCTAATATTTGAGCTAATACTACTATGATGCATATTGTCCTTCAATCCCAAGAATACGCTCTTTGGAATTTTGGATATTTTCTACATTTTTTTGTTACATCAATCAGTGAACAGTTCTACTTCTTCGATGGAAGGCTAGCTAAATTTTGCCATGCATTGAGCATAAAGGACTAAAACATTTGTAAGATGTTTTGCAGATTGGTTTCCATTTCAACTAATTTCTTGGTTTGTTTTAAATCCTAAGCTTTTGACCACCGAGAATATAAAAGTGAGCACCGAGCAGCATGTTGAGTGTAGACCTATAGCTTTTGAGGCAAAATAAACTGTGATCAACAAAGGTTATAAAAAACAAGATTTTCATCTAAGCTAGTTGTTTTTTTTTTTGTTTTTTTTTCCTTCTTTCACCTTAATACAAACTAATTCAATGCATTGCTAAAAAGTTATGAAGCAACCAATGATTGAATTAGTCACATGTTTGAAAAACAATCCAAATGTGTATGTAAGCATTTTTAGATTTATTTTGTCTATTTGATGTAGCTCCTCAAATTAGCTCTTTGAAGATGTCCACTGTCCACATTTTAGATGTTCGTGTTGAAAATTGAATCCCAACCTATTGTTTAGTTTTTCTCACGAGCTAGTTTTATATTAGATATCAATTCTCTTGCTTCATATGACCCTAACAACATCTTTATCCAATTGCGACCTAGAATATGATGTCATGAAATTTTGGGAATGAAATAAGAATATTAATAGTTTTATTTACACTACGAGTTGAGCCCATTTTGGAGCCTTTGCAACTCGCAATCTTGACTTTGCATTGAAAATGGCCCAAGGCCTTTATACAAGGAGTCAAAGGCCATATTTTCAATGCATACTTTAAGCATTCCAAAGATAAACTTGTTATCTCTCTACTCTAAAAACTGCATCCTTCAAAAATAAGAGGTCAATTCTCAACCCAAGGACCATTGTCAAAGTTTTATTAAAATACAGCTATTGGAGTAAAACTTGTTCTTTTCAGATGTTATAACAATTACATAGAGAAATAAAAGTCTAAAAAATCCTACTTGATCTTTTTATTTATTCGTTCTTTTTTGAAATTTTCAAAAAGTGCAACAATTAGCCTTGACTTTTGGCGCCAAGCCTCTACACACAAGGGAATTGGCTCCCGTTACACTCGTAGGGCCACTTTGTACTTATAGCCGGATTGAGGGCTAGCCCAAAATCTGTGTGTTTGAACTAAAAGGATTGCTCAATTCTTCAAAATCTGGCCCAAGGGCTTTGTACTAGGGTCAATATTTTATGTGGCATTTCAAGTGGCATTATTTTGGTGCCAATATTTTGGACCCAAATGATGAAACTGGAATGAGGTTTTCAAAGGCCCAAACTACAAACTTAGGTTGGATTGAGCTCATCATTAGATCAAAATCATTGTCACCATTCATTAATAACTAAATATAATAATAAATCTAAAAACCCAAAAACCCAAAAAGTATATATATATTATTGTATTTGTTTTAAAATAGGGAAAATTTCATAGATACCTTTGAAGTTTGCAATATTTCATGGATTCCCTTGCTTTTTCAGAAATTTCACATATACCCTAGGACCAAATTTTAGGTGTTTGTTTTGTTATGCATGCCATTTCCCTTCTTCCTTTGTGCGCACGGGTTACAAGAAATAAGTAGTGTGCACATAAAGGAAGAAGGAAGTGACATGCACAACAAAATAAACACTTGAAAATTTTGGTCCAAGGGTATTCGTGAAATTTTTGAAAAAGCATGGGTATTTATGAAAATATTGCAAACTTCAAGGGTATCCATGAAATTTTCCTTTTACAATATATGCTTTAACATTTTTTTTTCCAAAAAGTTAAATAATATTATCCAATGTTTTTAGAGTTCCCAAAGTTCCGATTGGACATTTCTAGAGCTCTCACCAAACTTTTCCAAAGTTCCCAATTGTGCCTAGATTTCCTAGAGTTTCCAAAGTTCCCTTATTGGACGTTCCCAAAGTTCCCATAGTCCAAAAACTTGTAGTCTTTGGCCATACTAGTTGTATACACGGCTAGGTTGTTTGCAAGGCCTAAGGCCAAATTGAAGGTCAAAAGGTTTTCAAATTGGGACGGCTTTCCATATGGCCCAAGTCAATTATAAAGTGGCCCTTATTATAATGGATGCTTGACACAATTCTTGGTGCCATTTATGCTAAAGGTGTGGTTGAAATGACCCAAGGTTTCCTGGCCTTAATTCTTGCCTTAAAAAATCCTTTGGTGAGTTGTAGCAATTAGAGAACCAACAAACCTAGAAGTGCTACCATGATATATTGCACATACTTGTTTATGGGGCCAAGGTAGAATAGCTACATTGAATAGTGTATTTAGGTTGCCTTAACATAATAGGCTTCCTTATCTTAGAAAGTTACCTCATGACTCAATGGGTGGCCATTTGGATTCTCAATTGTGCAATTTTTTGAATTTTAGGATTTTACATGATTTACAACCTAGATGTCAATATATTTTTTCTTTTTTGCATTTTTGTTGTTGTTGTTGTTGTTGTTGCTAGGTTCTTCAAAAATTTGTTTATTGCAATAATTATTAACAAAATTTATTGTAGTGCCAGTAAGTATTTTTGTAGTATAAAGTGCAAATAAATCCATGTGGAAAAACTTAAATGTAGAAAATAGTGTACACCTTTCCATCGTACTAAATGCGTAGGAATTTAGAAGTTTATGACTACACATAATATTGTATTCAGGTTACCCCACACTCATTTCTTGACATCTTACAATATATAAATATTTGCTACTGCTATGGTATTTTTCATCCATAATTATTACAATAAATAAAATTTAAAAGGTTTGACAACAACAACAAAGCTATGAAAAAAAACCATCAACATTCAAGTTCTAAGCCATATGAAATTCAAGTATTTAGAAAGTTGCATGCACCTCCAAGTGACAAGTAACTCATAAGGTAACTTTTTAGGATAAGACAACGTAACTGTGAAGACAACCAAATTACAATATTCAGTGTAGGAGATTGAATTTTGGGAAATTTAAATTCATAATCAAATTCAAAAACCCTCGTGTAGTCTATAACCTCAAAAAGAGACAAAATTCACCAAGTACAAATGAAGTGCGGGTAGACTCTTTACTTTTCGTTCATTTTATTATTTGTTTGGAAAAGAAGCGGAGTCCTTTTCACCTTTGCCCCCTCAAAGGCGTACGTAAAGAATTGCTATACCAGGCCAAAAGTGTCCACCTTCTATTTGACTTTGTGTGCAGAGATCCAAAAATGGAGGTGTCAAAAAAAATAATCCCCCTTCCAATCGCATTGCCATTCCCTTGATTGATTTTTCCTGGTATTCTCTAAAGTTGACCAAAAAAAAAAAAAGTGCAAAGTCTGCGCAGCAGATTGCAATCCATAGTGCACTACTGCAATACACTCTCAGTTTCCAGATAACCCGTTCTTGGAATCTTTCACGCACTTCAAGGGCGGTTCACACTTCACACTAAGGAAAATTTTGCCCGGAGTCTTTTACCTTTCTTCACACTAGCCACCATAGCGCTAATAAATATGCCACTAATGAATGAGCCAGGGGTGAACTGACCCCCTCATTGCCCTGCGCGTGGATGAATGGGGTTGCGGGACTCTAACCACCACGCATCAATGTTTTTTGGCTAAGGTACAAAAAAATTGTAATTTTAGGCAAGGGTCAAAAGCATAAATTTATCCCCTATTTTTGTAGTGATCAATCATGTACTTCTCCTGGGTTTCAAACTAAATCAAGGTCTCTAAATTCAACTTGAAGTCAAAATTTTCAAATTCAAGTCAATTTTTTTAAATTCAATTTCTTGATAGTAAATTTCCAAAATCTCAAAATTTTTGAAATGTGAAAAAGTGCAGATTTTTTGCCTTGTCCCCACAACCTCCCAAAATAGTGGACTGTGCTCCCAACCCCATTCATCCAAAAAAAAGGTAATGAAGGGGTCAGTTACCCTGGCCAAACAATAAGGGGTGGAAAAGGTGGAGTGAAAAGCAAAGTGCACAAGGCAGGGAGCATGAAGAAGGGTGAAAAGTGGGGTGTAAAAAAAATGTTGTGGGGAAAATGGGGTGGAGAAATCAGGGTTGAAACATGGGGTGGAAAAATCAGGGTTGAAACATGGGGTGAAAAAATCAGGGTTGAAACATGGGGTGAAAAAATCAGGGTTGAAACATGGGGTGAAAAAATCAGGGTTGAAACATGGGGTGAGTACACTTCCAGTTTACTTTGTAGCTAGAAACACACCCGGTTTTCATCCCTACTACGGTTTCTAGGCCTTTCCCCGAAATGGGGGTTTTTTTTTTTCACTTTGTATCAGTTCACAATGAAGTAACACAACAAAATACCGCCATCTTGGGACAATCCCGGTTTTTCCCCTGCAAGGGGTTTTTTAGAAACATAGGGTGAGAAGGTGGGATGATGAACGGGGTAAAAACTCAGGGCAAAAAACAATTGTGAAGAAATTGGGTTGAATTTTTTTGGATTAAATCATGAAACTCCTTTTATAAAAAGCATTTTGAGTTTGGAATGTTTGTAGGCAAACGTGAAAGTATGCCCAAGTTTTTTATTTAAGAAGTAGAATGCAAAACAACTAAAGCAATGGTAAATTATTTTTGAAAATAACTTAGTTTGCAAAGGAAAGAAAGGACTTCAAAGAAGTGTGAAAAAAGTGAACTGTCTTAGTGCTTTGGGATACTTTGTTTCTTTGTCTTGGGCGTAGTGAATTTGATGCTCACTTATAACACGTCTTGGGTTTAATTCCATATTTTTATGGTATTGGATTGTAAAAAGTCTAAAAGAAACATTAGAGAAACATTTGCATATGATACATAAGTAATTTTTGGAAGTTAGCTATTGATAAGTTATGTTTTTTCTTTTGCTAGACTAGGCGCTAGAAGCAAAACATCACTCTTTTTGTATTAATTTTTTTGAAAATCACCACATGCAAGGATCTCTAAGTGAACCAATACTTGAAACATAGTGTGAAGCTATAAGTTAGGATTTTTGTCAATCTTTGATTTAGTTAGATTGCAAAGGCGTAGTAGGATTTATTATGAACTTCCATGTTACCTTAACCCCTAAAGGACCAAGGGTATTTTTTGAGAAAACATCTCAGAAACTAGTGCATTGCCCAAAATTGAAAACAAAAACATTTTTTTGCAATTCCAACCATATAAAAGTGTGTCAAATAGATAAGTTAATATGTGAAAAAAACCCAGCTCATTTGATCTCGTGGATTGTAAGATTATATAACATTTGAAGTGAGAAAAATAGCTTTTTTTCATTCTTGCAAAATAAGGTCAGCACACTTTGAGCCTTCATAGAGTAATTTATTTGCTCTACACAAATTTGAGCTTTTTGACCATTCACAAGTGTATGATGTTAGGTTGACTTATGAAAATTTTTAGATGCAAAGATAAAATCTAGCTTTTTCTAAATCACCCGGCAATGCAAGGAGGTTTAGTGAATTGGCAATACATTAGTCATTCTTTCATAATTTCTTGTGCAATGAGGCAGTCTTTTATTTGAAATCTAAATGGTGAAAAGTTAGAGACAATCATTTGGAATATGTCAAACAAAGTTTCAAGAGTTTTGGATTTATAGATTGAAAGATAATAGAGTTGAAGTTAGAGGAATTTTTTTCTTGAAACTACCCAAATATAGTTAACAAAGTTTGACTCCCTTCTAAATGTGATGTGAGAGTTCAATTTTTTTTTTGGCATTTGTACATTATGTTTGTTTAGTTACATACTTGCCAAATTACAAAAGTTGATGAGAGTTTTAGCATAAGATTCTCCAAAGATGCCCAAGCTGCTCAAGCTGCCCAAATTCTTTTGGGGAGCATAACTTTTGAACGGGGCATCCGATTGGGGAAAAAACTACATCTCCACTTACGGGATAGATATTTGCACCTTATGTAATAATTTTGAGAACAGCTAATAAAAATTACCTTCATATTCATACCCTACCCGAGTTCTCAAGTGGTTGAATAGCCACTTGGTCCTTTAGGGGTTAAAACCATAAAACTCAAAAATAAAAAAATAAGTTTGCCATGTAAAACTATTTGTTATTTTTGGATTTTCCAATTCCTAAACCATCATAGAAGTTTGACCTTGAAACTTGTAATGTAATGTGAATCGCCTCTTCGAGTCTACTCAATGAAAGCTCACCAAGGTTTGCTTGCCTCAACCAAACGTATTGCAATACACTTGCATTATAATTACAAATTGTTTTTAAAAGAATGTTTTGCAAGAAATTTTTAATTTAGAGAAGAAGAAATTGTAGAAAGTCTTTTTAATCTTGAAATGGTATGGCTTCATCTATACATGTGTATATACTTTATGGATGAATAATTGATACATAGTTTACATTTTACAAGTTTCATCCAACTCATGCATGTGAGTAACTTCATCACTAACTTCAAGATTACAATTTACAATGAGGAAGAATTTTGGGACAACAATTCATAGTCATGAAGCCTATAGTGTTATCTATTAATCTAAACAAAAACAATTAATCCCATAGTGCTCAACTCTCCATTCAACTAGTAGATTATGCTTTGTTTCTTAGTCAAATGATTTTTTATATTATGTTTTTAATTCCTTGGTTCTTGTGCTAATTGAATGATTTTGAAAAGTTACAAATAGGTATGTCAAGCTCAAAAAGATGTCAAATGTAGTTCAAAGAGCAGCCTTGAAAATGGAATTTGTAAATTATTTCAATCTTTTTTAAAAGCAAAACTACATTGTGGATCATTTTGTTTCAGATTCTTCTTAACTACTCTTATTGTAAACAACCAACATTTAGGATGTAAGTAACTACAAGAAGATTTTTGTAAGTTAAGTTCCAAATTACATTATAATTATTAATCATAGTGACAGGAAATGTAAAGCATGAAAGATCAAATAATCAAAATCCAAAATCTATTTGTGTAGTTCAATAAGTAAAATCAAAAAATTCTCTAAATGTTTGTTTATAAGGAACCTTTACAAAACTTCAAATCAACTGATAAGTTAAGGCTTCTACATATTAAGTTGTTCTCTTGCATCCTTAGAGTGGACATTCACATGTAACCAATCTCATTAAAGGCAAAGGAGACAGATGTCGTTCGTACATTATTGTATGAAAATGTGATAGATGGGCAAAATAAGAGTCAACAAACTTGCTTGGACGTGATTTGAGAACAATGCTCATTCATTGAGGACTTTGTATTAATTAAGAGTTTGACCAAAATTTGACAAGCAAATGCGACTTGCAATAGAAGGTCATCATCATGTGATTTGCCATAACCAATATTGAAATTTGTAATTTAGTTCCAAATGGTACATGTGGTGTACCATTGGTAAAAACTCTATGCATAAGATTTTGTCAAAAAAATTGACGTCAACAACTTACAATCCTTAAAACATCTAAGATTTCCTTAGCAAGTAAGGTAAGAGGTTCTAATTCTGATCAGGTTCTAATTGTGATTAGCTCTAGGATATGACATTTTACAAGAAATATCTATTACTGTCATTGATGAGTTAGGTAGGCTTAGATAAGCCTACCTAACTCATCAATGACAGTAATAGATATTTCTTGTAAAATGTCATATCCTAGAGCTAATCACAATTAGAACCTGATCAAAATTAGAACCTCTTACTTTAGACAATATTATTATTTTGTCACTACTTTTTCCCTCCTCACATACAACTAAATGACAAAACTGTTTGTTTGCCATGGTGAGAACACACTTTACCAACCCCAATGAACATCTTGGACCTTTGCCAAGTTTGCATTGAAGTTCCAAGTTTGCTCTTTAAACATCCGTGTGTGGCAAGTGGAGGGGAGAAAGTATAGTTCATCAATTGATTTTTCTACCCTAGAACCATTAGTTTCACACTTATGGGTGCTCTTGCCTTATGTATAATCTAGTACAAAATCAGAGGTCATCACTCGCAATCAAAACAATGAACATATATGCATCCTCAAGACATTAGATTCACTTTCACTGTTGCAGTGGCCTCCAACAAACATTGTTGGTCCATCTTTTGCCATTCAGAGGTGATGTCTTATTATGGCATGAAGTTGAGGTCAATTGGCCTTATTTTTTCTTACATTTTTTACGTTTCATTCCTACCCCCAATCCTGAGCAGGCATACCAAAATTCAACCCCAAAAAATCCAAATCCAAATTTTGATAAATTTCTTTGTGTCACAAATCAGGGTTTTACATGGTTTTACAAGAAAATTGATTGAAAAACATTGATGATGAATTTTGGAGATTTGATTGCATGGGTGTATAGGTAACATCCATACACACATCTATATGCAAATCTTCCATGCAAAAAATCCCCCTTAAGTAAAAAAAAATTGATCTTTGAAGGGTTCAGTGTGACCAATGATGTGTCCGAATCTTGTAAAATAGATGTTTTTAATTTTTTGTTAGCTTTTCACCAAAATAACACAACAACATGTTCAAAGGTACAAACTTAGTCATAATGTATGAACCAAACAACAAAATTTGATTATCATAAGAAAATATCTATTTACAAAATTTGGACATATCACTGGTCACACTAAACCCTTCAAAGATCAATCCTTCAAAGATCAATTTTGTTTTACTTAAGGGGGATTTTATGCATGGAAGATTTGCATATAGATGTGTGTATGGATGTTACCTATACACCCATGCAATCAAATCTCCAAAATTCATCATCAATGTTTTTCAATCAATTTTCTTGTAAAACCATGTAAAACCTTGAATTGTGACACAAAGAAATTTATCAAAATTTGGATTTGGATTTTTTGGGGTTGAATTTTGGTATGCCTGCTTGGGATTGGGGGTAGGAATGAAACATAAAAAATGTAAGAAAAAATAAGGCCAATTGACCTCAACTTCATGCCATAATAAGACATCACCTCTGGGCAGAAGATGGACCGACAATGTTTGTTGGAGGCCACTGTACAATAGAGTACCCTCTAGAAACTCTTGCAACCCCCTTGTGAAGCCTTACAAATTTTCCCCTTTATTTCCACTATAAAAGTAATTCTATCAAAACTATCTTTCAAATGTATTGCTTTATAGAACCTTCACCAACACATGAAATCTCAATGTCTAAATATAAAAACTCTATTTTTGATGAATCATTTTATTTTGTTTTCTTGGCTTTTCATAAAAATTAATAGAAAAATGTATGTGATGATTTTTTAACATTTAATTGCACAAATATATAGGAAACATCATTGCTCACATCTTTTGTATTACAAAGATGCACACTATGTATGTAGGTAGAATTTTCCTCTATGTGGTTATAATTTTTTTCCAACTTTTCTTTCATACAAATTTGAGGTTATGGAAATCAAACTCATGTTATAGTAGGCTAAAACTTGAACAAACATAGTCAAATAATGTATCATTAGAAAGTTATAGAAATGTAGAAGCGTGCTACAACTTGAGTTTGACTTCTTTAGCCTTAAATTTTTATGAAAGAAAATTGGAAAACATGTTATAAGCTTTATAGCTACCTAGAGGAAAATTCTATCTACATAGTGTGCATCTTTGTAATACAAAAGATGTGAACAATGACATTTTCTATATATTTGTACAATCAAATGTTAAAAAGTCATCACATATATTTTTCAATTAATTTTTATATAAAGCCAAGAAAATAAAATAAAATAATTCACCAAAAATAGAGTTTTTATACTTAGACATAGAAATTTCATATGTTGGTGAAGGTTCTATAAAACAATACATTTGATAGGATAGTTTTGATAGAATCACTTTTACAATGGAAATAAAGGAGAAAATTTGCAAGGCTTCATAAAGGGGTTGTTTGCAAGACTTTTCTTGAGGGTATAGTACAAGTTCAAATAAAGAAAACACTTTGATACTCAAATTGAAGAAGAAAACCAAAACAAGAGACAAGGTCATGGTAGAAAAAACCAACATTAACTAAATAAAAATGTAAAGTTGGCTTTGGGCTACGAAACTGAACACTACTATTTTAGCCTTGCGGGTTCATTGACCAGGAGCTACTGATACACACACAAACTACAACGCATGTATATTAACTCAATTGTACATCACCTAAACTAAGAATTTGATTTCTTTTTCCACTGACTACATTTTTCTATCTACTCTAGCACAGATTTGGGAACTTCGACTATGAGACAATAATACAAACATCCATTCCAAGCTTAGTAAGAAACCTTCCGTTCATCTTGCAAGTTAGATGGGCTTGATCTTGAAGTGCATACCAATAAGGGAAAAAACAAAGCATTTCAAATCTGCAAAATAGTGGTCACATCAACAGCATAAGAAAATTAAATAACTACAACACCAAAAATTCTACACATAACTAGCAGCAGCCCACACAAGCAATGATTGCTTCTACATTGACTCATACAACAAATTTTGTAGCAAAGCCTTTACAAAACCACTGAGGGTTTGTAAAAGTGAATCTGATATAGAAGCACACCGAGCGGACACTCTTCTTGCTATCCTTAGAAAAATGTGTTTCAAATGAGGTTTACCTGAACGAGGTAATAAAAAATTTGAAGACCCTTGGGATCTTTACTGCTCTGTACATCAAGTAGTGATCCAATCTTTGATGTAGTGAATGATATGTGCTCGTTTCCCATCACAATCTCCAGCTCTTGTCTTCCAATTCTATCAGGTTTTGGCCAATTGTTGTCATCTTCTTTCAATATTTGAAAGTTCTGCCATGTATATAATCAGTGCTATGTGAGTATAACAATCCCTAAAGTACCAAGGATTCAAGACTTTAAAACCAAAAAAATCCATTAGTCGCATAATAGTGTGAACATGATCCAGATGGAGCCATTGCATGTGTTGTTAAAGAACATGAAATAGAATAGCAAAACAAAAGGTTAGCATATGACCTAATCAAAATTGCTCAAAAATATATGAGACCCAATTTAGGCCGCTTGGTCCCTCGATTAATAGGGCACTATTTAGTACATAGTTATACAACCCTAAAATTGGTTTGATTCTAAATGGGTAATCCTACACTGCCACTTCAAAATCACAAATCCCAATCGCTTCGTATGACTTGTGTGATCTATGAGAGTTTGTGATTAATGAGGGGTCTGCCAAACAACAAACTAGCCCATGCAAGCAACATCACATATTTCTCTATGATTCTTTCACAAAAAACTTAAGGCACTTAACTTCCTTGTTTTTCACGAACCCTAAGTTGAACACGCAATCCTAAGTGTGAAAAGAAAAATATGAGAAACTTGCAAAAAGAGGAAGGAAAAAAGCGAGCACAAACACACACAACCACTCACTCACCTCGTTATCCGTGATGATTTGGCATCACTCCTTCAGCACGGCTTGCGTGAGAAAGACCTCCTTTTGAATCATGGTGTTGTTCTTGTAGTTGGAGTTGTTGGCGTAGCAGAACTTGCCATCAGGTCGAAACTCAAACTCCAGAAACTCATGGCCAAACTTCCTTTTATGGCCCACGTAACACCGCACATAAAACTCCCCCACCTCCTCCTTTGTCGTGCCAGTAGTGATGGCGACCATTGCTACCCCGTCCACTGCAAAAAAACTCCACACAACAACGCTAGGCTAACTTCTCTAGAAATCTTCTTCGTTGGCGAGAGGGCAGCCTCTTTCTTTCATTCGATCAACGAATGAATTTTGTTCATTTCATCTTTGGATGGATCTTGTTTGTTCAATCAAGTATCAACTGAAGATATTTTTCATCCAATTATAAATGTGTTGTGAACAAACCTTGATTTATTTTGGATACTATTATGTGGATTTGTGCAGGGAATTGATATGTGTACACCTAGGGTTTGATTTTTGCACACCGCGCGGGGAAATTTTAGATATTTTTCATCAACAAGTTGAATTTGGATAATTTGAATTCAAATTTGGATTTAGAGACCTTGATTAAGTTTAGAAGTACAAAGGAGGGTTACAATTGAACAACGCTTAGTGGAAAACTTTAGCTAGAGGACAGATTATTACCTTTACCCTTGTTTGTAAAAAAAAGCCAAGCTTTTCCACTAGGCATTGTTCAATTGTATTCTTGATCCTTTGTGGTTTTAGATTAAATCAAGGTCTCTAAATTCAAATGTGAATTTGAATTTCTCAAATTCATCATGTTAATGATAAATATCTAGAATTTGCCCCCGTGTACATATGGATGATTGCAAGAATGACTTGTTCTGCTTTCTGTCCCCTTCACCTCCTGCGGGTGGTTTTTGGGTCCTATCTTTTGCAATTTTAGTCATTTTGACCTAAAATTTCAGAGTAAGGTGAATATGAAAGTTATTGACATCCAGTAATTTTTATTTTGTTTTTTTATATAATTATTTTACTATTTTTAAGTGTACCCTGATTGTATGTCTACCTTGGCAGTTTTGGTGGTTTTTAGTACTATATTGGATTGAAAAAAACAGATCTCATGCCACAAATCAAAGAAGTTGTTCATTAGGAAGCATTCCATGGATCTGTAGATCGATTTTACAAAACTCAAAATACTTTGCCTTGCACATTGTCTCAAAGTGGGCATCCCTTCTCCCTCCATTGGTGAAAGACAAAAACCTTCCTCTAAAAAGCACTTGCATCAGTTCAAGCTAATGAGAGAAATAAAAAATGGCCATTTTTTATTTTATTTTAAAAAAAAATTCTACTATTTTCTAAAAAGAAAAAAGAAAAAATTATTTTTATTGGTAATTATAGTCTCTCTATTTTTGTGCAAAATATTTAGAATAAAATTTTCCTAGTTCTAAATTTTCACAAGATAGTATGCTATTTTAAGTGCATCACAAATTTTCCATATTTCATTTTATTTTTGAGAAAAGTATTTCAAAAGCTCATAGTACTACCAATTTTAAGGGTGTTTGGGACAAAACTGGCAGGTCATTCTTGCAACTATCCATATAACAAACCCTAGATGTACATATATCAAATTCCTTTATCTACATCAAGAAATTACCCCCTTATATCAGCAGTAATGTGTCAATATTGATGCAATTTATACTTTCTAGTACTGATGCAATACTGAAGCCTATATTGTAATGGTATTGCAAAAATGCTCTTGTTGCAACTTTGCAACAACTGATACTCCTACCATACTGATTAAATAAAAAGAACTAAAGTAATACTACAACAATTTTGCTCATTGAAAAAATGCTTGAATTTATATTGTAAATAATTTATAATTAATAAAAAGCTTGTATTGAAATAGTATTGCAGAAGTAATGCAACAATATTAATTTAATTCTTGAAAGTCATTTTAACCAAGAAGTTAGCATGCACCTTTGTCAAAGTCTTTTTGTCTTTAAGTATATAAATGTTTTTTCTTTAGTTTCAATACATGAAATGAAGCTCATCAATAATACTTCTTAGTTCATTTCAATTTATTTTTTTTCAAATAATTAGTTGATTGTTGTAAATTCAAATTGTACGTTTGAGATTCTAATTGCGCAACTCCAACAAAAATGAGAATATGCATATGATAGGCATGTATCTACAATCTATATACACACCTTTCAATCAAAGATTATATATGAAGCTTGTATGTCTTACAATTCTAAAAAATATATTTCTTTAAAACTTTGCAATTTTGTTCAATGAAACTCTAGATAGTTTTCTAAATTTGTTTTACAAGTCTTCATTGTCTACAATTTCAGTTATACTATAATTCTCAAAATCACACTCATCTATAATCACAATTATTAAAATGATTAAAATGTTTTACAATTCAAAAAGATTTACAAAGTACTTGATATCATTTTCAAAATCTCATACGATTCAACAAAACAATAGTTTTTAAAACCAATTGTGTTCATAATAACAATTATAGCTAAATTTAAATTATTTCAAAATCTATAAAGATTTACAAAGCAATGGCTTCTATTCTCAAAATCTTGCATAAAGTGCAGTGCTTTCAAAATTTTGCTAACATCTATCACTTTATTATAATATAAAAAATTATCTTCATGCCATTTCAATACAAGGCATTATATTTTGTTGTCAAATTTGATCTATTCATACATTTGTACCAAACATGGCTTTTTAGATGCATTTCTATTTCCATTGTCTTGTAAACTGAATTTGATCAAAGTTGTTCATTAGATGGTATCTCTAGTTTATTTTTGCCCTCTATTTTCATTGAAATATTGCTAAACTGTTTTTTCCATGAACATTTGATGTAGCCTAAGAAAACTTGAAGTCTTCTCACCCCTTAAATTGTGACAATTACAAAGTGTTAGTGATTTGTAAACTTGTAATATTTGAATCCATTATAAAATAAAATTCAATATTAGAATCATAATTAAAAAAAAAACAAAAAACAAAACCCAATCTAATGTTTGAAACATCTCAAAATCAGATGTAGCATTAAAAAGTTCATAAAATTACAAACTTTACCATCCATCAAATGATTTTGATTCACGTATGCATTCAAATATATTTTCAAATTAGTAATAATGTTGAGTTAAAAAGCTCAAAGAATAATTTGCTACTTCTTCAACGGAGCACCCTAAATACTAAAACTTGATATTGTACTTCTTTCTCCAATATTAATATGCAAGATTTTCATGTTCAAATGAACTTGGAAGTTGGCCATTATATGATTTCTTGAGGGCCGTTTGTCATGTATACTACATCTATAGACTACTTTTTGAGAGATTTTAGAATGAGATTTGAAGCTTTGGCTCAAACAATCCATGGAAGAAATGAATATGCGCCGACAATTTGTGTGAGTAGCATTTTGACATTTGTCTGACAAGCACTTAGTTGGAGTGGGAAAGACATGCAATGCTAACTTTTAAAAGCACAAAATTGGAGCGCAATTGAGGCAGTTGAGGCTATTGGAATAGAATATCCTGACTACTTATATGAAGGTTCTGAACAAGATAATCCAACATAGCTACAAACAATTATTGATTTTATCAATAATGTCAAATGGTTTTTGCACAATAAAAAAAGACTGGACAATAAAACCGTTAATGTTGAAAAAAGCCAACTGTGGTGGGTATTGGAAGAAATTGGGCATTTACAAAGATTGTTTTGCTGTAACTTGATACTTTCTTGGAATCTATGGATCCGAATGGCAATTATATATACATATTTTGGAAATAGAAGAAGAAGATTCAATTGGAGCAAATCCCGAAGGTGCAAATCCAATGGATCTTGAAAATAAAGAGAACATTCAACAACCTAAAGTAGTAGTGTTGTCTTCATGGAGTTCTTCCTAAAAAGTAATTCCAATGTTTGCCATTGAGAAAAATAATTAAATACATGCTTAAATAATTGAAGGTCCAAATAATGCACTAAAAAATGTCACATTCATTTATTTTAAAAGTGCAAAGCAAAGATAAAATCAACAATGTTCTTAAAAAAAGTTGAGCAAGATATTTTCTGTGATGAAGAGTTCATTTTTATAGAATGAAAATATCCATCCTTCTCTAATGCATTATGCCTGTATGTATTTGAATTGTATCAAAATTGGAGCTTTTGAACAACATACAAAATCTGTATAATGCATCATATTGTACACTTTAATCAAATTGAAGCATAATTTTTGCCAACTTGATAAATGGAACTAAAACAAATCCACAATCCTACAACATGTACATAAGACGTTTTAAAAATTGAAAAGGACTTATAAAAAAGATTTAAAGCTCATTATTTTAAAAACAAAAATATTGAAAAGGCACAGATGCATAAAGATCTTAGCATACAATTGTTTATTGTTGCCAATTGCTGATTGTTGCAATTTATTGAACAACAAGAAAATTCAGCCCAAATATGTATAAATTAATAGCTCTAATAAAAAAGTAAAACAACATTTCTAACATAGAAAACACAATTAAAATTAAAATTAACAAAAACTTGGTCGATAAAGAAACTTTCAATGACAAATAAACACTCAATAGAAAATATCTTAATAAAAACATTATACAAATAGAAGTATAAAACCACTATTAATGTATTGATGAAAGCAATATGATTTTGATGACCATTCAATGTTTGATAACAATAAAATAATAAAAAGTAAAAAAAATAAAAAAATAGAATTTGAGGAACCCAATGTTGCTATGTGAAAACTGTTGAAAACCTACTTGTAAGCTATTGCAAAGTGCTTGATGTTGGAATTAGATGCCAAGAATATTAGACCCTTTTCCTAAAGAGGAACACATCAAAGAGGCAATATTGGAGGCTTCAAGTACCTTTGCAACTGACTGCATCACCCAAAATGTATTCAATAGAGTTTGGGTTGGATGTTTGAAACTTTGAAGAAGGTGGTGAGGCAATCTATCAATAATAAACGCGAATGTTTATTATGATCGAAGAAGTCCAATTGTGGCTTGATTTGAGAGTTCCAAATTGCTACAAGCAAAGGCAAAGTCAGTTTGAAAGAATAAATGAAAAATCCTAGTAATTATCGCTGAAAAGGTGATTGTATATATTTATTGGCATTCAACAACAATTTTTCTTGTGTGCAATCAATGTAGATTGATTTGTAAAATTCACCTTGGTTTGATAAAACTCACTTTGATAAACTGAATTTATTCCATATTTTTATTTGGACAATAGTCATTGTTGCACAAACTGAAACATTCAATTTTCATAAATTTTTGTTCTTTTTATACACTCAATGCACACAATAACTAAATAGGAAAAGAAACAAGAAACATTTGAAGTCGGTGAGCTTGATGTTGCTACGTGAGAGTTGCTGAAAACCAACTTGGGAGCTATTGCAAGGCGCTTGATGTTGGGATTAGATGCCAAGAATAATAGACCTTTTTCCTAAAGAGGAACACATCAAAGAAGCAATTTTGGAGGCTTCAAGTACCTTTGCAATTTACAGCATCATCTAAAATGTATCTGATAGAGTTTGGGTGGAAAGTTTAAAACTTTGAAGAAGGTGGTAAGGCAACCTATCAATAATAGACGCGGTTGTTCATTACGATCACAGAAGTCCAATTGTGGCTTGATTTGGGAGTTCCAAATTGCAACAAGCAACGGCAAGAATAGTTTGAAAGAATAAATGAAAAACCCTAGTAATTATTGCTGAAAGTGTGATTGTATACAATTATGGATCATTGCCTGTTGAGTGTAAGTTATGCTAAGGTTTACTTTGTTTTCAAAAGCCGCTTTAGCTTTTTTTAGACACGTTGTTCTTGACATTGTTGTATGCTTATACCACTAGTTGTGAAAATGAATTGCACACTTAGAAATGCCATTGTACATGCTTTGGAGCTAGTTCAAGAGCAGGTTTACAACCACATAGGTAATCTTTGGTCTATTGGTGCTATTCAGTAATTTCTTTAGTATTTTACCAAAGATAGTCTATTTAGCATCCCTCTATTTTGAACCGTAGTACACCTAAAGCCTCATTAATTGTTCACATCAATATTGCAAAAATATTGCACAAACCCATTTCTATCTTATTTCTATAATGAGCTTGGTTTTATTAGTTGGGTAGTTGGGTAGTTGGGTGTCAAAATAATAGAATGTAAGGTGGTTGAGAAGCTAATTAATAACCAAACATTTTGTAACCAAATTTTTTGTAATTGAATTTTCTACCTTACTAGGCGGCATTGGATGGGGGGCCATGGGCATGGGATGGGACAAAAGCTGAGAATGCAAATTAAACTCCATGTTAATGTTTTTTCAAGGACCTCCTCCCGTGATGGCCCTCCACCAAAATGACGGGTACACGGGCCCACTAGTATTCTAATCTTATGTATAATTTAATGGGAGCTTTAGATAGCTCCATTTAGTGTTTTTTTTGGTGTTCCTCTCAAAAAAAAGAACTGGTGGGGAATGGATCCTTTACCATCTTGTTCAACAAGAAGCTTCATTGAGAATTGCTTCATTAAAGCAATTGTTTCTACTCCATGCACTTATTTATTAATTTGATATTATTTTGAAGCAAATTAAACCCTTAAATTTTCCCGCAACCCAAAATGGGTTGCAGGATTTTTAGCGTGGCCATTTATGAACTTAGGAATGTCAAGAGTCACTTGAACTTTGTCTCATTTGAAAGAGATACAAGTTAGCTATGTAGGGGTGTTTTCAAATTTAGAAAAAAGGTCACCATTGAATTTACAAAATTTTTCAAACCATGGGTGGTCTTGGAATTGTAGTGTTAAATTTTAGCCCTAGATTTGTGAAAGTCTTTTATTTTACTCACACTTTTTGAAATTTAAGGGTGAAGTGGTCACTATTGCAAGACCATTTTCTCACTCATTTTTTACCCTAAAAATACAAGACTTATTTCTATGTGTGTGGAACTTGGTTACCTTGAGAATGAGCATAAGATGTCAACTTTTTAAAATGTTATGTGTCCAAAATAGCCAATCAAAGCACAATTTCAACTACTCAAAAATATTGGTGTCCTTGTAGTATCCTTTACATTTTTGTTATAATCTTCCAATCTAACCCTTGGATTGAACCCAAACTTTGTAAAGATGATAAGGACTTGGCTTTCTACAAGACCTTACTGTTACTTTGGCCTAAAATGACTCATTGTTCTTTAAGCTTCACCCTTTCATAACTTACAAAAACGAGGTCCAAAACACCTTCAAAATGGCTGAAAATTTTAAGGGTTAAGTAGTTGAGTACTAGTTTGATTGAATCATAGTGTTTGTAGAAATAGTAGTGAAGCGGTGTGTTTGCATGTTCAATATATATGCAAGTGTACATTTTGGAGGATCACATATGTAAAAACAAGTTTATAATGTTTATGAATCTTCTATTGACATTTATGATTATTGAACCAAAAAATGTGATCATTTTAAATTTTTGTAATTTTTGATTTGCACAAATGCAAAATATTTGTACATTTGCCCTAATCAAAAAATAGTATAGGCATTAAACAACATTATCATTGAAATATATGTGTTTCAATATTGAATTTTTTTATATTAGTTATTTTGAGCAACAGTATTGCAATAGTTATCAAAAAAGTATAAATTTATAATACACTATCAATATTGAAAGATCCTTATTGTTATATATGTTGTATACACCATTGCAATATTTTAATTGTTCATTAAAAGTATAAATTCAATATCAGTTGTCAATTTTGAAAAATCTAGAAACATTATATTTACAATATTGTTGTGCAATAATGCAGCTATTCATAAAAAGTAAATTTTGCTATTGACATTTGAACACTATTCAAAATTAAAGTAAAAAAACTTCACTACCGTATCAATACTATTTTGCTAGGTAATAAATAATATTCTTTTGATATATTGGCAGTACTCCTTTCATACCACAACATATTGCATCAACTCTACATTGTTAAGCCAATGTAATAGTTTTGATGCAAGTATTGAAAAGACCAAAGGTTTTTTCTTGATGTAATGTGTTGTGGGAATGCCATCCATCTTTTTGTATGATGACCTATGATTTTCATCATAACTTTACTTGGATACGTACATCTTTGAAAATTATTATTACTTCGGACATCTCTTTGCTACCTTTTGCATGACACTTCATGATTCTATTAGGACCTTTCAAGAAAAATTCATTGCCTTTTCAAGTTTTTTCAAACTTTTTACATTTTTCTTAAATTTTCTAATTTTTCTTTATTGGCATTCATAAATGAATGTTTATACCTATTGTAATAACAACCTCATAGGTCTTCTAATGAACCTCTATAAGCTTACGTGGACTCCATATGCAATCTAATTAGAGAGCATCAATATTGTTGGTTAACTTTGTATCTTAATTATTTTGTACCTTATTTAATTATTAATCAAGTTCTTTCAACTTATTTGAAGAACAAGTTTACTTACCTTGTAATTCTTGTTTCTTAGTTTTACATCTCTATTGCCTCCTATATATTCATTCCAAGAATGTAATTGTTTTGAAAAGCAAATCTAGAAGTCAACAAATTGTAACAAACATTCATATGAAATACATGCATAAGAGGTTTAAACCCAATGATTTACACACAAATGATATTGAAATTATAAAATATGTTGATATGTGTTAAAATTTGATCTTAACTCAAACAAACTGAAATTTTATTTTCAATTCAAAATAGGCATTACAATTTAGGAAGTAACATATATATGCATATCTTTTGTTGTAGGTCTTATGATTGTAATTTTATATTTATATCAATAAATGACTATGCTGTGCTATTTAATTCCCTTGGTTTTTGACAAATCAAGCATTGCCATCTTTACTACAGATGTATGAATGATTATGATCTAGTATGAATGTCCAATCTTATCTATCTGTATTATAAGGAGTAAGTTGTTTGTTTCATAATATAATTCTTTTATAACATCACAAGTTCTATTAGAGAAGGAAAAAGGAGAGGAAAAAGCAATGAGATTTTATTTCTAAATTCCCTTTATAAGTTTGAAATTCTCTATTATTAAAGTATTAGGTGTCAATGGCATTAAGTGTATCATGACAAGAATGCTAAATCGTGAGAGGGATCCATAAGCCGTGAGCACAAATCTGTGAGCGGTGAATGGTGAGTGTAAATTTTTGGTCAAAATATTGGATTTCACCTAAAAATATGTACATAGGACCTTATAATTGCACATTATAAACATTTATCTCTTGAAAATTTTGTTATTTTTAAAAAATTTCCATTAATTTTGAGTTCAAAATGGGTTCCTGCTCACAAAATCTTGGCTCAGTGCTCATGGGCTCACTATTCTATGCTCACAAAATATCATCGTCCTCATTGAAAATGGAGAGGGAATGTAGAGGAAAAGGTACACAAGAGAGGATGAAAAGACACCTAAAAAGTCATAAGGATTTAAGAGAAACACAAGGCAAAATGCATTTTAAGATCAAAAGATTGCATTTATCCAATTTCATATTCTTTCAACTTCAAAAGAATGATTGGAACTCTAACACAACCAGATCCCTTTTAGGTGGGTGCAAAGATGGCATAGTAGTTAAAATTTGATAATAATTACACTACAAGAAAAAGGGCCATTTTTGATTAAGGATTTTGACTACAAAAAAGATTAAGACAACTACACTTTTGTGACTAGTATTTATGACCACATGTAGTCATAAATAATTAACTTATGATTGAATAATATCATTTTGTCATAAATACTAATCACAAAAGTGTAGTTGTCTTAGTGTTTTGGTAGTCAAAATCCTTAGTAAAAAATGGCCCTTTTTCTTGTAGTGTTAATCTACATACCTTTTCCTTGAATCAAAATGTCTATTTAAGAATTAAGCCCTAATCAAGATTCTACACCAAAGATGGTTTTTAAATTCTTTAGACTTTGTTTAATCTCTTTAGAGTCCAAATTTTTTCAAGCCACATTTATTTGAATCTTGACTATTCATATGATTTTGAACTTTCTAAACTTTTCATTTAATCAAGCATCATGCAAAACATTGAGAGCTCTCTAATTTTTTGGCAAATCATCATCAATATCTCCTAATACATAAGCAAAACATAAGAGATCTTCCATGATTTTGTATGTATCTCCAAAAAGATAAAAACCAAATTCTTATTTTTTGATTGTAAATTGTAAAGATTTAGTTGAATGTAACTTTTTTTAAAAAATCTTGGTATTCAATAATGGAAATTATTGAAAAAGATTGACACATCAAAATTTCTCAACCATTGAATCAAGTTAGTTACAAGAAATTCCTAACATTTGCAACTCCTCTTTGCAATGTAACAATAATGCAACATTAGGATTGGGAGGGATATATCATTGAAGTTCTCATTGTATTATACTAAATCTAATCTATGCCATACTTAACTGAACTTGGACTATTCATGTAATATTGGAGTTTGTTTGCAAAAACATAGAGATCTTCCAATGTTGAGGGACATAGATCTCTCAATGTTTTACACAAATTTCTCAATGTTTTTCATGCACCCCTCATAAAAACTTGTATATAATATATGCAAAAAGTGAAGAGAACTCTTGCTATTTTGTATTTGTATTATTGTTTCTAAACTTTGGATGGTCAAGGATTAGTTAAATACACCAAATATCTCATTTGTATGAAAAGTAGGTAAGGTGGGTTTTGCACATTGAAGGAATTAAGTTACAATGGCTAGTCTTTTCAATTGATTGCTATGCTACCTTTTTGACAAGGCTCAAGCAACAAATACCTTGCTTTGAATGTGGTGTTAAAGAGGTTTACATAAGTAGAGACAACGCTATTTTGTGAATGTAAAACACTAAGCCACAAATGGTGAGCTATCTAGAGATTTAGAGAGATTTAGTGATCAGGAACCAGCTTTATGCTCAAAATCAATGGAAAAACTAAAAAGGACCGTACGTACACAATTATAGGTGAAATGTAATAGTTTGACAAAAAAATCCAGATACATAGTTCACGGTATAGGTGTATAGCTTTCTCCCTTCTCACACGTCACTTTCCTTGATTCTTTTGGCTCAAAATGATTTCCGGGATTAGTATCTAGAACTTTAGATAACAATATCCAGATTACAAAACCAAAGGCTTTTTAAGCTTTTCTCAAAAGTACCATGTGTAAACAAATACAAAGCGATTCATTTTTGTATCGGCAACTCCATTGATGTTTGGATAAGGTCAACCTTTGTAAGAGAAACATTTGGATCAAGTCCTCACTTTTTCTTTTTGTTGTAGTTTGGGCCTGGTTAAATGAAGTGTTTGTTTACAATCTCAATGCTTGGATATGCTCTCGCCCAAGGCATTGACCTTATCCAAGCCTCGCTGTAGAATGGGTTGCCTTGCACGACGGTCACGTGATAGTCAGTTTGAAGGTAGTCAGAGTTCTGGACTTGAATAATAGAGAGCACTTGCCGCTACCATTACCATTGTAGTAGTTATGGCAAACTTCCATGGTTGATCGGAATTGGACGTGGTGACGACGAGCATTTTCCATTTTCCAGCGTTGGAAAATTCTGCAGGGAAAACTCTGCAAGATAACTGCTGGAACATCTTCATTTTCAGTATGTGATTCCGTTGTTTTTCAGCACACTTCCTTCCATGCATGGCTGTGTTGTTTTCTTTCTTCTCAACTTTTCAGTTTCAATTCAAGCATGGAAGTTGTTGGTCCTTGGTACAGGACACTAATTAAACCACTGCATCTAATCTGGGACGAAACTCAAAACCTCCAAGATAAGTGTTGCATTGACTGACAGGGCAGCCGTCCACAAGGCACCATTTTCTGCATTGCAAGCTGTATGTGGCAAGTTTACTAGAGCTCCCCGCTAAGCAGGTGGAGTAGATGAAGTCTCCCACACCAACATGGTAGAAGAGGCCGGCTGAGGAGCTCCATTCCTGGAACAGGCTTGAAGGCATGCGAGCCACCTCCTCCCACTCTTCTGTCTGGTTTGTTGTTGTTGTTGGCTGAAGGGATGTGCGTTTCCGACCCCAGATGTTGATGCTTTCCATGCGTCCTGCTTTCCAAACCCTGGACACTAAGTAAGGCTGTCCATCGCAATCCACCATCTTGGCATCCAAAACAGCCTCCAAGTTGCTGGTCAAAACCTCGGTCCACAGTCCTCCTGTTGTGAGATTGAAAGCCATCATCCTTCGGGTTGTGGAAGTGCGACAATGAAGAAATCCAGAGCTGGCAGAACAGCCTTGGATGAATCGAAGGTCCATAGGCGTGTTGTCGATGGATGTCCAACATCCGGTCACGGAATCAAACACCTCGGTGAAAAGCTCAATGTAAGGAGCAGCATTGCTGCCTCGGGCATGCGGGAGAGGCTGCTGCTGCTGCAGTTGCCCCACTCGAATCACTCTATACGAGTTGGCTTTGGTATCCGCCACCATCTTCACAAAACAAGTGGAGGCGTGCCTACGTGGCATGGACGGCAAGTCTCTCCATGCCTTGGTGAGAGGATTACAAACCGAGAGAACCAGCGAGCCGTGTTCCACTCTCTGACAGCAGACCAAGCCTCCTCCTCCGCCGTGGATGCATGCGTTGACAGGAATGGAATCCAGCGACACGCGCTGCCAGTGACAGACAGTGGGATCATGAAACGCTGCCAACAACTCCCCATTCACCCTAATCAAGTGCAGGAACGACGCCGGTTGTGCAGGTACCCGAGCATATGCGTCCAGAAATCCTTGTGACTTGCAGATGTTGTACCATTTCTGGCATACACACCGCATTCGGAAGAGAGACGGTAGAGGCAGCCATGCCAGCACCAGTTCCATGACTTCGTCTGATAACTCACCCCACAAGCCATCTTGCAGTAGTTCTTCCCCCTCCAGCTCCTCTGGTTCTCGAAAGAACGACATAATCTCATCTGAAAGCGCACATGAAAGAAAGACAAGCGTCAGATTGTTTGAGATGTTTCTTTCAAGAGCAACTCTATTCTAGGTCGGGATGATCATTAGATTGATAATAAAAAAAATAAAAAAACACATTCTCACCTATTAAAGACTTCCCAAAGTGCCCGAGGGAGGTGAGCCACAGTAGTAGCACTGGCACAGAGTAGTAGTAGGACGTTCGTGAGAAAAATCAATTAGGAGGATCAAGATGAGAATTTTATGAAGTTACTACAAATCTACAATCAGCTAAAGTTGTGTTGTATCCACCTGTACAACACTGCAATGCAAAACACATAACATAACAACAAAAGGTAGGTGTACAGAAAAAAAGGAAGTGAAAAAAGTTGGTGAAACAGAAGAACCTGAAGAAGCCTTGTTGTTGTTGTTGTTGTTATTGGTACCGCCTTTGAGGTAAATAGCCTTGGACCATTTGCGCTTCCCTTGCAGGGCCGCAATTGCGAAGGATAATGCCTGCTCTGCCTGACCTAAACATCGCCACGACTGACTCCGCGTTGCCAGCAATAGCCTCACGTGATCGCTATTCGACCGAGTCGCCGAGCCTACCCACATGGAGACTCAGGCACACTTGGTCACTTTCATGCGCCAAGCCCCTGCTCCATCTCTCCTTTTTCCAAGCTAACCGTAAAATCATACTACACCACAATGTCCCTCACTTGCAGCAGCTACAATACATTCAAATTGTCCGGTAAGTTAGGCAAACGTGACGGATGCAATTGATTGTAAGACACAACAGGTCTTGTTGGGGTGCAAGTGATTGTAAGGCGCAGCAGCAGCTCTTGTAAGTAACAAGCGAGAGAGAGAGAGAGCAAAATGGCGTCTCAAGAAAGGGAGTGGAAAGGTGCGCACCGTTAAGAGTCTAATATCCCTCTTGGATATGAAACAACACTGCCTCCGGTCCTGGTGTCGCAAAAAACATTCAGGACTGAAAACAGAAACAGAATCCCTCTTCAACGACACCGACTGACTGACGCCGAAAAATTCGGTGCGAAGAAGACTTAACCCGTAAGCGCCCCAGCGAGGGAATCCTGTTGTTGGGATCCCAAGTTTATCTCACTTTTTTTCTCAATCTCAATTCATATTGTGAAGAAAGTCGTGGTCCCCATCAGCAAAGAAGGTATACTAATAATGGTATTTAGTGTTATGTTACTAATAGTATTATTTGCACTTTCACTTCACTCATTCTAAATCTCAACTAGTTTGCATTTAGAGTTGCCTTCTTTTTGTGCACATCACTCTTTGTTGCCTCCTCTTCTTGTCCTCAACCCCTTGTAAACTAGGATTTTGGCTATAAAAATGGGAATTTATGTTAGTTGTTTAGATATTAACTCATAAATTTAAATTAAAATTTTTATTGTAATAGAAATGAATCAATTTCTAACACTAAATGTAAACTTGTAAAAAAATTGTTTTCATAAAAATTACTATAGTTGACAAATAGTGTATATATTGACATTTAGTGTTGGTGATATTATGAGGATTGTTGACATTTAATGTTGGAGTTTGTAATTAGTGTTGCCAACACTAAATACCATTATTAGTGTAGTCCTTTTACAGATCCTATGGTCATTTTTTTGGATGTAATTTTCTAAGCTGTGGTGGCCATTAAACCCCCCATTTTCTCCTAAACCCTAAAACAACTCCAGACACTCAAGGATTAAGTTTGCTTCCAGGATACAAGGTTTCTTCTTCAAGTCTAGATTTAGCTTTAGTGTTGCATGTTTGAACAACGCCCTGTTCTGTCAATTGTGATTTCTTGTGGAATCCGCCCAGCTCAAGTCCGCCCTTTGCTCAATTCCGCCCAGGGTCCTCAGAGAATCGGCAGCTAGTGTACTGTATTCCGGAGAACTAGAAATTAGTGTATCCCGGGCCTTGGAGAATTGGCAATTAGTGTACCAGGGTCTTTGGAGAACCGGCAATTAGTGTATCACAGTCCGAACCGACAATTAAGATTTTATCAACTAATTGAAATCAATGTACTAGGAGAGCCAAAAAACAATAGAATGTCAGCCACATGAAATGTGGAAAACCAATTGAAGCCTAAACCAACATAACATTCAGTAGCAGCTGTCTTTCCTTCTTTTTAGGTGTCATTCATGAACTTCATCCTAATTTTATATATATATATATATATATATATATATATATATATATATATATATATATATATATATATATATATATATATATATATATATACACACACACACACACATATTAGTATACTACCTGTTGTATCGACAAGTTTATGCCCCCCACCCCCTATCCTTGTGCTCCTTTATCTTTGTGCCCCCATATCACCGTGCCTTCTATCCTTGTGCCTCTATCCCCGTGCCCCCTTATCCCCGTGCCCTCTATCCTCATGCCTCCATATCCTTGTGCCCCTTTATCCCCATGTCCTCCCATCCCCGTGGCCCCTTATCCCCGTGGCCCCTTCCTTGTGCTCCCTTATTCCTGTGGTCCCTTATCCTTGTGTCTCCATATTCCCATGCCCTCTTATCCTCGTGCCCTCTTTTGGCCAAGAGAAAGTTGTGGTGCAATTGCCAGCGATGGTACAACTGCCAGTGACTTGTTGTTAACGTCTAGTGAATTAGATAAAAGTGAGTCATAGGTGATTTTACTTTATCCATTTATACCTTTCCAATCCTAGTCATGCCCAAACCTAACTTATGCCCAACCCTAACTAATAGAACACTATTATATGATAGGCCCTAACTGACTGACGATTATTCTTTTATAAATATAGATATATACTACCCGCCATACCAACAAAATTATGCCCCCCACCCCTTATCCCTCTGCCCCTTATCCAAGTGCCCTCCTATCCTTGTGTCCCATATCTCCATGCCCCTCTATCCCCGTGCCCCTATCCCCGTGCCCCCTATCCCCGTGTCCCCTATCCTTGTGCCCCCTATCCTCGTGCCCTCTTTTTGTCAAGAGAAAGTTTGGTGCAACTGTCAATGACAATGCAAGTGCCAGTGACTTGTTGTTAACGTCTAGTGAAACCATAGGTGATTTTCTAATGACGGTGCAACTGCCAGTGACATGTTGTTAACGTCTAGTGAAACCATAGGTGATTTTTATTTATTCCATTTATAACTTTCCAATCCCAGTCATGCTCAACCCTATCCCAATCATGCCTGAACCTAACTAACTGAACCCGTATTCTATTGGCTCTAATTGACTGATGGCTATTCTTTTATATATATATATATAAAATTATTATTACTCCTTCTATCTGTGAGTCCCAGATTTAGCACCAGAAGTCCTAAATTTCTTTTTTGTTTTACTTAGCATTGAAACTACATTAATATAAGTGGAATAGCCATTTATGTTGATTTATATTAGTTAAACCAAATGGTTAGCGATACACCATTTACCCTACTCCATTTGGTAAGTTATTAGGAGAGATTTAGTGACATTTAGTAGGTTTTAGTTGGTTTAAGTGATTCACCTACTAGGGGCTTGGGATCCCCTCCAAAAGTCCCCACTAATCTAATTAGAGAGGGTTAGTTTAGGAAATGCTACTGGGGGCTTGGCATCCCCTCCAACCTAATTAGAAAAAGTTAGTTTAGGTTTGCTCAGTTACGCCATGGCCAAGGGCCATATCATCAATTTACAACCCAACAACTATCAACAATAGCATTTGGTGCGTCTATACCCAAGGCGCCTAATACCTCTAGCTCC
Source organism: Ulota crispa (assembly GCA_963920765.1). NCBI lineage: Eukaryota > Viridiplantae > Streptophyta > Bryopsida > Orthotrichales > Orthotrichaceae > Ulota > Ulota crispa. The sequence continues at coordinate 16,323,433 of OY987244.1, read as the reverse complement.
TTAGAGAGCGTGATTCCAAGCGGTCAAACCTACGAGGCTACTAGTCAACCCTGGTGAACAGAGGTTGACAAATGGCAGTAAAATGCCACCAAAATTTGTAGAAGAGTTTCTCAAGGATTTACAACATTCCCCCAAGTTTCAAGTCATTTCGATAGTGGCAAGGCCTCGAACAACAACATCCATCCAATTTCAAAAAAACACTCGACATCCAATCTCAAGATATCATCCATTTGGAGTCCCATTGATAGAAGCAAGGAGTGTTTCCTAGCTCCCGTGACAACGTTGGAAGACCTTGGGAAGTCAATTTCTCAATTTGGGATGAATTCCCAATTTTGAGTTTTTCATCCATCCACCTCTAACCCTTCATTCAAGTTTCCTGATGCCTTGTAGCTTGAAATTGGAAGTGTGAACAACCAAAACTGGCTATTTTGGATCCAAGGAATCCAATGCCACCGTCCATTTGTCATTTGGAGCTATGCTCCAAAAGTTATGACGAATTCATCTAGATTTCATCCTTTTTGAGCTTTTCTTAGATTTTAGGTAGATTTCAAGGGATCTATGGATCTTCTAGATAGAGGGCCGAGGTGTCCTCCCCCCAAATGTATAAAGGAAGGCCCACCTCTTCCCAAACCATCACTTATCACTTACCATCCCTTGTAATCATTCCCAACACTCTTTCTTTTGGTCACTTAAGCTTCTCCTTGTCACTTGCTCTCATCACCTTTTATGTTAGATCTCTTGCACTCTTTCCATACCCAATCTCCCCCTCCTAGAGCCTCCCCTTACCATGTGTTTAGAAGCCTTGCTCCAATAGTGATAGCTTACCAGTACCTTACCAGAACCTTGCCACCGTCCACCACTACATTGCAAGCCCTCCTAGTAGCTTTCGAGGAATCCTGACAGCTTAGCCTCACATTGGCTAGCTCCCTCAATTCCACAAGAAAGCTCTTTGAGAAGACACTGTGCTAATTGAATCTCTATGCTTGAGGCTTAGCCTCACCCACAGACTCTTTTGGCATGTGGCATTTTCCATCATCCCCAGCCCTGCTAGCCTCTTTCAATTCTGAGACTAAGTTCCAGCATTCTCACATTGGACAAGCTCTGTGTCCTTCTCAATTTTTAGTCTAAGCTCCGACATCCTCACAACTGCTCAAACTCCTGTCAGCCCTCAGCTCTTGAGCCCTAGTTCTCAACATTCTCACAATTGGTCAAGCCCTGTGTCCCCTCAATTCCTTGAGTTTGAACTCTCGGTAGTCTCATCCAATCCAACCTTGTCTGCCCCTCTTAAATCTTGAGTCTAAGCTCTAGCATTCTCACAACTGGTTGAGCTCCCATCAGCCCTCTCAATTCTAAGTCTGGACTCTCGGCATTCTCACGTTGCTTGAGCTCCTGTCTACCCTCTTAGCTCTTGAGCTTGAGCTCACGGCATTCTCATGACTGCCCAAGCCTTGTCTGCCCCTCTTAATTCTCAAGTCTAGCTCACGGCATTCTCACATTGGTCGAGCCTTGTTTGCCCTTTTAATCCTTGAATCTAAACTCTCGGCAGTCACCCAGTCCAACTCCTGTCTGCCCTTCTTGAGCCTAAGCTCATGGCATTCTCACATTGCTTGAGCTCCTATCTACCTTCTCAGCTCTCGAGCCTGAGCTCATGGCATTCTCACGACTACTCAAGTTCCTGTCGGCCTCTCAATTCTTGAGTCTGGACTCTCGGCATTCCCACATTGGTCGGGCTCCTGTCTGCCTTCAACTCTTGAATCTGAGCTCACGGCCTTTGAGCTCTTGGGCCCCCAGCCTCCGATCACCACACCAACGCAGTCACGGCCGCCAGAAGGCCTGCTCAAACCCTGGCCCCTATCCGGACTCTGCCATACCCGGCCTTGGCCCTTACCCGACCCCACCACGGGTATCAATCCACCTCCAAGCCTCAAACTTTGCCTTTGTGGGGCCAACAGGTTTGCCTCCTAAATTTCAGAGTATTTTTTATTTAGGAAGGGGGAACCATTAATTGAGTTCATCCACCCTCTTGTCTTGGCTAACTATTTAACTAATTATCCCAAAGAACGGGGAGATCCTCCCTTTACTTGAGTCAAGAAGATGTCATAGGGGGTGCGTAGAACCACAGGACATCATATTTCCATTAAGTGGAAAAGAAAGGGGGTAGCTTTTGGCATTTGCAATACATCCACAATCCACTAAGGGATTAGGATAATTCTTGATTCTTGAGTATAAAAGCCGGTTTATATTGTGATTATTTGTCACAAGGCAATAATCCAAGCCAGCCCAGCAATACATGTAGAACCACCAACCCTCTAGAGTGTTGTGATTATTTGTCCCTAAAATAGAGTGATTGTTGATCCAACAACACCACATCACCAAAGGATGGAGGCCGTTCACGACCAAGACGTAGGGTATGTGAACCCCCATCATAAGGTATTATCTTTCACGTAACCATTTCAATTAAACCCAGAATCCAATGTGTGAAACACTAGAGTAGATTGTCCTTTTCTTTGTTCATCATTATATGTTGTAGGCTTGTTAGTAAAGATCCATTGCTTGGAAGGCATCTTTAGTTGGAAATCTACAACCAAATCCACCCTCTTGCTGTTATAGCTCATTCTCCAGTTTTGTTAGAACCCGGTTGTGCTTGCGCTTATTTCTCAAGGGGGAGGTTTAAGCACTCACACCATCCCAAAATGATCTTCCTGGTACACAAAATGTTATAGATTAAGTTCAAAAAGAACTATTTTTCAAAACAAATTGACCTATTAATAGAGTTTGATGTCCTTCTATTGTTCTGAAATTTTGGGTTTCCAATTAGTTTTCAAAGTGTGGTTTCAAAGTGCTTGGATTTGAAATTTTGAGACATTTTTGAAGAGCACCGGTAGCCACTCACTTGATGACATGGGATTGGTTAGCATGCCCATGCTTTTGGACTACAGTATGTGCAAGTGTCATTAGCTCCCTTCCTCCAACAAGATCATTTTGGGACACTAAATAAAGAGCAATAGGAAGATCATTTTGGGATAGAGGGAGAATCATTTTTTCTAACATATCTGGGCCACCACATTGACATAAGTGCACTAAACTGAGCCTCCCTTTCATAAACTTTGACAAATTTAGCCAAGAGTACGTGTAGCTAAAGATTGGTGTGGAATATTCCACACCATTTTGTTGGAGGGAGGGTAGCCTCTGCTAGTACTACTAAATGTTGTGAACCTCCTAAAGATTGACTAAATTTTTGGATTTTTTCAAGCAATATCTAGTACATGCATTGAAAAAACTGGTTGAAAATGAGAATGTGGGATTTTTGAGGAAAAACCTCAAAATCTCTCCAAACATTGATTGAAATTACAAAAAAATTGATTTGAACTTGATACCAAAGGACAAAAACAAGCTAGATTCTTCAAAAGAAACTAAGCAATAATAATGCGTTATTCATTAAACTAGGAAAAAGCTTACATAGTGGGACTTTTGAATATTTTATTTCTAAGAGTTTTTAGGTGAATTAGAGTGTACATTATGATGATTTCTTCAAGACTTTACATCATTGATGAAATCCCTTATAGGAATTGTCAAAAAAACTCACTTCAAATCACCAAATTTCCTTGCAAATGTAAAATTTAGTATTCCCAAATACGTTTTGGGAAAAGTGTTTTCCACAATTTAATGAAGAACACGTTTAATGCTAGGAAATATTCGGTTGTTCCCTTTAAAAACCAGTTGAACATGAGCATTAATGCCCAATTCTAGGAGGTGATGCTAAAATTTCTCTCTAAACATTAATTTTGCCCTTTTATACCATACCTTACTAGCAGCTTAGGCACTCACGTGCCCAATATTTAATTAAAGTGTAAAATTGAGGTTGGACACTTAAAAAAAATAGTATAAAAAATTTAGTTGTTTTCAAAGAAAAAATGTACTCCCTCTGTCTCATTATAAAGTTCCAAAAAACTTCTCCACAAGGAATTAAATGTATTTTTTGTCATTACGCTAGTGACAAATGCATTTTTGAATCAATATAACACCTACCAAATATGTCCAAAATTTCAAGTTTTTATGTTGTCATTAAGACACCCAAATTCCATGCCAAAAGTATCAAATTTGTGCATAATTTGTTGAGGCTGCAGGCTCCTCATTATTTTAGTTTTTGTAATAATGACACATGCATTCTAGAATCAATATATCATCTACCAAGTGTGTGCAAAATCTTGTGCTTTGATGTTGCCATTTGGGCATTCAAATTCCATGCAAAAAGTACCATATTTGTACATGTTGTAAGCTCCTCATTATTGATGATTTAAAGATAAGTAGCAACAATGATATCTCATATGGGCAAGGCTAAGCTTGTTAGGAGAGGAATGCTCTTTAGTTGCTTAGCTTGCCCCCATGAGATCATTGGACATGACAAACGCTTTCTCAAGAATTAAAATTAGCAAAAGGGAGTTTTTTAGTAGGACAAGAACTATGCCTAATTTGGAGCTTTATATTGGGACAGAGGGAGTAATATTTAGGCATTCACCTATATCAAACACTATAGTTATGGTGATTAGCTACTGTATTTTGTTAACATGATCATTAACTTGAGATGGTCTTCATTTTAATATTCAATGATAAGATGGCATTCATTAAGAAAGTGATATTGCTATCTTTCTCATGTTGCATGAATGTCTCTAAGATTTGTGTTCTTGTATGAGAGTTCTTTTTCTTATGTGAGATTTTGTTTTAGTAAGTTGAAAATGACTAACCCCTAAGCACCCAATTGACCATTTTCTAATTGTTGCCCATTTTCTTGGGTTGCCTAAGACAAAAAAAAAATTTCAAATTTTTTTTTTGGTAATTGAAGATCAAGTCTACTTTCCAACTTAACTTGAATCATGTCAATCCAAGCTAAACTCCACCAAGGAGAATTTTTCAAAGACAAACACTCCAATATTTGCTAGTGTTATAAAATTTACTATTTTGGGAAACTAATGATGTTCTCTCCTTTCAAAAGATTGCATTTTTTAAGTTTAGGATAGAATGTCTATTTTAAACCAATCATACCAAATTTTAAAATCTATGAGTAAAATTTGTAATTTTGGTGAATACTAAATGGTAAATGCTTCTAAATTCATTACATAAAAATCCAAAACTTTTTTTGAGTGTTTGACCAAACGGATAATTACTAAACATTATGATTCTTATTTTCTCTAGCAAACTTCATCAAAGTTACAGAAGTACCATTTTATAACACATCTATGTGTCATGTGACTATGTTTTGCCCTTACCCCCTTGGGCCTTTAGAGTTTAAGCAAAGCATTCTAAAATGGTTATTTACAATAGATTTGGATATATGTGTGTTGCTTGATTTTGCAACTTTGAGCACAAAGTTTATATTATGATCTTTTTGTATGTCAATATAACTAGATGTATCATTTGATAATCTTTTTACTCTTATTTTAGCACCTTAGTTTGTGTTGAATTTTTGACTTTAGCATTTTTTTTAAATCATTTTCCTAAATTTCAACAAGGGGTGTTTATAATTATAAAAAATTAGGTGAGCAGTTTAAGAGCTAATATGTGCCAAAGTTGCTAATTAGGTACAAGTAACTAACTCAATTTTTCCCTTTTAAAACTAATTCAATATTGTTATTTAAAAACCAACCCAAATTATGGCTTTTGGAAACATGCCCAACATGCCCCAATTCTATACTTGTTTATTGGCTTTGACCTTATGACTAGCAAAGGTACATGATAACTACAATTTTGTGAGGATTCACTTTAACCATTAAACATTTGAATGTACCCATGTGGATTCAAACCTTTATTACATTTGAGATCAACAAAGAAGTTGGATACAAATCAATGCAATTCTAGTGAGTTATTTGAAATCCCAAATTAAGTATTCTAGTTAGTAGCAAATACCAAATATATGACAACGTATCTACTATGTCTCTGGGACATTTAAAGGTTAAAAAAATCCCTATTCACAATATTAGAAGTGGAATTCTTTTTTATCCTTTCATTGGCTTCCATTTGGAATTTGATGAAATTATGCACTTTGAGATATGCAAACGATTTCTCATATCTCCTCTACTAAATTTCTGTAAGTGAAAAATAAGTTAGAAAATAAAGATGCATTTAGTTAAATGTTTTATTTTATTTTTGAAACCACCTGAAAAAGAATGATTCACCTCTTGCAAAATGGGATAGACAAAAATTGGTGCAAAAACAATAGTTTTAAATTTCCTTATTGGCTTCCATTTGGAGAGAACTTTTTGCCAACCATGGCAAACCTTTCAACTCAGATATCAATCAAACTTCCTCATGATAGCTTCTCTCAGATGGATAAAGCTTCCTTTCCTATCTACAAAGCAAAGTAATATAATTTCATCCCCATTCAAAGTGCCTCCTTTTTTGCATATTTTCATTACTAAACCGCCTCTTGTTAGTCAAGGAACGTGACTCCTCTCATCCTAAAAAGGCATTCCACCCTACAAAAGAGCAAAAGAGAACATAAAATTGTGAAAGATTTTGAGATATGACCATCTCTAAGGACCACTTTATATTTGGCCTCGGATTGAATGGAAAGCCGTCCCAATTTTTTTTTAAATTGATTTTCAATTGAGCACTAGTTCATGCAATCAACTCTAGTAAACCAAATACCCTACTGTGGCCTCCAATGGATTGGATTGCAATTTTCAGTTGTTTGCACGATTTATTTTTTATTTTTTTATATTAGGGCTGCTTGTTGTCATGCTTGTGATGTCAATTAGTTAGCACAAAAGAAGTGAAGGATCCATCAAAGACAAAAATTTAGGAGGTTAAGTAGATATAGAGCTAAGGCACAATTTTTAGTTTTCTTTTGTTTATCAAAAGAAAATGAAAGGGAATAGGTTTTTTTTGTGAATGCATCAATTGGCATGTATCAAACCTAAAATTATGGTATGAAAAACACCCATTGAAGAATTAATAAACATGTCTTCATATTAACCTCTAAAGTTCCTCTAAATATCCAAAATTTATGAAAAAATCATCTTGGATGTAAATTACAACTAGACCTTCTTTGATTATTTAACCCTTAAATGTCGGGCTGATCACTACAATTAGTCCTTCAACAATGTTCTACAATGGTGTGGCAAGTGCCCACCCATTATAATACTAATTTCAAAAGTTGCAGAAGTCAACACTGCATGGCATTTTCATGAAAATATTGCAAAAAGGGCAACATGGGACCTAACATTGTGTTTTTGAATCTTCTCACAATTTGGATTAAGGTAGTAGCACCCATGGTCATGAAGGTATCCATGGGCGTGACCTATAAATGGACCCCTCTCTATGTTTTTTGGACCCATACCTGACAAGCCCAGGCCAATGGATGACTGTTAATGTGAAGATTTCAATTAGCATCTCCTACACACGGTTATATAACCAAAGTGATTTTGGACTTTGAAATTATTGTGTGACCAAATCCTGGCACTTCAAACTTTGAAATTGATGCCAATATATTTGATTCCCTCTTGTTAACTTAGCAATAATTTTTTGACAGTCCAAAGATTGAATCTTGTACCCTAAAACCCTCATTTCCATGCTTATGGGTGCGGCTACTTTACCTAAAAATATGAGTGCATCTTGTGAGGTGTTTTTTTGCCTTCCATGATGGACCATGTGTTTATAATCACTTCTGGAAAAGAATCATATCAAAAACAACATTTTTCCATTCTGCACAGGATTTTTTGGTATATAGTGGACATTGTTTGTGCACCTTGGTGTGTAGGGGTTAAAGTTTATATGAAATTTTTAGTTTGAAAAATTTAACAAAAAAGATGTGGAGGACCAAATTAGCTCTAGATCCATTAAACATGTAATTGCTCTAAATGGTTACATAATTGAAATTTTGATGAATTGTAAAGCATAGTAGAAAGTACACTTCATTACTTTTAGATTCACTACAATAAAACCATGGTTGAATCTACAAAAGGTTGACAAAGATTGTGACCTAATCTACAATATATTGTAGGTTAGATCACAATCTTTGTCAAGTTTTTGTAAATTCAACCATGATTTTCTTGTAGTGATTGTTAGTTCAACAAAAAAAATTAAAATTAAAAATTAACATAAACTAATTTTGACCAAACAATGAACATAATGTGTCATTGTGGTCTTTTAGAGATTTAAAAAAAATTACTTCTTCATGATACTTTTTCTTATTGGATTTTTTTTGTTTTTTCACTAGCAAGTCTAGTTAGAACTTTTTGGATTTTTTTTATTAACTTAAAAATGAATTTAATAGGTCAAATACCATAAAAACTTTTTGAATTTATTGTAGATCATTCTTATATTTTAACAAAGGTAAAACAAGCTATAAATGATTATAGTAACGTAAGGCAAGAGTATAGACTCAAATAATTAGAAAATACCAATTCTTTGTCAATTCATATCAATTTTATTATTGGTAAATAAAAGAAGTCATAATATTTTTGTTGAGGCATTACACAAAGTTATTTCTAGTAATTTGTAACGAGGCAATGAATTAGTGCTTCCATCCATTTGTTGTTTGTGGTTCAATAAGAAAACTCCATATATAATTCATTATTACATTTTCATTAAATAAATTCAAAATGAACACAGCTTCAATATAACAAAACATGGCAAAACTATTCAATCAAATTATTATTTGTAACTTTTTCATATTCAATTTACCTTTTTATAAAAATAATGGAATTAAAAGAAACTTAATTTATTTTTTATTACTTGTTGTTTTTATATTTTTTATTCCATTTCCTTTATCTTTCAAAATTTTCTATTCTTTCCTTTTCCTTTTTTCATCTCCTTTCATAATTTTCTTTTAAGATATATTGGAGTCTTCTCACCTCTTAAATTGTGACTATTACAAACTGTTTGTGATTTGTAAACTTAATTTTTGAATCTATTATAAAACAAATTCAATGTTAGAATCATAAATTATTTAAATAAATAAAAAATATCCAATCTAATGTTTGAAACATTTCAAAATTAAATTGTTTAAAAAGTTCATAAAATTACAAACTTTGCTATCCATCAAATGATTTTGATTCATGAATGCACCAAAGGTATTTTCAAATTAATAACAATGTCTAGTTACAAACCTCTAAGAATAATTTGCTACTTCTTCAATGGAGCACTCTACATACTAAAACTTGATGTTGAACTTCTTTCTTCAAAATAAATATGCAAGATTTTCATATTCAAATTAACTTGGAAATTGGCCATTATATGATTTCTTAAGGGCTATTTGTCATGCATACTATATCTATAGACAACTTTTTGAGACATCTCAAAGTGAGATTTTATGTTTTGGCTCAAGCAGTCCATGGAAGAAATGAATATGCGCCGACAATTTGAATGAAAACTGCTTTGACATTTGCTTGACAAGCACAATAGCAAATTCGTAATTTTTGCACTTGGCCATATAAAATTGCACTTACACACCATACGAGCAAAATAAGCCTCATCTCCAATAAGGGGGGCCACTTTGCAATTTTTTTAAATTTTGTTTTTGTACAAAATTGTAAAACAAAACATCATTTTTGTTTGTGAAATGGTTGCATTTGTGCAAGTTTTTTCCTCCATCTGTAATGAAAAATACAACACACAATCACACATCATTGAAATTCACAACTCCACAATTTTGCTAATGCATTTCAATAGTAAATTGATCTTGGTAGAGCAATTTTGGAATATATGTATTTGCAAGTAGAATTGTCATTAAGTTATATACATTCAAGTGGGCCAACTTCACGTCTATCACTACAACAATTCATATTAAATATACCACTCCTCTAAGTCATTTTAAAAGTGATATTATTCTTCAATATGCATGTATGTCATTTTGCAATCGCTCATTGTCCAACTCTTCTACTTGCATTGCAATATACTCTAGCAAATGAGGTTTTGCAAGTGCTGGAATATTGATTTTCTTCTCCGCAACTTCTCCATGAACTAGTACAATGTTATCTTGCACAAATCCACTTCTTATACTTGTAGGTATGTCTTTCCATGAGAATATTGCTGCATCTTTCTCAACCCATCTGTAGCTCTCACTAGATGGCTCCCATGATGCTTCCATGCAATTCATAGACCGGTCTGTGCTTGAACTTTCTCCTCTTCCACCTCCCAACCTTAGAATTGGCCAGAATCATGTAACCTTCATTTTTGATGCCCACTTCCGTTGATCAAACTCTAAAATCTTCCCCAAATAAAATGGTACTCTTGCTCTTACTTCAATTGGCTCTACTAAGAGGGCTACAAATTGTCCAATTTGAAGGTCTTTCTCTAGTTCAAACATTGGAAATGGATCTTGCCCTCCATCTGTGCTCCTTCTACAGTTCTCTCTGTCCCTTTAGTTATCATTTTCTTCCTTGGAGCCCTTGTTCCAGGAACTTGTACAGGTTTATTTCTACATGGACCAAAATATCCTTGTGCTTCTAGATTTGGCATTGTTGCCATAATTGAATCCACTGCTGTTGACATTGTATTCAACTCCTCTGCAGCTCCAACTACAATGAACTTGGTATTCTCCCTATCATTACATTGAACTTTTGATGGCTAGAAAGGCTGGTCCCTCTCTATAGTTCTATTCATAGAAGGAAATCCTTTCAAAAATGTGATGAAATCCTCTGTTTTTTTATTGCTTCATGGTTCTTCTCCACATGTATTTCCCTCTCTATACATTTGTTCTTGTATACAATAAAATCATGCAATGCTCTCAATTCTCTCTCATCTGCCGCAAACACCTTTGCTAGAGCTGGCTTCTCCATTGTACTAGGTAAGGATTGCAAGCACATGTGTTCTTCTATCAGTCCCCTAAGCATCCTTGCTGAAGTGCTTGTATTGAACTCTAGGCACTCCATTCTCTATGTAGAACCTCATGTGATGCGGAATGTTATTCTTGTCAATTGCTCTCCCCCCTTCAAAAGGTGTGGTGTGATGAATGACTTCCAATCCCGAACATTCTTTAGTTTCCTTGCACTGACAAATGCCTCCGTGTAAGATGTTCCTTTCTCCACTAAAAACAACAATTCATCCAAAGAGTCAATATTTGTCCTCTTCAACGTGTTTGAAATAATACTGAACTATTGGTCAATGTCTTCATGTATGTGGCCAACGATTAGGAAACACAATTGCACCTCTTGGAAGTATCCTAGGCCCACTAGTGCTACACATAATGCAAACATGTAGATGTTCTTGTTTTGCGAGTTGTATTGTCTGCTTGAACTTGCAAAGTTGGTGGAAGTTTCCCCTTTCTTCTCCGTACATCAAAAAGCATGTGCATGATAAAGGTTATCACTTGATTGCTGTCATGCTTGTGGTGTGCATCTATCTACACATCTACATACAATCCAATTCTATGCACTAGTACTCTACAAAGATGAGTTTTTACAAAATAAGACTCTATATTCTTCACGGTTTGCCTCATCTATGGAACCATGGTTGTGTTTTGATCCATGCCGTCTACTAACAAACACATATACAAATGCGGTGTAATCATTGCTAACCTTTTAAACAACCAATAATCACGCCTTTCTTCCATCTGATGTTTGACGTGTATAATGTATCACTTCTTTATCTCCTCACGTGCTGCTACATTTTGTTGTAGCTTCTATCCCACACTTGTACTCCCAACAATGGTGACACTTTGAAAAGCAAGAGTATAGTGAAATTTGTACGTGTGGAAATTCCTTGCGCCACAATTGATGGAATGAAGTGAAGGACAATGGCTCTCCATCCACTATCTATTTCACTTCTTCATTGACATAGTGAAACACATCCACCTTTGTTGTGTTCATAGGTAACAAAATCAACGGCACTATGCTGTTGTCTAGCTTTCTTTGTATTTGCTTGTGAGGTTGTGTGCATCCAGCTTCTTTTAAAAACTCTTCAAAACACTCACGCGCTGCAAACAAGCTTGCTCCTTCTCTCAAGTGGCATGTATTCCCATGCACTACAGCCACTCTTCCATATACTTATTGTGATTGCTTCAATTGCTTGAATTGCCGTTGTGAATAACCAAGCGCTGTGGCATAGCATGCATTGCAAACATGAAAGCCATCTAATTTGGTCTTGTATTTGTCTCTCTTTCCGCTTTCAGTTCTTTTGTAAAAAACGCTCAACATTTGTAGCATCCAAGTTGATCAAAGCTCATACTTTTGTCCCCATGCCATGTACCAGTGGTTTAGATTGTACTTCTCATCAACTTCTGTCAAACAATATTGTTTGCATCCACCTTTATGTTTGGCTGCTACTACATTTTGCAAAGTCACTTTCTAACTCAATGGTTTACCTCTTATATGGGGTCCACGTTCCTGTCTCCTGCCGGTAGCCATAGAATAACTTCGAGTGCTTCCAAAGTTTGGTAACCCATCTCTAACTTCTTCATTCCCTCCAAAGCTATTCAACTGGTTAATTCTTGGAAATCTCTGTTGAGGGGTGCTACTACAGCTAGGAGTGCTCAATGATACTTCTGATGGGTTTGAACTACTATTGCTTTTATGGAACTCAAATTTTGATGTTGTTGTAGGTGAAAAGGTAAAAATCCATTCTCCTGCATTTCTTGCACTCTTTGTCATCTCTCCTCCTGTAGTACAAATTCTAGATTTTTTCCAACAAATCACCAACCCCACACATTGACCACGACGCTCCTCCACTAACTCTCCTATTCACATTGCTCTATCTGCAACATGCAACACATGTACAGCCACCTCATGGGGAAAAAGTTTGATGTAGTGTAACTCCATTCCACATTTAATACTTTCATCAATAACTCTAGTTGCAACCACTGCTCCAATTTTTGAAAGGAGCTCCACAGTGCCCACTCTTCCCTCAGTCGTAATTTGATGCCTTGCATTATCACCACCTTCAAAAAGTAGGGCACGATGAGCTCGAAGAAATCTTTGCTCAACACTTGGTCCCGTACATCTTTCTTCTGATGCAATCATTAGCAATACTATTGGACTTCCAAAAGCTCCAGTATCCATAGTTGTTGTTTGTTTTTGCTGTTACATTATTCACATGTGAATGTCAATGTATTAGGGTAGCTAGCAAATAATGACATCCACTCATTTTCTATAAATCACAAGTTTTACACAACGTCCTTCGCCTTGAATGTCAATTGAATATCTTTTCCATAATCAAAGTTCCTCATACTAAAGCAAATAGCATGAAAAAAAATACTCAATTAACCCCTAAAGGTCCAAACCCATTTTTATGTGAAAATCTCTGCAAACTGCCACTATTGGAGGAATGCGTACAAAGGTATGAAAATAAGTTTTCTTGAAAATGCAACCTTAGGATCTTGCCCTAGAGTGTGGAAGTTACTTGTGGGGAAAAATCAGCTCATTCTAGATGAAGAGGATTGAGATATTGTGCCCAAATATTTTAGTAGCCTTTGATTGCTCAAATATCAAAAAAATTCTCTATGCAAAGTTGAGGTTTCTTTTTTCCATGTACAAGACCAAGTTAGGTAAGTGTGGGAGAATCTTCAAATGTATTGGAGGTTTGAATCAGACTTTGTAAAATCTTGCAATGCCGTAAGGCGGTAAGGGCATGACATTTGCATATACACTAGGCAAGATTGGAGGATTTATGTAACATTGAGAAATACGAGTTACCTTGACTCTAATTCACTTTTGGACTTCATATAGTTCAAGCATAATTAACATTATTTGTAGTTCAATAGTTCCATAAACTACTAAGTCTATAGAAATTTCAATGTCAATTTGTTCTATCTTCTTTCAATTACAATATGGGTTATAGTTTTGTATTGATTCTTGAAAACTACAAAATTGTTTACAATTCATATAACATGTGCAATATTGTATTCATGTTTTCAATTTGAGTGAAAATTATATATGATAAACCATACATAAAAGATGTAAGATCAACAATCAAATACAGAAGATCTTGTTACAAGAAGTTCTTTTCATTTCTGTACTCTACTTTATTATCTTTACAATTTCTTTAATATATGAATTACATTAAATTCCAAGGTTTTCATTTCATCTTCCTAAAAAATAATTTATAGTATACTTTAGAATTATGTTTTGTTGACAACCTAAGCATCTTTTCCTTAAATTAACTCATAGTAGTCAATTTTAAATGCAAGTTCCTCAATTTCCCTAAAAAAGTGTGTGCAAAGGTTAAGCTTCTTTGTTATTAGAGAATCAACATTGAAAAATCCTTTATTTCAATCCCATCTTTGAGCTTTTAACAATTTAGTTTTTTGTTTTGTTTTTGGCTAGCATATTCTTAACAATTTTAAAAGAATTAAAAATCAAGTGTTATTTCTTGATATTTTATCATAGACTTTAGCTCAATTATTCTATTTACAAAATTATAAAATCCAAAGTCTACATTGCTAAATTTTCAGCACTACCAGTGATAGTCATCTACAATTGTAGATCAACATTCAGAAATGATAATTTTTTTTTTTCTTTTAATGCTATTATCTTCCATTCTCAAAGGACAAGCTTCATGAACACATTAACCCATGATTGCAAACAAGCAAAGTACAAAATTCTTCAATCAAATATTAAAAAATATATATTTTATTCCTGTACATGACTTGCAATAGGAACGACAATTTTAGTTTGTTTCAAAAATAAAATTGCCTTTGTCCTTTATAGGATTAATTCACAAATTCTGTTATTTTTCTTATTCAATGGGAATTTAACTCTTAAATGACCAAGCAACCTTAGGATATAGTATGAACGCTATTGTATAATTGGCATTTGCTACCAACAATTTTTTTTAAATTTGGGATCTTGACTACCTCACTAGAACAACATTGAGCCAGTGATCTATATTCTAACTTCTTTGTTGACCTCAAATGTAGTAAAGGGATGGATGCATTCCAAATACAAGAAAAACACATCATATTGTACTGCTTACTACATGCTGCTTAGACATTTAAGGGTTAAGTACTTCTATATATATGTTCTCTACTAAAACTCATTTATAAAATTCAATGCATAGTACCAATAAATATATACATATACCTGAATATTTGCCTTTAATGGTATATGCAGGTCAATTTTGCAATTTCTTATACTGTAGTTCCATTTTGATGTCTATTTATAACGCACAACATCTGCACATTAAAGAAAACCTAGTGTCAAAAGATCACATAGTGCACATCAATTAATATCAAGAAAAAATCACATTAATTACATATTCATAAACAAAAGGTTAATGTAAAGCACCAATGAGATTAGAGACTTGTGAATTGGCCATTTGCAGGTTATTCAACCTTTCTCCCATGTGATTTTTTACATGTAAATAGCTTTAGCACATTACTTAAACAAAAATTCAAAAAAATTGATTGTAACACAAATTGTTTTGCATTTTTGGAAGCAAAGTGAGTTACTCATGATTTTCAAACAAGATGTGTTGTAGGTTCTTGTTACTAATTCTAGATCTACTATAAAATGTTCACTCAGAACTTCCATAGAGAATTTGAATAAATATAGATAATGATTGGTTCTTGAAATACATAATTTTTTTTTATTTAATACAATCAATAAGTAAATAAGGTTCTATGAATAAACCACCATATGTCCATTGCAAAGTTCATTATAGAATTAATTTTTATTGCCTGATCAATTTTCAAGCCTCTAAACTTATATGATTCATCCTCTATCAATTTCATACAAATCTTGTTTTAACAAGTAACTTAGTGCATATGCATCCATCACTTATTGTACCCAAATATATTAATTGCATTTGGACAACTATCTAGTGAAAAGAGGTAAACAATATATTTTGATATATCTCCCACTTTCAATTCTCAAAAATCTTAGATCACTCCTTTGCTCACAAGAAAAAATCAAAAATTATTAATTTTCAAGCCATTCATCTTCAATACTTTCACAAATATGAATACGGATATAAATATAATAAAGGCAATATCCCATATCAATTGCATATTCCATATTGATTTAAAATTATAAATAGAGGTCAAGAATAGGATTACTATTGGAGTCAAGATTGAATTTGGATTCATGGATAAATACATTAAAAAAAACTAATGTAATAGTCACCAGTAACCTCTGCCTTACTATGCGTTCAAAAGATAGAAATACTGAAATGAAGAAAAAGAATACATTATAATATTAATTACAAAAGATGTCAATGATCAATGCTCTTGAAATTGTTGAATAATCAAGAGTTGGTCTCTAATGCTTTTGCATACCATATTCAACAATTCACAACTTCCTCATATAGTGACTATGTAAAACATCTACATAGTTTGAGGGAATCCCCGTCAATTTATATTATAATGTAATTAAAAAAATCACAAATTATACCAAAGTGCGTCCTAAATTATGCTAAGTATAACTTAGGTTTTTTATTCAATACTATAAGCATGATTCATAGCTAGAAATTCAAGTTGAAATTGCAACTTCTAGGTCATATACAGGTTATATTTTCAAAATAGTGATGTTTTGCCCATGGTCTACATTTATTATGATATTGTAAATTTTGGCCACATATAAAAGGTGTGGTGGAATAGTAAAAAAAGGGTGGTACAAATATCAATTCTTTAATTTTATGTAAAAAAATATAATTTAAATAACAATACAAGTGCAAAAGATAATGTAATTTCTAGGATCTCAAAACACCTATAAAAATACATATATATATATGTATATATATATGTATATATATATATATATATATATATATATGTATATATATATATATATATGTATATATATATGTATATATATATATATGTATATATATAAATATATATATATAAATAAAAGAGATACTAAACACCATATTTGTTAATTTGGGAACTATGTTTGAATTTGGGACTTATGCAGCTTTAAGGTGATCACCTTAAACCTAGCTCTAGGTTTAAGCAACATTCTTTTTGGTACATGTGCCCTCACTTGAGAGGAGAAATTTGCAAAGGAAAAAATCTTAGTGGCTCAAAGTGAATATGATACCTTTGAAGATGGTTTAAGATAACCTTTTGGGTTTAAGGTGAAGTTCAATTTGGAGACCACATTTTCCCAATTTAACAAATATGGCGTTACTATTTGTGTACCAAAGTATTTGTTTGATTCTCCAAAGATTTTTGAGGTAGTCCAAATATTGAAAAAGTAGAAGATGTGTCATAAAGTACAATTCAAAAAAGCCACAAATTGCAAACAAAAGATGTAGACAATAGTTAGTTGATCACATCCGTGAAAGTATACACACAAATATATACCAACAAAACAAAACTTTGAAGTTTCTTTTTACAAAAGAATATATGTTAGCAATTCACAAAAATTTCTTTATTCTCCAAGCCAAGGTAAATTTCCAACCATATTTGTTCTTTAGAGTATTTATGTAACTCCTTCATTGGAGTCATATTTGAAGTTTTATTTTTTAACCGACATAGTTGATTTTTGAGATGAAACATGCTTGTGTTGTTTAACCATAAATTCTTTGCAAAGTAAAACTTAAAAAAACTACATTGTGTCAAAATTATGAAAAAAAAAAAAACACAAGCAATCTTATAAAGGTTGAACAATATATATCATAGTTGAAACTTAAAGGGGGAGATAATGTTTTTGTTGTTTATTACACTAAGCATTTGGTGTGAAAAATATGCGCAAGATTTTCAAAATTCACCTCTTGAGTAATATTTTAAGAAAACCTTCAAACTAGTGTCTTTTGGATACATGTAGCTACATGGGTGATTGTCATAGTTTTTGACATGTGAAGATGAATGTCTCTCTTTTCAACTCCCAACTTTGACCTCTACAAAAGCAGACATTGTAAAAGGACACACTAGTGTTGCAAAAATGAAAGCAACCCAAAATAGGTTATCTTTGATAGAGATGTCATTTCAAAGATAAAGATATGGATGTCAAACAAGGTGGTGTTTGCTAATGGGTAGTCATACCTTCTTCACCTCATTCTCAATCTTCAAAGAATGAAGACGTGTCACTCTCTCTTTGATTTATGAAAATCCCGTGTTTTGAAGATGGAGAATTTTTTTCTTCACCTCCAAAAGAGATGAATGATTGTGAATAACTTCTAGCACATGAAAATTTTACCAATTTGTGTTCCTTTTCAGTTTATCTTGTTCATTTTTCTTTTACTCTCCTAGTAGTTAGAGACCTTAACTGAGAGGATGAATGCAACTTTCTTTCTTACTATATTACCATTTTCTAGCTAAACTCAGACTCTATTCTCCATCAATAACAAAATTAGAGTTACACCTTTTTCCATGGAGAAGTGCTCCCATGACTCCTATTTCCACCCTATTTCCACTTGACAACTTCTCATTCTCCACATAAATTTCATTTTTGTAAAAGGTGTGACTACCCCTCTTGCCAACATGATATTTTGGCAGTTTTTGGCCTAGAACTTGTGTTCCATAGGAAATGCTTATGCCTCAAAAAACAACATGTGGCTAGGCCATTGTGGTGGCTATGCTTGCCCCCAACTTGAGGGCTATTTTAGCAACTCTATAGCAAGTTCCAAGCACATTCCAGGCTATTGCTTGATGAGTTTTGGTTGTCACTCTCCGGCATGTGCTCCTGGGAATTTGTTTAGTTTTTTATTGGTCAAGCAACATGCACCCTTCAAACTCATACATGTGAGAAAAAAATGGACAGAATCATCCATGTCTTCTAGTTCATTCATAAAATCAATTGTTGTTGCTACTTTCATCCTCATTTTGGTGAACATAATGTTTTAATGAGGATAAGTTTCGCAAAAAATTCACCCAAATCTTATTAGGGGGCTTCAAACTTAAATTTTTTCAAGTGATGCACATCACAATTCACCTTTGTGAACTCACTAGTGAATAGTGAGGTGACTCACCTCTGGAATATATTCCTAACATGATCCAAGTGAAGAGTGAACTTTAGAAATTCACTTTGAACCGTCTCATCCTCATATCTGTCTCAAACGCTCAAACCCTCAACTTGCGCACAAAACCCTAATTGCAAATTCACTAGTGTGCCAGACTTTTGGCATAGGAGTGAACAAAAATAATTCACTAGTGAACGGGGATCTTGTGAGGTTAGAAACTCATAGGCCAAATTTCATGTTTGAACCCCCCTATTAGAGCCAGATTCCATTGGAGACCAAAGCTGGACTAGACATCCAAGTTGCCAGCGGGCCGAGAAGAAAAAACTCTAAACTTCCCATTGTGTACATTCTCGAAAGTAGTCTCTAGTCAACTGTCCAGAAGGTCCAGTTTTGTAGTCAAATTTTGCAAGACCTAGAGGCTAGACGTCTAGGCCTGGACCCCTCCAGGCCTCAATGGAGTACAGCCCTTAGATGTAAGTTCCAACCCACTTTCAGTACTCACAAGCAAAAGCATTCATAACCCCTAAACCACAATTGGTGGTTCAACAACTAGTGGCAAGGTTGGGTAGGTTCCTATGAGGTCAATTTCTAGTGGATGTTTTTTAAATTTGGAGACAAGGTGCATAAAAGGAACACCTTTGTATGAAGAAAAAAATCAAATTAGATGTTGGAGTAAGAAGTTATGATGCCCAAAAGAATGTGGGCACCTTGGAAAGTGAGGGCATCTTTGGAGAATCTTATGCTAAAACTCTCATCAACTTCTAAAATTTGGCATGTATGTAAGTACTAAAACACAATATAAAATTAAAAAAAAATTGAGCTTAGAAATCACAATCTAAGAGGGGTCAATCATTGTTAACTATGTCTAGGTGGTTCAAGAAAAAATAGTTTCTTCTAGCTTCAAGCCCTATTATCTTGCATTCCATAGTTTCAAAGTTCTTGAAACTTTTTTCACATATTCCAAATGTATGCCTCTATCTTTTTACTATTCAAATTTCAAATAAAATACTCCTTCATTGCACAAGAAATCATGAAAAAATGACTATTGTATTGCCAATTCACTTAACCCCCTTGCATTGCAGGGTGATTTAGAATAAGCTAAATTCTATATTTGCTTCTAAACATTTTCATGAGTGAACCTAACATCACATATTCTTGAATGGTCAAAAAAAATCTTTTTGTATAGAGCCATAATTTTACTTTAGAAGGGCTTGAAGTTTGCTAACCTTGTTTTGCAAGAATGAAAAAAAGATGTTTTCTCACTTCAAACATTATAACCTTACAATCTCCACGGTCAAATGGGCTGATTTTTTTTCCACCATTCCTTACTTTTGTATTACACTTTTGTATGGTTGAAACTCAAAATAATTTTTATTTATTTTGAATTTTAAATAAACCACCAAAAAATGGCAGTTTTGGTGATATTTTTCTCCGTGACACCCTTTGGGCTTTAGGTGTTAACGTGACAGTTTTTTTTTTCGTAGTTGGAAAAAGAGGACAACAATATTGAACATTACTAGATTGCACACTTACATAGAAGTACAAAAATAAGAGTGTGTGAAGAATCTATAATACTGAATTCCAGTTCAAAAGTGCTTCTCAAAATTTGAGCTTGTAGAAACAAATACACAAACAAATTAAATTAATACAATGAGACAATAATTTTACTCAAGTGCATTTCAACAATTTCACTTCAATGCAAACATTTTATATTGTTGTAATCATTATTGAATGAATTTTTGAAGTTGAATTTTATATTTTTGCATGAGAATATTGGTAAATACCACCATATGGATTATGGTTTAAGATTCAATATCTATAACTTATTTGTGCATCATTTCAAAAATATTCCTTTGTGTTACATTTTACAATTACTCTTTTAACTTAAAAAAATGTGGACAGACTTTGTGAGATTTAGGATTTAGGGTAACTCATGTCAAAATTAGTTGAAATGTTCTAGCAATAGGCTAGTCTCTAGCCTAGGGCCTCCATTCTAATAGTCTTGTTCATGAACCAAAATTGGCTCGTAGAGGTTTGTTTGCAACTGCAAAAAAGAAAAAGGGCAAATGTGAGTTGGCCATGGGGCACAATAGTTATAGGGCAAGTCTAGCCCACCAAACCCAAAATTTTTGCACTTTATGTGCACACATGGTGTTAACTATTAACCCCTAAAAGCTTGCAGCACCAAATTCTAGTGTCAATAAACCTAACTAAGTTCCTATTTTTAGTAGTTTATATTTTGGATTTATTCTTTGTGAAGTCTAATTTTAGGATCAACAACCTGATTTTGAAAATGATCAATTATGAGTTTTTTATTTAAGCTTCTGTGCAAGGGTCTAGGCTTTCTCTAGTGTTGAGAGCTCTTGGAAATGAGCGTCAAATACTCTAGATCTTAGAGAAAAGATTACGCAAAAAATTCATTTGAAAAAATTGTAGAAGAGATTTTGAAAAGCTATAAAGTGATTGGGTTTATGTATGTTATATCTTTTAACCCTATATTTTTTTGATAGTCATTTTTTTAGATCCAACATGTGAAAAGAGGACTCAAAGGCTTCAAGTCATTTTTGTAGTTATAACACCTTGATGATCAAATATTATAATCTTTCAATCCATAACTGATATTGTTGTGTTTTCTTTTCCTGTGTAACCACTAACATATCTAGTTTGAATTTTTACGGTTACAATTCAAAAGAACTTGATATAGCTTATTAAAATGTTGCCTTTTTGTTCAATTTGAAGCAAATTCCTGAAAGCAGAAAAATTAGGCATTTAGGTGTTAATGGCCTTTTCACACCCAGTGTTATGGAGCAAATTCAAGAGTCAAAAAGGGGTGCTATGAGCCTTAGCATTCACACTTGGAGTACTATGGAGCACTAAAAATGACATGGAGTCCACGGTGGCATCTCTTAACACTTACAATTGTTGGGTGTTAGCAGCAGTATTCTTGTATTGTAACAACTTACAAAAACATAGATTTTAGGATTGTTAAGGGAGTGTTATGGAGGTGGGGAGGAGTCACACGGTTAACCCCTGAAGGGCCTAAATGCCCTTTGCAGCTGTATGTATGACCGTATACAGTATAGACATATTTGAGTTGCTCTGAGGGCTTTTCAAATTTTTTATGCACCCACTATCATATAACCCTTCAATATGTATGGTTGTAACACTTAATTTCTAGCTGATTCAAACTTTTGAATATTGGTTGCAATTGTATTTGGTACCGTAACTCTAGAGTCCAAGGGCCCTTCAGGGATTAAGTTAGCTGTTAACATTGCTATTGCTTTATGTAAAACTTTAGTGTGAACTTGAAACAAAAAATCTCTCAAATTATTTAGTTTCAAGATCAAAACTTTGTGAATACATACTAGATTTTTTAAGCCCACCAGTACTAGTCTCTAGTACTGCATTTTCTATAGTGCTAGGTGCAAAAGGGGCTTAAGAGTGGTAGTAGCAAAGGAAAATAAGATCCATTTGGACTCATTTTTAGACTATATTCATATTATTAATATCCCTCCTAACACAAAGTGTGAACATATATCCTAAGGGTATGTATTCCCAAACCCAAGCATTCAAGGGTTTGGGGTACTGCAAGGTATCAAAAAATTCAAGAGTTAGCCTTTCAACAAGCTATCACGGAATGCCATTTTTGTGGAAAAATGTTGGTGGAATATTTTATACAAAAGGGCAAAGTTATAGCTCATAGGACCCTAAAAGCAACTATAGACTAAAAATGAAATTGCTTGGGTGTGTTCCTAAACATGTACTTGACGGTCCCAATTCCAACCCTCCCAAACCAACTCCTAAGCTGACTTGTGGAATGATTTGCATGTGCAAGTGGCGTTTATATAGCTCTATTTTAGGTTCACATTGTGTGATGAACACCTCAAACTTAGGGTGTGAGATTGGAAGTTGCTAAAAAAATGGATAGGGATACATTATAGGGCATAGAGGACATTCATCACAATAAGAGTTCTAATTAAAGCCTTTTTTTTCTCTCACATCTAAAGGGACTTGAGATCACAAAGTTTAGACCATACTTATAAAGATTTGAAAGAAATGACTGAAAAAGAAATAATTAAAGGTGAGTTGTTGAATTTTCAATTCCACTTTAGGGTATTAAATTGTTCAAAAATACACACATGTTATTAAAAACAAAATTGTATTTTATTAAGGTCTTGGTATTGTTCCAACACAATAAATTGGATTACTCATATGAACTAGCCATATGAACTGGCCCTAAGATGGTTGATAATATTCCAGTGAGGGACTATTCACACTACGTTACAAGTCCCACTAAATATTTATTGTTGGATTGGTCAAAGGGTTCAAACTTGGAACTAAAAGCATCACACTACATTTGAAGTGCCATTTCTCTTTGAATCATCAACAAGGCAAGACTTTTGAGAAGTTCTTATTTTTATAGATTCATGCAAGAGCTAGGTTTAGCAAGAATGAAAATCCAATTGGAGAGCCAAGTTTCACATAATGGAAATTGTATAAAGGAGATTGATATGTCTACCACACCCTTTTAGCTATTCTACCACACCCCTGGGGTAGATTTTAGATTTCTATTATCAAAAAGCTAAATTTGAATATTTGGAATTTGGATTTTGACTTAGAGACTATGATTATAGAGGGGAAAAATGTAAAAGATTTCAAAAATTGCTTAATTATTTATGCATTATTGTAAGAGTTGGTTTGCAATTTTGCATATGCAGAGGATAAGAATCCAAGCTGCATGAAAGCAACAGCGAGGACTAATAGGAATCCAGAGCGTGATCCAGAACTTTGGACCCCACGAACGTCCGCAGGGTCAAGGACAATACAATTACGGAGGTAGCATCTTCACCTTTTACGTGGTTGGTGCTGCGCTTGTTGTCGTCCTTGGTTGCGCTCTGGGACACTCCTCTTGTTGCTAAGCTTACTCCTAGCTCCTCTTGCTCCCAAGTATCAAACTTCTTGCTCTTGCTTGCTCCTCCATGCTCCATCTGCACCCACTCACTCAGTAAATGAAGTAAGTGTTTCCTCAACCAAGCTTGTACTTATATCTACCTAGCAAAGAAGAGATTGCGGGCGTATGAGGCAATTAGGGTTCTAGTTTGTTGTGTCCATGATTTATCTCTATCACAAGCCAGATTCTTGCAGTAGAGGTCCATGATTGTGTTGCCGGCACTTCACTTGCCTTCTTTGCTAGAATCTGCCTAATTTGATAGTTTAATTTCTTTGTATGAGTACCTGTGGAGCTTGAATAGTGCTTTGGCAATGGTGATACTCTGGCAAGCTTGACGATTGTTGTATACCTTTGTGGAAGTTTGTTTTGCTGCCTTTGGTTTGATTCACGGACCACTGGACTTGGCAACGGGAGTTGTTCAAAAATTTTGAAGCATCAGAATTGGTGATTTATTAGTTTTTAAGTGCCATACTATTGCCTTGGTTCTTGTTGTGGATTACTCCAATTGCTTTGCATTGTTTTGGATAGAAATGGAGATTTTTTGCAGCGCTAGAGATCATTGATCATGTTGCCAGCCATTTCACTTGCCTTCTTTGCTTGATTCCGCCTCATTCAATAGTTTAACGGCAACATTGTCAGCAATTTCATTATCAACGTTGGTGGAGTTCAATGCCGCTTCTTTGTACTAAAACTACTTAGCTAAGCTTTTCCAGTTTTAATTTACAGTAGCTGCAAAAATCAGAAACAAGAGAGCTCAAGTAGTATTGAATCTTGAGAAATAGGTATGAAAAATTAATGGTTTCGGTTGCCTAGTCCATTCACCTAATTTCATTTGGTAAAAATGAGTTCCAACCCTAAGTAACAAGCATAGTGAATATTGTCTTATTGACTGCAATGTCGAGCTTTAGAAATGGTTCATTTGCGGCAGGTCCAAGAGATTTAGCCTCTTCTCACCAACTTTGTGCCAAACTGCGGAGCTTGCTATTTGCATTAGGACTTGGGCACCATTTTGTACAAGTAAAGGGCTGAATTTACTTGAGAAATCACGACGCTCTTACACAGGGTACTTATTTTCTTCAAAAATCTTTGGGTCTGAGAATCTTTATACTCTCAAATGGTATTTCTAGGGTTTCAGTTTTTCAAGGTTTCCTCCTTTGCCGCTACTTGAATAATTGCAGTCCATTCATCAGAATTCTCTTAGCTTCACTTTTGACAATGAGATGTGAGAAGAGGTTACTCCTTCCAAGAGTCCATAACCTCAAAAAATTCATAATATTAGGGTTTTAAATTCACATTTTTCTGCAAATGAGGCCTTCAATTGACCAGGTGGAAATCACGTAATATTTGTGGATAAGCCGTGAACAAAAGTTTGATTGGAGATACGGGAAAGAGAGAAAAGGAATGGTGAAAATTGTACAAGTGCTATAGGGTTTGAGTGCGATGGCGAGTACGATCAAATCTGCAAATCTTTTAGCTGCAAGTTTCCTCCTTATCATGGCTTTTGTGTTAAAAGTGCCGGTCAGTACTTGTATGAGCTTGTCATCAGAAATGAACTAACTTAAGACATTAATTGTCAAACTACATTTGTGGTTACTAATGTATTTTAATTCCTTTTATGTTGCAGACATTTTGTCAGAGCGTCAAGTTTATGCCTCTTCCCGTTGAACAGGCGGCTTTGCAACCACAAGTTACTATGCAACAACTAGCCAGTGAGTTCTTTAATTTGGGTTTCACATTTTTTCAAGTTCAAAATGTTTACAATCTTTGTGTAGGAAAAGGCAATCATATGTCAATTTTTAAGATGGGGATTTTGTGCCTATTGTCTCCGTGTTAGCATTTCTGAATTAGTCACAATTTAGCTGATGCTTCTTTGTCAAATACATTCACAGGTTGTGGTTGTGTTGATTTGACTTGTCTTTGGGTTCAAGCTCTACGGATGCTGTGTCTTCATAGAGTCCCTAACTATCCTCGAAGTCACGGCTGTGGTGGACTCCAGAGGTGCATGAGAAATTCATCACTGTTGTAGCATACCTTGAAGGAGCACAACGTAAGATTGAAGTCTGAAACAAGTTTGGCTAGTCCTTGCTTCTTCTAGTGCAACAAATTTGGAAACATATATTATAAATGTTTAAAGAGGGTGTATAACCCGCTGTGTAACTTCACCGATATGTAGCTTCACTGATATGCTGGATAATAGGGCTTGTTGGTACAATCCCGCTACCCTCCAAGAACAAGAAGGGTAGCTTTTGAAATAAGCAAAAGAAGAGCAATGGAAATTTTAGAAAGGAGTTAATCAAGTCAAATTCTACAGAGCAGTCTCAAACAATCAAACTCAATCCATTAAGAGAAAGTATGATAAAAGAAACATGCATTACTTGGTTGTCGTCATGAAAAAGAAATCTTTGCCAAATGCCTTGCAAAAGAACTGCCTCTAGATGTGCTTTCTCATTTTTGTTGTAAGGCTTTCAAGAAAATCTAAAATTGTTTAGATGTCACAAATAAGAAATCTAGATAGCATCACATGCTCAAGAAACTATCACACTCAGCTCATAGTAACTTTGTTTTAGATGTAAGGAATAAATTGTAGGACCTTTGAGTGCATAGTGAGGTCATGCGCAAAAAATCAATTAGAACCATGTAACTTACATATCAAACAAATCAATGCAAGGAAAAAAGGGTACACATACCATTAAGCCAAAACTAAAAGGGATACACGTGTCATTGTATCAGTGGTTCAAAAAATGGGATTGGTGTTTGGGACCTGCCAAAGCCATTTTTGTATTTGTGTGAAACTGGTTTGACTTACAAACAATAAAGGACATTTAAAATCTTTTTTTTTAATTCTTGCCCAAGCTAGATGGTTGGCCTCTAGTTGTTTTTTTTTCAATTTTTTTTAATCTCTTGAGTTAGGTGGTTAGACTTTTTCAAGGGATAGTAGGACATTGCTCTTTCCAAAAAGACATGGCTTTTTCCTTGATAGTTATAAAGTATTTAGATCAAAACGTGCTTTAATTCCTTAAGAATTCATATGCCACATTTGTGTTGTTGACATCATTTGTGATTTAATGATTTTGTTGACAAAGAACTTAACAAAACTTGATAAATGAATTTGACCTACATCAAAAAGCCACCTTCATTGTGAGATTTTTATAGAGAGGCTAAAATTTGCATACTAGTTTCAAATTGGATTTGAAACACATCATTGAACTAGGAGCATTTAGAGAGCTTCATGATGATTTGTTATGTATAAGATTTTGATAGCAAGTCCAACGTTGAAACTCTTTTAAAACGTTGAAATTCAATAACAATATGTTTGGGTAACCATCATGCTTAAAACTTCATTGAGCAAAGAACAATTCTAGTCTCTCACCCTTTTTCTTGTAGAGACCAGATTTGTGGATATAAGCTTGTGAAATTTTGCTAATTCTAGCAAATGTAGTGTGAAGTACTAAATTAGGAGTTGCGTTTATCCATTTTGAATTAACATCAACTTTGATGTTTTAGTTGAGGTTTTCAGCGTCAAAATTGTGAAATCTACACAAAGTTTTAAAAACTAGAGCTATACAAGTTATTGTGCCCTACACTAATAATGCTAATTTCCACTAATTCAAGCAACAAGTGAATTTGTTAGGCAATTTTGTTAAATGACTTATTAGTAATTTAGGTTAGAATACTCTATAATATTTAGGTACAATCTCAAGTAGTATGATTCAAATGGTCATATTTCAAGGAGAAATTGCAATCACATATCTCAACTAAAATGTGTAAAGGATATAACATTACAAAGGTTTATCATTAATTGACAATCTTCTATTGTACCTACACAAAGTACTAAAATTAGGTTGCTTGTACTAATCTCTTGACATTTGACACTACATAAACTTTCACAATTACAATACAAGAATGCACTACTTTTGAATTAGGTGTTGTTGTAATTAGCAGTCATAAATCCTAATGAATACAAATGGGAGGATTTATAGAAATAAATGTAGATGATGGCTAATAAATTATTTTTTTTGGAAAGTGATATCCTAATTATTTAAGCAGTTCAATTTCACTATTCCAGATAGGGAGAAGACAGCTTACGCAACCACAACTTGCTTTTGTCTTTTGTAGCGTACAAAATAGTTGCATATTTCTTGTTGCTTGCTTGAAATTATAAGGTTATACAAAAGTTTCCGGCTCTATGAATGGTTGTTGCTTGGACTTAGCTAGTCTATAGAAATATCATGACTCTTAGTCAAATTTCCAACCAACGAGTGTTGCTTTGTAGTTTAGGATTTGGAGATGGTGTGACCATGTAGGCAATTTTTGGTATGAGGAATTGATAGAAAGAGTTCAAGGATGCAAAGCAATCCAAAGCAACACTAAAGGCGTCCCACTTGAAAGGGCTGATTAGCAGCTGTAAGCGAGTACTTTGCAATATGTTTTGCTAGTTAGTGTGCAATGAATTGCTCAAATTTACTTTAGGATATTTTAATGTCAAAAAATCTTCATTGATAATTGATAGCAATGAAGAAGAATTTCATTGATAACAAATTTAGGTTGTGAAATTCTCATGATCTTTGAATTGCTTAATTTTTATTTGTTCCTAAGTGCAAATGGCAATTGGTCATGATTTTGAAATTCATGATTGAATGTTGTAAATAAAATTTTGATTAAAAAATATTCCTGAGCAAGCTTTCTCTCTAAAGCAATTTTTATTGAAGTAATTGAAGATAAGTTTTGAAAATTGCTAATTCCTTTCTAGGTGTTAAAATTGTTTTGTCTACTCATTACTCAAATGTTGTGGAAGTGGAAGGTTGTGGATGAATAACTACTCTTTTGTGCGTGGTGCTGAATTGCAGGATTGTACGTCTGTACTAGCTCAAAGAGGTGAATAATGGCAAACAAACTAAATGTTCTTACAAACATCAAGTGAACCTAGTAGGATTTATAGTTGCCATCTTTTAAAATGTATCTACTCAAATGTATTACTTTAGAATAGCATACTAATATTTTCTTCTTCAAATAGCTCTAAGTGCCATTATTAAGATGATGTAGTTTAGGGTAAAAAATAATATCAATTGTGATTTTTATGTTTAGCAATACGTAGAAATGGATATGATTGAATCTATTTTACTGTAAATTATTAATCTAATGAAGCACTTAATCCCTAAAGGCCCAAGCCCTTTCTTCCAGTGAAAGTCACTATTAATTGTCACTTTAGGGGGAATGAGAAGAAGAGTAGGAAATAATTTTTTTTTGCAAATCCAACCATAGGATCTTGCCTTATACTAGAAGAGGTACTTGTGGGAAAAATCAAGTCATTCTAGATGGAGAGGAGGGAGAAATTTACATTTTAGGTGAAGGGAAAAGGTTTTTTTCTTTACTGCTAGAAAATTTCAGAAGCCTTTGACCACTCTTACATGAAAAAAAATTACTCTACAAAAAGTTGAGGTTTATTTTTTCCATGTAGAAGACCAAGTTAGGTATGTGTGCGAGAATTTTCAAATAAATTGGAACTATACAACACATGGGGAAAATTAGTAAGTAAAAAGAAGTAGAGAATGATTCAAATCACTAAATTGTTAAGAGTGTAATTATTGAAATGAAAAATGCAAATCCCAATGGTTATAATGTTGTAACAAACAATCTACTTCCTTAAGTTTAGTTTTTTTTTTCCAAAATATTGAAAATCGTAGAAAATAAAGGACTTCAAAGTTTATTTTAGAGTAGAGACTCCATAGTTGCCCACAAACTAAAACATTTCATAACTTTCATCTCATTGATTGAAAATGAATGATTCAAAGCTTCCCACATATAAAAAAATCTAAAGAACCAATTTCAGATTTCTATTCTTAGAAAATACAATTTTTTAAGAAGTTTTTGGGCTGCCCGGATTGCCCTCCCTCCCTTGGGCAGCAGAAATTCTTGCAAAAGTTCTTTGTCAAATGTCAAAATGGCAAAAATATAAGATGCCCACATAGGACTTGGAATTTCCCACCTTCAATGAAAGTTTTAAAAAAATCACAAAAACTAAATTAGCTATAGGTACATGCCTGAAATCCATTTGTCCCTCGAGGGGACAACTAGGCCTTTAGGGGTTAATACATTTAATCATAATTTCAATGCTTTTGAAGTTGAATTTTGTAAATATTTGTTGAGTTCTGCTTATGTCAATATTACACAAGTGAAGCTAATGATAATTAGCATACATTGACAACAAAATCAAGATCATGCAATAGGGCTTTGTTCTTTCTTTTTGAAATGAAGGGTTTTTTTGAAATCCTTCAAAGAAACTATGAAGTTGCTAATTTTTTATTACATTTTTGCAGCAAAGATTTCGGACGCTACAGTCAATCTAGCAAACACCTCCCTTGTGTGTGGAGCGCATTTCAGCTTTTAAATCCTTGATATTACAAGCAAGTTCTCTTATACTTTGATCCCCATATATATTTTTGCTTGATTTCCTTTGTGGCCTTTTTTTACTACAATTTTTTCACGTGTGAAGGCCAAAAAATGCTGGAATATGGTCTCCAACAAAAGAATATAAAATTTTAACCATTTTTAGTTCATAAAAAATCCTACCATATTATCTTTTATTTAATTTATTGAAATATAATCTTTGAGAATTTTTAGAGTAAATATTCCCATCAATTGCAAGTTAAGTGTGCATAAACTTTGAAACATTTATTTTGTAGTAATTCCAAATGGTGAAATGAAAGGGTTTTTTTTTATAACATGTTTATTCCCAAAAAGATATGGCTTGTAACTTGTGGATTTTATTTAATATATTGAAAAAAAGATGAAAATATATATTAAAATTTTCAAGAAAAATAGCCTTCATATATATTTATATAAAATTATGAAGTGGAAATTATTCTTTTCATGAGAAATAAAAGTTATAGAACAAATCTGCTAAAAAAATAGAATTTTCTTAGAATTTTGAATACAAATGGTGAGAACATCCACTAGTTTCATGTTGTTTTGAGAATTCTTGAAATTGCAAACAATAAATAATCATTTATTATCAAAAAAATTCAATTCTATATTGTGAAGTTTGTAGGGCATGCCCAAGATCTCAAATAGGCCAAATTAGGCTCTTTGGTTCTTCATGGATTAACATATGAGTAGTTTTCATAACTTCATAGATATTGGTATGCAATGATCTTAAACTATCCTTGATGATGGCCAAGTGGTAAGGGACTTCCAATGGAATCCATGAGGTTCTCTGTTGTACTCTTGTGCTGACGTTGTTTGCATAGAGGCTCCTTGTGTTGGCACATGAGGAGGGGTTGTGCTCCCAAGCCACTTGTTCCTGAGGGGGATATCCATGGCGTGAAATTCTTGGAAATCAAACCGGGTTGCCATGGATGAGAGTTGTGTCAGTCCTATTGCGGCCCTTGAAAGCCATATGTTTACAAAAACACACACACTTCATAGATATAATTTTGATATTAGATTAATGATAGAGAATCATTTTCATTCATAAATTTGAAATTGTATATTTATTTAAGGGCATTGATATGTGTACCACACCCTTTGAACTACTGTACCACACACCTCCAAGGTAAATTTTAGATTTCTACCATCAAAAAGCCAAATTAAAGAAGTTCAAATTCAAATTTGGATTTAGAGACCATGATTTAATTCAGAACTATAAAAAAAATTGCAATTCAACAACACCCAATGAAAAAGCTTATCTTTTTTTACAAACAAAAGTAAAAGTAACACTTTTCCCTCTAATTATACTTTTTCATTGGGTGTTGTTGAATTGCAACTTTTTTTTATGGTTCTAGACTAATTCATGGTTTGTAAGTCCAAATTTGACCTGCAAATTCTCAAATTCAGCTTTTTGATAGTAGAAATCTAAAATTTACCTTGAGGATGTGGTACCGTAGTTCAAAGGGTGTGGTACACATATCAATTCCCTATATTTACTTGAAATTTCAATGACGTTGTGAGTGGAATGTGGTAGATGATGTGTTGTTTAGTGAACTTCTCATGTAGCACTTAAATAACTTATTTCAAATAGTCATATATAGAATTCTGTATCTTCAAATAAAATATTTAAGCTTTTGTTGAACATTTGTTGAAAGGCCATTGAAATTGTGTTTGTTTAAATTTGACTTGAATGTTGTCAGTGGCAATATATAAATTACCTCTTACCAATTCTATTGTCCAAATTACCATCATCTTTTAAAAGAACATTTGTAAATAGTAATTTGTTGAGTTTAATTATTAAGTAGTGGTACCTATTGTTTCTAATTAAGGTGCTTCCTTGCTTGTTGGTTTATCAAGAGTTTGAAATAGTAGAATTTCAAAATATTTATCCAAGTAGGTCTTCCACTAGTCAACTCAACTTTTGGATTGGCACAAAACTGTGGGTGAGTTAGTGGATGTATATTTGCATATTTGAATGTAAATATAGGTTGAACTTGAAAGCCTACACTTTCTTCAATTGTGTTTGCTTTATTGTTAGTGAAATGCATTAGTGTAAAGAATGTGTTGGGTAGAATGTGAAAAAGCTCAATACATGTTGGAGTGTTGACTACAAGCAAAATTTGTTGAGTGCTTTTTAAGAATATAGATTAATGAGGAACTTTTTGTATCAATCATCTTAATATTGTAATTGCAAAAGTGTTATATTTTTGAATTGCAATATGTTTTGGTTGAAAGCATAATTGTGTAGATATGATTTGAAGATGGTATGTGTTGATTTTGTAAATATTTATATACAATATAGTAGTTTTCAAGAAAAAACAAGACATAAATACAAAGTACATCTTCCTTGATTTGTGAATAATACAAAATCCAAATGTACCACAAGGCTTATAAAGCATCTAGAATTCCTTGTCACCATCAGTTACTTAGGTCCATGTTAATTTGTAGGCCTAAATAATAATGATGTTTATACAATAGATGTAAAATCATGTTTATGTCATTTTTATTTGATTTTATGTTGTTGATTAAAATTGTCACAAAAAAGACACATATGTGCCCTAATATCTACTAGCAAAGTGGATATGAATCCAAGTAAAGTAAAAGTAAAGTAAAAGCTAAGTAAAGTAATCTAGACCTAGTATAAATAAAGGTATAAGGAAAATAGATTCTTATTTTCATCAGCAGCAATTGTAACCTACTTATATATTCTAGTTTTGTTCTTTGAGGTATTTGTTGTTGACCAAAACAAATGATACTTTCAATCAAAATTAAAGGTATCTTTGAAGAAAAAAGAAACAAAAGAGTTTTTATTTTTTTAAAATATGATTGGAAACACTATTTATTAATACATTGGAAGATTTTATTTTTTTAATAATTTAATTAGCACTATCAATATGAATGTAAAAGTTCAAAATCTTTTTTTAGGCAATTATAGCATTGTTGATTAAAAATAATGTAGTGAATAACTCTTCTTAATAAGTACAAGGATGGAAAATAGAAATGACAATTTTTTTATACAATTCATTATGCTCTTTGATGTAATATTCAAATAGGACTTAGTTATTTTGTATTTCATATAACATACATGAATAAGGTAATTGTGTACATGCCTAACACAGAATATGCTAAACAAAATTGTTTAAGTTTTTCTTTGGCAAGTACAGAAGTAATGTTGTTTGTTGTACTTCTTAAGTTTTAGTTTGATACTCAATGATTCAATAAAACTATGTCAAATTTTTAGGACTTTGATTAGCAAGAATTTGACATCAAAAGGATTTTAAATGTTATGTTGTAATCTAGTTACCAAAATTGCAATAGAATGCTTTCTATTTAAAAAATAAACAAACTTTGCACAATGTACGTGGTCCATTGTCATAAAACTCTTTCTAGATATTCATCTATCAACACAATAGATGCTTATACAATTACATATGATAAAGAACATTCTTGATTTATGTTTTTTTTTAAAATAGTAAGAGGACTTCAAAATTCTAAAGAAGTGGCTACCATGATTTGATGTGAGAATGTTATGGGCCGTTTTTGTGAAGTTCTAATACTAATGATTTTGTGTTAAATAATGTTGTTTTGATAGGATTATCATGGCACGCAAAACACATAATCAATGGCTTGAATATGGATGGTGGCTTCAGGCAACAGACACACGTGCATCAATATTATGGATTACAAAGCACGTGATGCAGAAGGAGCGTCATTGGTCCGCATTGGGCAACAAGCAAGGAAAATTGCAATCCATTACTACTGGTTTGGAGGGTTAGATTTTCATGAATGTGGTCATGGAAGGAGGAAGTACAATGCGGTTCAAGTTGCAGAGGAATTTGATGATGGCACCGATTCCCTCTATTTGTTTGACTGTTGACCATCCCATGAAGGTTATACAAAAACTTCAGGATCATTAGACATCCATGCCAGACTCATTTGAGAACGCACATATTGAAGCAATGCAAAGGTTCTTAAGATTGAGCCCAGAAGATGTTTTGAAAGCTAAGCAGTATGTTCAAGAAACTTTGGCATATGAAGAGATGCAGAGAACAGATGCTTCTAGTGTTCAAGATAAAACACCATCGCGCAAACCTGAGGAGACAAATACTATATACATGATACTTGCAACTCTAGTAAACGTGCCTATTGTGCCCATTGAAGATTGTGGTAGACAACCTTCTCCAACAAGAGTAGCTGCAAGCAATGAACCCTCTTCAACAATTGTGAAACATCAAACAGTGAGAAGCAATTGTGGGAGGGGGCCGCGTAGGGGACTGGTGGATGCTTCACCATCTAGAAAAGGTATATTGGGAGGAGTCGTTCCACATAGTGGTTTGACATCACCTTGTGGCGGTACTAGTACAGTGTTGTCTACAGGTGCTGGTGTGAGCATATTACCTTGGCCACCACCTATGCGAGCAGAATCGTCAAGGGCGGCTGCAGAATGGCTAGCAAAATCACAATCTTCAAGAGAAGCAAGAACTACATCAAAATTTAGAGGAGCAAGGGAAAGGGAACACCAAATACGTCCTTGAGTAGCTCTAGGGAGTAGAGCAACTACCACACGTAGAGATGTAAGCGCGGTACAAAATAAAGTTCAACATGATGAAGAATCTGAGAGTAGCAATGCAACTTCTGGTGAAGAAGAAGAGACCCGTGTTGCTCACATTTTGGCAGCTGTTGGTCCACGCGTAAGATTTCCAACAAACAATGATTATTTGATGGGGTACATTTGGAGAATAGATTTTGTTTTCAATGCAAAATTACAAACATCAAGATAGTGGAGAATGTGGAGACAAATTATTGAGCACTGATGGATAATTGTGTTACATCTATGTACAAATGGCTTAGTAGAAGAGAAGAACCCAACATGTCACCGCTCATGTTAAGACCAATTGCCTACATTATGGAGGGTGTAGATGAAAATGGTGGTCTAGTACAAAGGAAGATTCCATTTTCACAAATTGGTGCCGTAAACAATTTGAGGGTGCATACTTACAACATGGTAGTGCAGTTCCTGATGATCTCACTAAATCAAGGATCAATTGGTTAGAAGATCGCATAATCTGGGAGCCTGTTGATGGTCAACATGTAGTAGAAGCATGCAAACAAGTAGAAATGGAGAACCAAGTGTGACTAATTGAAGAGGAAGAGTACAAGAAGATATTTGCACAGAGGAAGGCTTGATTTGTTGTATACAATGACTCAAAAGTATACATTGAAGCTTCTATACAAATAAATGCAAAGGAGTTTGAAAGGGATTTTTATACTACACTAAATGAGGATTTGGTGAAATTGCAGGCCATTTGGAAAGCATGTAGTAGGCCTAATCCAAAAGTCTGGGCTGATGATGCATAATGGGCAAGAGCTGTAACAATATTTGCCAGTACTTTGCATTGGACGAGGTCTTTTGGAAATGACATTTGATTAGGAGTTATCTACAAGAAGATGGCAAAGGTGATGCATCATGCATGGCAAGAAGATAAAGCTGCTTACGAAGCTGTTTTACAAGTTTGTTGTGACTATGAAGAAGGTCGTCTTTGGTACAGCAAAGAGGATTTTTGGAAATGGAAGAGGTATGCAAGTCAAAAATCATTGGATCCAGGAATTGATGTGATGGAAAGCATAATGAAGACAAAAAGGATTTGGCTGCGACCACTTGTAAGGGTTTCAAAAACACAGTATTTGCGGTTGGCAAAGGAATTGGCTGCCAAACCTATTATTGCTGGCAAGCACCTTCAACAAAGATATTTTTTCAACAGTGCAAACAGCAATGCACCAATGAAAGATATCTTAGCTTGGATAACAGACTGGATTCAACGGAGAGAAGTAGTACAAAATGTCATACGGTGGTTGCTAGTTGAGGCAAGGGATGCACATCCGCAGACTATGAATAATTTTTTCGTCATAAATGTGCGCAAATTTGAAGGACAAGATCAAGGACAGCTAAAAGTGCTTGCAAAAATAGTTTTCAAAAAAAATTGAAGAAAGCTTGGCCATCTCCTACAGTGAGGACTATTGAAGCTTTGAGGAGGTTTGACCCTCTTATACCTCTAGTGCTCAAAGATCATTATGCAAATATTCAACGTGGAGAATCTAGATATCATGGATATGGCAGAGAAGTGACAAATATTAATGACGCAAGATGAGATTGGCAGCTAACTATTCCAAGCAACGCGCCAGAAAACAACACTTGAAATATTCCTATTTGATGTAGAAGAGATTTTTTTGCAGATGGGGCAGTAGTATTGGGAAGCCCTTGCTTGTGGATCTTTGATTGCAGAAGGTGCAAGACATGAGGAGAAGATGACGTATAGATTGACGTTGAGTATGGTATAGCATTAGAAAAGTTACAGCAGTGGTTGGTGGGCGTACATAGATGGACAGCTGTGTTTTTTTTTCCACCGGGAATATATTTTGAAGAACAAATGAGAGAGAAGATGGTTCTTCTAGCAGAGTGTACTTGGCAAAGAGGCATGTGGGTGTTCAAATCGCAAACAACACCAACGTACATTCATGACTTGCGATATAATGGGCAAACAGAGCGTACTGTACAAGCGGTAGGAGATGTTGGAATTTTGATGTGCACCCTAGTGCATCAAGAGTGGTACAAAATTTGCGAGGAGGTCATGAGCAAGTAACTACAGTGTTCACAGATTCTTGGAACAAAGGGAAGATGCTTGCTATTGTGGATCCAATAAAGAGAACTCCTATAGAATTGCAAAGGTTGGTTGCCACATATCTACCAGAAATTGGGGGTTAATAGCAGTAGGTATTACAACTGCAGTATTAGACATACTACAAACTTCCTATGTTGGTAGTCAAGTGATTCTCTTGGATGGTTCCATAGATCAGACCTGATTTTTGTACAATACATTACAAAAGGTGTATTCTACAAGAATCCAAGTAACAACCACTCCGGTACAAGTGATTGAGATTCTAGGGGCAGGAGAGACTCAATTAACCATTGCATCTTGCACGGAACCCTCATCATCCCGTGTGGTAAATCCAAAGATAGAAGAAGATGAAGAAGATGAAGAAATTGAAGATGATAAAAAAAGAAGATGGTGAAGATTTACATTTAGAGGATACACCACTAAGAGAAGGTCATGACATCAGAGAAACGAGTGCGATTGATGATATTGATAATGACCCAACTTATATGGAAGGCCAACATGATAAAGAGGAGGAAGATGAGGTAGAGAACAGTTCATTAGCATTTGAAGAAGATTTGTCAAACTCAAAGGACGATTCTTCAAGTTCTTCTAGTTCATCAAAAGAAGATGGCAATTCATCTAAACAAGATAGTGATTCATCATAAAGAATTGTCCTTCAGGAACAAAGGCCCAAGAAGATGAAGAAGACATCGTTGGTTTGTATGCCATCAAGGGAAGTACAAATTGCAAGTATGGTGCCAATTAATGGTGTAGAGGGTTTTTTATCTCATACGGTTGGGATTCAGACAAAAGATCATCCTGCAGATCATGTTATAAATGAGAAAGAAGCAGATCCACAAGGGCGTAATATAAAAGGCATGGATTTTAAAGAGTTAACTCAACCTCAACCTATTACAGAGGTGGATACAAATATGAGAGATAATATGGATGGATATGAGGAAGTGGTATTGCCGTCAATATCAACAATCTCGCAAAGTGCAACACCAGTAATGTTGGCGACAGATACACAGTTCTTGAGGATGGATTTTAGATGGGCTTTTGTAGATCAGGCAATGACAGAAGGAGTTGATGGACTATTTTACAATCAAGAGGGTATTAGATATTGTCGTATTGGAATTGAGGGGCAGTATAATTTTGAGCAAGTCACATCAGTGTTGCTGGAGACATCACACATGGATCAATTACCTTTTCTAGAAGTGGAAGCTATGGTTAAAGGGGTTTTAGATTTAGCTGAACTAGAAATTCTACTTGAAGTTTATACAGTTGTTATTGCACACTTAGTGGATATTGAAGAAGGGAAAGAGATAGGAATTCAATCTTTAAGGGTTATTGCGGTGTCGGGTTGAGAGGAAGGCGCCTTAAGAATACGCAGGGTGTCTTGCTGCGATTGTGCGTTGCCGACTAAAATCGTCGTCAATCTTGATCTTCTCTTTAAATCTTCAGTCTTCAGTTTTTTGTTGGCCTATCTTGTGGTTGGCTCTAAAGGTATAAAGGTCAAGGTAGGGATAAGAGCCCACTGGATACGGGACGGGTAGATCGGGACAGCAGACACGAGCTGCCGTCCGTATGACGAGATCCTAAAATCAAATTCACGATTTGTTGGCCAAAACTCCAGATCGTGAGAACAGAGCAAGTCACGACCATGTGGGTGATCATTCCCACTTCGTCACCACGACAATAAATGGGGTTAAGTTTGATTTAACCCAAATTGCCCACAACAAGGTTTATAAAACAAAATGGAAATAAATTGACAAACGAGCCTCCAAAACCGGCTAGGAATAACAAAGCCACATCCCACACACACATAAAAAATAAACCCAAAACATTCCTCTTGAAATCTTCATATCTTCAGATCTTCAAGTCTTCATGTCTTCAAGTCTTCATGTTTTAATAAAAACAATGGGGAAAATCACAAATAACAAGTCCTAGAAAAGCAGCGACCTTCTATCTAGTGCTCCAGATGGCTCAAAGATTCAAATGCTAAGTGTAATAGCAACTTGAAAAGCTCTTCTAATCTTCTAACATCCCTCTAAATCTTAACTCAATCTAAGATACTGTCCAAAAGTTATGCGAGTTCAAAATAGAGGCTCTTTTTCCTCCTTACAAACTAAACATTGCCTCTATAAACCTCTATAACTTTTGTTCTGTATATCATCCATAGAAACGTAATATTGGTTTAAAAAAATGATATCACTGGCTATAACTTGTAAAATTTTCACTTCAAAATAAAACTCTGTCCAAAAGTTCTAGTCAATCAAAGTGTGGATCTCAATTTTTTAGAGAGCACCCAAATCCTCAACTTCTACCCACTATAACTTCTTTAATAAAATTCCAAATGAAATGATTAAAGATAATTTGGAAAGCTATGACAACAAAATATCATTTCTAAAAATTTGAGAAGAAAATTTCATAATGTCTAAAAGTTATAGCTCTTCAAAGTCTCAACCTTCTCCTGACAAAAGGGCAGTCACCTTCAAACCTTCACACCTCTATAACTTTCTCGTTCAAGCTTCAAATCTCAAGTTTAAGGACTTTTAAAAAAACCAAGACTAAGATAAATACTCCCTTCAAATCTTGTTGCAAAATGATATACAAATCATAAGTTATGACTTGTCAAAGTCTCAGCCTTTTTTCATAGTTTGGCTTTTTGACTCCAAAATTCAAACACTCATAACTTTTGCATCACAACTCCAAATCAAACTTGCAAATTCATTTTTGAAAGGTAATCACACAAGGAACAATCTCTTCAAATTTCAATTTAAAATCATGTATACACAAAAAAATCTCTCACCTTAAAGTTTTGAGATTTTTTTTTCTTCTCACCAACACTCATACACTAACTTCCAACAACTAAGGGATCTTTCCTCCATAATTTCGACCCTATCTAAGGTAGGGAGGTGGAGCACATCAGCCCATGCTCCTCCCTATCCAAACCCCATCATAAATGCCAAACTCTTTTTCCTTTCACACTTTTCCTATTAACTTCTAAACGTTTAGTATTTTTATTCAAATAAAGGTAAAATATATGAGCCTTCCAAAACATCTAAATAAACATATGAAAATGATTAAATTACAAAATAAATACTATCGTAAAGTGACCACGTGCCTTTGCAAACATATAATAGCGTCAAACGCTTGTCTTCAGTCGCCAAATCATGGACTTGGTTGGCTGGAGAAGCAGTCGTCTCTGGCCGCCCGCCAGTCTGGGTTCAAATCCCATCGGACTCGTCAAGCGGTGATGGCGGCTCACAGCTTGGCAGGTAGTGAGGCAGGAAATTGGCCCAGCTAACCCGCTACCTACCCCTTTGAGCTGTGCATGTGACAAGACGGCGCAGCGCATTAGAATCTATAGTTGCTGCGCTGCTACCAAACCATAGTCCTCACCACGACCACCCTTTTTGCCACTACTGTTGATTTATTGAAATCAATACAAACATAAATAAATAACGAGTATCTACATGACAGAGATATCTCTATCAGGACAGCGAAGACTCCAAAGACAATGGATTAGTGAAGTGATAGGCTACACTAAAAAAGTTATGGTAGCTAATGTGTGATTTTTAGTCTAGTAGTTTCAAACAATGGTTTTTCTTTTATGACTTTGTATTTTTTTGTTCAAAGTTTGTGGTTCAATGATAATAAATTGATAGTATTGTGTTTTTGAAATGAAGTGGAGAGTTTTGATGAAATGATTGAAATGAATGGAAGAAAATTTGATTAACAAAGAACAATATGTTATATGTGCATTGTGTATTTAAATAGTTTAGATTTTGGTTGGTTTTATATTGATAGAATAATGATTCTTTCAAATTCAGATTGTAGTTTTTATCATATCATGCATATTTTTCCCGTATTGGTAATGAAGTTAGAGGGTTTACATTGCACAATTTACGAGCTAAAACAAATTGAAACCTCTTCTAGAATTGATATACCATATTTGCAAAACTTGAAAAATGCACTAAATTTGTAGTATGTTTAATGCACTTGGCCAAGTGCAAAAATTACAACTTTGGTGTTGCACTTGGTTGGAGTGGGAAAAACATGCAACCCCAACTTTTAAAAGTGCAAAGTTGGAGCGCAATTGAGGCTGTTGAGGCCGTTGGAAGAGAACATCTTGACTACTTATATGATGGTTATGAATAAAATATTCCAATAGAGCAACAAGCACTTATTGATTTGATCAATAACGCCAAATGGTTTTTGCATAATAAAACAAAAACTGGACTATAGAACCGTTGATGTTGAAAAAAGCCAACCATGGCAAGTATTGGAAGAAATTGGGCATTTACAAAGATTGTATTGGTGTAGCTTGGCACTTTCTTGGAACCTATGAATCTGAATGGCGATTATATGTACAAATTGCGGAAATAGAAGAAGAAAATTCCATTAGAGCAAATCTTGAAGATGTAAATCCAACGGATCTTGAAAATGAAGAGAACATTCAACAACCTGAAGTAGTAGTATTGTCTTCATCAAATTCACCTTAAAAAATATTTCCAATGTTTGACATTGAGAAAAAGAATTAAATACATGCTTAAATAAATGTAGCTCCAAATACTGCATTAAAAAAATGTAACATTCATTTATTGAAAAAATGCAAAGCAAAGATAAAATCAACCATATTCTTAAAAAAAGTTGGAGCAAGTTATTTTCTTTGATGTGGTGTTCATCTCTATTGAATGAGAATTTCTATCATTCTGTAATGTATTTTTTTGCAAAACTTTAAGTCTTTGATTATATTTCATAATATGATCACAAAAATAAATTTTATTACCTAATTTCATTTCTTGTTTTGATCATAGCTATGCGCAAAAGCATATGTGTATTTGAATTGTATTCAATTGGGGCTTTTGAACAATGTATTAAATGCATATAATGCTTCATATTGTGCATTTTAATCCAATTGGAGTTTGATTTTCTCCAACTTGATAAATGGAACTTAAACAAATCCACAATCATACATCATGTATAAAAAGTTATTTTAAAACTAAATAACTTATAAAAAAGAATCTATGTTTATTATTTTAAAAACCAAAATATTGAAAATGCACATGCATGCATACAGACCGTTGCATATAGTTGTCCATTGTTGCCAATTGTTATTTGTTAAATCTTTATGAACAAAAAACCAATTCATGCCCACGTATAAACTAACAAATTCAATGAAGAAGTCAGACAACCACTCTAACATGCAAAACATAAGTAAGTGAAACATAATTAAAAAAGTAGTGGTTAAAGAAAATTTTGATGACTAATAAAATGCTCAAAAGTAAATATTTTAATAAAAATTTAACATGAAAATTATGATGCTACTCCTAAAATTAAACTTCATAAAATCAAATTTTTTATAAACATTTGATGAACACAAACAACAATTAGAAACATTGAAAAACTAAAAATGATAGCCAAATAATGCAAAAATTCAAAAATGCAAAAAACTAGTGAAAACTAGTGCAAACCCGCAAGAGAGCTATTGCAAAGCGCTTGATGTTGAGATTAGATCTTAAGAAAAATAGATCCTTTCCTAAAGAGGAACATATTAAAGATGCAATTTTAGAGGCTTTCAATACCTTTGCAATTGACAGCAGGGTTGCTAGAACATGAGCTTGTGAGCGTGAGCTTATGAGCTTGTGAGCTTATGAGCGGGAAATGTTTATTATTTATAATTTTAAATGAAGTACTTATGACCATGGAACTCATAGAAGAGATTTGTAAGAAGAATCTAGTCAATTTGCAATAGAATTTGGAAAACATGAGGAACAAATTAAAATTTGTATATTCATTTTCTAAAGTAGCTTTTACGCATTTTACTACCTATCTTTAAATATGTTACTTCAAAAATAAAGTGAACAACGCCATCTTTTATAGATCTGAATAAGATGTTACATTCATATGTTAACCCCTAAGCGTCTTGCTAATAAAATTTAGCATAACTCTAACATGAAATCTTCAACACATTCCTCTAGTTTTTGGAAGTTGAACAAGTAATCACATAATCCAAACTGGTCATTCTATATCCAACTATAAATCAAATGTTTCAAACCAATTTGATTTCAAATCCAAGTAAATTTGCAAAATCCCTGCTGTTGGGAATCTCATGTTTTTTTGATTTGGGCAATAGTTCAAAATATGGATTTTGGACTTTCTTGTAATATTTTCTCAAAAAAAAAGATTTACCTAATGGCTGATCCCATGAGATTGTGTCTTGCTATATTTGATGGAAAAAAAAACTCCACAAATGGAAAAAAACTCCAAAAGATATGGTCACTCAAAGTAGCTAGATTTCACTAGCTCCTTACTTTTACTAGTAGAAATCCATGTTTTTCTTAACGCATTTTTTTGGACATTCATTTTTTGTGTGTTAACAATGACATCAAACATAACCCAAAGATGTTAGTTTTGACATCAAACATAACATTAAGATGTTAACTTTAACATCAGTTGTAACATAAAAAAATGTGGGCGTCCAAAATAATGCGTCAAGCAAAACACGGGTTTCTCCTAGTGTTTAGAGCTATAAAAACCTTGTCCAAATCAAGAAAAAAAAAGTGACACATCACCAAACTTCTTCCTTGTACAATACAAGACATGAAAGCACCCATTCCATCTGCTCTCTAAGTAACTAACACCATATTCGTTAATTTGGGAAAAGCAGGTGTCCCACTTTGTACTCCACCTTAAACCCAAAAAATTATGTTAAACTAGATTCAAAGGTATCAGATTTAGTTTGAGCCACTAAGATTTTTTCCCTCACAAATTCCTCCCCTCAAGTGAGGACACGTGTACAAAAAAATGCTGAGCA
The DNA here is from genome assembly GCA_963920765.1 of Ulota crispa. Classification (NCBI taxonomy): domain Eukaryota; kingdom Viridiplantae; phylum Streptophyta; class Bryopsida; order Orthotrichales; family Orthotrichaceae; genus Ulota; species Ulota crispa. The sequence continues at coordinate 16,279,743 of OY987244.1, read as the reverse complement.
CAGTTTTAGGAGGCCTCCTAAAACTTTTAGATCAAAATTTGAAAGTTCCAAAATGTATCATTTTTCTCAAATTAACAAATATGACGTTAGCTCTTATCGTTTGCCCAAAGACATTCTTCTCCTAATTGTTGAAAAAATAGAATATTTTCCATATTCCATGTAAAATCTAGAGCAAAGGAGGCACATCAAGGAACAACAAGCCAATCAGAATTTTTATTGAACTAGCAACTCCATTTGGACTTGAGTGGCAGATCAAAAGTTGAGCTAAAAATGCCTCTTTTGTATACTTTCACACCTCCAAGCACCCCCTGTGGCCATATTGGGCTCTTTGGTCCTTTAGGAGTTAAGAGCAAGCTATAATAAGATTCACTACAATAAGCTTGAGTTGTGTTTATTAATAGCAAATTACAAGCTTCTACCTAAAGTAGTGAGTGTTGCAATTGGAGCTTTATGCAAGTCCACAATCAAATGAAGGTTTTATTTGTGAATGTTAAGTCTAGACAAAGACCAGAAACTAGGTCATTTCAACTCTATTTTGCAATGAGTATTAGATAGCCAAGGATAGGACAAAAAAAGCTCATACCAAAGATTTTGGCAAATTGCAACAGCATTCAAAAGTTCTATCTTTTGAAAATTCCTACGGTGAAGCAAAGACAGATGCAAAATGTACAATTAGAGAAAGACCATTACAATTAGACAACTAACCAAGACACCCATCAAGTAGCACTGCAAATCAGATTCTTAAAAATGTAAACTTCTACCCATCACCCAACCAAATCCTTCTTATGTTAGCAATTTGTGATTGTAGTTGATTTACAAGAAAGAATCTTCATTCACAATGTTGGACTTGACCCGCAAATACAAATAAGGCATTCTTTGCTCAAGCAAAGGTATGAGCAATATTGTAAAACATTAGTAAGTCTAGCATGACATTTCTATATATCTTCTCAATGGCGTACACCTCTTCTACTATACTGCTAAGTTGTCTTTGCATATCAAATGAATATTTTGGAGTAGACACTCACCAGATTAATTTGTTGCACCTATTAAATCTATTGGAAGTATACTTTTGAAAGCATACGTTAAGTAAAATTAGAACAAGTCCTTCTGTAAACTATGAATAATGCTGAGAAATAGTTAAAAAAAGCAAGAATGGTGACGGAACTTTCACTTTATGCTTAATCTAAATATGGTGACTTGTGATCTTAACAATATGGAGTGTTTTTTTTTTATTAAGAAAAAAACCAAAAAGCAAGTTAAAGAGGAATATGGGCTATGTTTCTTTTTTTTTGCTTACAACTCAAAATTAGTTGAAACTAACTATGGACTAAGATTCTTTATTTTCAAAAGTTATGGGCATGGAAAGTAAAAGTAACTCTTGACATGCACCTAATGAGCTTACAAATGGAGGTACCCTTCTACTTACCCATGTGTCAAGGTTTATTTTTTTAGCAAATTTATGCCTCAAACTTACCTCAAATTGACCTTGGCAACCATTACACTAAGAAATTTGGGTGAAAAAAGCAGATGAAATAGCCACCTCCCTCTTTCTGCAAACACCTAGTTTGCCAAATTTTGGACAAAAGTAGTTTACATTAGTAAACTTATTGGATGAGCATGCACAAATTATTCATTCATTCCAATTTTAGCCAATTTCTCCTTACCTGCATACATTTTGGGTGCAGTTTGCACTACCTTGCCCAAACCAAAAAATTTACCTTAAGATAGGAGGCTTATAAACCAACCATCTAGGGCTAAAATTGAATTTTGGAGAGGTGGAACTTTTTGAAATATTTTTCAATAAGTTTTCCTTGAAAGACAAGAAGAATTGACATCTAACCCAAATTATTTCATATTTTTTGAAATTTTGTGGAATTAGTTATGAAATTTTGAAACCAAAGTAACATAGAGCTCTAAAACCGCTCACTTCCTCAAATACACCCTACTTGTACATTTTGGAAACTTATGAAAAAAAGCATTTACCGAGAGTACATTTCAGAGACTGAGCGGTTTTAGAGCCTGGACGGTTTTTGAGCCTCCTACCTTACCATTTGTGTGCAAAAAGAGTTGCACTGTGCAAACGAAAGTGTGTGTGCATGTGGTGTGGGCTTTCCTGAAGCGCTTCCGCTTCCGCATATGCACACCTTCGTGTAAATGCCCGATCTAGGGTTTCGTCCCACCTTTAGGTCACCGGAAATCTGCAACATCCGTGCCGCTCATGTTTTACGGAGGATTCCTTTGCTTTGCCTTTCCTTCCTCTGCTCCCTCCGCTTATGAATTCTCACCGTCACCTCACTCAACTACTACGGTGACGCCGAAAATCCCTTCCTCACGAGCCCATGTTTGCCCACTTCCGGAAACAACTTCTCCGACATCGTCTTTCTCTTCTTTCTTTCTGTGCGGTGCAAGTTTGTACTTGCGTCAGACGAAGTTCAAGTTCTTTTCGGATGAACGGAACGGCACCTTGCAGTTTGGCCAGAGCTTCATCATCTGCTTTCGAAGCCACTGACGTTGGCTTGGTCAGTGTTGTCAGGTATCATGAAACCCTAAGCTCTGAAACCCTAAGCCCTGAAACCCTTGGAAACGTTTGAATTTCTTTTTATCGTAGTTTATGTGAAATTCGAATCTTTTAATATGTAGTTTTGAGGTGAATGTTGCTTAGAAAATAATTCTTTGAGTTCATAATTAGTGTCGGTAGGAGATTGTGAGGACCTTGGTGGTTCCTGGTGTATGTTGTGTGTTCCAAGGAGTCGAGAACTTACTCTTGCTCCTCTTGATTATGTGTCCCGAGCACAATGTCCTGTCCCGGTTTCTACTTTCTACTTCTCCTTTCGAGTCTTTTTTTTGGACGGCTTTTTCATGGTGTGAAACTTTCTTTTTGAATTTTGGTTTTCATTTGTTTCGACCAACGTATACTATTGTTTCTTCATTGATTCTGGATACATAAAATCAAAGAAAAGAACGTCGCCAATCGTATGAACTACTCATCAATGCAAAAAAAATCACGAGGTCCACTTTAAGCCTCTCTTGGTCCTACAGGAGACGAGCACAGAGATGGCATTTTACTGGATGATATTATTCTATGCATGGGCCGTGCAATTTAAGAGTGGCAAGTAAGCAGGCTCTCATCTAACTGATTAAACTAAAAACTTCTAAACCAGAATTCCTAAAGAACAAAGTATCCACGGTATTAAGATGACCAATTTTAATTGTTCATATTGTGAAAGTACAATTTATACGGGGCCACAGTTTTTTAGTTATACTCTAACGAACACGTGCCTATGTTCTGGTGATAGGTACCTTTTCCCCATCTGAATTATATATTTTGTACATTATGATCAGTCGAACTGATTATATTAAAAACCGTGAATTCTTGGTCCTTAAGGGGTTTGATTCAAATCCGTATAGCACTCCACATGCATTCCACCCTAATATTAACATGCGACTGTGACCTAAAAACCACATGTTGTATCCTAGAATTGAAGGATACTGCCTGACTAGAAAATGCACTGTGCTATGATAAATCTAGATTTTACTTGAATGTTTTTTGAGAGGGCTCAGGTGTATCATTCACGCATGGTACTGAGCTTACAAAAATTTGGGTAGAAAAAAATTATGCTTCTATATATCATGAGGTCTCTGTTGACTGCAACACAGTTGGAAGGCTTGTACGTGTTTGAAGTTGAGTGGTATCCATAGATGACCTGAGCCCATAGATAACTTCTGACCACTGGTCTGTGGTTACTTCAGATATCTTACCAATGGTCCGTGAAACGTAATAGAATCTATGGTGCTGTGGACCCCCTAATCTGAAATGTGTTTATGGCCACAAGTTAGTAGTTGAGATCATTGCTTCAGGATTCTGCAGTGTACCTTAGATGGGACATTCTCTCTTTAATGGCGCTAGAGCAGCGGATTTCCATCTGACATGAAGCGGTTTCCACCTTTGTGTAGATGTTGCAGCAGCAGAATTAGGAACTCCAAAAGGTGACGCAGGGATGGCAACAGCTTTTTTTGGGAGCAAATGCTGAAGACTATAATAGCTGAGATTGGTGTGTGAGGTTTAAGCCTCGGGTTAATTGTTCGGAATCGCCGGATTTTTTGCTCTCGTCATGAGTGAAAGACAACTTATAGAGGGTATAGAGTCGGGAACAGCATATGGTGGTGCTAGTTTTGATGAGCACATTCACGAGGCTGGAGAACTGAGGGACAAGCAGGGAAAGGCAAAGGTATGGAGAAGTGAGGAGAATGCCTCCCAGGAACCTCAAGAAGAAGCGGGAACGATTCTCACTAGTTTGCCAGACGCGTGTATATGTCTGATTGTATCATATCTGAGTCCCAAAGACGTTGCAAGAGGTGCGTGTGCCTGCCTAGGGTTTCGCAATACATTGGACTCTGATACAGTATGGGATCTGTTTGTTCCCAAGTCGGCCGCCAAGGCAGTCGGCCTCAATAACGAGCTCCAAGCTGCTGCAACCAAGAAGAAGTTATTCACGTTGCTGTGCAAACCGTTTTTACTCCAAGAGAATCTGGTATGAGGCTTTTCTCTTCGGTTAGGTTATGCTCGTGAAGTTCATGCTGAGCCAGTGTTTATCAGAAAGTTATTAACATAAGGGAAAATTTCATAAATACCCCTGAAGTTTGTAATATTTTCATAGACACCCCTGCTTTTTTAGAAATTTCACAAATACCCTTGGACCAAAATTTTCAGGTGTTTGATTTGTTGTGCATGCCACTTCCCTTCTTCCTTTGTGCACACACATAACAAGAAAGAAGTAGTGTGCGCACAAAGGGAGAAGGAAGTGACATGCACAACAAAACGAACGCCTGAAAACTTTGGTACAAGGGTATTTACGATATTTCTGAAAAAGCAGGGGTATCTATGAAAATATTACAGACTTCAGGGGTATCCATGAAATTTTCCTTTAATATAATAGTTGCCACTTTTCACGTGCTTTTTGATTTGGAAACCATGATAGACAAACTTTTAGAAAACTTAGTGAATAATCTTGATTTTTTCTGTTCACTATTATTCAGGCAATCTTGTGTGGTCATGCCAATATTACTAATTGTAAAGTCTTAACGTTGCTTGTAGGCTTATTGGCTAGATCAAGATACAGGCGGAGTATGCTACAGTGTGGCAGCCAATGGCCTCCGCATTGTTTGGGGTGAGGACAACAGATATTGGAAATGGATTTCTCGACTTGGTGCAAGGTTTGTTTTCTTTCACGTCGATAGAAACGGTCAACTGCAGTTCATATAAATTAGCACCACAAAGCGATCACACACCTACCATCCTTCACCACGGGTTGTACCAAGTGCTGTTGTGAGGGCAACAGATTTTCATGCAATTCATATCTTAGAATTAGAATAGTCAACCCAGCTGATATCTGCTGCATTAAGTACATTTTGAACTTAATTGCGTTGCAGACCTTAGAATATCTGTAATGAATTATCATGAGAAATCTCCGCTACTAGGATGGAGCTGCATTTGGCATTAATTAAATATTGAGAAAATTTCATGGATACCCCTGAAGTCTGCAATATTTAAATAGATACCCCTGCTTTTTCAGAAATATCATAAATACCCTTGTACCAAAGTTTTCAAGCGTTTGTATTGTTGTGCATGTCACTTCTCCCTTTGTGCGCACACTACTTTCTTGTTATGCGTGCGCACAAAGGAAGAACGGAAGTGGCATGCACAACAAAACAAACGCCTAAATTGTTTGGTCCAAGGGTATTTGTGATGTTTCTGAAGAAGCAGGGGTATCTATGAAAATATTGCAAACTTCAGGGGTATACATGAAATTTTCCCTTAAATATTCTGCCAAAGAAGTGACACATGCCATTATGCTGTTGTTTGTTTGTAACCTCTTGAAATGTGATATGGAAATTGTCTTTCATCAAGAAAGGTTTGTATTGACCTGTGCGGTATTGATGATGCAGGTGGCCTGAAGTTGCATATTTGCGCGACGTGTGCTGGTTCCACGTATCTGGAAACATCAAATGTGAACTTCCCCCGGGGACCTACACTTTGTCATGGCGCATTCAACACAGAGCCAGCTCCTCTGGGTGGGACCATGCGCCCACAGAGTTCTGTATGTCAACCGCAAATGGATCTCAGAGACCAACCAGCCATCGCTACTTGGCCGGTACTGCAAGTCAGCAAACTGAACTGGGTGATCTGACCCCTGTCCGGCTGGTTGAAGACAATTGGTTTGAGTTTGACGCAGGCGAAGTAACGGTCGAAGAGGATGGGGAGAAAGTGACGTCACTGGACTTTTCCATGATGGAAATTGTGAGTGGAGTCTGGAAGAGTGGGATCATCCTCGACGGCGTTCTGCTGCGGCCATCTTCTGTAACGAGGGCCACAGGACGGTACCTCAGCGTGGAAGAGTTTGCGGAGATTTCTCGTCAGAACGAGCAGGGACCTCCGATTGAGCCTCATCCTGTGGGCTTATTTGATCCTCGAGGTCTGGTTGGAGGTCGCGGTCCTTTCAGGGGAGCCTTTCCTAGACGAAGAGGCGGAATAAGGCTCGTTCACCCAAACCCTCCCCTTCCGCCAGAGTTTGATGATTCTGATGAGGATTGAGTGTAGCAAAATGAATTTTCTTTGTCAAATCGAGATCACGCCACCTCAGGTTACACCTGCATTATACCATATGTGTTCATGCCTGAGGTGGAATATCTTGAAGAGGGGCAAATTTTGCAGGTGGTCTGAGGGTACATATCTAATCCCAAGAGGTGTTTATAACTGTCGTAGAAATATGTTCGAAAGTTACTCTAGTTGGTTATTAGCTTTCAAAGGACCTTCTATTTCTCATTTTGAGCATGATCTTTTATTGGGAAAATGGATCAGTAGTTTGTGTTTGTGCTCGTAGAATGGCGTTGGGAGCATTTCATTAGCACAAATGCGTATTATTCCTGAAGAATTATAGCGTTTGCTGTTGTATACACAAAGGGCACAGACTGGCAAGTTTTTATTTGAGTGATCGTTACTGTAATCAGGTACGTTTATTGTTTTTTCTCATCATGAACTTGCAGTAAGGTAATCTATATCATTTGATATGTTTTTTCTATGTGTACTCACTTGGAGGCTGTAAACCCCTAAATGCCCGGTTGGTGACCGTGCTAACCCCTCTACAGTGGTGTGGCATGTGGCAAGTGCCCATCCATTATAACATTGTTTTCAAAAGTTGAAAAAGTCAACAGTGCATGATGTCTTCATGAAAATTGCAAGAAGGGCAATATGGAACCTAACATTGTGGATGTGAATCTTCTCACAAATTGGGTTAATGGAAAATTTGAGTGCATTTTGTGAGGTTGTTTTTGCTTCCATGATGCACTATGTGTTTATGATCTTAAAAAATTCAACTGAAAACTGGCTTTTATTGGCCTTTGCAAAGTGTTTTTTGGATGATTAGGGGACAAAAATTGTCCTCTTTGGCTTTTAAGAGTTGAAGATTAATATTGAGGTATGCTCACTTATAATCCCCACTTCATTGTAACAAAGTGGAAATCAACTTAACCCCTAAATGTTGGGTTGGTCATTGTGACTACCCCTCTACAGTTGCTCTATAGTGGTGTGGCAAGTGCCCACCCATTATACTATCTTTTCCAAAAGTTGCAAGAGTCAACAATGCATGCTTACCTTATGAAACTTGCAAGATGGGTAGCATGGGACTTAACCATGCGTCTTTGAATCTTCTCACAATTTGGGCTATCCAAAAAATTGTGTACATGTATTGAGGATGTTTTGTACTTCCCATGATAAACCATATTCTCATGATTACTTCTAAAAAATCAGATGAAAGTCAAATTTTCTCCATCCTACAAAGTGTTTTTTCATTAACTAGCAAACATTTCCCGTCACCCTCGTCGTCTAAGAGTTTAACTTCAATAAACAAGTCCCTTATGATTCTTTATGGGGAAATCTAGTTCATAAGCTTAACCCTTGAATGATCGAGCAGCCCTTTGTGACCAGTACAAACGGAGTATTTTTCTTGTATTTGGAGTGCATCCACACCTTTATTACATTTGAGATCAACAAAGAAGTTAGAATATAGATCAATGCTGTTCTAGCGAGGTAGTCAAGATCCCAAATTGGATTTCTTTGTTGGTAGCATATGCCAGTTATATAGCAGCATACATACTATGTATTATTGTAGCTCGGTCCTTTAAGGGTTAAATGAAGAAATATCTACATAACAACACTTGTTCAATCACCTGCTCTTTTGACAGGTTTCTTCAATGCACGTAAATTATGTCTTCCTTGACCCATTTTATTGAAGCTTTTGGTACTTTCTACATGTGATGAATTCAAGATTGTCATAAAAAAGTTTCAAATTCTTTTTTCAAGGTAGCTCTTCACAAAGGTAATGGATGGAATCTAGAAAGGTACCAACATCTAATTTGATCCAAATCAATATTTGAGCAACTAGTTAAAGCTATCTGTGACATTATCAAACCCAATAGTAACAAGGTTTCCACTAGACTCATGCAAAAAACTAAGCATAATTTATTCACTAATTAGGAAATAAGAACTAGTGAAGACCATATACAACTTGTGTCAAATGCTCCATGCTCCTCCACTTAAAATATTGCTAAAGATGTTGCTAAAGATATTGCTAACATGCTTCATCACTCCTGTATGTTGATGTAGCTTCCTCCAATTACCTATTTTGTTGAATATTCAATAGTTCACAATTACAAAATACTCTACCCCTAGCATTTCATCACGATACTCTACCTCCGGCATTCTCTCAATATATACTACCTTTAGCATTTGCTAAACCCTTAAACGTTGGGCTCATTCTCGTGGCCAGCCTGCTACAGTGACTTCTACAATGTTTTTCAAGGATTCCATAACTATGATTGGTGTAAAAAGTGCCCATAATGCTTTTCAAGGACATCATAACTATGATTAGCGTAAAAAGTGCCCAGCTAGTTGCAAAAGTGCACACTCTTGGTTGATCTCACAAAAATTGTAGAAAGGGCAATATGGATCTTCTCACAATTTGGATTGTCTAAAAATATGAGTGTATTTGATGAAGTTATTTTTTACCTTCCATGATGGAGCATGTGTTTATGATCATTTTTGGGAAGAAATCAAATGAAAATTTGCTTTCTTCTACCAGACAAATTGTTTTTTTAGAGGCAAAGGACAAAAAACGTCCTTCTAGATGTTTAGGGGGTTAACCCTTAAGCGCCAAGGTGGGTCACTGTGGGTACACAGCCTTGTGTACACTCAGGGATGATTTTCGTCCCCGTTGATGCTTAAGGGTTAAAGAACATCATTTGCCTTATCATATAATATCATGCCTTCTTATTCAGTCTTGTTGAAAATTGATAGAAAAACTCCAAATTCTATTGAGAATGTCCTTTCAAAACACTGCAACAATAAACTGAGAATTTGCAAATTGATGCTCAAAAGCTCCCATTCTATGCGGTAAACTCAAAGGCTCTCATTCTATGTATTCTACGCAAGAATCTATAGTAGAGGTCACCCAAAAGGTTGTACTCAAGGTGTGGATACCAAATACAACTAGTGCAACACTGACATGCTACTATGCTATATAGAAGTATCTAGAAGTTTCTTAGCGTGTCTTTCCATGGGGTTGGGGGTGGTTTTGTAAAAATAGGACCAATCGTGGGTGGAAGATCCCAAGTTAGAGTCACTCGTTATTCTGTTTGGCACTTCCATGTACACCAGGTGTTGCCTTCATCAATGATTGGCAAAAATGAGAAAGAAGCAAACTGAACCTCGAAAGTGATAGATACATTGGTGACTTCCCACCAAACGTACTTGACCCTAATGCGCTACTACTTGTCAAACGCTTCTTCCGATCACCAATGCAACATGAAAGGACGCCTTTAGTCGGTGAGAGGCCTTAATTTGCCTGAAATAGTGAAAAGACAAGAGAACCAAGGCCTTGGTGAGGCTCAACTCACTACTAGTAAAAATTAACACTATTTTGTTAATTTAGATGTCTTAACACGGACATTTGAACATAATTGTGTTGATCAAGACATGTTTGTGTTGATTAGGACCCCATGATTCGGGCCCTGTTTTCTGCTACACTAAATATTGCATTTAGGTTGACCCACAGTAATTTCTTGACATTTTACACTATATTGCTGCTACAATAATTTTCATGAAAAATTACTGCAAAAACAATTTTTGAAAGGACTCGGCAACAACTACAAAGTTGCAGAAACAAACTAACAACATCCAAGTCCTAAACTATGTGAAATCAAAGTATTTAGAGAGTTGCATGCGCCTCTAAGTGATGAGTCATGAAATAACTTACCAGTGTAAGGCAACCTAAATGCAATATTCAGAGTAGTGAATGTAAGACTCAGCAACAAGCTGGAAGAATGGGTGGGGGAGGGGTACCGGGAGAAATAAGAGAGCTGGCTGCTTCTGCTGCTACTGCTTGTGCTACTCAATGAGGTGCTTGTACCTGCACCAGCCGATCACTGCAAAATACAAGGCCACACAGATGGCTGCGGACCCGCACACAACGCCCACAAACTGCGGCGTTCCACCAAAATCAAAGAGAGGAATGCCGATGTTCATGCCGAACACCCCCGTCACTACAATGAACGCACTGATGACCAGCGTGGCTGTTGTCAGCATGACTCCCATTTGCAGCAGGTGATTCTGCTTGTCGTCCAGCATGATGTTGATGTAATCCTCTGTATCGTCCACGTACTCACGTAGCTGCACAGCACAACACGTGGCAAATAACTCTTCACCCACCAAAAATATTGAAACCAACCAAACTGCATACATCTAATAGTGATACTTAATGTTTGCAACACTAATCACAAACTCTAACACTGAATGTCAACACTAATTGCTAAATGTCAACATGAACATTAATTATGAACTAAAGTTCCGCCCAATGTTCAAGAAGAAACTTTGACTTCACCCGCTAAAATCCGGCAATTTTCCATAATCGAACAAGTTTCTTCTTGCGAGTGCCAAATATTTTCTAAATTTACATTGTCATATACTTTATGTAGTTCTAAAAATATATATATATAACCAATTTTTAGCCGGCAGTTTCAAAATACAACTAGTTCTTTTCCCAATTCCACCTGCTAACTTTGAACTAGCCACCGATTTTTCCCACACATTGGTTCCGCATTGGTTCCGCCCCCACACATTGGTTCCGCAAAAGAACTTGAATTGGTACGGAGATAGTTCCCCATGCACTAAAATAGTATACAATATGAACACTAACTACCAACTAAATGAGGATTACAGTTAAAATACATGATAGGATAAGTAACACTATATGTACCATAACATTGAAATTCATTATTAATGTAGTGCTGACGTGTACAGGTTAATAAATAGACCAGGAGGTCAACATACATGGGAGGTTTCAAATTTGCTCAAAACGCAACTGAAATTGTATCGGAAAGAGGAGGAAAATGGGCATAGAGGAACAGGGTTATTGGTACAAGCAATTTTGTTTTTTAGAAAAATGTAACAAAACTATTATAAGATTTCCCTTCTATAAATGATTCATAGGGAGGTCTCCGTATTGTCAATGATACCATATAATCATGAGGGGATTTCAAAAACTCGGAAGATTTCTCTATGAAATCTGTTATTTTCTCTCCCTGCCTCTCATCCCTTTTAGCAGGAGAAAGAAATTTACTTTCTTACGGTGGTTTCATCCCATGTTATGCACTTTTCCGCACTTCTGCACCGAGTCACTAGGTGCGGAATGTTTTTTCCGGTTTTCTCGTGAAAAAAAACGCAATTCTGCGTGATAAAAACGCTGTTTTTTTCCCTGAGAAAATATGCAAGAGGAAATCCTGTTCCCCTTGATGTGAATCATGGGAAAAGGCTGCTTTCATGAAATTGATAAAAAAGTTCTGGTTAGGGCCTTACCGTCGATAACTTGTTGAGCGTGCCGTCAACCTGAACAAAATAGGCTTCCAGGAGCATTTCCAGCTCCTCCACGTCCAAAGGTTTGGCAGAGACAGTGCTGGTGGAGCTGGTGCTCCTGCTGCTTTGAGTTCGTCCACCGCCCAAACTATCAGGCACGCCAACCCTATCAAGCAAACCGAGAGATGCAATGAGATTTTTGTTTCCTGCGAAGCCTGTCACACAAAAAAAACAGAAACAACCACTAGCACAAAACAGGGCCCTAATCCAGACATCATAAGCAACACAAAGGGTCTCTAATCAACACAATTATGTATTTTATGTAAGAAATATCCAAAAAATGACATCCAAAATCAGCACTTTTATGTTAATTTTGGCCCCGTTTTCTAGTACCATAGTGTGACATAGCCTGTCTTCGCAAAGACACAGAAAAAAAAATTCACCCAAAGTGGTTTGCTTACATTTATGTGGATTTAAAGATGGTTTTGGTTTTGTAAACATGTAACTATTTTACCAATCGTCATATAGATACTCAATGTAATATGCAATAATGGAAGTGGGTTGTGTACAACATATTTTAATTGTGTTGTTAACAATTCAAAGTAGTGGTCCATTTATTTCAAGGTACTAACTTTTTAATGCTGAAGTTTTTGACACATCTCTTACTAATTTTTCACAAAATTATTGTATTTGTGTCTTAACCTTTTATAAAAATTCGACTTTGACATCAATCAGATTATAAAAAAACAAAAGCGATGTCACAGTACGGTAGTGGACACACATTATTTCAACATACATACATACATACACATATACATACATACGTACGTACCCGTCTTCTCCTTCGTCTGAAACTTGTCCTGCATCAGATCGAAGTGTTGCATCCTCAAGGTTGAAAGAGGGTACATCGTTGGGAGAGCCAAACGGGTGACCAGGGGAGGAGAGAGAGACGGACGCCTCCTGCTGTGCTAGCAATTTGTCCGTCAAGTACATCTCTGCCATGTCACCGTCATCATCTAATAGTTGCTCGATTTCATCCCTCACCTTCAAAATGGAAAAAAAAGGGGGGCAGGTACCAATGAACAGGTTAGATAGCAAGACTGATAAGGAAAACAACAAAAAACGGTTAAATTAAAACTAAGAATCGAAAGGTATGGAAGGGTTTAGTAGTACCTTCTGAACTCGACCAGAGATAGCAACCAAGCGACTCTTGATTTGGCGCACACGCTCCAAGTTCAAAGTACTGATTTTCGAGGTTAGCTCGTCCAACGCTGGATAAGCTTCTTTTTCCAAAACCAAAGCCTGAATTCCAAAATACCACGTTATTTACATATATTATTTGCTCTTAAGAGGCTTTTGCATGTTCAGTATACAGTCTACATGTGAACACAACAGTCTAGAGCACTGCTGATCATTCACATAATCCCATTCCATCATTGGCGATTTACCTAAACTGGCCTATGAATGTCCACATTTTTTAAGGCAAACTCCTACAATGTGGACACAGTTGCTGTAGTAGACAAAGCTATCATACAAAACGCCAGCCTCGCATGCAAATACGAATCTGTTGAAAGAAGATGATGATGAGGGGAAACGGAAGTGCATTTGAAAAGTAAGTTGACAGAAAAAAGATTAGAGGAGAAAACGGTGCGAGTCTCCAATACCTCATTATCAAGGGAACTACAAGCAGCTTCCAAACAGGCCTCCAATGCCCGGAACTCAAAAGGCAGTATATTAGGGCCACCTGTCGCTCGCCCAGGACTCCCCAAATCTTCCTTAAACCCTGTTTGCAACTGAGGTAAATTCGGATAAGTCGTTGCGCCATTCTGCGCTTCAGGCCTGGACGCCTCCAACATGGCCTCTATGTTGGCTTCATGCGCTGAAAACCTTGTGGCCAAGGGCTCCATGGGTGAATGCGAGTTGAATATGGGATGCCCATCACCTTCATAGTCGCTCAGTCCCCCACCTCCATCGTCGTTATGAACCTTGACCACACAGCATGCCATGCATGTGAGAAGAACCATAAACCCCTACCAAAAAGCCCTTCAATGGAAACATAACATTGAGCTCCGTCGTGGCAACATGAGACGTTGGAATTTCAGAAACAGCCCTGATAATGAAGTTTACTGTTCGCAACCCTAATTACAAACTCAAACACTAAAAGTAAACAACAATGTTAACGTTACCAACACTAAATGTCAATATGAACACTAATTGTCAACTAAAGTTGCTCTGCAACTCAAGCAGCTGAATGAGAAACCGTCTTGGCTCACATCTTGACCATGACGTAGTCTATAACAACAGGAGGACAGAGTTGAGAGATTCGAGGTTTAACGTGAAGAAACATAAACAAACCTCTTGACCAAGGGCGTTGAAATGCACGGGGAGGCGCCGTTGCAGGTCCTGCACAAACGAAGCCACCAGCTCCTCCTTGGAGTTGAGCAACAGCACCTCCTGCGCTGTGATGATGGCCTTGATGTGCTCCAAGTTCACCACTATGGCATGCTCTCGCCCCAAAATGGTGGACGGATACGACAACTGTGGGTCCAAAATTCGCAAGTCCCGCGCCGGAAGACATGCGCGCCGCATGATGGCGTGCTTCCCAGCCTCCACCACCTGTCCTTGCATTTGCATTGATCCAAACACACACACAGATTATTAGCCTTCGCCCCCCTACAAAACCAACCAGAGATCCAGTGAAAACAGCAGAACTAGAATCACTGAAGAATAATAGTACATGAGTTGATAAGAAGAAAAAAAAAACCAACGAAAGTACAGTACAAATACAAACTAAGAAAAACGATATAAAACCTGGTGTGAGCAGCAGCTTGATTCGTAGGGGGTGAGTTACCAAAACACCGAAATCTTGACCAAGGGTATTGAAACACCAAATATATAACGAGAAGAATATTAACCACATATTACTGGTTCTAAACTTCCAGTTCAGATGGGGTTAATTTTAAGGGAAAATTTGATGGATACCCCTAAAGGTTGAGATATTTGTATAAATGTTCCTGGTTTTTCAGAATTGCACAAATACCCTTGGATCATAGTTGTTTTAGGCATTTTTTCTATTGAGCACAACACTTCCTTTTCCCTTGTGCGCATGCTGCTTCTTTCTTTCTTGTTCTATTGCACTACCTGCTTCAATACTTGTCATGAAGGAAGTGGTATGCACAACAACAAAACGCCTGGTCCAAGGGTATTTGTGCAATTTTTGAAAAATCAAGGGCATCTACACTAATTTCGCAAACTTCAAGGGTATCCATCAAATTTCCCTTAATTTACATACCACAAAAACTACTATTGCAAGAGTCGGTAAGCAATTATTTGATGTTTTTTTTTCAAAAAAACATGGTTTCCCCCGATGACCTACTCAAAAACTGCTAAATAAAAACAACGAGCGGCCCAATATGGGCTTCATGTCCGTAAGGGTTGAGTTTTAAAAACACTGACCTCTTAACCAAAGGTACTACTGAAACAGAAATGATCAAGCAGATGATGTGGATGGAACATAGTTGGCCAGGGGTTCAAGGTCTTGAAATGACCCGTTCCAATTGTGAAAACAATAGAAAATTCAAAGTAAACGTCACTAGAATCAGTGAGAAAAACATTGCCATATGCGGGTGAGAAAACCAATGAAAATTGATCAAAAGCAAATCCCTAAGCGAAAGAAAAGGGGACCCATGGGGGTTAAGTTTGAGCTTCTTGCTTCCTTTGGTGCTTAGCCACGAACCGCTCCAAGAAGAACCACAGCTAAAGCACGCTAAGTGTCAAAATCAAGAGAGAAAGAGAGAGAGAGGGAGAGAGAGAGAGAGAATGAATGCGGCACCTGCGCGGAGCCCTTGACGTCGATGAGCAACCACGATCGCACGCCCATGCCTTTCTTGACACGCAACCCCAGCACGTGACGCTCCTTCTCCCGCTCCTCCTCCACCACAATTCCCACCCCATGCTTCCCCACTGCCCCTCGCCCCCTCATGCTCGCTTGCTTGCTTGCAATTGCTTGCTTTCCTTTCAATCGTCTCCCTCGCCACCTCCCATCTCCAATTCAAAAGCTGCCGATCGAATCGAATCGAATCCCTCCCGGCGGAATTGCAACGTCCCCGCACTCCCCCGAGCAATCCACGTGCAGGCGATGTCCATCTGCCTGCGGAAACCGCAACATCGACACAGCCGGCGACGTCGACGGTGGCACACGTAAATCCGGGTGCAAGAATCGCAAAACCTCGCCGACCTGGACCCTCGAGTCCTCGACTTCGATAAATCGTAGATGACTAGTTCTGTAGATTCCTGGATTCGCAGGTGCTTGGTTTCGTAGATACGAGGACTCATAGATGAGTGTTCGAGTCAGAACTCAGAAACTAGTTTGGTAGATAGTCCAAGCTGTTTCTGCGGCTGGCGTAGATGCGAGATCGAGAGCGGCTGGTAGATTAGTAATAGTAAGCCAAGATGCGTGCGTCCGAGGACTGATTGTGAAAAAGTTGAACGAGGTTGGTGAATTGGACATGAAACGAAGGGCATGAATAAGGTAAGAGGCTCGTAAACCGACCATCTAAGAGCTGAAACTGAATTTTGGGGAGGTGGAACTTCTTGATATATTTTCAGTAAATTTTTCTTAAAAGAGGAATTGGCATCTAACTCAAGTTATTTTGTATTTTTGGAGCAATGTGGAATTAGTTATGAAATTTTGAAGTGGAAAGGTCATAGGGCTCTAAAATGGATCACTTCCTCAAATGTATGCCCAACGTACATTTCTGAAGGGCTATGAATAAGGCATGTACCTATGGAGTTCATTTGGGGAGGTGAGCGGTATTACTACCCTAACAGAGTTCAAGCCTTTTACCTTAGGGCGCTTCAAACATAAAATGTGGTTTACAAGTTTTGCACCTCATAGGTTCCCAACTCACTAGTGAATTATTTTTGTTCACTTGCATACCCAAAATCTGATATACCTATAAGTTTGTAATTAGGGTTTTGTGCACAAGTCGGGGGGTCTAAGCGTCTAAGACACCCATGAGGATGAGCCGTGCAAAAGTGAGTTTTTGAAGTAGATTTTCATATTTAACTCATACATTATGATTAACTTTGTACCTTTGAGCACGACAACCTGTTTATTTTTCCAAAAACTAATTAAAAATTGGAGATATCTATTTTACTAAATTTGGTCATGATTGGCCTAACACTAAAATCTCTATAGAAGGAATTTGGAAAAAAATTGGAGGTTTTTGTTAGAAGCTAAGGTGTGCGTACGGATGATTCCTACATATCCATACAATCCAATCTCAAAATTTCATCACCATTGATTTTTTTATTAATGATCAAGTAAAATCATGAATTTTTTCATAAATAATTCACCAAAAATAGGGTTTTGATTTTTGGAACTCAAAATTTTGTATACTTAATTGAGATTGTGTAAGAATTATAGACCAATGATACAAAATACAAAAATGCCAATTGTATTCTATATAATGCTAAGTTCTTTGAATGGTAAAATGGAGTGGGTGTAAAGATATGCAAGGGTATTGTACATTCACTTTCAACTAATGACAAGTCAATTTGTTTGCAAAAGCAAATAATTTTTTCCATTCATTAATTATTCAATTTATTAATTAATGGGGAATAAATAGTAGTAGTTGAGGGAATTGTTGTGCAAACAAAAATTGCATTGCTATACCAAAGATAAAATTGTGAAGGATTCATGCATTGATTATTTCCTTTTCATCCAAAAGTACCCCACCTTGGCCTTTTGCAACATAGGTGCAAAGATTGCAAATGCACTTAAGATAGCAACACCCATAACCGTCAAATTAAGGGTTTTGAACATGATGATTATTAATAAACATCTAGCAAATTATAGTATCTTTTTAGCAATAGAAAAATGATGAGTTTGTACCTTCAAATTTATTATTTGGATACTATGAGAATAAATTTAGAATTTTTAAAGAGTTGACTACAATTGCACCTAATATTAACATTAAGGTTTCTTGTTCCGTGTTGTACATCCTTGTATTTACATCTATTCACTTCCATAGATTTTTCAAGATTTTAGAGATGATGGTTATGGGTACAGTGATGGTTATGGGTGTTGCTACCATAGAGCATCTCCAAATTGACCACAAAAACTTCATTGTTGGGAAACACAATGTTCTGATTGTTTTTAATACTAGTTAAGGATGATTGCAAGAATGACGTGTACTACATTTTGTCCCCCTCACCTTCTGCTGCTTGTTTTTTGCTTGTAAATTTTGCAAAAGAGGTCATGTTGATTTGTCCTTTTAGGATAATATGAACATGCAAGTTATTGTTGTTCAATGATTTTTTGGTGTTTTTTAAAATTATTTTGCTATTTTTAAGCAGCCCCCAAATAGGTGCCTACCTTGGCCATTTTGGGGGTTTTTGGTACTATTTTGGGTCCAAAAAAGCTTTCTAGGGTTATAAATCAAGGATGTTGTTTATGGAGCATGCTTACATGCATTTGTAGAAGGGTTTTGCAAAATCATAAATTCCATGGCATCTACATTGTCTCAAAGTGGGCATCCTATCTCCCTTCATTGGCAGAATACAAAGAAATTCCTCAGCAAAGCAATTGTACCGTGTGAATGTGTTTAATGGGTTCTCAAATGGGCATTTTTTATTTTATTTTTTTGAATTATTTTACTATTTTCTAAAAGCAAGAAAGAAATTGGCTTTTTGTTGGTGATTTTGTTTTGTGCATAATTTTTAGAATAAAAAATTTCTAGGTCTGAGTTTTCACAAGTATGCTATTTTAAGTGCTTTACAAAAAAATTATATTTTATTTTATTTAAAAAGAAGTTATTTCAAAAACTCATAGCACTACATAGTACTACCAATTTTAAGGGTGTTTGAGACAAAACTGGCAAATCATTCTTGTGACTACCCCTAAGCACCTGTTCCCCTCCACCCGTCCAACTAAGTACTAGGTTTTGATTTTCAACCACTCACAAGTCTCATTGCTTGCAAAAATATAAAGATTCTCCTTCATTGATCAATCAACCTCCTAATTGTAGTAAAAAAAGAGATAGTATTTGAAAGGGCTAGCTACTATACAAGAAAAACCACAATTTTTAGCATGCCAAAAATTACTTTCATAAGTATATACTCCTTTTGTATCTTTAAAAATTTCCAAATTAGACACATTTCTTGTACCACTAAAAGCTCCCTTTTTCTGATTTCAAACATTGAGAAAGCATTTGCAATAACCTCATGGGGCAAGTTAAGCAATTCAAGAGCATTCCTCTCCTAGCAAGCTTGGCCTTGCCTATATGAAGCACCATTGTTGCTATTAATCTTTCAATCATCAATAATGATTATTAATTCATGAGGAGCTAGCAGCATGCACAAATATGGTATTTTTTGCATGGAATTTGGGTGCCCAAATGATGACATCAAATTGGAAATGATGCATACATTTGGTAGATGATACATTAATTCTAGACTAATGCATGTGTCACTAGCACAAAAACTAAAAACATAGATGATTCTTTGCAAGGAAGCTTTTTGGACGTTTTGAGAGGCAGAAGAGAGAGTAATAAGGGCATCTCCACCGATGGCCCAAACACGCTCAAAGTGGATGAAAAGTGTTGATGTCCCTCTCAAAACCCTCTCAAGACATTGTCCTATGGGCCGTGTAGATCTAGCAAGGGCCCTTCAAGACACTATTTATCTTAAGTTTAGTGAATTTTATCCTCTACTTTCCTTGATAAGTGGTCATTTGATTATTTATGGGTAGTGCATTTTTTTCTAGCAAACAAGAGCCAAATTGGCAAAAAACTGACAGAATCACACCAATCGATGTCAATCGCTCCATTTATTATCACATGTCCTCTCAACAGTTGGAATCTAGCAAACAAAATAAAATCCCATAAATTATGGGGCGTGTTGGAATGCAAGGCCACCTTTTTGAAGAGCATGGGTGGAGATAGATCAAGGGGCATGAAGGCTAGCCAAAATAGATGGAAAACTTTGAAAGAGCTCAGATCAGTGGAGATGCTCTAATAACCGTTCCCATTTCATCCAAAAGTCCTCCAACCTAGTGTTTTGCAATGCAAATGCGAATGCCCTCACTCAAGGTTTTTTTTTCTTGATGGATTTTTGCATAAATCTTACTTGAAGAAGTTGACATTGGCTCCCAATACACTAAGATATTTCAAGGAAAAAGTGGATGAATTTGTCAAGTCCCTCCATCCACAAACACCAAATTCTCCAAATTTTGGATAAAAGTTGCTTATATTAGTAAATGTATTGGATGAACATGCACACCTTGTTTATTCTTTCCAATAATAGGTAATTTTTCCTTACTTGCGTCATGCAATGTGTGGGGAGTTTTGAGTTTCTTCAATGAAATGCCTACATTTCTCAATTTCATCCAGTTCTTTTAATGCATGCACCTGCCATTCCCTCTATACTTACATTATAATTATAATTAGAAAATTTTCAAAAGTTTAGCTGCTTTTTAGCCGGTTGATTTAAATTTCAATCGATTTTTTCCACATTTCATTAGGCTAAATTTCTATTGTTTTCCAACTCTCCCCAAGTCCTTGTACATTAGGGGTAGTCACAATTGGTTTGAAATTGAAATTTCCATTAAGATTGAGAAATGGTTGAGTGAATGTAGGAATCAATGGAAGCTCTTTTTCATGGAAGGAGGTGTGACACCCCTTTTGTGAGTGATGGAGAATGAAGAATGAAGTATGGAAAATGTTTACTTAGAGGAAGGCAACATGGCCACCAATTGGAGGAGCAAAAAAAGCAAGGGTGAAAAGCAACTCACGAGCAAGTAAACAATATACCATGGTAAGAATTCTCACACAAATAATATTCTCAAGACATTTTCTCTAGGTTTGGGGGGCAAGAAATTTTTTTCGCCATAGCCTCACACCACTCGTGACAACGAGGCACATGAGATTTCCGTGAAGATTGAGAATGGCGAAAACAAACTGTGACTACCCCTGCGTGCAATCTGGGGTACGGATCGCTCTACGGCTCGACAAATACCAAAAAAAAGAAAAACCCTGCCCTCACTCGATCACTCGTCAGAGTAGATAATACTAGCACTGGTGACGACGATGCCGTGCGTGTTGGCCGCGCCCGCGGTGATGGTGACGACGAGGAAGTCGAGGTGTTCCGCGTGCAGCAGTTGCAGCTGGTGCCGGATGCCCATGCGCCACACATCCTGGCGCGGGTACCGCGGCGACATGCCCACATGCGCGAACAGCCCGCGCGCGTACAAGTACTCCGCGCACCCCAGTGACTCGTCCACCGGCGCCGCAGGGTGGAACGCGAACGCCGTATTCACCAGTATCGACCTGAATCCGAGGTTCGTGTAGTTCACATCGCCGCGCAGCTCCAGGATCTCCTGGCCCGCCTCCGACGAGCCCCGGTGAGGCTCCCGCCGCACTTTGAACGTCAGCGTTCCCTGGGTGAAGTTCACGGGCCCCGCGAACTCCGGCGTCGCCTCTATCAGCGCTTCATGCTCTGCCTTGGTGTGCCTGCTGTTGCAGAACTTGGCATTCTTCCGGTTGTTGTTGTACAGCCATGGAATTGGCACCTCTTCGTACGTGTACCTGCATCCATGCGTCACTCACTTCAAGTTAATTCCTAAAGGATGTTGTTGTATTGTATGTGTTTACTTGTGTTGTATACACAACAAATGTTTGTAAATTTTCCTATGTAATTTCAAGAATTCTTCACATTTTCACTGTGAGTTGTTAAACATTTCTGTCTATCTCTTCTATGATTTTTTCATGTCTCACATTTCCTTGTTAAGACACACTCAAGGAATTCATATGCAAATCCCTTGACAAGAGTTTGCAGGGAGATGAAATATTTGAGTAGCACATGAATCCCATTGGAGTTGTAAATTTTAAACCAACTGAAGTCATAAATATACTGCCGGTCAACACGGATTTCTTGGAATATTTTTGACATTTGTCATGAAGCCTTTTTTTTCAAGGACTAAATGGTCCTCGTATGAATAGATGCATAGAGCCAACACATTTGGTAGGCAACATCCTTTACGAGCCCAACTTACGTACGTACGTACTTCGTGGCAACAGTAATTAAGTCCATTCAATTACGGAATCATTCGTCTTACCTTGAGGATCTGAATGGGTTGTAGTAAGTTATTAGTTTTAGACCCATCACAGCATTCAACAAATCTCACAGTCTCGAATTCAACTCTCATTCCATTGAATTTGGCGGAGATTCACAACATTATTGGCGCGCACTTTTCAAGACAGGTACCTTAAAAAGCTACACAATTTTGGTATTTGACGTACGTTCGGACATATCAATGAACGCCGAGAGGATCATTTGACGTAGCTAGTTGTTACGAGATAATTATACGCAACTTGCATGTTGACTTCTAACTCAAAGAATTGCTTAAGTACCTTCTTGGAGGGGGTGGGCCGCAACAAATTTAATAATAGTTGGAGATTTACAATGTCCATATCCTAGATTTTCAATTAGGCATGCGTTTTCCTCGTGAAAGCAAAATTCATCACAAAGTCTCAAGTTCATCAAATTGTGATAGGAGCATCCGTAATTGCATGCTCTTAGTGCTGCGAGATTTCAAACATATGTTATTTTTTTTATATACTCGAAATTAATGGTCTTCGTGCATTTTCATGGCTCGGAATCATGACTGACTCGCCCAATATATCACCCCTCATTCGAGTTTTCAATTTCATGTCAGTTCTGTTTAATTTCACTGGTGCAGCGTTGTGGTATTCAAGCACATATTGAAGCTGCTGTATATGATTTTAGTATTTCGGGTTGCGATTGAGTTTAACTTTCTAGATGCCCATATTAATTACGAAGGTGCCACTGTCGGAAACACTTGCTAAATTAACTAATTTCCATTGAAGATCTTCGTGCGGACAACATGTCGTTCGCCATTATGGGAACAGAAAGCTCGCTCTGATCATCCACTACGGGGAATTACTACCTATGCGTGGAGTGGGTCTGGTCCGGACAGGTGAGGACTATAATTACAGTGGTAGAGTGTTACCTGAGTTGATCAAGCTGAAGCGCTTGCGCCACACTCACAGTCACGATGTCGCCGTCCTCGTCGTAGAATGCGAACTCTGTGTTTAGGTAGTCGGGATCCGCAATATCTCGCCGGACGCCGCCCGGCATCGTCTTCCAGAGCTCCCAGATCCGGTCCACGTTGGCGTGATGCGCGAAGAAGATGGGATCAGAAGCGGAGTTCTTGAACCCGAGCATGTCGATCTTGTTCACCCACCCGTGAATGGAGCCGTGGGGGATGCCTTCGATGGCACCGCTGCCGCCACCGCCCTGGTCCCCGAACCGATACTGGAACCCGTGGAAGAGCAACGGAGTGACGCCCACCCCGATCATGTTCACGTTCATCACATGATCGTTCATCGCCCGCGTTGCCGCCGCGTCCTTGTCGTGCTGCGGGCAAGCCGAAGTATTTTCGTAATCCACGAACCCCGTCGGAAGCTTGGCGCACGGCGTGCGATCGGGGTTGTACAGCGACGACGTCCTGTTGATCTCCTGCGCATGCGCCAAGCTCAGCACTTCCGCGTACATGCGCGGCACCACGTTGCCTTGCGGCGCAACAGGTGACTGGTTGTCCCAGTTCCAAAACGGCAGCGCAAACGTGTCGTCGTCGATCAGCTTCGCCAGAATGCGCTCGTAGAAGTAGATGTAGAGGCGGTGCCATGGGAAGAACAGCCAGCTGCCGTGAATCTCCAGCGGGTAGCTGTTGCGCACGTCGCCCTCACCGATATCATAATAGAAGTTGTTGTCGCAGTACGCGCAGTGCAGCTTGTACTGGTTCAGAAACGATCGACCGTCGGTGTCCGGCAGCGCGCGCATGAGCTCCGTCGCGCGCTCGTACTTGGCAATGTATGCGTCGTCTACCAGCTGCGCCGCGCGCCGCACTCGCAGCGGCAAGTCGGTGCGGAACTGGAACTTCCGACTGCTGGTCGACAGTGCTGGCGTGCAACACCCCTCGACACTTCGACAATTCTGCAGGTTGGGAACTGGAAACGGCAACGCCTCGGCAAAGCCGCTGTTGCTGCCGATGCAACCCATCAGCACCCACGCCACTGCACAAACCAGAATCCATACGCCACCTGAGAATCCAAATTTTGTCTCCTTACCCAGCCTCGGATCCTGCTCCAAGGCTTCTTGCGAGCTCCTGGCATGATTTATCATCCTTGAGTTCGCCAGTACTAGCTCTACTTCTAAACCTGCCAGCCCTTTCAGCTCGGCTCAACTCAAATAAATTATGGCTTCTTAGGTATATCCTGCAGCTCTGGAACTCGATATATCAGCTCATCTCACGTGCACTTTAAGAATACCCCGCCAGTTTCGATCCTCTTCTACTTTTCTCCATCAAATCAAACAATTGCACCTCGAAAATCCACGCTGCTCCACTTTTGAAGCTTGACTGCTTCAGGTGAGGTAGGTCGGTCAATATGGAGCATTCAAAGAAGCGCCTTGCAGGCAATTTGTATTTATAATAGTCAGAACCGGATAAAAGTTTGGGCCCAAAAGATTCCTTAGTCAAGTGGGTATTCTGTTTGTCCGTTCGAGGACAAATGGGTTTCAGGCATGTACGTATGGTTAAACTATTTTGCGTTATTGTAAGTGGGGAATTCAAAGATCTATATGGGCATCTAATTTTTTCTTCATTTAGATATTTGACAAAGAAATTATGCATGATTTTATGAAAATTTGGAGAGGACTGCCATCAGGTAGCCCAAATTTTTTTTTTTAAATTACATTTTTTGAAATTTGTTTTTTGAAATTGGTTCTTTAGATTTCTTTACATGTGAGAAGCTTTGAATCATTGAATTTCAATCAATGAGATGAAAGTTATGAGGAGTTTTTCTTTGCGGGTAGTTAGGGATTCCCTACTCTAAAATAAACTTTAGAGTCCTTTATTTTACTCAATTTTCATTATTTTGGAAAAAAACCAAAAGAAGTAGATTTTTTATTGCAACATTACAACCATTGAGATTTGCATTTTTCATTTCAGTAATTAAATTCTTAACAATTTAGTATTTTGACTCATTCTCTACTTCTTTTTACTTACTATTTTTTTCCCATGTGTTGTATAGTTCCAATTGATTTGAAAATTCTCCCACATATAACTAACTTGATCTCTCCTACATGGCAAAAATAAACCTCAACTTTGCGTAGAGTAAGTTTTTTTATATAAGAGTGGTCAAAGACTTTTAAAATTTCTGGGTAGCAAGGAAAAAACTTTTTTTTTTGCATTGTAGATGTAAATATCTCACTCCTCTCCATCTAAATTGACTTGATTTTTTCCCACAAGTTCCACTGGTAGTCTAGAGCAAGATCCTACAACTGGGTTTTTTTAAAAACAAGTTTTCCTATTTTTCTACTCATTCCCCCAAAAGTGGTAATTATCAATGACTTTAATAGGAAAAAAGTCTCAGTCCAAAAAGGTGATGCGTTATAAGTCATTTATTTTATGCGCATGATGAATAAGTGGCTCATTTTAAAAAATTAATGATGGTTGACCGCCTTCTATTTTGAACCACTAGCAACATACTTTATGCACATAAAAAGTATGTGATTTAAGAACTATAATTAATTATGCAAATAGGAAATTTGCAATAAGAGAGATTTCACTGTAGTTGATATTGGTTCCAACTCCTAGCTAAGTCCGAAGAGCCTGGAATCAATTGTGAGATCCAAGTTGAATGTTACAGAAAGTGGTGAAGCTTTTAAAGTTGAAATAATGCAAGAAGTAGCAAGTAATCAAAAAAGTGAGATTACTCAGTTGTCCTTAAAACATTTCATAGAAGGAGAGGAGAAACAAGAAAGATAAACAAAATAGGCAAGCAAGGAAAATGGAAGAGGGGAAGAACGGAGGGGAAGCGGAAGGGAAGGGGGAAAGGGAAGGGGAAAAGGAAGAGAAGAGGGAAGAGAAGAGGGATTCACCAGTGAGAATATTTAAAGTACATTTTATTTTATTAGAATACACTTTGGTTCAAAGGTAAGAGTTTATTGGGTTTCAGAAATTGGAAGGAGTCTTTTGTTAACAGCCCTAAAGGATGGTGTTGTACTATACACGCTCTCCTGTGTTGTATATGGATGGGGTATTTGGGTAGCATATGTATTAGAGAAAACATGAGCACAAAAGAAGGCCTCCCAAATTTTGATATACCACCTTTTTTATTGAGGTAGGAGAAGCGTAGGTAAGGTACCTACACAAGGGTCTCTACTTTGTGTGAAGTACTCAAATGTATCATGTTACATGACAATAGGATTTGATGCAAAGCAATATTATAACATGACAATCACTAATGCAAGGACCTCTAGTGGGACACAAGAATAAATTACAATTAGAATTCCCAATTGAACAAGGACACTCATCAAACAAAGAGAGTATAATATTGTAAAAAAAAACTCCTCATGAAATACTATATCATGACTTGCAACTTGCAAGCGTGTATAGGGCATTAGTCTCCTTTGATTTGAAAAATGACATTACATTTAAATGCTTTTGACCCCTCTAGCCACCTCCCTTGATGGCCTTCTCTTAAGCCCATTTTTCCTCTAATGAATTCCATTGGAATTGTAAATTTTAAGTCAAGTTGTCTAGTCATAAACAATATTATTAGTCAATTAGGAATTTTTGGGGAATTTTTTACGTTTGTTATAAAGATATTTTTCAAGTACTAAATGGCCCTTGTATGAATACAACCAACACTCTTGGTAGGCAATATGCTATAGGGGTTAACCTGTGAAGGGCCCTTGGGCCTTACAGATATTTGGTTGCAATCAATATTCAGAAGTTTGAATCAGCTAGAAATCAAGTGTTACAACCATACTAGTGTTTTTTTTGGCGACTTGGAGCAAAAAAGCACCAAATAATTTTGACTGGCACCAAGCCTATAGAAAAAATATATATATATGATTATTTGGATGAAACCACCCAAAAGCTTCAAAATTTTAAAAAAAACTTGGATGAAATTGTCAAATTGTGGATGAAAACCAAATTATAGACATGTATTATGTGCTAATGTGATATTTTCTATTTGATATGTGGATGACTATTGAAATTTGGAGCACCACTATAACATTTTAGATTGCCACTTTGGCACTTCTTAAAAAATGAAAAAAAAACCCTGAACCATACATATTGAAGAGTTGTATGATGGTGGGTTCATTTTTTTTGAAAAGTCCTCAAAGCAGTTCAAATACGTCTACACATATGGTCATACATATAGCCGCAAAGGGCATTTGGGCCCTTCAAGGGTTGACCCCTAAAGGACCACTTGTCCCTACGGACAAATGGGATTTTGGGCATGTACTTATTGCTAAACTACTTTGTGTATTTTTTTGGAACTTTTATGGAACATGAGGAATTCAAAGATCTATGTGGGCATCTAATTTTTTCTTCATTCCAACATTTATTGAAGAAGTTAAAAATGAATTTATGAGAATTTTAGTTCGGCGGGCAGCCCAAAAACTTCTTTAAAAATAGCATTTTTTTAAATTAAATTTTGGGGTTCATGCTTTAGACTTACATATATGTGGGAAGCTTTGAATCATTCAATTCCATTGATGAGATGAAAGTTATGAGAAGTTTTAGTTTGCATTTAGGCATAGTTTTGAGATTTTCCACACCTACCCGCAAACTAAAACTTCTCATAACTTTCATCTCATCAATTAGAATTGAATGATTCAAAGCTTCCCACATATACGTAAGTCTAAAGAACTAACCTCAAAAATTCAATTTAAAAAAATGCAATTTTTAAAAAAGTTTTTGGGCTGCTCACCAAACTAAAATTCTCATAAATTCATTTTTAACTTCTTCAATAATTGTTGGAATGAAGAAAAAATTAGATGCCCACATAGATTTTTGAATTCCTCATGTTCCATAAAAGTTCCAAAAAAATACACAAAGTAGTTTAGCAATAAATACATGCCCGAAATCCCATTTGTCCCCGTAGGAACAAGTGGTCCGCTAGAGGTTAAAGGACCATGAGAATTTGCCGGTCCAAAATGACACCATGTCAGCTTCACTTCATTTTTACGGCATTCTTGATTCCAACTCCTAATGTAGAGCCCTTAGAATTGAATTTTAGCTCTCTACGATTACAACTGCTATATTTTGAGTTTCATTACTCATGACTCCTAAAATTTAAGCTGCCTATATGGAGTTATGGACACATCTACCACGTCATTTCAAGGTATGATTCTCAAACTGACGAGGTCATCAAATAGCCAAAGTTTGGTTTGAACCACAACAATGTTTTAAGATTCTAATTTTTTGAAAACCAAAACCTCTAGGCATTTTTGGTGAATTCTTTTGTGCAATATTCATGGTTTTTCATGATAATTGATTGGAAAACATTGATGATAAATTTTTGGGATTAGATTGTATGTATACGTAGGAAATATCCATACGTACATCTTTCCTTCTAATTGAGCATATTCAAAAAAGGTTCAAAGTTTCATCCATAGGATTTCAATGTTGGGGTGACCATGTCCAATTTTTGTAAGATTAATTATTCTCTACAATAATTAGTTTGCTATTTGACTCATAAACTATGACCAAGTTTGTGCCTTCAAGCATGATGATACGTTTTACTTTGCCAAAACCTAATTGAGCAATTGAGATATCTATTTTATAAAGTGTGGTCATGATACACCTCACATTGAATTCTTCATTTATCATGTCTTTGTCTTTGTTATTTCAAGAGAATTTTCCTTAACATGAAAAATGTGTTGTATGCATATGAGTTTTTCATAGACATTCGTGCAATCAAATTTCTAAAGTTTATCACCGTTTTTCAATCAATTACCATTTAGAACCATACAAATTTTGAGTTAAAATTGTACAAAAAAAATCCATCAAAAATGGGGTTTTAGGTTTCAGAAACCAAAATTTGGTATGCTTGATTGGGATTGCATAAAGGTTAAATTTGATGGTACAAAACAAGAAAATGCCAATTGTATTCTATTTTATGCAAAGTTCTTTGAACAAGATAATAGGGTGTTATACATTTGTTGAAGTACACAACACAATACATGACATGCATAAGAGCATCCACACCCTTATATGCAAAGGGTCTCACACTTGCTACACTACATGATAAGTGATGTGGGTTCTCTCAAAATGTTCTCTTTAATACTCAATCCTAGTGTGTCTAGCAATGACCCTTGAAATCATTATTCATCCTAAATTAAATGAGTTTTATTCTAATGCACTTGATGGTTAATCAATTGATTATTTATAAGGCACGAAAGAAAAAACAAGGGTGAAAGACAATTTTTTGAAGATTCTTCACAGATAGATGGAAACCCTTAACTTGTCCAATTTGGCGTGTAAGAGTGTGGATGCTCTAGATACCATACCCTGTAAGTTACGTGATGGAGTAGTACTTGTCGTTTTCATGTCATAAAAAGAGGACGTGGACGAGAATTATGCAGATGTACACGTCATAGGTATAACCTGACTTTACAACAATTTGAGCAAAAATTCGAGCTGATATGATTTCGGGTTGCTATTTACCATTTCAGAAGGGCCACAATGCCACATTCATTTTGCGTGGGAACATTCCCCTGTTGAAGATGCCTGGATATTATGTTGACCAGTGACATTGATGCGCCAAATCTAACGAATTGGAACAATATCCACACTTTAGGACTATCAACAATAGTTTTTGTTGAATGTTAGTCACTGTATAGGAAAATTTGAAAAATATCCTTGCGTTTTGTTGTATTGTAAAAGATGCCTTTGTATTTCTCAAAATTTGCAAAAATAAACTTAAAAAATATCCTTATGTTTTGTCGTGTTCTGAAGGATACTCTTGTAATTTTCAAAATTGCAAAAATACCCTCCATACTGTAGGTTGATAGCAGATTTGGCATAAATAATTTCCCAAAATTTTGCCTAATTATTCTATAAATTATTTTTCAAGAATGCCCAATGTTAAACAAATCAAAAAACTGAAATGCCGGACATTATAAAAGTTGTTAAGCTTAGCTAACAATGGAAGGTCAAGGTTGATTCCAAGAGGGTTCAATCTAGTGCAAATTTTTTACCAAGGGCTAATTTTAGAAAGTGGAAGATGCTTTAAAAAAGGTTTGATTCTACTAAAAAAATTAGTTGAATGCCAAATAATAACGACTTTTCTTGAAAATGTCTAATTTTGTCTAATTATGAAATCTGATGCCAAATTGATTTTTTCTGAAAAATTAATCAATTCGACAATGAGTAGCCAAATCTGCTCCCCACCTACAGTATAGGAGAAGTTTCATAATGTTGTGGTGCAACCATATTGTGTCCCCCATGCAAAAAGTATACAATCACCCTTGCAACCACCCATACATGATACAAAAAAAATCAAAATATTTCCCCCTCAATTCACCACTAGACAAGCAACTTAGTGCTAATTGGTAAAACTAATAGCTTAATATATTTGCATGTTTGTATATTCATTTTTACAATCAAAAGGTTCACTTTTGATGAACAAAGTGTTTGCAAATATAGAAACATTGCCTTGGAGTGTGCATGTAGCTCTATGTATCACTGCATTGTAGGTGCTTTTTATCATTCCCACAAAGATATTTTTGCAATTTGAAAACTACCTAGATTATTTTTGGAAAATATCAAAGCATAACTGAGTAATTCTCAAAATTTCTCTTTTAAAAGTATACAAACAATGATTATAGCGTAACTTTGACATAAAGTGACAATGTAGTTGAATTATATATCTGGAACTTGCAGTGTTCCCAGTGTATTGAACAACGTGGTGAGGCACTCGTAAAAAGTGTTTGCCCGTTTGGCTATTTGATTGCAGCAATGGCTTTAACCCCTGGCATAAGAGTAGAAGTGCCTTACTAACTTTGAATCCAACCTTCACAAAGGTTCTTGAGAAATACTTGTTCGAAGAGATGGTTCAATGCTATTGACCTCAATGGTTGTGTTTAGCCAATATAAATCACTACTTCTTACTCCAATGCAACAAAAAATGCTCCTTGGATACCATTTTTGATTTCCAATTGCCCAAGTATAGCCAATTCCACATGTTTTAAAGTACTTTGAGTATATCATTACTAGAAAAATTAACCAGCGTGTTTTTAAATACATTTAGTTTATTCTAAATTTGGATAATACTACTGTTGAACGTTATCTTTAATCTTTACAACCAATTAAGATTTATTTAGGGAATTGATATATGCACATTGGGGGTTGATATTTGCACATCTCCAGGTAAGTTTTAGATTTCTACCATTTCAAAGCTGAATTTGAGAATTTTGAATTCAGATTTGGACTTAGAGACCATGATTTAGTTTTGATCAATAAAAAAGGTTGTAAATCAACAACACTCAATGAAAAAGCTTATTGTTTTTTACAAACAAAAGTACAAGTAACATTTTTCCCCCTTGCTAAACTTTTTCATTAGGTGTTGTTGAATTGCAACTTTGTTATGGTTTTAGACAAAATCATGGTCTGTAAGTCCAAATTTGAGTTCAAAATTCTCAAGTTTGGCTTTTTGATGGTAGAAATTTAAATCTTACTTGGAGGCGCAAATGTCAACCCTAGACTTGTGTGCATATATCAATTCCCTTTATTTATTTTCAAGTAAATGAATATTTTTCAATGGAAAATCAATGATGCTCTTTATGCTAAATTTTACTACTACTAATTAATTTTAAAGATGCTAATACCATATTTGTTAATTTGGGAAGAAACCCTAATTTTGGGAATGAACTAGATTTAAGGTAAGCACCTTAAACTGAGCTCTAGGTTTACCAAATTCAATGAATATGGCGTTTACTTTAGATTTTGTTGAAAATGGTAAGTTTAAGTTTATAAATTTCAAGCAATTGTAGCAAACTATTAAACAGCAACTAAGGCAATTTTTAGAAACAATAAATTTTGAGTTGTTGTTTGTACCAGTGGTCCTATGTCAACTTCTAGAACACAAATGAAAATCTGTAAAGTATGTTAATTTGGTTCGTAAAACAAGCTTTTATGCTTTTGCATATTTTGTGTTTGGATGAAAAAATCAAGTTTTATAAATTTTCAAAAATGTCTAAAATAGTAATTCTCGAAGCTCTTTTAAAAATTTTCAACGTCATGGTTCACAATATCTTCTCATTTTATGCAAATTGTGAAGATGAATTTTCTGGTGCTAGCACGTAAGTTTTATCAAAAATCCTTGTTCCTTTAAAATTAAGGATCCAATGAAATTTTAAGCTCAAGGGTTAAAGTTTTGATTTTTGTGCAACACAATACTGTATATTTATGTGGTATCATTAGTAAGAAACTGGAAAAACAAAATAGATCATAGTGCAGTAAGTAATCACTAGTAGAAAATTTCGTCCAAAATAACAGAAAAGCAATAGTTTTTTGTTGATTTGGGCACATGCACACGCTAATTGACTAACTTAACAAAATTATGTAAAAAACTAAATACGTTCTATTGATTTGAACACCATTATCTAAATCAACAAAAAAATTAGAATCTTTTGGGAATCTTTTGAGAATCTTTTGGAAATTTTTTATGCATCTTTAAGAATCTTTAAGAATCTTTTGGGAATCATTGAGAATCTTCAAGAATCTTTTGGAAATCATTGAGAATCTTTTAGGAATATTTGAGAATTCTTGAGAATCTTTGAGAATAGTTTGGAATATTTGAGAATCTTTGGAAATGTTCTAGGAATTTTGAAATTTTTGAGAATTTTTGAAAATCTTTAAAAATCTTCTTGGAATCTTCTTGGAAGCTTTGAGAAGCTTTGAGAATCTTTAAGAATCTTTGGGAATCTTTGGGAATCTTTGGGAATCTTTGGGAATCTTTGGGAATATTTTGAGAATCTTTTTAGAAATTTTAAAAATCTTTGAGAATCTTTGAGAATTTTCAAGAACCATTTTGGAATCTTTGAGAATCTTTTTAAAATCTTTATGAAATTTGTTAAAATACTTCAAAATATTTATAGAAATAGAATCTCTTAGATTGAATTAGAGTCCTTTAGGAATCATTTTGTAATTCATCAAAATACTTTAAAAAAAATTTAATAAAAAAACTATTACAATAGTTTAGGTTTGTTTTTGAAATCTTTCTAGAATCTTTTTGGACCTCATTAAATGTTTTGAAGTTTTAAAAAATGAAAGAAGTTTTCAAAAAAAATAGAATCTTTTAGAAGTTTGAGTGTACATTGACTGGTTTTATTTTCTTTACTTTTCACAATTTGGTTAGATTTAAAATTAGCAGCCTTTAAAGTCAAGTAAAAACATGACCATAATAACAAAAAAATCAACAGTTTTTTGTTGATCTGGACACTTTTGGACACAACTTCACTAATTCAACAAAATTTTATATAAAAAGTACAACATTTTGTTGTTTTAAATACCAAAATTTCTTTACAAACAAATATAAAAGATGCTCCTCAATTCTTTGAAAAAATCATATATGCCCCTCAAGGATTAAAAGTACCAAAAATATCTTTCCTTTTTGTATAAATATCAACAATGCTTCTAATATTTTGGGAAAATATTAAAAATGTTCCTCAACTATTTTAAATTATTTATATCTTTGTGTTATATGATAACCAAGTGTATAGTTTAATGCAAATTCTTACAAGAAACCAAAGGTGATTTTTACATTTCAAATAACACAAGATTTCAAAATAGAAGAGCTTTTTTATTATTTTTTCCAAAATAATGGGAGTATAATTGATATTCCTACAAAAAATAAGGAATATTTTTTATGTTTCAAATATTTTCGGCGTAAACTTGATATTTTGAAAGACTTAAAGGGTATTTTTAGTTTTTTTCCTTCTATTACTAACCAAATGAATTAGAAAAAAACACTTTTATAAAATATTTTTATATGCTTTAAAAGATGGGAATTGATATGTGTACCACACCCTTCCAAGTACTATACCACACCACGGGGTAAATTTTAGATTTCTACCATCAAAAAGCTGAATTTGAAAATTTTGAATTCAAAATTGGACGTAGAGACCATGGTGTTATCTAGAACCATAAAAAAAATTGCACTTCAACAACACCCAATGATAAAGTTTAGTTAGAGAGAAAATTGTTAATTTTATTTTTGTTTGTAAAAAAGATAAGCTTTTTCATTGGATGTTGTTGAATTGCAACTTTTTTTATGATCCTAGACAATATCATGGTCTCTAAGTCCAAATTTGAATTCAAATTTCTCAAACTCAAATTTTTGATGGTAGAAATCTAAAATTTACCTCGGGAGTGTGGTATAGTAATTCAAAGGGTGTGGTTCACATATTAATGCCCTTAAAAAATGTCCGAAACTATTCACAAGTCTATAGAATTTTGATTTTATAGTTGCAAGGCTTTGATTCCGTAACTTTTTACAATTTCATGTTATTTGAAGCTATCAAACTATGGAGGCTATTTTAACAGAATAAAGTTCTTTTTACAAAAAAACAAGCACTAAATAATAATTATTAATGAATCCAACCTTTGCCTACAACAATCCTTTTAAGATTTGTGAATTCCAATAAAAATTTGTAAAAAAATCAAAATGATAGAAATAAACAATTTTTTAAAAATTTCTAAACACCTTCTCTGATTTTAGCTCATAACTTTTGATAAAAAGATTGAAATCCAAAAAAATTGTTGGAGGTGAAAGTAAAATACATTTACCAACTTTTCTTAGTTCTAAGTTTTTTGAAAAAAAGTTCTTTAATGGGCCGAAATAGCCTCCAAAGTCTACTAGCTTACTAAAAACATGAACATTTAATGTACAAATAGAATCATGGTTCTATTGTGCACATGTGTGTTGGCATGTGCTCTAGTGGTTGTGAGTAATGCGGAAGAGTTGTGGAGTGTGAACCCGGCGGTGGGAAGTTCAAACCCCACTGCCAGCAGCCCTACCCAGAAGTTCAGGTAGCTGCCTGCAGGTTCAGGTAGCTGCCTGCAGGTTTAGGCAGTTGCTCGGAGGTGCAGGCAGCTACCCAGAGGTGTGGGCAGCTGCCCGGAAGAGTTCAGGCAGCTGCCCAAATCTCTGGGTAGTTGCCCGGCCCTTAAAAAAATTTGTTGTTTTATAATATAAAAAAAATCTATGAAAAAATTAATTAATTAATTGAAAAAAAATAGAATTCAACAACATAAAATATGTGAAAAGTAACAGAAAATTAACAAAAAACAGTAAATAATCAACAAAAAATCAACAGAAAAGTACCCAAATCAACTTGACCAAATCCACAAAAAAAATGAACAGTTTTTGGTTGAAATTCTATTGATTTTGTGCTGAATTTTCTACTAGTGAATGCTTTGAAATTTGAATTCGTGGAGATCAATTAAAGTAGGACAATGCAACAAGTATAAGGTAGGAGCACCTGTCCCCATGGGTGTTTGTATTCCTGAGACCTACTATGACTAACATGTATTGTTTTGGGTGACAAAGTGATGGTTATGAATGACAAGTGATGGTTATGAGTTATAAAGTGATGGATATGAGTGCTCCATCTCACTATTTAAGAACTCCTCAAGTTAGTATTATGAACGTATGAGCACATTCAAGACACCTCCTACACACAACTATATATTCTTAGTGATTTTGGATTTTGAAAAATCTTTGTGAACAAATGCTTGCAACTAGAACTTTCAAATTGATGCCAATATTTTTTATTTCCTCTTCCTAACTTAACACTATTTTTTTCAAAGTTCATCAATTGGTTTTCCTACCCCAAAACCCTTAGTTTCACATTGATGAGTGCTCCTACCTTAGGAGTACATACCTCTAAGACAACACCTTTTAGATATTTAACCCTTAAATTTTTTGGCCATTTTGAAGGTGTTTTGGATCTCAATTTTGTAAGTTATGAAAGGGTGAAGTTCAAAATACAATGAGTCATTTTTAGGCCAAAATAACTGTAAAATCTTGTAGAAAGCAAAGTCCTTATCATCTCTACAAAGTTTGGTTTCAATCCAAGTCATAGATTGGAAGATTATAACAAAAATATAAAAGGTACTACAAGGAAACCAATGTTTTGGAGTAATTGAAATTGTGCTTTGACTATCTCCTTTGGATACATATTGTATTAAAAAGTTGGAATCCTACACTCATTCTCAAGGTAATCAAGGTCCACATGCATAGAAACAAGTCTTGTATTTTAGGGTAAAAAATGAGTGAGAAAATGGTTTAGCAATAGTGACCACTTCATGTTTAAATTTCAAAAATTATGAGAGAAATAGAAGAATTCAATAGTGACTCTTCTTCTAAATTTGAAAACACTACTACATAGCTAACTTGTTTCTCTTTCAAATGAGCCAAAGTTAAAGTGACTCTTTACATTCCTAAGTTCATAAATGGCAGTTCTAAAAACCAATTGACCCATTTTGGGTTGTTGAAAAATTTAAAGGTTAAGATGAGGGAAAATTGGATGAATACTAATGAAGTTTGTCATGTTTGTATAAAAGTTCATGGTTTTCAAAAATTGCAGACATCCTTAGATTTCAGGTGTTTATTTTGTTATGCTCACCACTCTTTCATGACCAATGTTGAAACAAAGAGTGGAATAGAATAGAAAAGAAGCAATGTGCGCACAAAGGGAGAAGAACATGTCAAGCACAAAATACCCGCTTGAAAATTATGATCCAAGGGAATTTGTGCACTTTCTGAAAAACCAAGGATATATGTAGAAACATAGCAAACTCCAAGAGTATCCATCAAAATTTTCCTTGAGGTAAGGTCATGATGGAGTGGAAGA
Source organism: Ulota crispa (assembly GCA_963920765.1). Taxonomy (NCBI): domain Eukaryota; kingdom Viridiplantae; phylum Streptophyta; class Bryopsida; order Orthotrichales; family Orthotrichaceae; genus Ulota; species Ulota crispa. Next base: position 16,243,097 of record OY987244.1, on the reverse strand, counting down.
TTTTGGAAAGTTCTTGGTAGGAAGATTGTGCACTTGATTTTCCACACTTTTGGACAACAAATGGATGTAGACTTGTTGAATTCTAAAATGTGATTTATTAATTCTCTTTTTAAACTCTAAAGGACCGTTGTCCCTTTGGGGGACAAATGAGATTTTGGGCAGGTACCTACAGCCTCAATTTTTGTGTAATTTTTTTGAAACTTTCTTCAAAGATAGAAAAACACATTAGCTTTTGAGGAATATAATTTTTATTCCAATCTATGCTTGGGAGCAAAAGTTATGCCCAAATAAGCACAAATTTGGGGAGATTGGCAACAATTTTTTTTAACAAAAACATGAATTTTTTTTTTCATTTTTTTTCCCATAGGTTGTAGTTTTTTCTACAGCTTTGATTCATTCTAGTTGGACTAGATATGAGAAAGTTATGGACAATCTTGTTTTTTGGGCAATTCAACCATCTTCTTGAAAAAATAATTTATAAACTTCATTTTTGAATGCAAATTTAACATTTTTTCAAAATTCTTTGTTGAAAAAGGTAAAGCTTGCTTTCTAAAACAAATCTCACCATTGGGATTATTGTCTTCCAACTCCATTGCAAGGTTATTAACAATTTAAATTTTTATTCAATCTCATACCTTCTTCTACCTAGTTTTTTTTAAGAATGAAAATTAGGTATTTTTAATTTTTAATTTTTCTTAACAATTCTCAATTCAATTTTCCACTCAAAACCTCTAGACTTTGTGGTGCAAATTTTTAAGTTATAAAAGTTCAAAATCAAATAATCTAAAAATGCAAGGTGCAAAAATGTTTGTTTTTTACACTTTAAACGCATAAATATAGCAATCTATGCAGTCAATGATTTTGAATTTGTTTTACACATTCCTACACTAGTTTAGTCCAAGATTTTATGGTTAAGTATGCAAAAAGACCAATTTTCAAACCTTCTTACTTTTTATCATAAAAATGGTAGTTTTGAGTGTCTTTCAACAAAATATAGGCCGCGGTCCTTTAGGGGTTAATTTGAAAATCCAAAATATATTAAGAGTTGGGGAGTCATATTTTTTGCAATGACATAGACCGCAGTACTGTACAGTAATAATGAACCTTAGAGCTTTGGTACCTATAGTGGTGTACACCTTATCATGTAACTCACACTAATTCTTGTTTAGTTGACAACTAATATCATGTTGACAAATACGGCATTAATGTTCATACTAAATGCTACTTTAGTGCAAGTCGCACTATCTTGGTATTCAATTTAAAGGAGAATTTCATGAATACCCCGGAAGTTTTGCAATATTTACATAGAGACCTCTGCTTTTTCAGAAATTACACAAATGTCCTTTGACAATAATTTTCAGGCATGTATTTGTTGTGCTTGTACTTCCTTCATGACCAATGTTGAAAAAGGGAATGTAATGAAACAAAAAAGAAGCAACATATGCACAAGGGAAGAAGGGAAGGGGCATGCACAAAAAAATAAACACTTGAAAGTTTTGGTCCAAGGGTATTTGTGTAATTTTTGAAAAAGCATGGGCATCTATGTAGATATTGCAAACTTCAGGGGTGCCTATGAAATTTTCTCTAAATTTGAATCTTCTTAATTAAAATTTAGTTGAAAATTAGTGTTTATGTTGAGATTTACTATTGGTAACATTTTTTTTTTGACATTTAGAGTTAATTTTTGTACTCCCTCTATCCCAAAATGATCTTCATGTTGACCTTTATTTAGTGTCCCAAAATGATCTTCTTGTTGGAGGAGGAAGGGAGCTAGCAACACTTGCACGTAGTCCAAAAGCATGGGCATGCTAACCAATCACATGCCATCAAGTGAGTGGCCACTAGTGCTCTTCAAAAATGCCTCAAAAATTCAATTTTCAAGCACTTTGAAACCACATTTTGAAAACTAATTTGAAACCCAAAATTTAGGAACAATAGGAGGACATCAAACTCTATTCCTAGGTCAATTTTTTTTTGAAAAATGGTTCTTTATTAGCTTAATCTGTAACATTTTGTGTAACAGGAAGATCATTTTGGGATGGAGGGAGTAGTTGCAGTTGACAACGCTAAATTTCATTATTAGTATAGTGGTTGTAGGAGATAAGGAGACAAAGAAAAGCTTTATGATTTGCTAAAGGATATGTACATACTACCCCTTTTTACTATTCTACCACACCTATATATGGCCAATATTTGCAATATTAGAGTAGGTGTGGACCACGGGCAAAACATCACTATTTTGAAAATACAATTTGACATAGAAGTTGCATCTATAATTTTGTTTTTTGGCTCCAAATCCCAAACATAGTATCAATTTAAAAAAATATAAACTAAACTAGGCATAAATTAGATTTTTTATTTGATAATTGATATTATGAGCAGGATTTAGAGCTAAAAAACAAAATTAAAGATGCAACTTCTATGTCAAATTGTATTTTCAAAATTAGTGATGTTTTGCACATGGTCCACACTTATTTTAATATTGCAAATATTGGCCATATACAGTAGGTGTGGTAGAATAGTCAAAAAGGGGTGGTACATATATCAATTCACTTTGCGGAAGTGCGTTTTTAACCCCTAAATGTCCAAGCCCTATCTGAGCTTCTTGGACTTTCCACAAAACGAAACAATCAATCAACCTTTTCAAGAACTCCATCAAAAAAATTTCAATTCTAACCATACAAATTTAAATTGAACATGTTACAAATTATATGAAATAGAAAACACAACAATATCACTTATAGTTTGAAAGATCATAACATTTGAACATGAGGGTGTTAAAACTGCAAAAGTGACTTAAAGTCTTCTAATCCTCATTTCACATGTCAAATTTAAAAAGTTGGTCACCAAAAAAATATGAGGTTTAAGGTCATTACATGTTTAACTCTAATCAATTTACGGTTTTGAAAATCTACTCCTACATTTTTTTTAAATGGATTTCTAATGTGGAATTTTCTCCAAGCTCTAGTATATTTGAGGTTCATTTTCAAGATCTTCCAACACTAGAAAACTCAAGATTGCAATGGACACCCTTGTGCAAAATCTTGAGTAGAATGAACATCAATTTTCATTTTCAAAATCAGATTTTTGATGTTGAAAGTAGACTTCAAAACAAATTTATATCAAAACAAACTTATATTGAAAAAAAAAAACTGAAAATAATGATTTGATAAGGTTTTATTGATTTTGATAAGGTTTTATTCATCTTCAAAGTTTTGTTGCGACCCAAATCTGGTCGCTTGGGCATTTAGGGTTAAACTGCCAGCGCAATCTCAGACTGGGCTGAGTTGGCACTGACGTGGAATAAGAAAACTCCTTCGTCAGTCACGTGTGAACTAGACTTTCGAATTAGGGTTTAGAGCTGGAGTGCCGCGGCTATGAGGCACAGCCTAATGTTGCACAGACTCTCTTTTCAGACGGACCATCACGTAGCAGCAGCTCTCCCGGAGCTCACGAGCCCGACCTGCAGCCATGGCCGTCGGCAAGAACAAACGTATTTCGAAGGGCAAAAAGGGTGGCAAGAAGAAAATGTAAAATTACTCCCTTTTCCTACACCTCTTCCAAATTGATGCGGCGTCCGCTTCAATGTAGCTCTCGCAATTTTCTTTTCTAGGGTTTATAAATTTCCATTGTTATTTGCCTTTGCTTGGCTGGTGATGGTGGTTTGCGGAACTGCAGTGTCGACCCTTTCTCCAAGAAGGACTGGTATGATATCAAGGCTCCCAATACCTTCTCGCAGAGGTCGTTGGGCAAGACGCTCGTCACCCGGACGCAGGGAACCAAGGTGCGTCATTTGAACCCTAAACCCTAAGTGGCTGTGCTGTTTTTGTGAAGCTCAGATTGTCGACTGAATCGGACGCAGCAGTAGGAGTAGGACTGCATTGCATCGTTAGGGTTGTTGACGAGGGGGGTTAACACTTTTGGTTGGTTGGGGGTGGCGCAACAGATTGCTTCCGATGGGTTGAAGGGACGGGTGTTCGAGGTGTCGCTGGCGGACTTGCAGCAGGACGAGGACCAGGCGTTCCGCAAGATCAAGCTGAGGGCGGAGGACGTGCAGGGCAAGAACGTCCTCACCAACTTCTGGGGCATGGACTTCACCACCGACAAGCTGCGGTCGCTGGTGCGCAAGTGGCAGAGCCTGATCGAGGCGCACGTGGACGTGAAGACCACCGACAACTTCCAGATTCGCATCTTCTGCATCGCATTCACGAAGAAGCGGCCGAACCAGATCAAGAAGACTTGCTACGCGCAGTCGAGCCAGATTCGGCAGATTCGACGGAAGATGCGGGAGATCATGGTGCGGGAGGCGCAGATGTGCGACCTGAAGGAGCTGGTGGCGAAGTTCATTCCGGAGAGCATCGGGAAGGAGATCGAGAAGGCGACGCAGGGCATCTATCCCCTCCAGAGCACCTTCATCCGCAAAGTCAAGATCCTCAAGGCTCCCAAGTTCGACCTCATGAAGCTCATGGAGGTCCGTCCATTCCCCACTCCCACTCCCCACACACACTTCCCTCCTCCCTCCTCCTCCTCCTAAACTGTCATAATATCCTAATTGACATACTTGAGAGCTGAGCTTTGAACCATTTCATGGAATACTTGTTTCTGGGGAAATCTCATGGATACCCCTCAAGTTTGTGATATTTGTATAGATACCCCTACTTCTTTCATGAAATTGCACAAATACCGTTGGACCATAAGGTTTAGGCGTTTGTTTTGTTGTGCATGCCACCTCCTTCTCCCTTTGTGCACTTGCTCCTTTTATATTTTATTGCTCTCCCTGCTTCAGCATTGGTCATGAAGGGACTAGCATAACAAAACAAACGCATGGTCCAAGGGTGTTTGTGCAATTTCTATACAAATATCACAAACTTCAGGGGTATCCATAAAATTTTCCCTTGTTTCTATTGTTCATTGCGTGTGAGCTTTGACGATGATCGAATGAATGCCTAATAGCTTATTCGTTATCTTCCATCGCTTTGTGTTTGGCAGGTTCATGGGGACTACAGTGAGGAAGTTGGAGCTAAGATCGAAAGGCCTGTAGGCGATGACGCAGACCCTGCTGCTGCTGCCTCAGAGGCTGCGCCTGTGCCTGGGGCGTAGATTCTGATGTGTTGTTTGTGGAGTATGTAACTCTGGTTTTGAATTTGAAGGGAGTTCTCCATGAATTTTTTCAGTGGAAGTTGATACGATTTCATGTTTTTGGGTGTCATTTTAACTAATTAACAGCAGCAGTAGTCCGGTTGTGCCAAAGTTGGGTTTTAGCACAATGCCAGATTCCAAGCCGCATCCTTTACTTCGACAGCGAAACTGGTATAATGAAGCGATGCTCTGTCTCTGCATCAATATAAGATTACATGCTATGTTTGCCTGACAGGGAAGTACGTAAGGCCCTCAATAACGTGGCCTCTCCCCTTGGCGTGCCTCACAGCAGACCCGCCAACGCCATATGCAAGCTAGGGCTCGCTCAATTGTATCTCAAACACAAATGTGCCCAAATCTTGGACAATCAACAGTTGTTGATTGGTCGCCTCAAGAGGCCCATGATTGAAGCTTGACACGTGTCTTCCGTGATATACTCTTAATGTTTGCTTGTACCATGCTAGATGGGGCATTGGAGATTTGAGGGAGCTTGTGATCATGGATGCACCTTGGACACTTGCTTTTAAGTGCTTTGGATGCTCTAAGATATAGCGGACACTTGCTTTTGAGTGCTCAAGTCTAGGTTTTGAGCAAAGTGCGGATGCTTTAAGATATATCAGTCACTTAGGCTCGGTTTAGACTTGCGGCAGGCCAAAAATTTCTTGAACGTGATTGGTTGAAATTTGGTTTTTCTTTGTAGTTGGGTTCAAACTGCAAGTTTGTCTAGTGCCTTTACATCCAACTTCACTAGCCTCGGGACTAGCCTTGGACCACCTTTATAGCCACAGCGGCAGTGAAGATTTGGGGCCTGCTCCAAGGGTGATGTCAAACTTGTTCCGGAAAGGCACACTCTTGGATGACGTAGGACTACATAGAAAAGTTTCTGTTAAATGAACCTCCAGTAGAGGTGCCAATTTTGCTACTTCGTCCTTTTGGTAGTTTGAACCAATACTCAAATATATTGTTTAGTTGGACATTTCAAATTTGTGAGATCATAACTGTTGACGTTGACTAGGCTTTGACTTGCCTAGCGTTATTGATGTAGGATTGGGTGCAATTGTTAGAATTATCAAAAGATAGTATTGTTACTAATTAACTGAAAATTTTAAATGAATGAATGTGCAAGTCCGTGACATTACTGAAATAAATCTCAATTACACACCCATTCCCAATCGCTCCCCAATTTTCATCCTATTTTTTATGCATGTACCACACTCTTGAATCCATACTAGAACAATGAACACTCCTTTCACAATCAAATCTTGCCACTTTGACATGGTTGGGATTGAGATTCTCAAGTGCCATTGTAGGAATACATCCAAGCAATTTCACGGTTAATCTAGAGTTGCTAGTAGAGACCCTATGAGTTGCAACTTTGCCTTTTAATATAAAACAATTTGCAATACCTTTTTCCACAAAAATTATGTTCCATAATAGCTTGTTGAAAGGCTAACCCTACTGATTTTTATCCTGAAATTTTTGAGACCTTGAGGTACCCCAAACCCTTAAGCCGTTGGGTATGGGTGTCTACCTTGGAGGAAGAAAGTGTGGTATATGAAATAGTATGTTGTGAAAATTTTAATAAAATAAAAAACCCTCAACAATGCGTAGATTTGACATTGTGAACAATTTCAAGAGCTTCAATCCATTTGGATATGTGTTTCAATTGCCTATTTGATCACTTTGTTGGACTACTGAATTATGGGAGTACTGTTTTAGGAGGTTTTGAGCTTCACCAACAAATGTCCAGCATCTCTCATTTTCATTTGAACTTGCAAGAGTGGTATTGGATGTTCCTTGCATTTAGAGTATTCCTACTCTTTTTTAAAATGTGGCTAGTTATTTACAAATGTGGGCCAATTTGCTCCCAATTTCACTTTTTCTTCAACAAATAATTCTCTAGCACTATTTAACTATGCTTCTTTAAGAAATGCTTAGCAAAATGAAACATGATTGCGCTGAAATAGGGTGAGTTTTGTACCCAAGGGAGTGGCGCCTAATTGTACTTCCTTGAGTGTTATTCTTAAGACCTTGTTGCTATGCTATTGTATCTATTGCAAGATAGATCGTGATCAAGGCAATTTTGATTGAAGGAAATTTTGTGTGAAGTTCTTGCATATCCCTCACAACATGAGAAGATGTGAAGTTGAACCCTTGACCCCTTGTTGCCCAAGGATATGAAATTGTTCTCATTTTTTGTGTATTTTGATATCCGCCAATGATAAGGGAATAAACGTCAAGGGAGATAAGAAACTTCCTACAAGTTATAAAAAAAACACTTTATAGGATATAGAAAATTTGATTTCATCTAATTCTTTTTGAAAGTGATCATGAAGACATGATATATCATGGAAGGCAAAAAAACATCTGACCAAGTGCACTCATATTTTTAAGTAACCCAATTTGTGAGAAGTTTTACAAACAAGATGTTAGGTCACATGCTACCCTTGTAATTTTCATGAGGTTAGTATACACTACTAACTTTTACAACTTTCAAAAATATTAGTATAATGGGTGGGCACTTGCCACAATATTGTAGAGCAGAGTAGAGCAATTGTAGAGGGACACTCACGGTGACGAACTTGGCATTCAAGGGTTAAGTTGTTGTAAAGAAGGGCTAAGGAATCGCTTCTCTCACTCAAACCTTGCCTTCCATGTGAATGGGCTCCAAATTTTTGTGACACTAGTGACACCAAATGGCATTTTCAGCTTCCTAAGTATGTTTCCAATTTTATTGATAAAAACGCCACATAAGTAGGCCCAAGACCGCCCTTGTTTGGTCCTAAGGGACTTACATCAATAAATCATGAAGGCCTATGAGTTTCTTCAAAAATACCAAACAGCTCCCTTTTCACAATGCATATAATAATCCTAACATTAAGGTAGCAATACCCATAACCATCACTTCTAAATTCTTGGAAAATTTGTGGAAGTAAAAATAGATGTAAACAAGGATGTGAAACATGTGAACATGAAACCTTAGTGTTGGTATTAGGTGTAATTGCAGTCAACTCTTTAAAAATTCACAACTTCCTCTCACGGTATCCAAATAATACATTTAAAGGTGCTAACTCATCATTTTTTTTTTTGCTAATAGGGTCCTATACTAGATGTATATTAAGAATCATCATGTTCAAAACCTTAACTTCACAGTAATTAGTACTCTCCAACTCCGTGTTCAACTTTATATTCATCTTGCACACTTTGTATTTGCCCATGGATCAAACTCAAGTCTCATTTTGTCAATACTCAATGAAGTTACAAGAGGGCTTTGTACATGTAAGAGTAGCTTACTTTATAAGTTACCTACTCAAACTTCTTCAAAGAAGCTTCTCATAATGATAAGAAAATGTTTGTAAGAGATCCTTTCCAAGATTGTACACTCCGAAAGACAACTGAATTAAAGAACTATCCGAATAAATGAGACATTCCAGCTCTCCGCAACAAAAGAAAACTGAACCCTAAGAACGCAGAAGAGTCAAGAAAATTAGAAAAAAACACGAGAAAAGCCGAGCAAAAGAAGAGGAAAGACGAGCTTGTGTACATTAAAATTTGCTAGCTAAAGAAGGACATTGTGAATGTGGAGATACGAGAATGCCGCGGTCTTAAGTTACTTGCCGACGTAGCGGTGCACGGAGTCCATGCGCCGTTGATGCGTGTTGCGGTGGCGCGCGAGGAGCCAGAGCGCCGTGAGAGTGGTCAAGAAAATGGAAAGGAGGAGCGTAAGGATCCAGAGGTGGCGAAGCGCGGACTTGAGCGGCCTGCACCTCCGATTGACGAAGTTGGAGAACGTGTCGGTCACAAACGAGCAGTCCGCCAGTTTGCTGAGCTTGGGAAGCGCGTTCAGCATACTTTGTGCACCTGCCATGGCAACAGCAACCACACGACCTCACTCAGCACGGCACAAGGCACGGTACAAGGCTTCTTGCAATAAACAAGCAGCTACGCTACGAGAGGCCCTGTATCTGTACCTTGCTTTTCAGGTCAGGTACCTACTCAAATTTCGTCAGGGTAGCTTCTCTCAATGTAAAACTTCCTCTCTTGTGGTTCAAAAGGTATCAAAGAAAAAAAAAAACAAGGAGGTGCCATGCTTAACAATATGACATTGTTTAAACAAGGCTTCTTCAAAAATGCCCTTGAAGTTTGCAGAAATTGCACAAGTTCGTTTGGACCAAAATTTTCAGGGGTCTGTTTTGTTGTGCATGCCACTTCCTTTCTTCCTTTGTGTGCACAATGCTTCTTTTTTGTTTCATTAAATTCTCTTCTTTAACATCGGTCATGAAGGAAGTACAAGGCACAACAAATATATATATGTCTAAATAAGAATGGTCCAAGGGTATTTGTGCAATTTCTTAAAAAGCAAGGGCATCAATGAAAATTTCACAAACTTCAATGGTACCCACGAAATTTTCCTAATAAAAAAAGACCATCATTTTTATAAATGCTATAGTTTAAAAAAGGAGGTTTATTGGAGAGGTACATCAGCATCACTAAAGTGACGAAAATGTGAGATAAGTTCATATAGAGAAGAAACATATAATTTAGTGCCAACGTCTACACTAGATATTATTTCGTATATTCAAAACTCATTTTTTTTCAGCTTAATTGATAAATAGCATTATGCTCTTTGTTCATAGGATAAGAAAAAAAAAAAAATGTTTGCATCACATGATTTAGTATCATCTCACGTTAGACGTATGTACCAAGAAAATAAACCCAACCTTCTTAATTCCCCAAGTGCTAAAACTTATAAATAACAACATTGAAGTGAACAAGAATTGCAACAGATTCGATGGGAAGTGGATTATACATTGTTCACATGGGAGATGGTGAAGCATTTAAAAGTGAATCCAGATAATCAAACGTGACTACGTCCATGTCAATAAGAGTACAAAAAAATCACTCAAGAAGAAACCATATCTTACGTTTCTGAATGTGGAAGACATGCTCTTAAGGTAACAAATCAAATACTACCTTCCAAAGCGGAATATTTTTAGTTTGTGAAATTATGACTAAATATCATAGTCTAAGATAAGATTATCAACAAAGAAATAAAACATTGCAACGACACAGCATACTAGGTACACAATACAACAAATAAACTAGATGAGCATGTAAAGCAAACATTAATTAATTTCTCATTATCACATTTGTATGAAACATTTTTAAATGAATCATTTTATGAACTCCCAAAGAATAACATTGAGAAAGTACAAAGAGAAGGGTTTACTGAACTAGTTACGTCCATTAGCTAGGATTTGGTAAGCGGATGTGATATTAGAGAGGTCTGAGTGTAAGCTTTTTCCATGAGATATTTAATAAAATGACTGGACCAAGCAGGGCCACGTGTGCAATGGTTGTGGACTGGGACAGGGATAAGATCACATACCGTCTGAAAACTCGTAAAAACTTGCATTATTCGCAGCACTCACAAACCGGCCATCTGTGAGACAGTCCAATGTTGACATGTTCTTCAAGCATACATAAGGCGCCAAAACCTGAAATGGAAGACCATAAATAAAATTAAAAAAATGTGTACTTTTAGAGTAGGTTAAGGGTGTTCCTATTGCCACCACAAAGTTTTCCTATTGTGACCTCAACCAACAATTTTTGTCCATGTCATCACACACCACACCTTTCGCTACTGACACCACAGCTTGCCACCCATCATGATGCAATTTTTTACAATCACTAGTGCATTTCTTATATCATCTACCACATTCACAACTTAAGTTAGCTGAAGAAAATTACAAGAGCTGTTGGAATGTTTTATCACAATCACATAACTTGAAGACAAGCTTGCCTTCTAATCGTAAGCAATCAAAGTGCTACAACTTGCAAAGGTGCTAGCAATGACAACCTCTATGAAAAAAATACATCAAACAAAAAGTGATGAAGAGAGCAATGGTTATGTGGCCTATGATGGCACTAAAAAAACATAAATTGAGGTGGCAATAGCAAAAATTGTGGTCATTAACATTACCCTAAATTAACCCCCTAACAGTCCCTACAATTTGAAGAAAGTGCTTCACATTAAAGTATGTAAAATTCTTGCACAAACAATTGTATACAATTTTAGATCTTTGTCACTAAATTAGATACCCAACAAAAATACACCTTTTTCCTTAGAGGTTGAGTTATTAGTACAACAATGAGCCAATGTAGATTTTGGGTGCCAAAACTTACCGAAGGAAGGTCACTAATTGGTAGTGTCCCTGCTTGACACGTGGCATTGTAGGCATAATCAGGCGGGTCACCAATATTGTCACATAAACTGAGCAACGAGCCATTTCCTATCCCCAGAAAGTTATTGAGCCTCTGGATTGTGATAATTGTAGAATTAGCCTGTCATCCAGCGAACCAACCCTCCAATTAATATAAAATACATTGCAAAGTGTTCCTATTCTAAGCTCTCAAATCTAGACCAAAAGAGATAATCAATTGCATCCATACCCCAAAAAAATATTTTCAAGTTAAAGTGATTTTATGAACTTAAATTCTGTATAGTATCAGTCTCTGTTTAAAACCTAAGCAAACCTAACCTCTAAATTCTTGGCTTAGCATGAAAGAAACTACATTTACAATGCAACTACGCTATGAAATATGGTACACAGCACCATAACTTGGCTTATTATATCTTATCTCGAATAAAAGAGAAGAAAGAAAGAGAAGTCTAACTTAATAGAAAAACCAGGTCTTCTTCACACCCATTGTTTGATAATGGCGGTTTTTAATTAAAGCTAGATGGTTGGATCCTAACTTTACTTCTGAGAACTTCCTCTCTCCAAGTTGTATCTCCTTATAAAAGTATGAATTTACTCTCAGCTCTCTAAGTAGGTAGAGTTTCAGTGCAGTATAAGTAACGTCTCAAGATTGTGAGGTAACACTACACACACCCCACTCCTCCCTTTCTCTCATGGGTTCTGAGAAGGATTTCTACCGAAAATTCTGCAGTCTCCACTCCAATTGTATGGATATGTGAATACAGGTAATGTGAAATTTGGAGAGTGCCTAAAGATTTTTAAGAATGGTTATGAAGGGTAAGTATAGAGAAGAAAATGCAAGCAAGAGTTGTTGGTATTCAGGCTTTAAGGGAAGAGAGCCTAGCAAAGGTTGTGTTTAACCTATATACTGTTGTGTGATTAGCATTTGCTACCAGCAAGAAGTATTAATTTGGGATCTCAAATAGCTCATTAAGGTACGAGGCTCATGAATAGAGCATCTAAGGGCTGAAACAGAATTTTGAGGAGGTGAAACTTCTTGGAATATTTTCAGTAAATTTTCCTTGAAAGTAAAGAGGAATTGGCATCTAACACAAGTTGTTTCATATTTTTTTGGAGCTTTGTGGAATTAATTATGAAATTTTAAAGTGGAAAGGCCATAGGTCTCTAAAAAGGTGCACCTCCTCAAATGTACATTGCCTATACATTGTAGAAAGGCTCTAAAAAATAACATGCACAAACAAAGTACATTTGAAAAGGTGCACCATTTTAGAGCATGCATGCTTTTAAAACCTCCTACCTTAGCCATTGATCAATATTTCAAGTTCTTTGTTGATCTCAAATGTAATAAAAGTGTGGATCCATTCCAAATACAAAAAAAACCTCATATTGTACTGATCACAGCAGCATACTTAGTTGTTTAAAGGTTAAGCATTTTTGTACAAAACCTCATTAATGATGCTGCCGATACTTTCACGAACTTCACGTAGAGCGGCGGTGGACGAGTTGGAGTCCACGCACGGTAAAAAATTGTCCAACGTGGTGTTCACGGGAGCCACCAGGAACTCGTTCAGTGCCTGGCACGTGTCTGATGCCGCACTACCACCATATATCCCATTGTAACTAGTCAGTCTAGTCTAAGAGCATCCCCACTGTAATCCGGTACACGCCTCAGTTCGTCATAGTACAAGTTCATCCCACTTTCATTTCCAAAGGACCTTATCACCCTCACTACATTTACCAAACAAACATGCAATGAATCAATCAAAATTCAATATATTACTGCATCCCCAATGCAATTCAGTTCATGCCCTTTGCCGAAGTTCAAGTTCATCCCACTTACAAGAGTAATGTTCTATCATATTAATAGTTCAGTTCACCTTCATTTCCAAAGGGACCCAATCACCCCTCACTATGTGTACTCGGCAAACATGTTGCGGACCAATCCAGCTAGGTTACATGCCCTTGTTGCAATACCAATTTGTTCCATTATCATTTCCAAGGGGCCCCATTCACCTTCACTACATCTATCACAAACATGCAATTAACCAATAAAGACTCATCTTATTTTAAATGTCGACAAAAATTCTATCAAGCCATGTAATTAAGTAATAAAAATTCATGTAAATTATATCTTGGAGGGTCGTTAGAAGGGTTGCTCGTATTTACAAAATATAACAACTTGACTTGAGCAACTCTTGCAAATTCGCTTATCATCAATTTTGGTGCGTGTTAGAGCATTTTACATGCTGCAATGGGGCCGTTCTAAGTGCACGCAGTAACTGAACCAGTTGCAATAAACTTGTTTCAATTTGGTCTTAGGGTTTGAGGGTAGTTTTAGATTTTTAGCATAGTTCTAAGGTTTAGGGTTACAAGTGGGTTGTTCCCATTTTGGAGGTCATGCTTCTCATACCTTGAGAGCTGTTCCAAATATGCTTATAGGACTTGATATAGGATGTGACTTACCAAAACTTGAGCTTCCGAACAAGTTTCTCAAAATGGAAACGAGAGTTTAGGGTTTAGGGATTGGAGTGGAGAGGGAACGTAAACGTACTTGTTAAGAGCATACAGAAGTCCAAAGAGCAGCCAAGTGACAGTAGTCAAGATCCAAAGCAGCAAGATGATCCTAAGAAGAAGAGAAAGCAACTCACATGAGCTCAAAACAAAACAAGGTTTAGTACCTACATAATCTAGTGTACATAGTATTAAGGGGAATCCACTACAACAAAATAGGGGCATATCTTTACTACATAATCTAGTGTACATAGTAGTAACCCCTCCTCACCGACGGATGGCTAAATACACGGGATATGAGGACAAAATCGTCCGTTTCAGCGACGAGGGGTTAAGGGTAATCCACAATAACAAAATAGGTGCATATTTTTACTATGGAGCATGTGAACAAGTTGGGGATCACACATTAAACCATTTCTCACTCTCTACACAAGTACAAAACAAGGGGCACACTTATGCAATAAAACTTGTGCATATTTGCAAAATACATACATAACATCATTTTTTTATCCAATTTATACAAGTTCAAAATATAAGCAAGATTCTAGTAAAGTTGAACATCAAACACCTTGACATGTTTAAGGTCACAATGTAAGTGTTGAAAATACATATGTTTATATGCTAAAACTTTGTGACAAACAATATTGTTGCATACAACAAAGACACAAAAAAAATGATGAAGTCTTAAGAGTCAAGAGGGTCATCTAGAGCCCCTTTCACACTTGGCAAACCATGGTTGTGATTAGCTAAGGTAAAGAGTAAGTTCAAAACTAGGGAGATGACATGACAACTTACAGAAAGAAAAGTTTTCTCAATCCTGTGAACGTTGCAACTGCACAGCACCCACAAAAAAGTCTAAACTATTAAAAAAACAATTTGGGTACAAAAGTCCAAGTGATATATCCATTTAACTCTTCTTACATATTGGATAAAATGCTTAAATAGTCCTTAGAATTCTAACCACATAGGGGACAACATTAAAATGAGAAAGAATTAAACTAAAGCATAAAAGATCAAAATAAAGGTCTCACCAAGCCCAACAACAATGAGAAAGAGAATCACCGATAAGATTATAATCACCGCAAGTTTCCTGCAAACCATTGCAAACACAACATTATTGCCTAGAAATCAAGCTTCAGAGTATTGACACATAGAACTCTTCTTAGCCTGCGGCTATATTGTACTCCCTTTGTCCCTCCAAAAACGTCCAAAAAGCTTCCTTGCAAAGGATTAACTATATTTTTAGTCTTCGTGCTAATGACACATGCATTCTAGAATCAATATACCACCTATCAAATGTATGCAAAATCTCCAATTTTGATGTTGCCATTTAGGCACCCAAATTCCAAGCAAAAAGTATCATAGTTTGTGCATGTTGCCAACTCCTCATTATTGATGATTTACAAATTAATAGCAACAATGGTACCTCATATGGGCAAGGCCAAGCTTGCTAGGAAAGGAATGCTCTCTACTTGCTTAACTTGCCCCATGAGATCATTAAACATGGCAAATGCTTTCTCAGCGTTAGAATTCAGCAAAAGGGGAGCGTTTTAGTGGTACAAGGAATGTGTCTGATTTGAAGCTTTTTAGAGGGACAGAGGGAGCACAAGTTTCACGAGATATGTCACTACCTGACGAAGAACCCTTTCCAAAATTTCGGTTTTGTCGTGTTCCCCAAAGGTTTACATAGGTTTTGCTGAGGTTTTTGTAGAGGTTTTGCAATGGAAACTGACAAAATGGAGCAGTGGGTTTTCATTTAGGGCTGTCAAGAAACTATTACAGTGCGTCATGAATTGATGCACTTACACAGCGTGGATGATTCTGTTGAACTGGCGCACACGGCGGTCAATTTTGGCCGTGACGAGACCGGCTTGCTCATTCAGCTCCACTTCGGTAGAATTCAACGTCTGCCAGCCTGGAATGTTGTACTTCTCAATCTGAACTTCCACTCGCCCCAGCGTTGCCGTTACATTGTGTATGGTATCCGTCACCACGGTCTTCGCCTCTACGACCGTGTTCTTCACCTTGGTGGTTTGCGACCAAGCTCGCTGGTTCAGCACGAACAACACAATCACGCACGCTCTGCAGTTCAAGCACGACCATCACATCACATCACATTCATTTGCGATGATGCCAAACCTGTGAAGCAGGGTTTTTTTTTCGGACAATTAATGCCCAATTGCCTCAGAAAAAGAAAAGGGGAAAACAATTCAAAATATGCCAAATTGCATAAATGAAAATTGCATCGCAGCCTAAGCTTTCATGAAATTCTTATTAACTTGAGAATCGATGCCATCAATTTATGATGTAACATATCTAAAAGCACAGTCAAAAAAGTTGATTGTGCTGACTTCTCCTTAATTTCATTATTAAGGGCCATGATGCTGCTGCAAAAATCCATACATACATAGGGGCCACCTTCAACTCCAACCACAAATAGGGATGGAGCCAGCAAGCTCCAAACCATTTTCAAAGAATGCCAAACAGCCATTCGTCAGAAAACCAAAAGAAAAACCCTGCTGTGAAGTGACTCGCTTGCTCAAGTGGAAAGGAAAGGGATGCTTGGCAGGAGTTCTCCTAGAATGTTACGTCGTCCACCGCCAAACTTGACCATCTAAAATCCTAATCGAACAGACACTCGAGGGCAGGGCAGTGAAGATGTAAGAGTTACAAACATGGCGAAGAGAGAGAGCAGCAGCACGAGGAGGCGCGGAATCCAGTAGAAAATCGACGAGTGATGCTCCTGGGGCTCGCTCTTCTTGCGCCGGCAGCACGTGGCAAGCGCCAGACCCAGCCCTAGAAGCAGCCATGCCGCCCCAATGGCGTACCCGTACACCCCCGTGAAGGCCACCGACTGGAATCAAATAATAAGCACACACAGTCATGTCGAGACCCACAAAACATCCATGGGTTTCTGTAGATATAGCCAGCCATAGCCAGCCTGAAGCGAGAAAATTTGAGAGAGAGGGACAACAGCATAAAATGGTGAGCCTGTGAGCGGTGAGCCAAGATTTGGTGAGCAGGTGCTCAAAATCAATGAAAAAACTTTAAAAAAGTCAAGAGAGAAAAGTATAAAATGCACAATTGTAGGATTCTATGTACACGGTTTAAGGTGAAATTGAGTATTTTGACAAAAAAAAATCTAGGCTCATGGCTCACAAATCCCCGCCCAAGATATAGCATTTCCCAGAGAAAGAGAGAACCCAATGCCACGCACCGCCCAGTAATGTTTGCTCGTCACGTCAAAACCATTGCGGTAGCGCCGGAACTTGTTAGTGGGATCACGTCGGTCACTCTTCACGGCCAGCGGCCTGCTCGTGAACAGCCCGGACACCGCCAGCTGCCGTCTTATAGTACTCTCATGATACTCCAATCCTGCACCACTCACTCAGATATCATTAAAAAATCGGTACCCCGAACGAACTCGGTGGTGTTGCTTACACAGCTACTACCACCCACTGCAATAGTCTGCCGACACGACGAATTCCTTTCAAAATGGGCTAGCAAGTAACTACTTTCAAGGTGAGGTGAGCAACTGCACCACGAAATAATGGGTCGAATTCACCGCCGGACAATACTGTGGTCTGAGCCGCCAGAACTCTCTCAGATGACCCAAAAACTTCTCCACGAGAAGAGGCTGCTGTGGCCGTTGCTACTGAACCCAACGCTACTACTGCTGCTGCCAAGATCGTCAGTTGACAGTATTGCAACCCCATAACTCGAAACATTCCACGCCGGCCTGTCATTCTAAGACCATTCAATAAGCTTGCAATCAAACGTAGCCATGAACGAGATCCCAGCTAGCGACAAGGAAGTGCTGTCGCAGTAGTCGACATCGATCCATACCCAACTCCACACACATCGTCGGTCATATCTCGATCGATTCAGTCATCTCACAATCCCATGACAATGGATGGTGTCAGTGTGGCGATCGCAACGACGTTCATTAGAAAGGTTACTTAGCTCTCCCATAGCTGGCAATCATTCCGATTCCAGTAAAAGCTTAATTAAAACGCTGGCTGGCTCCACGTCGAATGCATAGCTAGCTCAGCACGCCTGGAGTCGGAGTTCAATGTCTGCGTCGCCGAGCTTTGTGCTCGCTGAATAAGTCGCAACGGTGGTGGACTTCGCCGCATTGTTCGGTGCCCAAGCTCGGACCGTACACGGTACATGGACACGTACACCCCGTAAATAGTGTAGGATTTGGCTTCGGTTGCAAAGCTAGGTGGGATCCACTGCTCGTAGTAACTTAGATTAGACCGGTCGAAAGCTAGCCTCGATCGGCAGCAACATCGAAACGGGAAACAGGCATGCGGTTGCTGCGTGGCGATCGAGTGCTGGTGGAGTTGAAAGGAGCTGGTGTCGTCGAATATTGCGCGGGCTGGCTATGAGATGTCTTCTCTTGAGTAGCTGCCAAGTGGACCGCAACGGAAACCGGGAACGGCAAATGCGCTGCGGGGCTGGCGCTATACGGCCAGGTGGCAGGTAATGACCAGGTCTTGTGAGCTAGAAGAGGTCTTGTGGGCTAGAAGGGGTCTCGTCCCTGGACTGAAGTCACTGGACTCGTCATAGCCATAGGCAGTTTTGTAGATAGAATTTGCGAAAACGGTCGGCACCAATATCCTGGGAGAACCGGTAAGGTAGATAGACCCAGCGTTTTTTTTATATTTTCGCTAGGTAGAGCGACACGCACCCCACATGCGAGCAGGTAAGGAAAATTTTGACAGATTCATCGACGTCTGTTTGTTCATCCGTAAATCTACTAATTTTAGTAACTTTCATCCAAAATCTAGCAAATCTGCTGCAAACCTTAGGAGGCGTTTGGCAAATTCATCCATTTTTCTAGAGATTTTTTTTAGTGTTGTGTTTGCCAAGCCGGTTTCAAGGTAAGATTTAGGTGACTATTTGCCAAGAAAATTTACGTTGTACAGACCCATGCTCGAGCGTTTAACCCTTAAATATCCAAGGCACCAGATTTTGTTAAGGTAGGAGGTTCAAACTTTGATAGGGTACTAAAATCGCTCACCTCCCCAAATGAACTTTGTCGATACATGTCCTTATTCATTGCCTTTCAGAAATGTATAGTGATGGTACATTTGAGCAAGTGGGCGGTTTTAGAGCCCTATGACCTTTCCACTTCAAAATTTTGTAACTAATTCCATATTGCTCTAAAAAATACAAAATAACTTGAGTTAAATGCCGATTCCTCTTGTCTTTCAAGGAAAATTTAGTAAAAAATATTTCAAGAAGTTTCACCTCTCCAAAATTCAGTTTCAGCTCTTAGATGGTCCGTTTATAAGCCTCTTATCTTAGAGCTACAAACTTCATGAAACTTTGAAACCTTGTTGAAGGCTCATATTTTATTTTTTTAGGTCTTTTTTTGGAAAACTTGTGCTCTGAAGTTAGCTTCATTGTTCAAGTTCAACTTCCTCCATGTCTTATTTCAATTATTTTTGGTGGAAGGTTAACTACAAGCATGTGTTATGTGTCATGAATAATGTTGTGAATAGTGTCACAGAGCCTATGACAAGTTGCCACATTGAAACAACGAGCATCAAGTTGAGAAAAAGGTGAAGATTTCCCTTGGGCAATAAGGGCTCTTTTATTGAAATTTTAACATTTAACAAAATCTAGAAGTGCTTTTGGACTAGTTTTAATTAGAATGACTTTGTTATAGAAATTAGGATTCATTCACCATTGAATTTGCTTTCATTCAAATTGATTTTAGGTCAATAATCAAAGCTAAAAAATTTCTTAGTATTAGGTGTTTGCACTTTGACTATTGCATTGCAGGCTCATTTGTGAAACTATGGTCATGGATTTGGAAGGGGGGCCATTAGTGTTGAAGTAACAACAATAAACACTAAAGCATCCTATGTGGTTACTTCCCAATTTTGTATCCAAAAGCTATCAATTTGCATTGGAAGCTTTGGGCAGCTCAAAAAAGGCAAAAAATTCTATAATCATCATCATTTGATCACAAATATCTTGAAGGCCGCATGGCCATTTTGGATTTTTCTTGGATAGTGCCATCTAGAAGCCTTGAAGTTCAAGATTCAACGGTTACAATTTTGTTTTGATGTTTAATAATGATCTTACAAGGACAATTCAAAAACTTCAAAACTGCCTTCTGAAAACAAGAAAAACACCCTTGGGCATTTAGGAGTTAACTCCAGAACTTCCCATAGGACCAAAAGTGTTCTTGCGTGATTTCAAAGGCTTGTTTGAGGCATTGGATCTATTTCTTGATCTAGCTATAAATTACAACTCTAAAAGCATTTAAGTTGTCCATGTCAATGAAGTAATGGGGAGGAAAGCCAAAAGTTGTACAAGTGTCACAAGAGATTTGATTGGGTGAAACACCATATGGTATGTGATGGCAAGTAGCATTTTACAAGCTACAACTGGTCAATCTCCCTTGCAACCTTCCTTGTGTGTGCTTTGTGGTAGCAAGAAATTTCTTGGCGAGGATCCAAGCATGTTCTAAACCCTTACTATGGCAACCTTCACCAATTATGCCAATCATCATTTTCCATTCGATAGCAATTTGAAGCCCTAAAACTTTTAATAAAAAGAAGCACAATCCTCAATAATTTGCAAGTGTGTATTCACATCTAATCTTGCTACTCACAAACATTGAGATGAACTAAGGGCTTAGAGAATTTTGTAAAAATCATCAAATAGCAACTACCTACCAAAAATTGAGATTTTGCCATCACATGTTGTTCGATCAATTGTTATATTCTCCCATCTCCCACCATCAATTGGTCCTAAAATCTGTAAGTTGTTTTCTAAGTAGGTGTTTCACTATTTTCAATGGTCAATTATTGTGGATCATCCAATTAATTGAGATACAATGCATCAAAGTTGTAGATATTCCAAAACCTTGATTTTGATGAAAATGGCCTAGGCTCTCAAGGATTA
Source organism: Ulota crispa (assembly GCA_963920765.1). NCBI lineage: Eukaryota > Viridiplantae > Streptophyta > Bryopsida > Orthotrichales > Orthotrichaceae > Ulota > Ulota crispa. The sequence goes on along the minus strand of OY987244.1, from coordinate 16,222,299 downwards.
AGGGTTTGGGGTACCGCAAGGTCTTGGAAAACTTCAAGAAAACCTTTCAACAAGCAATCATGGGGCGTCACTTTTGTGGAAAAAAATATTGTAGAATATTTTATAATAACAAAGTAGTCTTTTCTACTAAACTGAGCTAATTATGAAAAAGTATAATTAACTGGTTTATTTTTTTTATCGAATTTCATCAAAACTTCACCTCATTTGAACATTAGCTATCTTCAATTCAAATAAAAATTAAATCAAGAATTGATGTCCAGAGAAACCTCCCTTATTGCATGGGAATGGTAGGGATGTATTTAAAGAGTATGCACACAAGGAGGTTTTATTACATAAGTGATTTATTGCGGCTTTCAATTGATGAACAAGTGGCTCAAGGCTCGGGAAGCACGGTTATTTTTCTGGCTTTCCTTACTTGCTAACAAGAGTCATGGGAATGTAGACTAGACTAGTGGTCCTACTCACAGGAATAACTCCAAAAAGGAACAAACTTTATGCACATAGGAAGTATGCAATTTGAGAAGTATAGATAATTATGCAAATAGGAAATTTGTAATAAGAGAGGTTTCACTGTAATTGCCAAACTCCTTTCAAAAATAAAATATAGGGGATTGATATGTCTATCACACACCCTTTCAACTATTTTACTACACCCCTGGGATAAATTTTAGATTTCTACCATCAAAAAGTTGAATTTGAGAATTTGGAATTCAAATTTGGATTTACAAACCTTGACTTTATCTAGAACCATAAAAAAAGGTTGTAATTGAACAACACCCAATGAAAAAGCTTAGTTTGGGGGAAAAATATTACTTTTACTTTTGTTTATTATAAAAGATAAGCTTTTTCATTGGGTATTGTCCAATTACAACCTTTTTATGGTTCTAGACAAAATTGAGGTCTCTAAGTCCAAATTTGAATTCCAAATTCTCAAATTCAGCTTTTTGATGGTTAAAATCTAAAATTTACCTCAGGGGTGTGGTAGAATAGTTGAAAGGGTGTGGTTCACATATCAATCCCCTAAAATATATTATGGGGTTTGTCAACATTTGAATGAAAGTAATTAAAGATAGTTGGTAATAAGCAAAAACGTGCATCATATAGATGTTTCTACCCATTTTCTACTTGCCTGCAAGCACTATTAGGTTATGTGCACGGTTACTTGTTGCTCGCTCACCAAAAAATCCTTCTAAAAAAAGTAAAGATGGCTGGTACCCATCTAGAATCATGGGTATTTGGCCACATTTCAACTACGGTTTTCAACACGTGTCCTTTCCGGGGTCACATTAGCAAAATTTTGAACCTTCCACAAGACCCTTAAAATTTGACACTCTCAACATTTATTAACATGTATTCAATAGTGAGAATGGATTGACATGATCAATACACATTCTCAATCAAACATTATAAGGCTGCAAGTCCAAATTTTCCTCTGATGTTTTCAAATTTTGGAATTATTATTATATTTCAGTCCTATTTTGTTTTTATTTTTCATATAAAAATTCATTGGTGTTGCAATAGTTAGGGTTGCAAATATGTTAGCAATCCTTGGAGATAATGATAGATATCAAAGTATCTATCATGTGGAAAAATAAGCTAATACATTAAAATTTGAAATAAATGTTTTAATATAAAAAAATAGATTGATGGAGATATTTTTCATTAAAAAATAAATAAATATTTAAACCTTTTGAGGAATATGAAATCTTAGCAAGGCTCTACAATATTGAGGTTTGTTGCATTTGAGACACAAATTTGAATTTGCATAGTTTATTCCGCAAAACAAATTGCAACCTCTAATGCATGCGTCAATGTTTTCTATTTTGAGCCATAATTCAAATACTATTTTTTTCATCTCCCACATTGATGCAAGCGCATTATTCTTTTCTAGAAGCACATTTTCTTTCAAGAATTTGCATATGAAATAAAAATTGTATCAGCAAAATATGAAAGTGCTATAATTATATTTTAGGTTGCCCTAAAAATAATGTTCAATGCAAGTTCAACTCTAGCCATTCTATGCACGGAAAGTTGGTATTGACAATCTAACATGCAAAGAATGTGTGCTTTTGCAAAGATGTTGATACTATTGATATTATTCCAAATTTTTTAGAATGCATAAATAATTAATATTATAGAGAAGGATGGATACCATAGCAACACGTTGATGTTTGCATCTTTCTATTAGCACAATATTGTTTTAGTATTTTGGAATAAAAAGATAAAAAATAATGGTTTCATCTTACAGCTCTTGTATAGATTTGAACCTTCACGTAAATCATTTTCTATGTTTCTAGTATTGTTAAATATCTCATCAATAACATTGTACAAGTTTTTTTAATAATTTAATAAGTCTTTTTAAAGAAGATTTGATAACATTTGCCATGTTGGCAAATCCAAATGCATAACCTTGTTGTAAATAAGGATAATTGATACTTGATTGAGTTTCTTTTTCACAACAAAAGACATTAGTAGGTCCATCTCTTGGACTTATTTCTAGCTAAAAATTCAAACGAAGATCTTTATTCAAAAATTTAGTGCTTAGAATTTGAAACAATAAAACTGACATAGTAAAATATATAAATTAAAAGTTCAGTAACTTTGCAAAAGTGCAACATCAATGGAAATTCATGCTTGAGCATAAAAATATATATACGTGTTCAACCTTCACAAATTTCAATTGATATTATAACAAATTTTGATCATTAACTATTTAGTTCATATAAAACAATGGACCATTTTAAAAAAATCATAACAAAAAAAAAACTCCTTAAGAAGATTTTTTGTTCAATATAGAAAATTGCACAATACTACAAAAACACAATTATCACTAAGTCTGAATGTAATATACACAATGAAAGGAAATATGCATTGTCAAAGCATTTTTAAATTACTAAATTGTGCAACACGTTACAATGATGTTAATAAAAACTGAAGATTCTTACATGATATTTTCGTGAGAACCGTATAACATCATATGCTTTTTAATTGTGATAGCTATTCTCAATGCTCCTCCCTCTTATACACATTTTGAACATCCACAAGATAGAAGTTGGTGTAAATAAAGCATTTTTCTCTCAACCTAAATAAACGAACAGACACTTTTTATTGAAAAAGATGATTATAAAATATTAGTGTCAATATACTATACAACATCCAATTATACTAAGTTGCATTTGGAGCCAAAGCATCAATAAATGAAGATGAAGATAGTATCTTTCTCCGATCCATACACTAAAAAGTGTTACGGACATAACCAATTAACCAATAATAAAAGCTCATTGAATCAATTAAAAGGTTCTAGAAGATTAGGAAGTCTTAGAAGGTTCTAGAAGGTTGGAAGCTTCTCAAGAAACTTCTTACTTTATTGAAGTAGCTAGAGTATCGTTCAAGCTGGAAAAAGTTCTCAAGCAACTTCCAAGCTTGCCATCCAAGTTGGAGAAAACTTTTCAAACAACTTCCAAAGCTTGACAGACAAGCTTCGGTTTCGAGTATATAAAAAAGTTGAAACTGAGATGTTCCTCAATCTTGACAACTCGTCTTGCCACCTTAATCTTTGGCCTTCAAGCATTTGCTTTGCCTAGTATTATTACCATCTAATATACTTCTCTAGCCTTGGTTCTAAGTACACTTCTGAGTTCTTGTCTTGATTCTACGTTTCTTCTGCTGTATTGTTGCCTCTGAGTCCATCCCTAATTGTTTGTCAAGATTGACTTCAACATCATCAAAACTTTCTGGTTTTGAGTAGGGCATGAATTATCTCTCTATTTGAAACCTGCAAGGTGTTTTAAAAGTTGCGGATTACCCATTTTTAAGTTGATGGTGTTGTCTATTTTCACTATGGATTTTTTCTATTGTTGAAATTTATGGACCTGAATAAACGTCATGTCCGTGAATTCAATTCCAATCTTGAAATCCGTATTATTAGCAGATTTAAACAAGAACTTAGAGAGAAAGTTGTACAAGAGTTTGGCGAAGCTAGTTTCAAAGCGTTATTGTCACAGCTTACTCTGTTTAACTTTCCAAGCGTTTGCAATCTTGTTGTTTATATCAACATATATTACTAGAATACTACGTTATCATCATAATAAAATGAAACAAAGTTGTTATAGACAATTCAAAGTTTGATGCTACTATATCCGCGATTACAAATATGAATCTAGAGCAACAATAGATGTTCAAGCAGACCAAAAAATTCAACTTAGTGCTCTTTGGTCTCGGAGCAAAGCTGCAACAACTTATGGAGCGGAAACATATTGCAACACCCGCACCAACTATTCAAGCCAATAATCTATCAAGTTCCGTGCAGTAGGCTTTAAATTCTAGCGAGAACAAAGAACCTAGAGCCAGCAATCTAGGGAAATTTGACGGTTCACGTTTTAAATTTCGAGGTTTTGTTAATCAAATTCGACTCATTACGCTCCTTTAATTCCAACGGTATTTGATAGATGCAGTTTGCATTGGATGGTGAAAACTTTATTATCTGGAAAAACACTTTTTTGATTTGCAACGCTTTTTGAGAAGGACTCTCCAATGCTCAAAAAATTAAAGTGTTTCTAGACACTTTTGGATAAACATTTGTTGAGCATGACAAAATACGCTCTGCGACAACAAAGAGCTGAAGCTTATAACAAGGAAAATGTTTAGCATCAGTCTGTGTTTTAGATTTTTATCAACTTGCATGCAATATCAATTAGAGCGAATAAGCTTTGATAAATCAATTTTATTATGGGTTACATAACGAAAAGAAAAACTTACTACTTTTGTTGCCAGACCCTGCAACATTAAACGAGGCTATTAGTCAAGCGACAAGTGTGACAATAGGCTATTTGAGCGGTAACAAGATAAACGAGTATGGACCACGCCGTGGCCTTACATTGGCTATCTTGCCACTTCTTAAACTCCAAGTTCAAAAAATCAATCTGAAGCTGAAGACTTGCAAATTGATGCAGTTTTATCCAAACCTTTATAGAATAAAAGAAGAAGTACCAATGCAAAGGAGGATTATGTCTTTACTATAGAAAAGAAAGACATAAAGTTAGCGATTGTTTTAAAAAACAGCAACAAGCTTCACAACTTTATAGTACCAACATTTAACAAAAAAATAACAAAGTCCAATCACAATAGAGACCGTATAATTGGATTCTACAACATTATCGACATCTTCAGATCATCTATTATATGCAAATCTCACTCTTTATTACACTAGGCAAAATTGGAGGATTTATAGAAAAGTGAAAAATGTGAATTACTTTGATCCAAATGGTGAAAACCAAAGAATCTTAGTCTACTACAACTTGGAAAAAGAAAAAGTAAAAAAAAAAAAACACGAAGAGCTCAGAAAAGGAAAGCAACAAATTTTACAAGAAGCAAAAAGAATGGAGGCTTGGGAGTCCCATACCTACTTGCAAACTAAAACTTCTCATTACTTTCATCTCATCAATCAAAATTGAATGATTTAAAAATTCCCAAATTTGTATAAATCTAAAGAACCAATTTCAGATATTTTTTCAAAAAAAATGTAAATTTGATTTTTTTTTGGGCTACCCCGCCCTCACCCTTTTTCAATAATTCATGTATAACTTATTTAATAAATGCTGGAATGAAGAAAAATTTAGATGTCTACATAGATCTTTGAATTCCCCACCTTTAATAAAAGTTTCAAAAAATCACAAAAATTAGATTAGATGTAGGTACATGACCAAAATCCATTTGTCCCCTCAGGGGATAGTTGGTCTTTTAGGGGTTAAATCTTGAACCGATTAGTCAAGGAACCTTTTCATTATTTTCTCTATATCTTATTATTAACATTGAAAAAGTAGATTTTCAACCGGTTTTTCAACCAATGTTTACAAATTGCAAACGGTTTTTTCTCATGTCAATTGACAATCTTTGAACTAGATGTTGGTTCTTCTCAGACCCCCTCATCATATATAAAAACTAGGCCTTGCAACTAAGGTGACCAAAATTTTGTCCATGTTTATATATGGGAATTGATACGAGCACACTGAGGGTTTGATATATGCACACAAGGAGAGGGGTAAAGTTTAGATATTTACCATCAACAAACTAAAATTGGAAAGTTCAAATTTGAATTTCGATTTAGAGACCTTGATTTAGTCTAGAACCACAATGGAGGTTGTTTAAATCTTAAATAATGACTTTAAACTTAGTTGTAGCTTTACGAAGAACAAAAATTCATCATTGTTTGGTTATTTACTAATTAAGTGTAATGTTTTGAAGTCTGATATTGCTTCAAAATACTTGTACCTAAAGCAAAGCTAAAATTTTATCAAATTTAATCATCAACAAACCCAAGTACAAGAATTTTTAGTTACTTCATGCAAGTATATCCTCCCAAAATTTAAGGTGTGAAAATTGCTACCATTTGTAGGTTCAATTAATGTGTCTAAATTTTCAAAAGCATTTTTTTGCCCTTTCCAATTACAAATTTTGTCTTTTAACATATCTAAAAACAAATGCATATATCTAGAACTAGTGAGTTTTGCAAATATATTGAAAAATGGGTTCAAATTATAGCTAAAAAGATCTTTGTTCATCTTTGAAAAATTAAGAAAGTAGAAAATGCTACTTCTTGATAAAAAAGACAATAATAACAACAACTTCAAGAAAATTGAAGGACTCTAAAACTAATGGTAAGAATGCTTTAGTAAATAATAAAAATGTTTTGTTGTTTATATTGAAGCAATCTAAACCAAATTTGAAGTTGTACATTACATGTGTGCTCAAAGAGCCTTACCATGGAATGAGTAGATATAACACAATAAGACAACTTGAAATTTGTCAATTACTAATAAGTGATATGAAGATTTGACAAAAAACATAATTACACAATTCAATCACCTTCCAAATTTATCTATAACAACACCATAACAATTATTTCAAAATAATTTTACCATTTGCTTTTGAATGCCACAACATTAGCCTATGCCCCAAAAATGTATGACAATTGTTTGTGGTCCCTCAAAGAGTTTTCATGGCATGCAATTCTAGCAAATCAAGTAATGATAGTTCAAATCATTATTTGTTCAATGAAATGCAATTCTATGTTCCACTAGGTGATTAGTCAATGAACTATTGTAGGACAGCTTTAACCAACAAAGGTGGGGAGCAAGAGTTTAGAGGGCTCTTCAAAAATAAAAATAAACTCTTGGACAGTCATATTTGGCAAATTATCAATTAACAATTTTGCAAAATTGAGTTTTTTTAGAAAATAAAAAAAAAACAGAAAAATTACAAATACTAGAGCAATAGACATTAAAGGCAACATTTTTTTTATTGGCAAATTTTTGCTTAAATCTTAACTCAAAATCCTTGTGGCTACCACTACACTAAGAAATTACGCTCAAATAGTGGATGAAATCGCTACATATCTCCTTGAGCAAACATACGGTTTGCCAACCTTTCGATAAAAGTAGCTTAAATTAGTAAATTTTTTGGATGAATGTGCACACATCATTCATTCCTTCCAATAATAGCCAAGTTTTCCTTACCTACATGCTTTCTAGGGTGCAAGTTGCTTTACCTTAGCAAAATCATAAAAAAAACACTAATTTAGGGGGCTTCATAAATAAATTTGGTCTATAAGTTTTTCACTTCACATGATCCAGCTCACTAGTAAATTATTTTTGTTCACTTCCATGCCCAAAGTTTGAGATCCCCGTTAGTTTGCAATTAGGGTTTGGTGCACAAGTCAAGGGTTTGAGCGTCTAAGACACTTGTGATGATGAGCTGTGCAAAACTGAGTTTCTGAAATTCACTCTTAACATGAATCATGTTAGGAGTGAATTCTAGGGGTGACTCACCTTGCTGCCCACTAGGGGGAATTCACCAACGTGAATGGCAACATGAGTCACCTAAAAAAATTAATGTTTGAAGCCCCTATTAGGGGGTTTCAAATATGCCGTTCACCACCAATTTTGTTCATGTGAATGAAATTGGTGAATAGCCCGGCTCAATTACTTTGTGGACGAGCCATGACAACCTCCTCAGGTCGTGACAACATATTCACTATTGAACAAAAACTCATTCACGACCATTCCTTCACCGTTTTTTTGAGATATTTGAAACCCCAAGATATTAACCCATGAGCGTTCCAACGTCCCATATATCACCTCTCCTATTTTAAAGCCTTGTTTTGAGGCACTAGATCTAACTTTTTGGTCTTGCTACAAACTACAATTACTGAGGCATTCAAATTGTCCATGTCAATGGAGTAATGGTCAGAAAAGCCAAATTGTTATACAAACGCTGCAAGAGATTTGATTTGGTGAAACATCGTACGAGGCAACAAGGATGTGGTGGCAAGTAGCGTTTTACAAGCTGCAACCGGTCAATATCCGTTGCAAGTTTCCTTGTGTAAGCTTTGTGGTAGCGGGAAAGTTGTTGGCAAGGGTTCACCCATGTTCTAGATCCTTATCATGGCAATTGTCACCAATTGTGCTAGTCATTGTTTCTGTGCAATAGCCATTTGAAGACCTAAAACTTGACATAAAAAGAAGTGCAATCTTTGGTAATTTACAAGTGTGTGCATTCACATCTAATCTTGCTGCTCACAAAATTTTAGATGAATAAGGGGCTTACAGAATTTTGTGAAAAACATCAAATAGCAACTACCTACCAAAAAATGAGGTTTTGTCATCACATGTTGTTTTATCAAACGTTATAACCTCCCATCTCTTGCGATGAATTGTTCCTAAAATTTGCAAGCCTTCTTCTAAATAAGTATTCTACTATGTTCAATGGTCACTTTTTGTAAATCATGCAATTTACCAAGATACAATGCATCAAAGTTGCTGGTCTCCAAACACCCTGATTTTGGTGAAATCGGGTTGGGCGCTCCAGGGCAAGGTTTCTTTTTCTTGCAATTTGGGGCAAAATTGCACCAATTTTTTTTTTTGATTGGTACCAAGCCTATAGAAAAAAAACATGATTACTTGGATGAAAGTGTCAAATTGTGGATGGAAACCAAATTATAGACATGTAATATGTGCTAATGTGATATTTTCTATCCAATATGTGGATGAATGTTGAAATATGGAGCACCACTATAACATTTTAAATCGCCACTTTGGCATTACTTAAGGAATGAAAAAAAAACTATGCTCAAGGGTTAACCCTTGAACGTCGGCTGGGTGGTCGTGCCTGCCCTCTATAGTGGCATCTACAGTATTGTGGCAGGTGCCCACCAATAAAATATTGTTTCTTAAAGTTGTAAAAGTCAATAGTGCATGGTGTGATTGGTGCCCTCATGAAAATTGTGAAAAGGATAGCATGGGACCTAACACCATGGCTCTAAATCTTCTCACAATTTGGATTATCAAAAAATATGAATGCCTTAGCTGAGGTTAATTTTTGCTTCCCATGGTGCACCATGTATCTATGGTCACTTCTACAAAAAAAGGTGAGAAAGTACTTTCCTTTGCAATAAGGTAGCAACACCCATACGTGAGCAGTCCCTAAAGTGGAGCCCCTACTTTTGAGGTATTCACCACTCACTGTGAACCCAAAGTGAAGCAGTGAATGTTACTTGCACAAGAAAATCTTGCCACATGTCAATTGCTAAGTGGCTGTGAGATGGTTGAGATTGGGACCTTCAAGCACATGTATAGGAACACATCAAAGCAGTATCAAGGGTAGTTTAGAGTTGCTAATAGGGACCCTATAAGCTGCACTTTGCCCTTTAATATAAAATAATCTAAAATACTTTTCCCACAAAAATTACGTTCCATGATAGCTTGTTGAAAGGCTAACCTTGCAAAAAATTTCCTGAATTTTTAGAGGCTCTGAAGTACCCCAAACCCTTAAACGCTTAGGTATGGGTGTGGTTACCTTAGCCCCTAAAGGACCAACTGTCCTCTTAAGAGACAAATGGATTTTGGGCATGTACCTACAGCTAATTTACTTTTTGTGGTTTTCTGAAACTTTTATTGAAAATGTAGAATTCAAATATCTATATGGGCATTTAATTTTTTATTCATTTTGACATTTATTGAAGAAGTTAAAAATGAATTTCCAAAAACAAGAGAGATCGGGCAGCCCAAAAACTTTTTTAAAATTTGCATTTAAAATAATAATAATATGAGATAGATTCTTTAGACTTATATACATAGGGAGCTTTGAATCATTTAATTTTCATTAATGAGATGAAAATTATGAGAAGTTATAGTTTGTGGATAGGTATGAAAATCATACCTATCTTACCCTTTTTTGGAAATTCACTTTTAACTTCTTTAATAAAGAAAATTTAAATTCCCATGTAGATATTTGAATTCCCCATCATACATAAAATTTTCAAAAAATCATGTTAACCATAGTACACGCCCGATATCCCATTTGTCCCAAAGGGGCTTGGTCCTTTAGGGGTTAGGTGCGAGTTAGAGCCCGAAGAATCCGTCTCGGAATCTCGGCATTGGAGGCGGACCTGGTTTCGCGCACGGTGGGCAGCGCGGTTGCAAGGAGGGACCCTATCTCGGAGCAACCCCGTTGGAGCAAGCTGACTCCGTCGTCGTCGTTGTCGTCGCCCTAGACCTAGAGGGGATCGCAAGGCATTTCCTTTCGGAGCCCTCCTCCCTCCCCTCTCCCCCCCCCCGCATGGCTGCATCGCTGACGACTCACTGAAGCCCCGACGCCTAGACCTTGCCGGCCCGCCTTTGCCTTGCTTCTACCGAACTCTCTCCGCTTTCGGCCGCGTGATTCGGTGGCGAAAGAAGTAGTTTGTTGCTAGTGTATTGTTTGTATTTTGTAGGAGGGTTGCGACAAGGCGAAGACGCGAGGCAGCAGCGATGTGTGGAAGAAGAAGAAGAAGCAGAGAGAGAGAAGTTGTCGAGCTTGCGTGATCGGACACAAGAATGCTGGTGGTTGCGGGCCGGCGATGCGATGACGAGGAATGACCCCGGGGGCCAGATTGGGTTTAGTAACTGCTTTTAGGGTTAGGTTGCTGGAGGAAACGCGGCAGTGGCATCGGCGCTCGATCACTGGTAAGTATTTGTCGGTTTGGAGACTAGGTCAAAATCATGCATGCGCTTGTTTTTGGGTGGCATTGCTGCATTTGTACGTTCAATTTAGGAGGGGTATGCTCCGTTTGAGAAATTTCTATTAGTGGATAGTCTTCCTTCTTGACGTGTTAAAAAATATGCAATGCCCTGCGTGTGGCTGTGTTTTTTTTCCTGCATTCTTTTTCTTTTCTTTTTGCTTTTTTATATTCGAGCTGAAGCCAATGTGGTATGAGAGAGAGTCGTTGCCAAAACGCCACGTTTCGTGGTTTCCCGATGAATGAATTGGAAAAACATATTCTACTACATGCAGGCTGTGTCGGAATCTGAGCGCCGGAGGAGGTGACCTCCAGATTCTGTAGAACGCTCTGTTTCTTCGTATCAGTTCTTTTTTATACATAAATTCCTTTTTTTGAAGTTGGACACAATTTTATTTCGAATAGTGAGGGATCGAGAAATGAAGGTGTGATTCTGTCTTTCCTGAATTGAGGTTAGGGTATTGAAACATCTACTGGGTTAGGTCTCCAGGGGGGTTGCATATTGGCGTGGAATCGAGCCGTCTAGTGCTTTTGGCATGCATGGATGTGACAAAAAGAGCGCAGGTGGGGAATGGAATCGGAGGTGGTGAGAGTGACGCCATGAGCTCAGTTGACCCCCCTGACGATAAGGACGGGGATGACGTCGAATTTGTTGAAGTTGACCCAACCCTTCGCTATGGACGGGTAGGTTTTGTGATTTCAGTTGGGAGTAACTTGTGAAGTATTACGTTGTTAACATGATTCCAACCTTGTCATCATCCTTTGGAACAGCTGGCGTATTGCGAGTTGTGGGATAAAGTCAAGTTTGTTTTTGAACAGACGATCAACGGATAAGATAATGATTTTCTTAATGTGCAATGTTTGAGGTATTAAATATCTCTTTTTATTCATTGATTTGTGAATCTCCGGTTTGGATGTTTCAGTATGCGGAAGTGTTGGGCAAAGGGGCCTTCAAGACAGTGTAAGTCCAGGTTTTTTTTAATTTGAAATGGTTTTACAAAGTTAGATCTTTCTTTCTGTCAGTTGGGATCGAGATTCTCTAGTCCTGTTTGTATGTACGAAAGTGAGTACTCCCATGATTTTCTCGAAACACTAGGTTTTCCATGCGTTTCTCTGACTTGGGGTAAGATTTCATGAGGCTGCTGATCTTTGGTAGCACTGTATTTGTTATAGGTCATTGTGTTGCGTGTAATAATTTACGTTCAACTAACATATAGTCCACTAGTTTTGTCGGGAGCGTCCGAGGTGGTGAATTTTGACAGTTTCTAGAAATGGATATTTTGATACACGCCAGCCTTTAGGGGTTCATTAACTACGACATATGTAGCATTTGGTCACCGTCTAGATGGGCTGAGACTTCTTTGTTATGTGTATCGTTCTGTTGTGTGTTTTTTAAAACAGTTACAGAGCATTTGATGAAGTCGAGGGTATCGAGGTAGCTTGGAACCAGGTGAGAGTACAAGATGTTCTGCAGAGCCCCGAGGACTTGGAGCGGCTTTACTCTGAGGTGCATCTGTTGAAGACTTTAAAACACAAGAACATCATCAAGCTCTATAATTCATGGGTTGATACAAAGACGAAGAATGTGAATTTCATTACCGAGATTTTCACTTCAGGCACTTTGAGACAGTGCGTGCTCTGACTCAGTCACATGCTGACATTTTCGTTGCTTGCAGTTGATGGATGTGGACATATTTAATTCCTGTGTACAAGGCTCTTGGCTACAGATCGGAAAGGTGGGTGTTGCGTCCATCATTATATCATAATTGTTGAACTTGAATGGGTGCCAGGTACCGCAAGAAGCACAAGCATGTGGACATCAAAGCGGTGAAGAATTGGTCTAGGCAGATACTGCGCGGTCTGCTCTATCTTCATAGCCATGATCCTCCTATCATCCATCGTGACTTGAAGTGCGACAACATATTTGTGAACGGCAATCAAGGGGAGGTGAAGATTGGAGATCTGGGGCTTGCGGCAATTCTTCGTCAAGCGCATGCGGCACACAGTGTTATTGGTGAGTGTTACTCTGTATTATTAATCTAATCTGTGTGTGTGTGTGTGCAATCGTAAAGACGGCTCGTTCTGTATCGAGCATGTTGCATGTCAACTTTTTGTATTGATGTTGTTGATATCTTGTGTGTGTTCTGAGCACGTATTTGGTGTTACCATTGGGATGTCAAGCTTCATCCTGCTGTACACATGGATTTGGTTGATTTTCGAGTCTACTACAATGGAAGTGCGCTGATATTTAATATTAACTGACCGGTACGTTGATTTGGTGTAGCTGTTGGGAATCAGTGACAATATTTGTGCAGCTGATTCCTATTAGTACACTTATTTTTCAGGTACACCAGAGTTCATGGCTCCTGAGCTGTATGAAGAAGAATACAATGAGTTGGTTGACATATACTCATTTGGAATGTGCTTGCTGGAGATGGTGACTTTTGAATACCCGTACAGTGAATGTACTAACGCTGCTCAGATCTACAAAAAAGTCTCGTCGGTAAGGTCCTCACCTCTTTTGTATTGCATCTATTCTGATCGTAACAGTAGCTCAACAAGATTTCGGTCTGTTGCGCTCTGCTTAAGGCTTAGGAAAAAATAGCTGGAAATTATATGACTTTCCGTGTTGGTAGTATTGATTTAAATCAGAACCTGGAGTGTCGAATTTATTGGTCTCTAATGCAGGGACGTGTTGATAATTGAATTAATTACCACACCTTTTTTTTTATCCTTGTCAAATCTGATGGTGATCCTGTACATGGTAACTGTGTATAGGGGAAGAAACCTGCAGCACTTCAGAAGGTCAAGGACCCTGAAGTCCGGGCTTTTGTGGAGAAATGCCTCGCCACTGCATCGAGGAGGCTCCCTGCAAGAGAACTCTTGATGGATCCATTTCTGCAGTCGGATGGAGATCGTGAAGCTGTAGAATGTCTTCCAACCATCACCCTATCAAAAACTCGGACTGATGATTTTGAGGAGCTTGGGGTGATTTGTGAGGATCGTATATCAAGCCTCAAGGCTGGAGAATTATATAATAGCCTGAAGTCAGACAATGATAGGAATGAGAGAAAAAGCCGCGAGGATGACAGATCACAAAGCGGTTCGAGAAGGCTGCTAGCATTGTCTTCCGGAAGACGATCTGATGATGAAGATGACCCGTCCGGGAGCACTCGATACTCCAAAGACCGTGTCCGGAGGAGCAGCCGGGACTTTCGAGTGAAGGGAAAAAGGAAAGACGATGTTACTATATTTTTGAGACTACGAATTGCTGACCATGATGGTGAGTATTTGAAGATATCCTAATTGGGTGACAGTGTGGTATGGTGAAGGAAGTGGTATTTTTAATGAAAGGTAACCATGTAACCATTACCTCTATTGTGCAGGTCATAGCCGCAACATCCACTTCCCTTTCGACATCGAGGGCGATACTGCAATGTGCGTTGCTAGTGAGATGGTGGCGGAGCTGGACTTGTCGGACCAAGATGTAACGACCATTGCTGAGATGATTGATGCAGAGATATTGGCGTTAGTTCCGGAATGGCGACCTGGGGTTGCCGTGGATGATGCAGGGCAGGACCCGGACGCTGCATACACAACTGCAGCGGATGGGTCGGAGGTAGTGGGTTCAGATGACTCTGCGCCTGAAGATCTGCCTTCGTCTAGTTGGAAGGCTCGCTCCATGTCTCCGAGGTATGGCTCTTGATACGAACACAATCGTTGTTATGCATGGTCCTGAGAGATAATGGGTTTGAATAATGATGGAACCCAAGCAAGCAAAAGGTTAATTTTCTTCCATATTTTTTGCAATTCTCTGTTTTTTCTGATGGCAGAATCAGCCACCTTGTTGCTGCGTCCCCTCCGAGGATGGTGGAGGGTACAATGCATGGGCGTTTCGAAGAAGTGACGTATCCTGCTCGAGCCAATTCTCGACGTGGTTCAGAACCTATCTTCACTAGTGAGTCGTCAGAGGAGCGAGATGACACGGAAGACCAGGGGTCCAAGTATGGGGCGTCACCAGAGGGAGGCTCACCTGCGTCGAGCTCAAAACAGGAGGGTGGGGGGAGTCGTTGGAGTGGGGGTTTCAACGAGTTAGTAGAGATCCGGAGGAACATGGGCACCTCCGCGTACTCTCATGAACCATGGGAAGTTCTGCATCAAAACCAGGAGAGGCTGGACAGCAGCATTCAGGATGAAATGCCACACTCAGTGGCGGATGATGACGACGATGTGATTTCCAGGGAGCTGGAGTATTTGGCGCAGAAGCAGGAGCAGGAGTTGCGGGAGATGCACCGGAGGCATGAGCAAGCTATGCTGAGCCTGCAGAGCCGACGCAGGATGAAAGGTGCCTCGTATGGCGAAGTCGGGCAGCAGCCAATTTCACCCGGCTCTCAGCAGACCGATTCTTCCAACGACGTGTTTTTTCATCAGGCAGAGACGAGGAACGCTTTGACTGGTCGGCCAAGCTCCAAACTGGTTTCAAGTAGTGATTCTCAGAGGAAGCTTGACGTTGCTGGCCGCAAGGGCAAGTTGCAGGTTGAGGAGGCTGGCGAGATGGCCGCCCGGCCAGCGGAAATCAATGCGGATGTGAGATTTGTGGATGCGCCCAAGGCTCATGGGTTGGGGCACAACTTGCAGGGCCATGTTGTTCCCGCGTCGTCCTTGCTGGACAAGGGCTCTGGTCGGACTACCCCATTCCAAGGTGATGCTGAAGGTAGCAGTCATGGCAGACCTTACCGTTTGTTGAAATCCGGTATTACCAACGGTGAGGGCAGTGGCGGGCGGTAAATATCAGCCCACGGGAGGTTCTACGAATGCTGCTGCTGCTGTGATAATGCTATTAGAAAGTTGTTACTCTGTTGGATAGTGCTGTAACAGTATGTAATTTGTGGATGGGCAAAGGTCGGTGATCAGAATTGATATCTGAGTTGGGCAGGCTGATGTTGCATCTCAGTAATTGGTGAGGACTAATGGAGGCCGTAGATGGTGGTCAAAATGGGTATAAAGGCATTCTGCTGGCGAGGTAGTTTCCTTGTTGTTTTAATTAGTGTCAAAAAAATTGCTAGGGAACCTTTGGTTTGGGTCGTCACCTATGTATCATGGCCTTCTTGATTATACTGGACGGTTTTCTGTCTAGTCCTCTTAATTGTATTGAGAGGTATTTGTGTACATACAATGGACACCTACGGTCCTCAATAGGTATGATTCATGCTGTTCTTTGTGTATATCATGTATCCTTGTTGTGTCGTTCGCTTAGGGTTACATAGCTTGTGCAAAATTTAGTTCTCTGTGAGTGAGCCATTCTGCATTGAAAGCTGCCTGCCGGTTTTCGGTTAGACTAACCCCTGAACGGCCCATCGGCCAATCGGCCATCTCTGGCCGTATGTACGGCAGTATATACTGCTATATTTGAGTTGTTTTGAGGGCTTTCCAAAAAAAATTATACACTCATCATCGTACAACCCTTCAATATGTATGTATGGTTGTAACACTTACTTTCCAACTAATTCAAACTTCTGAATATTAATTGTGACCATATTTGGTACTGTATCTCTAGAGCCCAAGGGCCCTTCAGGGGCTAAAGCCATGAGAATTCTAGCTACTGTTTTGTTTAAGCTATGTTGAAGTTACGATAAACAATATCTTGCCACTATTTTTCATATTTGTGCTTGTTGTTTGCCCCTTTACACTAATCTTACACTTTTGAAAACCATGTTTGTGAGCATGAGCCAATGAGGTTAACTTAATTTCTATATGCACTTCAATTGGAGAGTGCTCGAAGAGGGTTCTCTATCGCATGTATGTGGACATGGAAACGTTTCCCATGGCTCGGAGTTTTGAGATGAGGAGCCAGATGGTTCATAATCACCATTCGAATTTTATGTAAGGTCTGCTCAAAAACCGTCCAAGCATTAAAACCGCCCACCTTCTTAAATGATCCCTTGTTCAAGTACATGCTTTTTTCATAGGTTTTTAAAATGTATAAGAAGTGTACATTTGAGGAGGTGGGCGGTTTTAGAGACCTATGACCTTTCCATTTCAAAATTTCATACCTAATTCTACAAAACTCCACAAAATATGAAATAACTTGAGTTAGATGTTAGTTCTTCTTATCTTTCAAGGAAAATTTACTGAAAAATAGTTAAAGAAGTTTCACCTCCCCAAAATTCTGTTTTAGCCTTAAGATGGATGGTCTATGAGCAGGCTACCTTGGTATGTCTTGTTCTGTTTCACGTCACATGGTGAGTATCCAACCATCTTTAAAGCATATGCTTGGAATAATGATCTACTTATCAAGGCACAAATGTTTACCAACAATTGACATACAAGTCACTGTTTTGCACTTCGCCAAGTGCACTAAAATTTTGTTTGCAAACACATGTGATTTCTAGAAAAGTAAAAAAAAAAAATTGGCTGGTTATTCCTTACATTTGATGCCAAATTCCCACACAAAAAATCTTTGAAATTGTTTTTTGTTCTGTTTATTCAAGTGGGGATTGGGTGCATGATTAGCTTAACCCCTAAACTACCAAGGCCATTTTTTTGCTAAAAACCACTCAAACCTGCCCCTATTGCTGGGTTCATCAAAAATTACAATAGAATGATTTTCTTGAAAATATAACCATAGGATCTTGTAATGCATTTGCAAGAGAAGAAGTGTTGAAAATTTTGTGACATTTGACTCTATGGATTGAAAGTTATGGGCATCTGAAGAGAAAAGTTTTTTTTTTTCCATGGTGCCCAAAAATTTCAGATGGCTTTGACTGCCCTTTGCGGACTTTTTTGCACTATAGACCTTGAAGTTATAATTTCATCTTATAGGTAATCAAGTCAGACATATGTCTACCAATTTTCAAGGCAATTAAAGACCCAGAACACATCCTAAAAAAAATTGCAATGTCATTGCATAACAAGTTTTGCCAATATACTATGACATTTTTGAGTGAAGTTTTCCACCACATGCTTTTAGATATGGAAAATCCAAATGGTGTGTATGAAGATATACATGTACTTTAGATGTTAGAGGAAAAAAACTTAAGAAACTTAAAATCTTTAAAATTTAGGAGCTCCCAAAGCCTAATCTGACCTCCTAATTGGAAATGAAAGGGAGGCAATGATGAAATAATGGGGACCACCAAAGCAACATGTGGCAACCCCTCCTTGCTCCCCCCTCCAAAGTTAATATTTCTCCCTTGCCCAAGCTGCCCCTCAAATTGCTTTTGGCCAAAAAAATCCCATAACTTATGAACCATGTGACATAATCACATGATTTTTTACATCCCACAAACCTTATACATTCCTACACACCTCATAAAAAGTTTCAAAAAATCATGTAAAAATTTGAGGTCACATGAGCCTATCCAAAATCCTAAAAGTCCCCCAAGGGGACTTTGGTCCTTTAGGGGTTAAGGTAAACTATCCCTTTGTAGACATTTCTTCCATTGTGGTCGATGTGAACTCATAGTTTCTATTTTAGTCAATTTTGTATAAGAAAAATTGGCATAAAATTTTCAACATGCTTTATTTAGTATGAGAGTCATTTTGATCATTTAGAGCTCATTTAGAGACTCATAATTGCTGCATTGTAGGAAATTTTATGTTTTAAACGGGCATCATTGTTACTAGGTTGGTATGGTTACTTTGGGCTAATGTGACCTCCATAAAAGGATTTCCACTCGGCCACAATGAACAAACAAAGCACCCAAGTCAAGTTCTTAGTAAGGTCAATAATGGACATTGGTAGTGTCTATTATGGGGCATTCATAAACATTAACCTCTAAAGTCCTAAACGTAAGCTTTTCACCAAAATTGCTCCAAAAGTGCCATTTCTAGTACAAGTACCAAATAGTTTAGAAAAAGAATATTTTCTAATACATGTATTTATAAGATCTTGTACTACACTAGTATCTAAAGGTTTGAAAAAAATATCAAAAAATTTCATCATGTAGATTTGTAAGATATTTGAGTTTGAATTGACAAAAAGCCATCTTTTGTCCTTGCAAAAATCCGGGCAGCTACACTTCACAAGGTCATATTTGTAAGAATTTTTTTCCAAAATGGTTGTAGTTTCTTGGATTTGATCATCAAAGCAAGTTGCGTACACACTTGAAAGTTTTCAAATTATTTGGACATATGGGAAAAAAATAGTAAGTAAAAAGAAATAGAGAATGATTCAAAACACTCTATTGTTAAGAACTCAATTATGGAAATGAAAAGTTCCAATCCTAATGGTTGCAGTGTTGTTACAAAAACTTTACATCATATGGTTTTGTTTTTTTTCCAAAATATTGAAAATTGAGTAAAATAAAGGACTTCAAAGTTTATTTTAGAGTAGAGAATCCGTAACTACCTGCAAATAAAATCTCCTCATAACTTTCATCCCATTGATCAAAACTGAATGATTCAAAGCTTCCTATGTATATAGAAGTCTAAAGAACCAATTTATAAAAAAAAGGTTTTAAAAGAAATTTTAAAGAAATTTTATTTCTGCACTCCGAGCAAAGAAAACAACATATCATGCCATAACTTTTGAACCATGAATTCAAAATTTATGAATATTTTTGGATCTCAAAGCTACTCCTTGGACACATCATTTGTGAAAACGTCAAGGAAAAAAAAAAAAAAAAAAACCCATTGGTAGTGAGGTACCCAAAATTGCTATGTTGCCAAAAAAGAGTGTTTAGGACTTTAGGGGTTAAAGGTACTTTTATGACAATGATAAGCCACCCAATGTCCTCCATAAGGTCACATGAGCTTTAACACTATCACAATTTAAAAAAAATGCTTTAATGCACATTCAATATGAATTTCATCTTATCCATTCTTTGAATGGGTTCTTCTTGCTATCTATATATATAATAGAATGCAGTTTTAAATTATGTCCGTGGTGATCAGTCAGATGAGGATGAAAAATTCTTGGATGAAAATTTACAATGGCCATTTTTGTAACTGAATTCTTTGTAACAGACTTTTGTTCACCTGAATTTTTTTGTAACCGGCTGGCTTGGCAGCGCGTGTGCGCAACAGCGTGCAGCTGTAACGGAATCCTTGGCTGCGAGTGTGCGCAAGAGTGTGAAGTTGAGAAGTCTTTCAATTCTGAAGAGAGATTAATATGTTGATGATGCATTTGATCATAAGTTTAGTAGTTTCGGATTGCTGCTGAGAAGTATTTCAATGCTGAAGGGAGATTGAAATACGTGCAGTAGTCCTGTGAAAGCAATTCAAAAACACCGGTGGTGTGCAAGAAGTGAAATTGCTGTAACAAAGGGTGAGATGCAAGCAGAGTCGAGTTTATGTACTCATGGGTGAGCAAATAATCGTCTTCAACAAACTGCCTTCTCCAGCGCACAATAAACTTTGGGAATGTGAAAGCGGAGATGATTCAGCATACACAGATAACATCATATTTGTTAATTTGGGAAAAATAGGTGTCTCACTTTGTACTCCACCTTAAACTCAAAAAGTTACCTTAAATCAAATTCAAAGATATCAGATTTAGCTTGAACCACTAAGATTTTTTCCCTTACAAATTTCTCCTCTCAGGTGAAGACACGTGTACAAAAAACAATTGAGCTCAATTTTAGGAGGCCACCTACAACTTTCATATCAAAATTTGAAAGTCCCAAAATCTACTGTTTTTCCCAAATTAACGAATATGGTATTTGATACTTTGGGTTCCGTAACTTTAGATCCTTCTTTTGATAATCCCCGGCACCTTGCCTGTTGGACTAGACGTAGTAAGTTTGGGTCTCTGCATCCTGAAGTTGCTTGAGCATTCAATCAAGTGAAGCTATCCACATGTACGTCGGATCTCGATCGCCCTGATCGAAGTGGCTTGAGCACAGGAACATAAGAGGCGTTCAACCAAGTGAAGATCTCTACATGTCGACATTTGAAAAATCTCACAGCAAACCATGCTTTCATTGAGCCTTCGTTCACAGCAATATTCTTGACTACATGAAACACGAGATGCTTTCATTGCGCCTTCGTTCAAAGCATTCGTGACTACATGAAACACGATGACCTGCCTAATACTACCATTTCCGCAACGTGTCCACATCCCGGAAAAGTTTCATGACAGAACAATGTGGCCTCATTCCTCAAGTGAAGTAAGTTGCTCATAAGCAGTAGCACCCAGCAGCCGCATCCCGCATCGTGTCCACATCCCGGAAAAATATCATGCCAGAAGAATAACTTGGGTGTTTGCGTGAGGAGGGAGTTGGCAATTTCATCCACATTTTCACCCAAATTTTGTAGTGTAATGGTAACCAACATGAGTTTGAGTTGAGGTAAGATTTAGGTAAAATTTAGCCAAGAAATAAACCTTAATCATGAGGTCATGGAGTTCATAGGAGGCATAAACCCATCAATATGACGGGTAAGAAAGACTTGTTGTATATATTTCACATCTTATATTTTAGTTTAACATGTCAAACTAGCAATTGTGTCCATAATGGGGTTTGTGTTCGCTTGGATTACTCTATTTTGTGAGCATAACATGATGAGATATGAGCCATGAGCCAAGATTCTATGGGCGGGAACCAATTTTGAGCTCAAATTTTATGGAAAACTAAAAAAAAATGACAAGTTTTTGAAGAGATGAAAGCTTAAAATGAAAAATTATGAGGTTCTATGTACACGAATATAAGTGAATTTTAGTATTTTAACGAAAAAACTAGGCTTACAGCTCCTCACGGTGTAGCATTCCTTGTGTTGACCTTGTCTCCAATGTAACCAATGAAACACCTGTGCGACCATAAAATTGACTATCTATGGGGTGTATTTTGGAGGCTTCATGCTCATCCTAAAGCACGGTGTATCAACAAAGCCAAAACTATTTGCAAGTTTTAATCTTGAGATCAAGAAGAAATGAAGCTCTTTCCTGGCTGCCCATTAAACCAATTTGTACTTGATAAGTGTAATTTATATTGAAATAGAAATTCTCTTCAATTGTAAAGGTCAAAAGTATGATTATAAGCCCAAAAGCATAACACAAGCCCAAATGTATGATCATAAATCAAGGGCATAATTACAAGCCCAAATGCATGATTATAAGTTCCAAGCGCATGATTATAAGCTCAAAGTGCATGATCATAAGCTCAAGTGCAAACATATCAAGCAGTTGGTGCTCTTATCCTTTCCATTATATTGATTCCAAGAGATATCACATGTCTTCCTCTTTCATCCAATAAAGCCTTAGTTAGGGAAGAGTGTGAAAGAGTGTGGATGAAGCTAAATTTGACGCAGGGAGAGAGCTGGCTAGGATCGACTGACCGGTTTGTAGTATCAAAGGATAGGACGTCAGGCAGCCAGCAAATGTGAAAGCTGGCGTGCGTGCTGGAGCTGGACCCATGGCGCGGGCTAAGTTCAGCATCTCCAAATGGCTACTGCCTTGTCTCCTGACAACGATGGTAACAGGAATCATTGTCACCTCAGTGTTAAATATCGACTCCACCTCTCCCACCTTCGATTCGCTTTTGTTGCAAGAGATCTGACAATGCAACACAATGCAACGTTTGCAACAATTTTTGCAATAGTTTTGCAATGTCCACAAAATATATTTCAACTGTTTTGCAATGGTTTAGATATAGTTTTGCACTGTGATTGAATTGGTACTACAATTATAAAGCTAGACTAGCATTTGCAATAGTTTTGTTACAATATTGCATTTTATTTGCACTAAAATAGTAATGATTTTGAAATTACTTTGCAATTGTAAATTAACAGATTTGTAATAGTTTTGAAACACAATAGCATGGATTCACTAGTCAACACTTTTGCATTTGATCAACAATACTTTTGCAATGCATTGGTAATATAGTGAGGTCCAAACCAAGTTTTGTTCCACATCAATGCATTGCAAAACCATTGCAAAAGTGTTTTTCTTCTCTTGCAATGGATGCCTTTTGTAGTAGTGTGTAGTACAGTGGGTCCAGCAACACATGCGCCAGTAAGCGCCGCAACGCGTTGACGATGTCGCAGGATACTACTACAAAAGGCATCCATTGCAAGAGAAGAAAAACACTTTTGCAATGGTTTTGCAATGCATTGATGTGGAACAAAACTTGGTTTGGACCTCACTATATTACCAATGCATTGCAAAAGTATTGTTGATCAAATGCAAAAGTGTTGACTAGTGAATCCATGCTATTGTGTTTCAAAACTATTACAAATCTGTTGATTTACAATTGCAAAGTAATTTCAAAATCATTACTATTTTAGTGCAAATAAAATGCAATATTGTAACAAAACTATTGCAAATGCTAGTCTAACTTTATAATTGTAGTACCAATTCAATCACAGTGCAAAACTATATCTAAACCATTGCAAAACAGTTGAAATATATTTTGTGGACATTGCAAAACTATTGCAAAAATTGTTGCAAACGTTGCATTGTGTTGTAGTGCATACAACACCTGGTTTGTCAACGTGTGTGAGTTTGCCATCCCCATTTGCAGCTTTCGCATTCATGTACCAGTACCTCACAACGAGCGTCGTCAGCTATGTGGAGAGCATGGTTGTCTTCCACAACATGGCAATAATTCGACAAACTTGACGTCACAAGATGGACAAGAGACCCTCCGTCCGTCTAGTAGGGTCAGTTTTAAAATTGACTTTTAAATAAAGCACCTTCTTTTTCCAATTTTGACATATTAATGTTTCATTTTATTAAAGTATCTCAATTCAATATACACTTATTAGATTCTACATTTTGAGTCATATTTAAAGTAGATTTTCAAATAATCTCAGTTATTAAATAGGGCCTCATTAGACAAAATTGTCACTCATACTTAACATTTGTCTTGCACGGCATTAGACGTCAAACAAACAACACGACTACCAAACACCAAAACCTGTCCGAC
Source organism: Ulota crispa (assembly GCA_963920765.1). Lineage (NCBI taxonomy): Eukaryota > Viridiplantae > Streptophyta > Bryopsida > Orthotrichales > Orthotrichaceae > Ulota > Ulota crispa. The sequence goes on along the minus strand of OY987244.1, from coordinate 16,198,383 downwards.
AAGACAGCTCTGGTGGAGAGCTTTTACCCCGTAGCGAGCTAGACTTTGCCCGAGTTCAACAAGACGGAGCTCCGGAAAGGGGAGCTCTGGATGGCCCTGCGACGCCACCACGCCGGCGTGGTGATTCGTGACCGGGAGATTTACGGTGCGTTCCTTGCGAAGTGCACGCCGCCGCGGATGTGCACGTGGGATGAAGAGTATGTGCAGACTTTGTTGCATTTGCAGGACGCGCGTGGGATTGCGAAGCGAACGGTGACGTATGTGAATTGGACGCAGCCCCACGAGGATCTCCGAGACTCTTGAGGTCGAGCGTGAGCGTGTTGAAGGAACTGCAGGAGCTGAGCTGGGATTCGGATGCGGAGCGCCACGACACGGCGTTTCAGAACATGACGTTTGCTTGTGAGCACAACGGCGTGGCGCCCGCGCCGTGTTATCTCTTCGCCCGGAAGTTCGCGCCCGGAGCGACAAGCCAGCTTCTTTCGTTTTCGTCTCTAGAGCTTGGCTATTGACAGATGCTGATCACCTGGTTTGCCTCTAAGATTGAACCACCCATTCCCGATCATTTAACCCCTAATCGTCCAGAAGGACGTTTTTCATCCTTTGCCTCTGAAAAAACATTCTGTATGGTAGAAAAAAGTAGATTTTTGTCTGATTTTTTCCCAAAAGTGATCATAAACACATGCTCCATCATGGAAGGCAAAAAATAACTTCATCAAATACACTCATATTTTTAGACAATTCAAATTGTGTGAAGGTCCATACTGCCCTTCCTACAATTTATGTGAGGGCAGCCTGTACTGTTCACTTTTACAGCTAGCTGGGCACTTGTTACACCAATCATAGTTCTGAATCTTTGAAAAACATTGTAGAAGTCAGTGTAGCGGGTTGGCCATGAGGATGAGCTCGACATTCAAGGGTTAAGCTCCTATAGGACATCACATTAAGGTAGCAGCACCCATAATTGTCAAATTAAGGGTTTTGAATATGATGTTTATTAACAAACATTTGGCAAATTATAGGATTCTATAAGCAAGAGAAATATGGTGAGTTTGCACTTTCAAATGTTTAATTTGGATAATGTGAGAATAAGTTATGAATTTTTAAAGAGCCAATTGCAATTGCACCTAATACCAATAGTAAGGTTTCATGTTCAAATGTTGTACATCCTTGTACATACATCTATTCACTTCCAGAGATTTTCTAAGATTTTAGAAGTGCTAGTTATGGGTATAGTGATGGTTATGGGTGTTGCTACCTCAGAGCAACAATGCGGCACAAATTTTTCTTTGGTGGTTTCATACAAAATATTGCAATACAATTTTTTCAGAATTTTTCAAGCAAGATTGAACTATATACAAATTGTGAAATGCATAATGTGTTTTGAACCCATACACAATCACTAGACTCCCCTAATCCAATCATAGCCAAAACACTTCTTGCTCACTACTTCCTACTTTCTTTTGGGACACATGTCATGACCTCATGTGTCTTAATCTTGAAAAGGGAAAAAATATGCATTCCAAGGCTTGGAAAAAGGTATTGGAAATAGCACACCCTAGACTAGTTGGGTTTGGATCCATGGTTGGGAATGGGTGGTTCTACCTTAACCCTTAAAGGACCACTCTACGTATTACATAGTAAATACGTTGCCGTATAACTGGCATTTGCTACAATTAAAAAGTTTTAGTTTGGGATCTTGACTAGCTCACTAGAACCGCATTGATCTATATTCTAACTTCTTTGTTGATCTCAAATGTAGTAAAGGTGTGGATGCATTCCAAATACAAGAAAATACTAAATACTGTATTGGCCGCAAAGGGCTCCTTCGTCCTTTAAGGGTTAAGCCTGGAAATTCTTTGCGCTACGCATTGAACAATATTTGTTCTCACAAATTTTGGTTGTTAGCTTGACTTTGTGTACAAACATGTAGGTTAGAATTTGTAAAGTACAACTTAATCCTAATATGTACATTTTTGCAAAATAATCTATCCTTTTAGAAGTACATGTACAAAAGTTGGATTCTTGTATTGGAAGAGCTTTCCTCACAAATCTACAAGCATTGGGAGGAAAATTAGATGGATACATGAAAGGTTGTGATAAGATAGGAGACTCATGACTCACGAATGGAGCATGTAAGGGCTGAAACTAAATTTTGGGGAGGTGAAATTTCTTGAAATATTTTTCTTCCACAAATGTTGTCGACACTGTGCAGTGACATATCCCGTTGTTTTTAGTACAAAGGTAAGGTTACTAGTCATCTACAAATGCTTCCTTTATAAGTGCACGTGCTTCACTATTTTTGATCACATTGTGGAATATTTTCCATACTGCAGCACCACCTGCATGGAGTGTTGCCACCTATGCAAAGCCTACCACGACTTCACCAAGAAATGATGCCTCATTTACCAGAGTCATCCATGTCAGTTTCTTTTTCTTTTTTCCTTTGTGGCTCAAAATGGAAATTTATTTGCAAAGAAAAAAGAAACATCTTAATGTGATATTCATCATTGGCTCTTGTTAGAGGGAAAAAAAAATTTCTAGTCTTAAATATTGGGCTTGTCATCATAGTTGCTTGCAAGAATGGTACTGGGTGATTGCAAGAAACACTAGTACTATTTGATGTCCCCTTCACCTCTTGTAGGTGTTTTTTGACTTGTAACTTTTGCTTAGCAAGTTCTTTTGAGCTGAAATTTCAAATGTAAGTAAACGTCATAGTTATTGACCTTCACTTATTTTTGCAGTTTTTTTAAAATTATTTTACTATTTTTAAATAGCCCCAAATAGGTGTCTATCTTGGCCATTTTGGGGGTGTTTAGTACGATTTTGGGTACAAAAAAGCAAATCTCATGCCACAAATTAGGGAAGTTGCTCATCATAGAGCATTACATGGATGAATAGAAGGATTTTAGGAAATTGTAAATTCTCTGCCTTCCACAGGCTCTCAAAGTGGGCATCCTTTGGTCAAGCATTGGAGAAAGAGAACAAACTTTCTCAAAAAAATGATTTCATTAGTTCAAGTGTCTCAAATAGAGCAAAAATAATTTATTTTTATTTTATTTTTTTGAACTTTTTTACTATTTTCCAAAAAGCAAAAAGGAAATTGTCTTTTTATTGGTAATTTCTATCCCTCTATTTTTGTGCATAATTTTTAGAATAAATTTTTTCTAGGTTTGAATTTTCACAAGTGTGCGACTTTAAGTACTTTACAAATTTTCCGTATTTTATTTTATTTAAAAAAGATTATTTCAAAAGCTCATAGCACTCCCTAGTACTACCTATACTATGGCTCTTTGCAACAAAACCGGTTGGTCTTTCTTGCAACTACCCTACTACAATAGTTTAGCAAAAAGCTCAAAGAATTAAGTAATATTGTCAAAAGTTGCATAAGCCAACATGTAATGTTGCCCTTCCAAAAATTGCAAAAGAGATAACATGGGATCTAACATTATGTTTGTGAATCTCCTCATAATTTGAATTACTTGATAATATGAGTGCATTCAATGAGACTATTTTGTACCTTACATGATGGACCACATCTCCATGATCACTTCTGAAAATTGGATGAAAATTTCAAAAAAGCATCCTACATAATATACTTTTTATCATCCATCAGACAAAAAAAACGTGCCCATCAGCGTTTAAGAGTTGAAGTTTAGGAACGTATTATTGAACACTTTGATAGTACTCACAGTTTTGTAGCTACTAAAGAATGTGTGCTTTTGCCAAATGTGGACATATTTTGAACATTAATCATCCAAAGTAATCAACTGTGGCTAATTATACCAAACCTACCTAAAAAAACTTATTGCTTTAGAAAACGTGAATACCACAATGACAAGAGCAGCTCCACCCTTGGTCCCCACACTGTGCACGCCAAAAGAGATTATATCTATTTTTGAAGGGCCCTCAAAATTCTTGTGCCCTAGTCATGCACTTCAAATATGGCCACACTCCAAGCATGCCCCATAAATAGAAGTGTTTTTTTTTCTGGCGTCAAGCTGTTAATTCTGCCCACCTCATTGGAGCATATGTGGAGGGAAGATGTACCAGTAGTCAGAATTGACATCTTGTTGCCAGAAAAAAAAAAACACTGATAAATAGTGATTTGACCATGCACCAAAGGGAATATAGGATAAAGCTCACTAAAGTTAAGATGAATTGTGTTTTGAAGGGTGCATACCGTGCATGCTTTGACACTCTAGAATAGAGTGCCATTAGAGGATTTTGAGGGGCCTTGAGCATTTATCATCCGTGCTTGGAGTGTGTTAGACCTGGCCAATGCAAGGGTGGAGAAGCTCTAAGAGAATCTGTTTAGGGGCACGGTGGGCCACTCCGTAAATATGTAAGGCATCTACATTAATACTTTAGGCTTTTGTGTGGTGCAAGACTTGTGCCACTCACTTTGGGGACAATAGGATAGTCACGGTTGAATTTTTGCATTCACCACTATTCATTTTAAGTTTAGTGAACTTTATCCTCTACTTTCCTTGATAAGTGATCAAATAACTACTTATGGGACATGTTGAAGTGCAAGGCCACCTTTTTGAAGAGCTTAGGTGAAGATCAAGGAGCTGGAAGGACACCTCAATCAGATGAAAAACTTTAAAATTAAAGAGTCCGGACAGGTGGAGATGCTCTGAACGCCCCAGTGGGCTAATTGCTACTTGGCTTGGCCTTGTGAGGCCAAAAATGGTATGTGTCATGACTTTGCAGTGTTGATTAGCATTTGTAAAAAGATATAATAATAGGATAACCTTACAACTTAAAACTTGATACTCTGTTGGATCTCAGTGAATTTCAATATTACGAGTTCTCAATGAATTTGTTGCGTGTATGTGTTCTTGTGCTCTTGTTTTATTTGAATTTTTCATGTTTTTGCAGACTTTTTGGTTTTTTATTTTATATGTCAGAACTTAGTTAGTAGTTTACATTTGGTGTCCAAAGATTCTCCAAAACCATTTGTTACAAAGTAAGAACTCAAAAGATAAGAGTCCATCAAAATCCCAAGAAATGAACGAACTAGAATAGATATGCAACTTAAACACTACAATGGATTGAGGTTCAAAACTTAGCATACTCTACCTTATTTTATTTTCACATGTTTAAACAAATGGAAGAGTTTTTAATGCGTCTATCAAAATTAATGCATCAAAGTGAAGTTCAAAAAATGATGTGTATTGCAAAAAAATGGTATTTTTTGTTGTTGTGAAGTGACTATTGAATTGGAAATGAGCCCATTTAGGGTATGTTCACACGGTGTTAAGAGCTGTAATAACAAAGAAAAATTAAATGCATTTAAACACACCTTTAGACTACATTCATATTGCTAATACCCCTTCTCACATTCTAACATCAAGTGCAAACATAACCTAAGTCAAGGGGATTGGAGCTCAGTAATACAGATCTTGTTAAGACAAAAAATATATATATATACTCCGAAAAAAACACATAACTAGCGAGCGAGTGAAAAAAGAGTAGACTGACAGTAAAAAAATCCAAAAATGGAATTTTCGACCGTTCTTGACTTCTTGGTGACAAATAGTTGTGATCACTATTCGACATTTTGTAGAAGGTGAGCAATAATGCGTCCACATCTCCTCCAGCGAGACGAGCAATAAGTATGCTCAAGGGCAATTTCGAAAATTCAGCCCATTAGCACTTTTGCAAGGAACTCACTCGCCCACAAACATAAATCTCCACAAGTCCTAGTTCTTAAAACACTGTGCAGTAAGTTAGTTGAACGTCCAATGGATTACGCCATTGTATCGAAATCGAAGCTCGTAGCCTTAATTAGAAAAGAGGCCTAAAATCAACTACTGCGGCAATTATGTGGGGTACATTTCACGAGGTGGGACTAAAATCACTGAACTTTAACAATACTCGTGTTGCGAGTTAAATGATTGATCCCAGTTGCTGGTAAACAATGGCATCCTCGATAAGGTGACGAGCAGTGATCCCAAATATGACTTTCACTTTTAGGACAAGTGGCTAAAAACAGTACTGCTAAAAAGCTAAAACACTGGAAAATTTACATTTATTTTAGCTGAATGAAACTTTTGTTAGCAATCTGGCGAACTTTAACCAGTTTAGAGAACGCTGGCGACAACTCCATTGTGGCGTTGAAAAAAATTAAGACCGGGATTAAGACTTCTGCATGTAAGGGTTCATGAGTTACTTTTTAAACTATTTCTCGTGTGCAAGCCTACGCATTTGTTAATATAACGAACCAGTCGATGTACTTATACTCTATACCTACCGGGGTGTTCTCACGTAGGTTGTTCTATTTCATGTTCGTAAATATTGGTACGAACATACATGTAATAAACCTCCTTACAAGAGAATTTATCGACCGTTTTAATTAACGACTAGTTTAGCTAGCATCTGGCTCATAACAATCATATTCATAAAAAAATGATGTCGGAAACCTTTCTAGAAACAGCAAAATGTGTACTATTTAACAGCAACTGAAAGAATTCAGAATAGCAGCATGCACTGAAAGTCCACGTTTAGGAAAACGATACCCAATGCATTCTGTCAACATGATGCGTTTGTGTTACCTGAAAGTCTTTAGCAGTACGAAAAAAATGTTTCGTCTCTCTCCACAGGTAAGCTGGGCATTCGGCTAGCTATGGAGCAGAAGAGAACTAATTAAAATTTGACAATCCGTCCAAACAGAAGGGCGAAGCTGATCAGTTTCGGTCACTGAATCATCTGGTTTTGCGGGGTTGGATGAGGATGTGGTGGTTGGTGACGAGATAGCGCTAGCCATGGCATGATCAGACCACCGACAAAGTTAGCTTCAGCAAGCATAGGACAATAACGGACATGAGGATTTGGTATGCTGAAACATCCTTCACCAGTATGGGAAATTTGAAATTATGCCTGATCGGAGCGTGGTTGGTTCGAGGAGATGGGGTAGGTTGGGGTGGAAGATCGAAAGGTGGTCCTTCCGGTGATGATTCCGAAGATCGAGGTGGACTTGCTGGTCGGGGTGGACTTGGGCCAGGTCGACCTCGACCGGGACCTCGACCCGGAGAGCCTCCACCTGCAGTCGGCTCTGTGTCTTCCTCACCTTCGCTGATTTTCGAGACATTGAACACAGCATTGATGCCATGTACTGCAACGCTGGCGTCCGTGTAAAGGTCGGGCTTAACAATCACTGCATCGTCCACTTGGTAAGCACCTGGAGTCGTATTAGTGACTTGAATCGTAATATTTGACATTTCCGTCAGCAGTGTGCTTCCCACGTTCAATTGGAGGAGGTTGGAGAAAGGCATAGCGACCGGAACGACATGGAATCTGATAACGTCCTGCAGCTGAGCTTCTGTCTTCATATTTTGAAAGTCGGACAGTGCGTTGTTCGTGGGAGCGAAGACTGTTATTCCCGAACGGATAACCGACTCTGTCATGTTGTCCAGCAATGCCGCGAATGTTGTATAATTCGCATCGCCTCGCAAAGCTTGCACAACGTCGTGGTGTCCTGGACTCATCACGGGTGCATGGTTTGCATTGTACTTTCCTGCTGCCGCGCCTTTCGTTTCGAATTCTCGTTTTGTCGATGCAGCGGGCACGGTGGACGCATTATTCTCGCAGCAGAGAAGCACCAGCGCCACAAGTACTGCAGCAGTAATTCTTGTCTCAATTCTCTGAGCCATCACGAAATATATGCTTGTCGAACTTTTCCTGCCACAGTACATTATCAGTGAGCACTCGGTAAACGCGACCAGTAGCGTAAAGTTATTCATCAGCGCGTCACTTAGGATTAAGTCGTACATTCTTGCAACAAAAAGTGCAGGCAAAACAAATTGAATGCCACTAAATCGAAATGTAGCATCCCTGGACGACTTCAAAGTAGCAATCACTCTCGGACGCAAAGAACGACTTCAAATTAGCAATCACTCTCAGACGCAAAGAACTGTCAGCACGCATTCTAAGCGAGCAAAATACAAAAGATTCAAGAAGGCATGCAAATCATGCGAAGGTGCGCAGACAAGTCATTTCAACTGAACCTGCGACTAAGAACGTACACTGATGGCCATTCTGATGCACCTAAACCGATCCAGGCAACTATTATTACGCATTTCTTCGCCCAGGACTCGATCAAGATCATTTCCTAGACTCAATACTACTAATCTCCAACGCATGACTTCTCACATTCTTAATTTAGCGGCATATTTCACAACAAACACGCAATCATCCTCCTAATCAATAAATCAATCAAGACTTGTATCCATCAATCAAGAATTCACCTGCTCTAAAATATCAAAAAAGTCTAAGGATCTCAAAGCACTTGTTCCTCATGAGAACATCAATGTATATACATATCAACATAACGAGATCATTCCTTAGTTAAGTTTCTTAATTCCCCGACGCTTTCTAATCTCTGCCACTGCACAATCGGAAGAGTACTACAACATCCAGCGAAGCAGCAAGAATTAACCAGTTACCTCGACGTGAAGATCCAAAACGATGCTGAGACAGATGATGAGACTCCGCGTAAGGAAGCGACGCCCGATGTCTGATGCCGATGACAGCAAGCAGGTGCAATTAAGAGAAAATTGGTGAGATACAATGCAATACTGCGCAAGAAACGTACTCAGCTATGGCACAATGCAATTAAGGAAATGAAGACGACGAAGAGTAGAATAGAGAAGGGAATGCGAGACGGGAAGTGAAGAAGAGAGAGAGAGCGGCGATGTGAGGAATGAAGGCGATCGAGAGAGAGAGCAGCAGCAATTGCAATTGAATCTTGAGCGCGCAAAGGCTCACAGAGCTTGGTGAAGGCGATGGGACGTGAGGAAATGAGCGGGGAGACAGTGAGGTGACATTACGAGATCTTGATTGAGGTTACGAGTTGGCAATCGGATCTCGTTTGGGGGCGCAAGAAAGTGAGCGCTGAAATAGCGAGGTGTTAGCTCGAGGTTCTACTTGAGGTTACTAGTTGAAAAGTCAGATCTCGTTTGCGGACACTCAACTCCCTTAAAAAGCTCAACCAACCCGATTTGGATTGATAGATGATTTCAATTTTATGTTCAAATTTTCATTCAACCTTTTTTTTCTAGGGAAAGTTTCATGGATATCCCTGAAGTTTGCAATATTATCATAGATACCCCTGCTTTTTCAGAAATATCACAAATATCCTTGGACCAAAAAATTTAGGCGTTTGTTTTGTTGTGCATGTCACTTCCCTTCTTCCTTTGTGTGCATGCATAACAAGAATGAAGTAGTGTGCACACAAAGGGAAAAGGGAGTGACATGCATAACAAAACAAATGCCTAATTATTTTTTATCCAAGGGTATTTGTGATATTTCTGAAAAAGCAAGGGTGTCTATGATAATATTGCAAACTTCAGGGGTATCTGCAAAATTTTCCCTTTTTTTCTCATGTTTCTTCCAAATTTATGCTTGAATTTTTGTTTGACCTTGCATTTATGAATTTTGCTTGAATGTTTATGCAATTTTTTTGCTCAAATTTTCATTGGAATGTTTGTTCAACCTTTGTTATTTCCAATTAAAAGCATTTATTTAGTGTGATTGTTCTTTGGAAGTAGTTTGGTACTAACAACTTGATTTAACCCTTAAACGCCAAGCTGGTCACCGTGACCAGCCTGGCTCTAGTATTGCTATAGTACAGTGACAGTGCCGACTTTGTAAAATTGCTCCTTAAAGTTGCAAATGTCAATAGTGCATGGTCCCCTCACAAAAATTGTAAGAAGGGTAGCATGAAACCTAACACCGTGTCTCTGAATCTTCTCACAGTTTTGCTACCTAAATATGAGTGTATTTGGTGAGGTTGTTTTTCACCATCTATGATGGTCCATGTGTTTATGATCACTTATGTAAAAAAATCAGATGAAAAATTCTTGAATTTTGTGCTACAAAGCATTTTTTAGAAGCAAGCAGACAAAAAACATTTGCTTTGATGTTTAAGGGTTAATATTGATAAAAGCATGTATTTTGTTTTATGTATGAAAAAAAATAGTCTTGAAAATGTTCTTAGATTGACTCTTTGTTCCAAAGCTTGTGTGAATGAGCTTGAAGTCAAAAGAAACATTATTTTATTTTATTTTTAGTTACCACAAGGAATATATCAAAATTTAAACCCATTTCAACATTTTTCACTTCAAAACTATGAGCACTTTGTGTTTGTAAACCTCATATCCATTAAAATGGGAGTTTTCCATTGAAATGAGAGGTAATGTAAAGGAAAGTCAACAAAAGGTTTTATGTCAATTCAACTCAATTTAAGCTAAATTGACATAAAACTTTTCAAAATTAACTTAAAATTAGAAGGTTTTATTGCAATTTAGGTCGAGTTAACCTAAATTGCAATAAAATCTTTCAAAACTAACCTAAATTTGAAAAAAATTATGTCTCCTTTAATTATTTTGGAGGTGCCTAATCTCCCATTTTACTGAATATGTTGTTTGTAATGAAATTTAGAACAAATTTTCAATTTGAGTTTCAAATTTTATACCGGTGTACTAGTGTTAATATTGGTGTTATAAAATCATATGGGTGGAAGTTAAGCTTCAAAATCTAAAACTCCTATTTGCACATCAACTTCAAAATATTCCCCCATGATACGTCTTGTAATGTGTCTCACCATATCTTCAAAAATAAAAGAACCATATGGTTCAAGAATCAACATTGCTTTATGTTAAAATAACCAAGAAAGTGTTTGCATTTGGATGTTCAATATAGTACATAGAACAAATCTGGAAATGAATGTTCATTGCATATTTGAATTAAATTTTCTTCTCTAAATTTTAGCCCTAAAATGATGATTCCATTCTAATAACTTCAATTTGTTCAGTTTTTCTTATCACCACTCCACATGAAGAAGAAAATTTGCAAATATTTTTCATTCTCTAAAAGGATCCTAATATACATTAAAAAAAGACTTGTCAAATGCTTTCAACATATATTCTTTCTATTAAAGTTCTGCTTGTAGGTTCTCAAAATGTGTAGGTAGTTTTATTTATTTATTTATTAGCTACCACACAAATCTTAGTTTTAGAACACAAATTTTGCAATGTCATGTCTATTTTTTATCATCCCAAACTTGAGGGAATTGTCTTTTATTTAGATGCACTAGTAAAAAAGTGGTTTATGGCATGAAACTACTCACATACAACTAGATGGGCTGCAGTTGTATTTTAGTCGACCACAATTGCATGCTAGTGATAGTGAACCTGTCACATTTGCCATCTACTCAAAAACAATTGCAAGTTATTCATCCATTGCCCCTCCTAAATTTTGGTAATAACTTGCCCCCTCTGCCCTTCTTTCTTTTTTGTTAGAAGACATCTTTCTCTCCAATCCCAATGTCTCCACTAATGCACATCTGACACACAAATGACCACGTGCCACTTGTCATATTTATAGAGGTTCTAGTCAAATTTAGGCAATTTCATGAAATGTGAAATTGATAATCCACAATGACACGTATCCCTTGCAGTCATAAAGCAGTTGTAATTTAGTGATAAGTAGTCACTTTGTAGTTGCTTATATTATTTTAGTAGAAAAATGGTTCACCTATAAATTCGGTTGTACATTAGTCGTTTTTCAATTGTCATACAATCGATTTATAGTCAAGTTCAGGACATAAGTGACTCTTCACTCTTTTTTGGTACTATAGTACAAGTGCAATGTACAATAGATTGACAGTGATAGTTGTAATTTAGTTGTAACTAAGTTGACCTCACAATTTACATGCCAAGTTGCCATCTATGCAATTGCAAGACAATTGTATCTCAGTGGCTTCAGTGACTCTGTTATCACTGATCAGTTGCACCGCAATTCTCACTTAGTAGGGACAAAGTTGTATTTTAGTTGCATTCTTGTTGTAACTTAGTTGTATTCTAATTGCAATAGAGTTACAAGCTAGTCATAAACACGACTCATTCTAGTCATCATTGAGTTATAATGCACTTGTCACAAAGTTGTAATCTAATTGTATAGTAGTGGCAAAGAAGTTGTACATCAATCGCACATTAGTGATTGAATAGTACAATGCAATAGGGATTCAGACATTCAGTTATACATGAATAGGGCAAAATACCTAATACAAGGGCCAATTGCAATGTAGTTGCACATTCGGCTTCTCTATTACTACATGATTACATTATAGTACAATTTAGGGCAATACACGGTATGCGGCCAATCTTTGCGTGCTTCACCTTCTAATAAGTGTTGGTCTTCACTCCTAAACCGCTACAGAAATCATATCTAAACATAAAAAATCAATGACAAGCAACCTAACTTCAATGATACATATAAGTCCTTCTAAACTCCTCGAAACACCATAAAAGGAACACTAAATCTCAATGTTAAACAACCTAACTTCAACTACAGAAATGAGTCTTTCTAAACACCTCTAAACACCTTAATATCAACATCAAAGCTCAATGGCGAGCAACTTACCTTCAATGAGGCTAAATTGGCTCTTTTGAACTCCTCTAAACACCATAATAGCAACAACAAAGCTCAATGCAAAACAACCTAACTTCTATTATAAAAATCAGCTCTTCTACACTCCTCTAAAAACCCTAATATCAATATCAAAGCTCAATGACAAGCAACTTACCTTCAATGAAGCAAATTGGCCCTTCTAAACTCCTCTAATCACCATTAAATCAGTACCAAAGCTCAATGTTAAACAAACTAACTTCACTGATGCAAATTAGCCTTCTCTAAACCTTCTTACACACCACAAGTTGAAACCAAAGTTCAATGCCAAGTAACCTAAGTTCAATGATGCAAATCAATCCCTTCTAAGCACTCATACACACCACAAATGAACACCAAAGCTCACTACCAAACAACCTAACTTCAATGATGCAATTCAACCTCTCTCTAAGAATTTCCAAATACCATAGCTCTTGTGGACCAAGTGCAAAATGAGATATGGACTACGCCGCCTTGAATAAAGTCAAGGTTTGGACGTTGACTAATACAACTGTAATACAACTACAATCTAACTAAAAAACAATTGAATCACCACTTAAGAACAACTAAAAAACGACTACCCCACTAAGATACAACTAAAGTCATGTAGCAATGCTATAGCATTTATTGCTTAGGTATTGCATGGTGGCAACAAAAAACGACTAAAATATCACTAAAAAATAACTAAAAAACAACTACGTGACTCAAATACAATTGATGTTGTCTAGCACTTTAGTATTTATTTCTTAGTTAGTGCATGGCAACAAGGATTGTGACATGAACTACATTAAAAAAGAACAAAATTGGTTACAATTCCCCACTTACGACTTGCAATGGCACGAATTTAGAAGCAAGCTCAACAACTCTTGCATTCTTGAATAATTTGTAAGTATGTTCTCTCCTTCTCTATTGTGCTTGTAGTTTTCAATTGCTAGATTGATTGCAAGTGTAGAGACTAAATCTAGATCCTTCATTTGATACAAGCAAGAATGAGCATGCAGATTCCACCAAAAAAAGAGTACAAATAGTGGAGGAACCAAAGAAGAGAGAGACACATATTTAGAATTATGTTGCTACTGTTCACGCAAATTTGTTTAGTAGTAGGGAAAAAAATATATAAACAAGTAAGATATCTCAGATATCCAAAGTTCAAGAACAATTGACTTCTTGAGTTGTATAACAATCATTTTTACTATTGCCATTAATTTGTCAATTGTATAGTAGTTGTATGTCAAATGTTACGCAGTTAGTTATATTTGACATGTCATATTGTAGTGATGTATGAGTTGTTTTATAGTCACACTACTGTTGTATTCTACATATAAAAGCCAACAACACTCTAAGTCTAAATTGAATACAAATTTAATAATTGTTGGTTTATTTCTATGTGAAAGTAGAACAAAAAAGTCAATGAGCTGCCCATTCTTAACATGCATAGGGTATGCTTAAGGGACAAAATTAATGCAATGGACTAGCAAAATCAAAAGAGCATTGCTCTTTCACACATAGCACTTCCACTAACCTTGTTGTGTGTGCAAAGGGAGGAGGAAGTGCCTATTGAGAACTGTGAAAAAGCAATCGAGTGATCACGGTAAAGAACTCAAATTTAAGGTTTGGAGGGGATTAGATGAATGAGACGCCTCCAACAATGATTGGGAAGAACTATTACAAAGACCTATTGTATTGACGGAGGTCAAAGTAGATTGTACAAGATTCTTTTGGTATCATTGTGTATCAATGCAGCAGAATGATATTCTAAGATTTTTTTTTTGTTTTGCACAAATCACAAACTGCAATCATTTTTGAACTTTGAACTATCAACTTGCATTGCACAAATAAAGTTTAACTCTTGCTCGTTGTCATAAATAAGTTGACTGCAGTTGTAGGTAGTTGTATCCTAAAAAAACAATTGAACATTGAAAATGCAACTGCAGGGATATGCAGTAGCTAATAAGTTGTTTATTTAATAGAAGTAACTAGCATGCGACTATAAAACAACCTAAACATTAAACCCACTAACGACTCAAGGCTGACTACAATCAACTACTTCTCAACAACAGCACAACTGCAATAGCTAAATGAATTGATAGCAAGACTATGAGGGATAGTAGCAACAGATCAAGTGAAATGAGAGAGTAAAAGAAGGGAACCGCATGTTAGGTCTTAAAGAAACAAATCATATGGAAAGAAAAGAAGGAGTGAGTTGTTTTTCAGTCGATATATAGTAGTACAACAGTCGTTCCCAACCCAAAAACAACTGTAATGCAATTGCATTTCAACTATAAAAAAGTGGCCATATTCACACAATGAACTTTGAAAATAATTTCTAAACCTGACAATCCCCAAGGCTCAACAAGGGATCTCAAGGAACGGGTGTAATGATGGAAATTCAAGAACAAATTAAAAATAAATATATAGCAAGTGTAGTTGTTTTTCTGTTGATTTGTAGTAATACGTAATCCTAGAAACAACTAGCTTGCAACTGCCACACAACAACAACTACAATATGCATTCACACTAAAACCCAACCAAAAGTATTTGAACAAAATAGATGCCCAAAGCAAAAGAAGGGCAACCTCAAATGTTAATGGAGCAGATTAAAAACGCAGTCGAAAAAACAACTGCATTAGTTGCAATGGAGTTGTTTTTTAGTAGTATAACAATTGCTTAAACCACTCAAAACAACTGCGGTGGTACTTAAATGGTTATTGGAGTCCATATGAATAGAAAGCAACCATGACTAAATTGTAAATTGATGATGACAGGATTTTCCTATCCTCAATAGTTGTATAGATGTTTTTTGTAGTTGTGTGTACAACTACATTACAACTGGGTTGTTGTTAGGGTTCCTCCTTTGTTGCTCAACTACTTTAGTGAGTTGCTATGTGATTTTGCAATTATTTTGCAGTGGTTTCACGGCTTAGTTGTATTGTAGTTGGCGAAATGCAATTGATAAATCCCATTTTTCTTCTAGTGATGTGACATCTACCTAAAAGCAACATTCTAAACTCTTCTAGAACCAGTCCATATTGTTTTTGACATTTACACCTCCTCAACATCAAAACTCATGTTTGTATCAAGTCATTAAACTATGAAACCTCAAATGATTTTATTGTATATATTTTGAAGTTCAATACAATATAATCTTAAATAGTTATTACATATATAGGTATTTACACATTGACATGTAATTTGTGTTAGATTTAGGGGTAAAATAAAAACTACTAGTCCTAAGGGCTTGATTGTACACTTTTCCTTGCACCATAATATGTCAATATAAGGTGCAAGAGATAAGGTTTAATTACCTCATAAAATGAATGGATCATTGTAAAAAGCATATATTAATACAAATAGCCAACTTTGAACAATTTGCACTTTGTTCAACATTTGAAATAAGATTGTACAAGTAAATCTAAATTTGAAAAACTAGCCTTTGATTTATTTATAAATAAACACAAATTTAGAAGGTGTTTGAGTACCACAACAAACTCACCCTTGTGGTCCTAGTTTGCAAGCACTCGTACCTTCAGTCAACAAGAAAACAAAAAGTAGGATCAACTATTTTTGAAAATTTCCCCTAAAACATACCATAATAAATCAAAATAGTAGATAGGTACTTGTAAAACATCCAATATTAAAACGCTAAATTAAAAGTAAAAGTGTAATCATCTAGCAACAAACTTTGAGCCTTTATAAAATCATTGAACAATATTCTAACATGCATTATTAAATTTCTTCTAATTTGATTTGTAAATGGCTATGTGTATCAAAAACTCAAAGCTTACTTGAATACAATCATAGCTCATCCTACCTCATATCCAACTTCTTTGCAATTCACAAAAATTGACCATCTTGACGCCAACCTCAATGGCTATTGAGAAACCCCAATAAGTAATACTAGCTTCTCAAAAACAAAAAAGGCTAGAATATAAAAGAGGGCTTGTCAAAGAATAACAATTTGTGTTAAATGGGAAGAACTTTCCAAAGTTTAAACAATTATATTTTGTTGCTACTACATTATTACATTAAGTCCCTAATCCCTTGCGTAATCTTTATGATGTGAAGTTTCTTGAAGATGCATTGTAATTCACAACTTAAAAAGAAATAATTTGGTAGTGATATTTTTAAAGAATAAACTTTTGATTTTGAATTGTGAATTACAATTGTAAGGTCAAATTATTTAAATTTCTACCACTTATATCTGGGGATTGTTTCCAATATCCGTTTCTATTCACATTCCAAACACTAATAACAATTTTGTAAGTTTAAAACCTTGAATACAATTGATTATTAAATAAATTGAAAAATTATCTATGAAACTTGATCGGTAGCCTTTTGAGTTACAAAGGACATTCTTTCAAATTTGAAATGTTCTTGATGATGAATTTATAAAATATTAATAGAAAATAGTTATAATTTTGCAACATCTAGGTGATACTCAATTAACCCTTAAAGGACCAAGCAACCCTTTGCGACCAATACAATATGGGGTATTTTTCTTGTATTTGGAATGCATCCACATGTTTATTACATTTAACACCATATTTGTTAAATTGGGAAAAACGGAGGTACCATTTTGTACTCCACCTCAAACCCAAAATGTTACTTTAAACCAAATTTGAAGGTATCAGATTTAGTCTAGCCACTAAGATTTTTTCCCTCAAAAATTCCTCCTTTCAAGTGAGGGCACGTGTACCAAACAAACAATGCGACCTTGGTTTGAGGTGATCACCTCAAAGTCCCAAAATGGACTCTTTTTCCCAATTTAACGAATATGGTGTTATTTGAGATCAACAAAGAAGTTAGAATATAGATCAATGTTGTCCTCATGACGTAGTCAAGATCCCAAATTAAAACTTTTTGTTGGTAGCAAATGCCAATTATATAGTAATGTACATATTATGTATTATAGTAGCTCGGTCTTGTAAGGGTTAATACAAGAATGAAGAAACTATTGATCAATGAAAAATGCATTAGTTAGAGACCAAGGGATAAAACTACCTCTGTTTATTGTTTATAAAATGGATTAGAGCAACAAATATATTGCATAGCGTCAATATTTATAATGGATCAATTAATTTGTAACTCATGTTGACTATGCTACAAAGGTGCAGAACCCCAACGTTGCTGCGCCATAATCTGGATTCTAGATTTAATTATGTGTTTATGATATTGATTTTTTCACACACTTATATAAATCACTTAAACTTCAGTGAAATGTAAGTAGGGAAATTGAGTGCTTTTAAAGTACATAGCAAATTTAACACTTTGTCTTGCCAAAATGACTTATAACGTATCTTGTAGCACTTTTAATCAAGGATATTATCATATGCCACATCACAAGAAGATTTTTTAAACTCAAACTCCTATTTCAATTTCCCCTAGATTTATTAGTGCCAGTTTTTGGGAACACACTCAGTTTTGGATAATCGTAAATTACCTACCTTCCATCCAAAGACGCCCTTTCCAAACAACCAAGCATAGTTCCTGGATCAAAATTATTATACAGGGTCATATTAGCAATGAAAGGGTATTCCACCATAATTTAGCAAGCAATAATTGGTCACTGCGTGGAAAGGTTACAAATTTAAAGAAATTGAACATATACTGAGCATCGATCGAACCTAGGCTCTGCTGTTCAGATAACCTAGATACTCACATAACAATCTTCATTTGAGCCTAGAAGTTATTGGGCAGGGGCGGTTTTGGGTGCACATACCGAATCTAAAAGTCACTATCCAATTTACTTCGCCACCTAAACTTGAATACGTAATGCTAACATTCAGCAAATAGAAGTCAAGTGAGCTCAAGAGAATACCGAGACAGTATACAAGGGAAATAAGTACCAAGTACCTGAACACAGATATATGATTTGTTATAACTGCAATTCCTATCGTACACAAAGATTTCCATTTAAATAAACAATTTACAAGTCTAATATTCTTAGTAAACCTAGAGCAGACGCTGAAATAATATTTTGGAACATCGAACAAAACAATAGAAACCATCTGGTGCCTGAAAGTAGTCTGAAGATCTTAGTAAACATGACCAACGCTAAGAAATAGTTGACAACAGAACTGCAGGACATAATATGAAAGTTAAATCAGACACAAATTGACTTGCTTGTAGATTGAGGAACTCTGTGTTGCAGGCCCAGTGTCTCCTTTGCATATCGCCACCACGAACCCCCTTTAGCCACACTAGAGAATCCCTGAATCAAAGTCATCAACACCAACTAGAAAGTCTCTTGAAGGATTTTACCCATGAAGTCAGAACATGTAAAAAAGAACAAAAACATAGTCAACTACGTTAGTTAAAGAGATAAAATCAAATTCGGCAATCACAACACCAGGTGACAATGGAAGAGCAGAGTAGAAACACATGAACTACCATAAAAAAAAAAAAAACATAGATATTGATAAAGTAGGGTTAACCGGATTCATTGCCCCTCAGAGTTGATAAACATTCCCAAACCATCTTTAGTGACTGGAAAACTTTGGTAAAAAGACATCCTTCTCCAGAGCTTGTGCTTGAGGTCTGTTGAAATACCTGCTGCAGCTGTCAAATGCAGCATGAACTGATCTCTAGCTCGCACTTACCACCAGCAAGTCAAGAACAGACACACGCCGCGTTGTCTCCCGTAAGTAAACAGGGTGCTTCTTGCTGGGATGAGGGGCTGCTACAGTAAGTGCAAATGCATGCACATCCGATTAGTAAATTAAGTGCTCCGTCCCCATACACAACAAGTAATGGCGAATAAAAAGAGATCCAAAATGTCCTAGAGACCCTTGGATTAGTAAAAAAACGCCTCCAAAAAACAGTTATATATATTGAGACCATTCACTAGACAAAAAAAAGAAGCTTGTGTGCGGTGTGAACTGGATTTGCCTATCCATCACTGTCATAGACTACTTAGAAGTAGCAAACGACATGTTCACATGTGAAATACAATTACATGTACACAGAAAATAAAAACTTCACCAAGCCTAGTCATGCAGCTGTATGGATTTTAAAATTTTCTTATTACTATAAACCTACCACAATTCATTGCCAAACAGTTCCAATTTGACTACAGATCTACGAGCCCCACAAACTCCTACCAAGCACCCCATACTAGTCCTCCACTAATACTGAACGTGAGTCCAGGAACCGACCGTGAAATTGTCGACAGAGCCATTCCAATTTTGCTTGTAGCAAGAACTCCTCTCCCCATGTTCCTTGTTCTGTGTCAGGCTGTTTCTGCCAATTGAAGCTGCTGAAAATCAGTCCGTCCAAAACAGCAACATTTATGGAGATGAAACATAAGGTACAGCTGGAAATCTTAAGCCGCTAGCCATCAATACAGGAACCTATGCTACGATTATGAAAACAGCATGCATGCATGCCTTACTTGAATGGAAGACACAAAATTCTTCTACTAATACATAATCCAGAGAATTGTTCCCATGAGGTTCTTCTCAAACATTTTGCCGACGATGGTGCTGATGCCGATCATTTTCTCTGACCACTTGAAACTCCCGCTCTGAAAAAAACAGTCAACACCACGACGTATGCAATGTGATTCCATGGTCCGAAGAAAACCA
This sequence comes from Ulota crispa, assembly GCA_963920765.1. NCBI lineage: Eukaryota > Viridiplantae > Streptophyta > Bryopsida > Orthotrichales > Orthotrichaceae > Ulota > Ulota crispa. The sequence continues at coordinate 16,178,350 of OY987244.1, read as the reverse complement.
CATAATTTTTATAAATAGATGAATACCACCGGAAAAATAAAATCGGTCCTCTAGTAGCTGCTGACCATTTGCAAATCAAAACGCCTTCTTCCGAATCAAATTGAAATCACACTGCAGTACCGCTGATGAGCATTAAGGACATTGACTCCTCACCTCGAGAAATTGCACTACGCCGAATCTTCTCTGCATGACCTGAAAACAAAACAAAAAAAAACACACAAATGCAGATTAAAATAAGTCTTGAGCATGTAAAATTATACATTAGCGTCTAGTACTGGCAATCAAAATTCTGCCAAAAAAACATTTCAAGCCGAAATACGCACTAACCTTTAAGGCAAGATTAATATTAGCCAAGCAAACAGCGATTCAATATTCCCTACCAGAACAGCTGTTGAACGGCCTCACATTATCCATGTAGACAGATAGCCTTGAATGCATCATCCAACACATCAGCATTTCAAGATGCCTGCAAAAGCAAGCATATGGAGCTCTTGCACGGATTGCAAAGGCCATTCAACAGCTGCTGATTGGCGGAAAGAACTGTGAGGCACATAAGGTGAAACCAATGTCAACTTCTCGATAACTGCTGTAAGTATTGAAACTCAAGACAACGTCCGACAATCATTACTGAATGCTGATGACTTAAACAAAAAGGTAAGGTAGCGAAGAGATTGGGCATGTATGACAGCAGACCCGCATGAAGATTTTCAAACATCGGCAACAGAGAAAAGTTTACAAGTAAAACTATAATCACATCTGTGGTTAATAAAAGTATTGACAGATGCATTAAACAATCGTCAAACGCATCAAGGTAACATAGGTCTTCCAAATATAATTTGATCCAAGGAAGAAGCACAGCTTCAATATACTCTAGAATGACAAGGAAGTGGTCTACGAATTTCCCTCGCACCTGGATCCCTGCTTCTTTCCTTTCGGCGATAGTCCCTGTTCTTCGTGTTCTCTCGCTCTTCGCGTTCTCGTTCCCTGTCTCTCCTTTCCCTGTCACGATTCCTACCTCGTGCCCTTTCTCGTTCAGCATCGTGACCCCGCCCACTGTCACGAGACTCATGAGGTCTTTGTCTGTACGAGTCCTTATCCCTAATCTTATCCCCTGCTTCATCTTCCCTATGATGGACAGTTTTTTCCTTTCCTACACCAGGGTCACCCCTCAACTCACCATTAGCATTTGAGTTTTGGACTTCGTCAATATCCTGACTCCTATCCTTAATTGCTGCAGATTTCAAGTTATCTACAGGCGTTTTCAAAGCTGGTTCCTTCTGTATGCCAGCATCTGAACTTGTTGCAGTCGGTACCTGCTCAGAAGTGGCTCCATTCCCCATAGTCTTGATCAATCCTTCCTGCAATAAAAAGGCCCATTTTACAAGGATACGTCAGTATAGAAACCAGTATTGCAATCTAGCTAAGACGACGGGCGCATCCAGGATAGAAAAGGTCGATGAGGAAGAACATACCTGTCCTTCAGTAGGAAAATCCCACGCTTTGCTGGTCAACACAAATGACTTGTTGCCCCTTTCGACTTCAACGTGATGCCCTTTCGGTTGCCTATACAATTCTGCAAGAACCTTACAGACTATTTCAACATCACTCCACTTGGCATCAAAAACTTCCCACCACCTGTCAGGCAACGGCACCTTAAATTTCCGAGCCGCTGCATAAACAACTCCACATGCAACAACCTCGCTCCTGAACCGCACGCAGAGTGTGGTGCGTAAGCTGCATCGAACAAAACAAGTTACATCAGCTCTTGCATGAACATCTCAAGTGAAAGGCAACCTGACACCGTCTCAAAGCATTGATGGTAAACTGCAACACACACAATGAATAATTGTCAGCCCTAACAACTACAACCAAAGCCAGAAGTAAGAACCTCAACTAACAAATTGAACTGGAAACATTACAAATATTTCAAACTCCTTGAATGCAAAAAATATATATGCTACAGCATAACAATCACAAAAATCTGAAGGAAGCATAATGTGCTACAATCAATGCTGTAACTTTCAGATACCTGTCATTCGCAAGGCTCCACGCCACTTGCATCAGCTCTGAAGGAGCAGCAAGTACCTCCAAATAGTTTATGATAAACTTGTGAGGATGTTCGATGTGACAGATAAATCCCATCTCCTTTAGAAGATGTCGCTCTGTCCTGATCAAGTCGACTTTCATTTCCTCGTACTTCTGCAGTTTCAAAGGTATCCGTTAATACCAACAAAGTCAAGTCTCTCGCCTATTCACTGGAAAGTAACAAAAATGAAGCATGAGGCAACAGAGGTAAGGCGAAAAAAAGAGTAGAGAATCACCTGTGATGAAATCTCCAAGAACTCAAGGGGAAGTTTTTCTCGTCTCTGCTCCATACGATTGAACACTTGCAACACTTCATGAATTTTGCGAGGGCTTTCTTCGAGTTTAGCTGCTAGCCATACACAACTGGCTGCCACCCTCTGCAATTAAAAACACCGGTAAGATAGGACGCAGAAAAGAATAATCAGTCGCAGTTAAACATCCAACTCAAACGCCCACAATATTAGCTCACTAAATCATTGCAAACATTGAATTTGGTGGAGAATCGTCCAATTTAACCTAATCAAGCAACCGTAATGATACAACCATTTTAATCAACAAATCATAAGGATACAATACACCTCACATGACAAAGACTATTCAAGAGCACGCTTTCGCAACACTTGAACCTAAGAATTCAATTTCACAACGGCCCTGGCACAGTCTATCAAATCATATAACAAAATTAATTCAAAAGTATAAATAAATAAAAAATCTCCGCTCACCTTCACAAAGAACCGTGCGAAGGACTTTTTGCAGTAAAATCGATGAAATAGAACCTGCCCCGTCGCCATCACCGCTTGAGGCCTGTGAATAATGTGATTACAAACATCAGGCTGCTAATCACGAACAAATGCATAAACCACAACAACAACGCGACTTACTTAACGACACCAACGAAACCCTAATAAGCTGAAAACTCGATGAAACCCTAAAGACCCAATACTGCACCTTAAGAAAAAGGAAAAAAAAAGGCATGAGTATGATGATCCAATTTAATCTAATTCAAAGACAACGAAAAGAGAGAAAACGCGAGCACGTACAATCTCAAGAGGATGCCGCTCTCCTGCACTAGGTCGCAACCAAACCGCCGTAGCGTGCACTCCGTACTCTCATCAATGCCATCTTTCCGGGACGGCGAGTTCGCAAGCTGCTCTTCCGTCAAATAAAAGGAGTCGAGAGCAGTATAGATCATTTACGCGACGGATGCAGACCAAATCCCGGAGCCAAAAAGCAAAAAAAAAATCGTCCAAAACCCTTGCTGCCGCTAAGTTACTACACCACAAAAAGTACTCCACACGAAACGTCCGCAACGGTATGATTAAGCATAAGTTATGCCGAACTCCGACAACGATTGCAAGGGCGAGAGAGAGCGGAGGAGCAACAAAAGAGCTGCAAAAATGCGAACAAATGAAAAGCACGCACGACGACAGATCCCCGAACAAATGAAGCTTTCTATTTCGTTACCGGAAGTGCCGACAATCATCGTTCGGGGGGGACAGAAGGAGATAAATAATATTCTACCTCGCTTTCTCATATAAGCTTAACCCTTTAACGACCGTGGTCGATTCTGGGGGTGGGCAATCTTCTGTATTTCCATTTAGGGGGACATTTTACAGATGTCTATTACAGATGTGACTGTACAGATGGAAGTTTCAGATATCTCAAAAAAATAATGAACAAATGGTCGTGTACAAGTTTTTGTTCATGGTGAATGTGAAGTCACAAACATGAACAAGCCATGAGGACCTTCAAGAGGTCCTCATAGCTTGTTCACGTATGAACGACGTGAAGCCTCTCCCTCCTTGCCTTTCTCGTTAACTTCGATTGTGTTCCTGTCGCTCAGCCTATTTGTGTTATTGCTTGCCTCTCGGCTCTTGCTCCGGGCCTTTAGACAATTTGGATGCACAATTGATTGCCAAGTCAAGGTCATTCAAGGAATCGCGATGCGCGAGAAGCTACAATGGTATAGCTGAAGAGATCTTGATTAGAAGCGGACAATTGTGGAAACGAAGGGTTCTAGATTAGAAGCAATGATGTGGAGTTTAAGGGATCCGTACGGAATTAGTGATTGTGGACAGAGTTGAAAGGGTGGTGAGTAGTTCACTATAATTTGGATATTTGAATGGGTGATCGCGAAGACATGAACGGTGGCTTGACTAACTTGTTCACCAATTTCATTCATGTGAACAAAATTGCATGTGAACAACATATTTAAAACCCCCTATTTAGTGTTATGCATCATGAATTATGCTCACTCTTTAGTTGTTATGGCCATATTTTTGCATTTATTGGTGTATTTTCAGCAGGTACTCTTTTAGTTTTTTTAACCCTCTAGCCACATGCCACCTCAGATTGGCATGGTTATTGTCCTAAACTCTTCACTTTCCAATTCCCCAGACCCATCCCCTTTGCCACATCATCAAATTCCTTAACATGCTCTCTCTACAAACTAAAAAGAGTCAAACTCGACCAAGAACTGGTCGACTAGTCCTTAATGGGTTAATACTACCTTTTTTTGCATTTTCTTTTTGCATTTATTGCAAATGCGGGTCTAGAAAGAGAGGCGACCCTTTTTTACGGTTTTACTTTCTTGAATGGTTGCTTTGTGCACCTTTTAAGGTAGCAACACCCATAACCGTCAAATTAAGGGTTTTGAACATGATGGTTATTGATAAACATCTAGCAAATTATAAGATCCTATTAGCAAGAGAAACATGATGAATTTGCACTTTCAAATGTATTATTTGGATACTGTGAGAATAAGTTGTGAATTTTTAAAGAGTTGACTGCAATTGCACCCATAACCAACAATAAGGTTTCATGTTCACATGTTGTATATCCTTGTAATTACATCTATTCACTTCCACAAATTTTCCAAGATTTTAGAGGTGATGGTTATGGGTACAAATGATGGTTATGGGTGTTGCTACCTTAGTCTATCTCATAAGTGCCCATGGTATCAAATTTTAGGGTTAAAAACATCAAATTTTGGTGTCTTGAGCAATTTAGGGGTTTTTGTATGGTAGCTTTGTTCACGTTTTATTTTTAGGAAAATTTGATAGATACCCTTGAAGTTTGTGATATTTGTATAGATGTCTGTGGCTTTTTTTTAAACACACAAATATCCTCATATTTTAATTTTCAAGCATTTATTTAGAGAAAATATTATGGATACCATTGAAGTTTGCAGTATTTCCATAGATACCCCTGCTTTTTCAAAAATTGCACAAATACCTTGAGTCCATAAATTTTAGGCATTTATTTGTTGTGCTTATATTTCTTTCATGACCAATGTTGATAAAGGGAATGTAATGAAACAAATGCAAACAATGTGCGCACAAAGGAAGGAGGGAAGTGGCGTGTACAACAAAACAAATGTCTAAAGTTTTTGAACCAAGGATATTTGTGCAATTTTTGGAAAAGCAAGGGTATCTTTGTAAATACTGCAAACTTCAAGGGTATCCATGAAATTTTCTCTTTATTTTATCCCCAAATGCCCACAATATCAAATTTCAATGTTAAAAACATCAAATTCTTCTGTCTTGGGCATTCAAGGGTTTTTGTATGGTAGCTTTGTTCACATTTTATTTTAGGGAAAATTTGACAAATACCCTCAAAGTTTGTGATATTTGTATAGGTGTCTGTGGTTTTTTTTTTTTTTTTTTAAATGCACAAATATCCTTGGATTGTAATTTTTAGGCATTAGTTCTATTGTGCACTATATTTCCTTCTCCCAAAATGCACAAATGTAGGAAAAAAGAGACGTGTGCCCAAAGGGAGAAGGATGTAATGTGCACAATAGAAAAAACATTTGAAAATTACAATTTGAAGGCATTTGTGCAATTTCTGAAAAACTAGGGGCATTTTTATAAATACTACAAACTTGAGGGGTATCCATGGAGTTTTTTTCTTTATTTTATAGTATGGGAGCTTTGCTTATGTCCTTGTTTCCTATGTGGTGAGGGTCCAATTGGGGTACCCAAAAAAGCTATCTTACCTACAATTTCACTATGTGTTGGTGTGTCAAACACATCTAGTTATTAATTAGAATAAAATAAGACTTCACCAAATGTGGTTTTAGTTCTCTACACTTATAGTGTATCAAGAAAAAAAGTTTGATTACAACCAAATATTTTTAAGTAATTTTATTTGGTTTTTTAGTTGAAAAACTAAGCTCTATCTTACTTACCTAAAATCCCCAAAAACAAGCATTTGGAATATCAAATAATTTTATTTTAATCTCATTTTTGAATATGACCTACATTTAATTGTGTAGAGTACAAAATAATTTATTTTGTCAATAAAAAAATTAATAAATTGTGCTCTCCAATGCTTGCAAATCCCAAAATTCAAGATTTTTTTTGACACCTATGAATGGATCCAAAAGACTTAAAGAATTTAATAAAATTCTCTAGACATATACATCTTGATTCCATTGAGGCGCACAGTTTATTTTTTCCCATTTTAGGGTCTTTTTACTTGATCAAAATGAACAAATTAGACAAACTTTGGAAGTTTTAAACAAAAATAACCTAATTAGTATGTCCAAAAAGTGATACCCCAAGTGGACACTTACCTTATGCCCGTGTTCTACTTTCTTACTGGGTAGTTTTGGTATAAGCCATGAAAAAGTAGGGTTCTAAAATGAACTTTCATGTAGGGTTTATGATTGGAAGACTTAAACAAGTTTCTATTACAATGTTGTTTGTTATTTGCAAGTTTCATAATTTCTATTGCTTTAAAGCAAACTTCTATGCTTGTAAGGACCAATAGAGTTGAGAAATTGACAATTGAGGTTAAGAAGTCTTGCATAGGAGTGTACTAAAAAACAACAAAATCAAAAATTAAAATGGTGTTTTGACAATTGTTTTGCAAGAAGCACAAGAATTCTGGGTCTTCAAAAATTTTGATTTCAAAAACAATTGGTCAATGCAATTACTTCTAATCAAGCATGAAATTTTGCTCAAAATTCTTTTAGTACATGTTTTTTCCTATCATTACAAGGGAATATTGTCAATTTGGACATTTTTTGATCAATTTAGGGCCTATCAATTTGGACACTATTTTTAAGTCTAAATTTAGACTTTGTAAACATTTAAAATTCTTATAGGTTGATTAACTTATAAGCTAGAAAACTATCTAATCTTGTCAAAATACACCTATACTAAATCTTTACTCCTAAAGCACTTGGAGTAAAAAAAAAAGTGTAATTGAAAATTAGCAAGAAACTTTTTACATTGTTCACAATCATCATCATTAGAAATTAAAAATGAAAGCCATGCCAAACTTCTCAATGATGTTGCAAGATAGTTGCTCAAATTTCTTTTAATGATTAATGCCATATGTACACCATAACAAAGATTCTTTATTGTACAAGATCCGAAGGTGGTTCTTTGTTCTAAAATTTAAAGGTGCATTATGATATTTGTAGGAAAGAATATCTGAAATTCTTCTTTTATCATTGTAACAAACTAATACAAATACTATAAGACATTTGAATGGATGAGAAAAAATCTATGTATATGAAATGTATATGGATTTATTTGTCCCCTAGAATTTGAGTGTTTAATATAAAGGATTTATTTGTTTTTTCTATAAAAAAAATCCACTTATTTAAAGACATTAAAAAGATAAATTAACTCAAATATTTGAGTTGATTTTCTTTGATCAATTAAATTTTTGTTGCAATTACTTCAAAGTCTTCATAGAATTTTTTTTATCAACAACTTGTGAAGCTCGGATTGGGTAACAAAGAATTTGCGTTTATGAAATTATCCCTTCTTAATCAGAAAAACCTCAATAAATTTTGGGGTTATTCTTGAAGGGCAAGATTTTGAATTTTTAATGGTTGATCCTTGAAATGCTGAACATCTCTATAGTCTTTGAAATGTAAGAATTCTTTCCAACATTAAAGATATTTGGCATGTTGCAGCTTTTTTTTAGTAAGTTCGTCAAAATTGCCCAATTTTCAAATTTTTAATTTTCTTTAAGCCCTTCACTAAATCTAATCCAATGGTTCCTTTCCATCCTTATTGTATGCAGAAAAAGATTTTGTGAAGACTTTGAATGAATCGATCAATACTAAGGTAAATTACATCAGAAAAGTATACATATATTCAATCCCAATTTCTAAATTTAAAAATATATGAAAAAATTCATAAGAAAAATGCCTTGTTTATAGCACGAGATTTATTGGGATATTTGTAACAATCACTAGCCATGAAATATAATCAAATTGCAAGAATTCAAAAGGACTTACAACAAGTTTTGGTCCCTTTTAAACATGACAAACTAGAACAACCCCAAAGTAGTTGTATAATTGAAATGTCATAAATTCAGCAATTTATCGTTTCTATCTCAGGCATAGTACAAGGTTTTTCAAAAAACAAGATGTTCTAGTATCACTTAAATAATTTATACATAAAATAGAGACACTGAGAATTTGAATATAAACTTACAACTAAGAATTGAATCGTGTAGTTTACACCAAATGTATAAACTTATAACCATTTCATGAAGTCCACTAAGATTGGCTTTGAACTTATTATTGCATTTTTCCTTAAGATACTGGAGCTTCACACCATTTACAATCAAAAAGTTATGAAAAGCAACCAAATCTTGCCTAATGTTTCAAATTTGAATGAAGTTTGTTAAATGTATACAAGTGTTGAAAAGTAAATGGATGTGAATATTGAGAAGAACTTGCTAAGCTGTCCAAGGGTGTTTGAGTTCTTCCAGGCTCTAGATACAAACTAGAAATGCAAAGGTGCAACTTAAAAGCCAAAAAGTTCAAATCCTATAAATAAAAAAGCCCAACAAATAGTCCAAAACACTCACTTTCAAAGGTAGCAAAGATTTGTAAGAATGCAAAGAAAAATCCCAAGTCAACCATTGAGATTTTGTGTCCATTAAAGGGAACTCATGTGTTCCAAAGTTTAATTTGCACGTCCTTCAAATACTATATGCCAAAGAACTTTTAATGTTTTGCTAATCTTGTCTTATACCAGTATTATTCAATTCTAATATATGATAGAGTTTGGACCTTAAATATTTGGTCAATAAAGAAAAACTAAATTTGAAAATTTGATCAACACCAAATAGTGATTGAGTTGGTATAATAGAGTTTATTGTATTACTAAGGGCCTCTTTACACTAATGACTAAGAGCCAATCCAAGTATATTTATTGGTCATGGCTCTTGAGTAGTGACCAAGAACCAATTTTCTCATCCATTGATCACATCCAATAGTGTAAAGTGAAGTCAAATTGGTCCTTAGAAATTTGACCATTATTCTTCTCTTTTCTTGGTTATCTCTATTTTACTCTCTCCTCTTTCCTTTTGTTTCATCTTTTAGGACAATTTTAAGAAATTGGATGCTAAGAAACAAAAGAGGAGACTTGTGACAAAGAAGAGTATAAAATTTTATTATTAAAAATTTAGCCAATAGTACAAAGTGAAAAATACAAAATAACAATCATTTTGTTGTTTAGATGTCTTTTTATAATGGAACTAGTAGTTGGCGCTTGCTTAGCTACGCATTCACCATTAGAATTTTAATAGGATTTTTGTATGTTAGATAGAATGCAATCAAAAAATTAGTTATTCTTCAAATCATATTTATGTGATAATATCACAAAGACTATAGATGTGGTATTAGAGAGGGGAAGATGTGATATTGAAGAAGGCCTTGTGATTTTAGTAGTAGTATTGTTTTGGTGTGATTTTACAATGGAGTTAGTTGTATGAAAACATGATATTAAATAAAATTCACTTGTTACAATATACACTTCCGTACATTTTGAATAATGTGTTATATATCAAAAATTCTAGCAACCAAATTGCATTTTGTCTAATAAAACAACATCTCAAATAATGAATATCATGTTTATAGCACACAAAAAAAACTCATGAACATAGCAATAAAACAATATTACACTACAAGGGAATAGTGTCAATTTGGACATTTTTGTAGATTTGGATGTGTTGGTTCATACATTTTTTTATCAATATGGACAATTTTTTGTCATTTTGGACACATTTAGTCAATTTGGACAGTTATTCTTGTAGTGGTAAAACATGACTCTTAATAGTTAAAATAATTAAAGCTTGATAAAGATTAAAAAATCAAGAAAAAATTAGATGGCCTGGTTACCTTGAAAATCTAGTCACATAATCTCTTGAAAGTATATGAACACAAGATCCAAGTAATCATGAAACCTTACTCATTTTATGACATGTAGGATTCCATGTCATTTTATCATCCATTATTAACCTTTGACATTTTTCAATTTTGAGGCTAGTGTAAAGTGAACTTGAACCATCACCTTCTCCTCCAATCACAATGCTCTAAATACTTTAGTCAACCCTCGGTCACTACACTAAATAATACAAATTGGTTGCCTTAACAACTAGGTTGTCTTAACAACTAGGTTGCCTTATCCTAAAAAGTTGTCTCACAACTCATTTTTTGGCCACTTGAAGGTGCATGCAACTCTCTAAATAATAGGATTTCACATGATTTAGGGTCTTGACATTGCTAGTTTTTTTTCTGCAATGTTGCCGCTATTGCCAAATCCTTATTATAGTTTTTTATTTTTATTTTTTATTGTAGCAATTATTGATGAAAATTATTGTAATATCAATAAGTACTTATGTAGTGTAAAATGTTGAGAAATTAGTGTGGGGCAATCTAAATGCACTATTAAGTGTTCATTAAATAGTGCATTTAGATTGCCTTGACAATTAGGTTGCCTTATCTTGGAAAATTACCTTGTAAATCATTGCTTAGCCAGTTGGAGGCACATGCAATTCTTTATATGTTAGGAATTTACCTAGTTTATGACGTACATGCTGTGAATCAATTTTTTTCAAATCTTCATTGTTATCTCCAAGCCCTTTAAGAAATTATTTATTGCAAAGATTCTTGATGAAAATTACTAAAACACTAGTAAGTATTTATGTAATGTAATATGTTGAAAAATTAGTATGGGGCAACCTAAATGCTCTATTTTAGTGTACACCAAATAGTGCATTTAGATTGCCCCATACTAATTTCTCAACATTTCACACTATTTAAACATTTATTAAGGTTATAGTAACTTTTGTCTATAATTATTGTGGTGAACAACGAAGGAAGCAAGCAAATTTTGGGCGCAACAACAAGCGTCAAAGCCAAGGAACAAGGAAGCTAAAACTTTACACATAACAAAGAATTACTTTAACATCAAGAGAGTAGCACGCCTCTCCAGGTGGCCAAAGGTGAGTCATGAGGTAACTTAGTCAAGGTAGGATAACCCAATTGTTAAGAACATCTCTTGCAACCCTGCAATCACTGGGAGGTCCTTGCAAGTCCCATGTCCATTTAAAAGGGGATGGCCACTTGTATCCCCAATAGTGCAAGCCATTAAATATAGTGCTAACCAACCACAAGTCAAGGAACTTCCAAAAGCAATAAAGTAAGCTATGACAACTTGCTATTCCAAGAGAAAATATAGCATATAGAGGGTTTAGAGGCCCCCTTCAAATATGGCTTATTGAAGGGGGAAGGTAAATGTAGAGGTTGACACACACTAAAATTGATTGCTTATCATTCAAAAATTAGAGGGGAGGGGACATTTGCAGCCTTGCAGGGTTACAAGAGATGCTCTTAAAGCATCTTGTGCAGCACATTTAAAGAAGCACCTGGAAACTAGGTTTGGAGGGGACAGGAGCAGCAAGTAGTGCAACATGGCTTGAAGTTCCCTTGCAATCCAGAGAGTTTGAGGGCCTGGGCCTCTGTTGCAACAAATCACAAGGGTACATCTGGCATTGCAGCGTGAACAACGCGTGAACAGTGCTTGACAGGGACCGTGAAGGGGGCATGGAGAAAACTCAAATTTGATGTGAAAGTGGCCAAGCCTGAAAGGCCCCGCTCTTGCACATTGACAAGTACAGTGCTATTGGAGACTCAAATCGGAGAAGTCATTATAGGTTGAACGCAAAAGGTTGTTTTCACATGCTGCAAGAGATGCTCTTATATGTGAACAATAGGGTTTTTCTTTTCATTTAAAAAAAAAGTGTGAACGTGGTGATTTAAAATGTTATAGTGGTGCTCCAAATTTCAACATTCATTCACATATTGAATAGAAAATATCACATTCATACATATTACATGTCTATAATTTGGTTTTCATCCACAATTTGACAATTTCATCCAGTTTTTTTAAAATTTGAAGCTTTTCGATTTCATCCAAGTTTTTTGGCAATTTTTTGACATCTTTTTAGCCAGACTATTTTTTTGGGTGCAATCTGGCACCAGAAAGCCAAAAAAAAATAGCCCTGGTGAACAGCCCCCGAATATGGGTTGATAAGAGTGAGGCGAACGTGGTTCAAGCGACGCTCAAAGAGAGTTCCCATGACTCCCTAAGAGAACGTCAGTGGAACATGAAACCCTACACGAGGAAGAAGAAACCCTAATTTCGGTGCTGCAGAGCTCTTCGGGTCTTCTTCTCCGTCTCAACTCTCAACGTCGTCGTCGCTATCCACCAGCGCTTTGATTCCTCCCGTGCGGTCTTTACGATTCTCGCACGCTGTCAACAACGCCACCATGCAGAACGAGGAAGGAGACAATGTCGATCTCTACATTCCCAGGAAGTGGTACGCTTCATTTTCATCTTTTTCGTGTGTCTTGAGGTTCTGTCAGGCGTTTTAGCGGGGGTTTTGTTTTTTTTTTTTGTCGAAGCCTTCCGCTGTGAGATGGCTCTAGGGCTTCAAACAAACACTCCGTATTCTCGTTCTCTATGCCATGTTTTCGCGTGTTTTTGCAATTGTGCTAACGAACTTCGCATATGGTAGACGATGATGTTGACAACTCTAGATGGAAAAACAAATTAGCTGGTATAGTTTTCTTGAGGTTTTTTTATTTATTTGTTTGTTTGTTTTTCTCCTCTCGGAGTTGGTTTTCTGTACGACCGGAGGCTACAGGTGTATATATGTGCATGCAGACCTACTCAATGTATATGCTTCTGTAACATCGTATCCTATATGTTTCTCTGAAAACAGTAGGGTTTGGAGTACTCTCGTTATCACACTAAATTACTCCCTCTGTCCCTCCAAAAACGTCCAAAAAGCTTCCTTGCAAAGGATTAACTATGTTTTTTAGTCTTTGTGCTAGTGACACATGCATTCTAGAATCTATATACCATCTACCAAATGTATGCAAAATCTCCAGCTTTGATGTCGCCTTTCAGGCACCTAAATTCCATGCAAAAAGTACCATATTTGTGCATGTTGCTAGCTCCTCATTATCAATGATTTAAAGATTAATAGCACCAATTATACCTCATATGGGCAAAGCTAAGCTTGCTAGGAGAGGAATGCTCTCTAATCACTTAATTTGGCCCCATGAGATCATTGACCATAACAAATGCTTTCTCATCGTTTAAGATCAGCAAAAGGGAGCTTTTTAGTGGTACAAGAAATGTGTGTGATTTGGAACTTTTTAGAGGGACAGAGGGAGTATTATTCTACAAGAAGTTCCAGAATAATAATGTGTTATAACGCACCATGATACTTGTGTTTGACGTTTTAGGGGAAGCATGAATTTAAAAATACTTGTGTGTTTTGCAGTTCTTCGACCAACAGGTTGATCACATCTAAGGATGTTTCATCCGTTCAGTTGAACGTCGGTCACATCGATGAGAATGGCGTTTACACAGGGCAGTTCACCACGTATGCTTTGTGCGGATTTGTTCGAGCTCAGGTATGTTATTATTCGACATAGTTGTCTCCTCTCTCCTCTCTATCGTTGTCTCCGTGCTCGTGAGTTTTATTCATTCATGTGCTCCCTTTGCTTGGGTCCGACACTGGTACTATCATACGTACATAACCTTAGGGCCACTTCACACTATGGCCATGGCGAAAGGTCGAGAGGCCGTCAGTTTCCATAAATCAAATTGCAAGAAATCAAGAGTTTGACCTCTTGACCCTTCGCACTAGAGTCCAAAGTCTGTCATCCACCAAACTGCCTACATGGCAGCACTTTATCATCCAAAATGATGGCCTCTCAAAGGAAAGTTTGGGTCTAGCAAAAATGGAGACCCAAACTATGATTGAGATGCTGTCAATTTTAATATTTAACAAAGTTTGACCACAATCAATCTGATGGCCTCTCGACTTGGTTGGCCATAGTGTGAAGCGGCCCTTATTCTTCCTGATGGTTGTTTTGGTTGTTTTTTTTCCGGTGAGCCTGTATGTATGTTCTGCCTACTTTCACTCTGGAGCTGTATTATGTCAAGTTTTGCCGACTTAGTTCTCATGCTGGGCTTTGTGTTATGCATTGTGTTATGCAGGGGGATGCTGACAGCGCTCTCGACAGGTTGTGGGCCAAGACGAAAGCTGAAATTGGGCAGTAACTGTGTTCAGTAGGGCGCAGTACGTAGTAGTGTGTCAGTCATCTGATGTTTTCCGTGATCAGTTTTCTGGTCATTCGCTGAAGATCAAACATTTTTGCAATTAGCTTCTTTCGTGTTTGACCAGCACTATATTTGGGATGTTTCTCTGTTTATCAGACTTGATGACGTGTTTGGTTTTAATCTACACTAAATAGTGCATTTAGGTTGCCTTAACAATTATGTTGCCTTGGACAATTATCTTGCCTTTTGACAATTTGATTGCCTTGCCTTGGCAAAGTTATCTCATTACTTACCATGTGCCACCTGGATGCGCAAGCAACTCTCTTTATGTTATAATAATTCTTAGTTTGGTCTAAACTTTCAGCTCCCTTACTCTCTATCTTTGGCGCTTGTTGTGCCCAACCTTTGCTTGCTTCCTCCCTTGTTTATCATAGTAATTGATGACAAAAGTTATTGTAGTCTTGTTGAATTTTTAAATAGTGTGAAGTGTTGAGTAATTAGTATGGGGCAATCTAAATGTAATATTTGGTGTACTGCTCCACTTTCAAGGTACCGGGAGTGAAATGGTTCCCAGCACCTTGGAAAGGAATAGATGTAATTACAAGGATGTACAACATGTGAATATGAAACCTTAAAAGTGGTTATGGTTGCAATGGCAGTTTGCTCTTTAAAAATTCACAACTTATTCTCACAGTATCCAATTATTTTTTTGTTTCTAATAGGATAGGATAATTTGCTAACTGTATATCGATGATCATCATGTTCAAAACCCTTAGACTGACGCTTGTGAGTGCTCCTAGCTTAGTCAGATTTATATATATACAAATTCGACAATGGTTCTTGGGCTCCTTTCCTTTTGGCAGGCATCTAAACATGAGAGAAAACGTCATGTGATACTCTTATTTTAAAGAATGCTTAACCCTTTAACGACCGGGTCGATTTGGGGGGGGCTGGGCTGTTTAGGGTCTCAGATTTGACTTCGACTTTCACAAAATGGGGAATTCGGGTTTACAGATCTGACCGTACGGATGTCTCCATTGCATAGTGCTCCTCTCATTCATATCATTTTCAAGTGTTTAAGGTGGTGACTGGGCTGTTTTTATAGTGAATGTATCATGCATGCGTACAAAGCTTGGAGTTATACGGGTGATGTACTTCTTTTGCATGTATATCTTTAGAGAGGTTTCTTTTGGAACGAGAAAATGACGTGTGGCCTTTCTTTTATGGGGAAGACCCTGAGCAAGTTCCATCCTTGGCAGGGGGAACGCCACGCTGGAGTAAACCGAGCAGGGCAGATTTAGAGTAAGTATCCTGCGAACCAGAGCGCGCAGCTTCAGCTGAACAGAGCGGTTGCAACTTTGCTTAGCGTAAAGGAGCAGGTCGCAACAGGTAAGCTTCGTCAAGTAGGTGAAGCCGGTTTGATCAAATCAGAGCGGTTTAGATAAAAGGCTTAGGCGAGAACATTGCTCAAGATACGTCATTGACCGTAACTGAAATGACAACAGAGGGTGCTTTGTACTCCCCCAAGAAAGCACCGTCACAGATTATCACGTGCTACAGGGGAGGTGACCTGAGAATCATAGCACATACAGACAAAGAAAACAGAGCGAATGCGCATAAAGGGGAAGTCTCAGCCATTGGCGGAACCAACATGCTTCGGGTTCAAGTAGAGTTACACATCTGGTTCACGAAGATTCAAAAACCGAGAGTCGCAGTCTTGCTGAAATTCACCTAGAAAGCGTTCTCATTAACCTAGCATGTGATACTAGGCTGCATGACCCACTGTGAGGCAGTGGATGTTCGATTCCGATGTGGAGCCGGAGCAAAAGAAAGACAAAAAGTGAGCTACAAGAAATACAAGGCAACAAATTGCTGGTACTCAACGTAGAGGCTTCGTCTGTTCGTGCATCCCATCTTCCGTGACCTGCACTCACCCACAGAGGCAACAACATACCGTATTTAGTCTTCTAAGAACACAACCACATCAGCTGAGTTGCCTTACTCATGCTTTAAATTCTGGCTACCCACACTTGACAAAGACAGATTTTGCACGCTGAAATCCGAAGGATGAGCGCTCCAAAGTCGAGGCAGCAGCGTAGTCTCTTAGAAAGCAACAATAGAATGCATGCGACTTGCTACACAAAAAACCACGTGAACCAAAAAAAAGGGCAGTTTCTGGAGGTGCAGGGTGCTTTACCTTGTTCGTGAGGAAACATAACCACCACCTCCTCCACGACGAGTACCGCTGCTCACACCCGGGGGCTTCGACTCCAACCACTTGGACACTCCCGGCAAATCCAAAATCTCCTTCACCATGGACCGGAACTGGGAAAACTGCGGTGCCACTGAGAAAGAAAGGAGCAAACCTGCACACCTCGACAATCATCCATGACCAATGGCAATTACAAAATGCACGACTAGATAATACAAGAACTCAAACGTTGTGCTCATGTTCAACAACTGAACATCATACAAACATGGAAACGTAACTTACCAATGCACCCACAAAAACTTGTTCGGGAACTACACAACAGGGGCTAGAGTGTGGTAGAACTCGAAGCATTCAGCTGTGCATAAGCGGACCCCTTCACATTGTGGGCAAATGAAGGACGTATGCCGTTTGCACAGCCGGCACACTCGACGGAGGGTTGTTTTCTTCGGCACATGGCTCACTCCAGCGTGCGTAGCCCTCTCAAGCACTCTGCGAGGTGGCACTGCTGATCTCTCTGGCTTGTACGGCCAACCCATGAAGGAGTAAGCCTGCCGAAGTTGAAACTCCTTGTGTGTGATAGGTCTCTCTCCTAAGGCCTTTGACATCTCTTTGTGAATGGTGACAGAATTCGCTAGGCTTGAATCCAGGCAGAAAAAATAGACACGATACCACCACTTTTTTGTGGCAATCTGTGTGCTGTAGTATGATTGGTTCTAGTCCGCCACGTCGACCCCACCCATCTTCCTAGAATACAGCATCCGTATAGGAGATGTCTGAATCTCCAACACTCTTCAACTAGACACCCAATTAGTGACAACTCCACCAGGTATCATCAGATTAGCCACGGTTGACAAGAAGCACACCCCCTTCGTATCTTGCCACTAGATGGCAGCCATCCTCTCATCCTTGTGCACTCTGATGTGGAGTGTACCGCGAGGCTGATCATGGGTGACGTCAAGGCTAGTTGGAAACCCCTTCCGTTGTTTCCTTATAGTGCCAACCGCATAGAATCCACGGGTCAATAAGTCATCAAATAGAAAAGGAGAAGTGAAGTAATTGTCACAAGTTACTGTGTCCACTTCCCCTCCAACCCCTTCGTCAAACGGCTAACCACTTGCTTGGCCATGCCAATTTGTACTGCACTTGGTCCTGGATCTGGCTGGGCGTTGTCCTTCTCCACATAGATCTCCAATCTATACACATAGTTGGTCAACGAACACACCAATGCCCACGGCTTGATCCCATGAGTGATTGGCTTTGTAGGTAAGTACTTTTTGAAAGAACAGAACTTACTATTGTAGGCCACCATACACTCATCTACCGTCACATACAGTGACAAATTCCAAAATCGTTGGAAGCGGGACTCAACGTGCTCCAGAATCCACCTGCACTTGCCTATGGAATCATACAAAGGGCTCTGTTCATCTGTAACAAAACTGTACTTGCGTGTCATGTACAAGCAGCGCAGAATGTATTCGAAACAAAATCTCGACATCATTGTAGCCACGTCCTCGCAGTACAGAGCACCATCTCCACGGCTCCAATAATCACGAATTGAAGGCTGGTTTTGAACTCCCATAAGGCAGCAAATACCTATGAATTGCTGAAATTCCTGTAGTGTGATGGGTTCCACTGTCTCATCCCCACCCTTCCTCTTCCCGGTAGTAGGATCCACATAGTCTGTGTATTCGTTGCTTTTATGGAAAATCTTCCTTAGTAGAACCTCGTCCCAGAACAGGAGGAAGTAGTCGACGGGCTCCAGCACCTTCCTCTTCGGCAAGTCTTCACTTGGGCCCAGCGTTCTCCCAATAAAAGCTTCCCGCGGCAGTAGAGCCCAACTCCTCGCGTGCCAGTTCCAGTCACGATACTTGTCCTCCAGGTCTGGATTTTCCTCCTCAGCCCCAACCTGATATATTCCTAGATCACCAAGCACAGTAAGCGGATGGTCCTCACGCTTGTCAAACGAAGACGCACCACTGGATATGCCATTGCCGGGGTCGCTCCCGATACAGAGAGCTCCGAGTCCCAATCGTGATCTGAATCACTGTCTCCGACCTCCCACCCCGGAAGGACACTAGAATGTCGCTCAGCGTGGTGAATGGTCCCTGGTTCGAGCTTCACAGACTCTCCATCGTCTGAGGCGTGACCCAAATTCCCCGTCGAGGCTGCATGCGCTGGAAGCTCCTGGGCAACACCGCGAGGAACGGCTTGCACTCCTAAATCAGCTCTAAAGTCCACATGCACAACATTGCCATTATCTGTGAGTCCCCCTCCTCCAACAATTGTGTCAGACTTCTGGGCAAGGCATGTGTAGGACCTCTCCTCCCCACGTCAGATGTCAAAGCAACACTCGCACTCGCCGGATTGAATCTGGTGCGGCTCGTAGACTTGCTGGCTCGAATTCTCTGGCATCAGGGGGGACAGCTGGCCCTGAGTCCTCGTCGCTAGATTCTCTTTGATTGTTGCCTTGTCGTCGACGTCCACGACCCGGACCCCCACCCCGACCTCCCACCTTTCCACGTCAATTACTCTCTGTAGGAGTGGGAACATCGACTGTCCCGGATGGATCAAAGTCAACTGGCTTCACTGGCAATTTGCGTTTTTGCTGGGTTTGTGCAGGCCGCTTTGGCAAGGATGCCTTGGCAGCTGCTACAGGTACGCCGGTACTTGTGAACTTGGTACAGACGTTCCTCTGTGAGTCCAATTCACCATCGATGCCCTTGCAGACTTGCTGTTTACTCACATATTTTTGCTTAGCCTTCACCACCGTCACTACCGGTGGGGGAGTCACGTCGACATTTTCCTTTCCAGCATTCACAATTGGCACTACATGGTTGACAAACTCGTCCCTAGCTGAGGTGCTCGGTGGAATAAGCAAATTGGAGTGATGCACCGGCAGCAATGGCCATGTTTGCGTACCTCCATGCGAGACATTCGCAACGCCATTGGAACCCACCGAAACGCCTACCACAACGTAACGGAAAGACCGCTGTGCGCAACTGGTCATACAGCTCCGCCGGGAATCCGCCATCGCTCCCTTCCTTGCGCCTCTGCCCCCAATCGAGCAGCTTTGCTGACTAGCGGTAAAATAGGTACCGAAGCTGCGCCCCGCTAAGACTCTCCAAGTTGCCGTATCCACGAGCACAGGCAGGAATTGGATGTGCGACCAGGTACCTTCGATCAAGTAGACTCAAGAGAACTTCCAATTTTTGAGGAGGCAGACGCGTACTTGCTGCCCATTTTTCCAAGACGCAGGCAGTGGCACTGAATTCCTGAGGTGGAAGAGGGGGAGGGGGCCATGTGTAGGCATTGCAATGTGTACTCTCTCGATTTTGCCCACCCGCCATCGCCACTGCGCGCGAACTAAACCGCTGTCGAAACACGTCAAAACTAGGCCCTGCAATGATGTTGCTTTCAAACGGCGTGGCGCTTGTTGGCAGTTGCCCACTTCAAAGCACTAGAAAAACATGTAAATACAACCCTCCCTTTGCAAACCCTCTGTCACGCGCTTCTTCTACAAAATCTGACTGTTGATTTCCTCACCACCGGTCAAAATCGCGCGAAGAACGAACATCTGATAAATCACCCTCCCTCTACATGCGGCCCCATTACTTTGCAATGAACGAAAACCTAAGCGCAAAATACAAGGCAGCCGTTGAGTGGATAGATATTGAAGAGATCTAAACCCCCCAGCAATTCGAAAGATAAGCCGCGATCTCCTCGCCTCGGATGCGCTTCTACGGAAAACGAGCTTCCGCTTCACGCCTGAAGCACATTGGATGCTCCAACAGTGTAGTGAACCCACTGTCCCTCCACTGCCAGCTAGGCATGCAAGCAACGGCCACTACAGTTCCCAATGAAAAAATAACGTTCCCACAGTCTGATGACAACAGGATGGAACAACGTACAATACGCTCTCTTTTACGTCGCTCTCCATCTTTTCTACTTTCTAAGGCATATTTCTAGCCACCCCTCCTCTGGTCTTTTCATCCCCATTTCTAGGTGCCATGTCAGATTCTTATGCCACAAAGTTCAGTCAATGCTCTGTAATATTCCCTACATCCGTCCCCTTACCCTTATCTCCAAATTCTAAGCATAATTCCCTGAAAATCAAAGAAAGCAGTCGACTCCAAATGGGTCGACCCGTCGTTAAAGGGTTAACGTCTCTTAAGCCATATGGTACAATTTTTTTTATTTGAACAGCCTTGAATTACGATGAGTTATGATGAATAGCATGTTGATATCTTAGGTTTGGACAACTCAGCTGCTACGAAGATTGCTAAATTGATTGACATACAACTTGGGGCTACAATACTTCACTTCCAGGCAACTTAGCTGTTGCTAAATCGATCTTCTGCTTCAAAGGTAAATTGATCTTGTGAGGAACCTCTCTATAAGTTGCACTAATTCAAACCTTGCCAAAGTAAAACCTTACACGTCAAAAGGCTTGCAAGGTGAATGCATTTGGTACCCTAAACAAGTCAAGTCGATTTAACCTCTAAATGTCACATAGGACAAAAATGGTCCTCACAGGATTCCACATGCCTATTTGAGGTATTGGATCTAAGTATATGACCTTGCTATAAATTACAATTATCAAGGTATTCAAGAGGTTCATGCAAGTGGAGTAATGGCAAGGTAAGTCAAATCTTATACAAGTGTCTCAAGAGTTTTAATTGGGTGAAACACCATAACAAGGCGTGGTGGCAAGCAATGTCTTACAAGCTATAATTGATCAATACTCATTACAAGCTTCCTTGCGTGTGCTTTGTGGTAGTAGGAAATTCACTAGTAAGGGTTCAAGCATAAACCCTTGTTGTGGCAACCCTCACCAACTGTGCCAATTATTGTTTTCCATGCAATAGCAAATTGAAACCCTAAAACTTAACCTACAAAGAAGTAAAATCTTCAATAACATGCAAATGTGTGCATTCACATATTTGCTATTGAAAAAAATTGAGATGAAACATAGGCTCATAGAATTTTGTGAAAATCATTAAATAGCAACTATTTGCCAAAAATGAGATTTTACCATCACATGTTATTAGGTCAAATGTTATAGTCTCTCATCTCCCATGGTCAATTGCTCCAAAAATTTGCAAGCTGATTTCTAAGTAGGTGTTCCATGATTTTCAATGCTGTTTTTTTGTTGTGGATCATCCAATTGACTAAGATATGATGCATCAAAACTGTAGGTGTTCCATGATTTCAATGGTGCTTTTTTTTGTGGATCATCCAATTGACTGAGATATAATGCATCAAAACTGTAGGTCTCCCAAAGCCTTGATTATGGTGAAAATGGCTAGGGCGCTCAAGGGTTAAGGGCTAAGATCATTTGGGAAACTGTCAATAACAATGATACTGGTGTTGATCACACACCCTTAAAATAAGGAATATAGTAACTCCTTTACTACCACAAAGAACTCTTTATTGTTTGAATTTAGTTTCACAACTAAAAAACTTGTGCTATTTTTGGTGGTCATGGAATAGTACAAGCTTTATGAGCAAGATGCCTTAATCTCAAATTTTGTTAAGGTAGCTTTCTCCTTAACCCCTCAAAGAACCAAAGAGCCCAATATGGTCAATTGGGGTTCTTGGAGGTGTAAAGGTAGACAAAAAATGCATTGCATGCTCAAGTTTTGGTCTGTCACTCAAGTCCAAATGGAGTTAAAAGTCCAACAAAACTTTTGGATCAGCTTGTTGTTCCTTGAAGCATCTAGATTTTGCACCCAAACATTTGAATTTACTATTTTTAATATGAAAACTATTAGCGGAAGTGTATATAGGCCTTGTAGATTGCATTGTGGATGGAGGACTTTTTGGATGGGATGGGTTGGAAGCCCACACTCCCATGTATAGGGGAGAAGGGTGGTGATGTGTCACTTTCTTTTCTCTCAATTGGGTAAGGTATTTGTAACTCTAAAGTAGTAAGCGAGCTAGATCCACTTACTTTGAGTGACCAAAAGTTTTGGAATTTTTTCCCATTTGAGGACTTTTCTTTTCCATCAAGTATAGCTAGACACGGTCTCATGGGATCAACCATTAGGTATATTTTTTTTTTGGGAAAAAATCACATTAAAGTCCAAAATCCATATTAGGAACTGCTACCCAAATTATTAGGTATGAGATCCTCAACAGTGGGGATTTTGCAAATTTACTTGGATTTGAAATCAAACTAGCCTTAAACTTTTGATTTATAGTTGGGTATAGATTGACCAGTTTGGATTGTGTGAATACTTGTTCAACTTTTTAGAAGTTGAGAGAATGTATTGAAAGTTCCATATTGAAAGTATGCTAAATTTTCTTAGCAAGATGCTTAGGGGTTAATACAAAGCCTCGTCCCTTGTAATCCAAAACTAGCTCTTCAAATTGCTTGTCATTATTCTACTCTAAAGTGATTGTACTACAACACTAAAGGGTGAACTTATATGTTGCAACATAACCAACCACGGTGATAACCATTTTAGATTTTAGAAAACTTAAATCTCCAAAACTCTTGTGTTTCTTGCAAGAAACTTATTTGAACACCATTTCCAAATTCCAACATGTTATCTTTTAGCATACTTCTATACATAGCTTTGTATGGCCAGCACATTGAACAATTCAACATTTATGAAATCACTTAAAGAGTAGAAAATTTATTGATTATGCACATGAAAATTGAAAAAAAAAAAACGCATAGTATGTGAAAGCTTCAAATTTTAAAATTGAATCCCTCATTGACTTAGTTTTGGACTTGTGTATTTATACACACTCAAAAATTAGTTCAATTGTCCTTTACAATAATAAATTCCTACATTCTTTGTGGCATGCTCTCATAAAAAATTCTCATAGTATGTGGAAATGATATAGGAGAAAGTCTCAACACATGCTCTCAAAATCCTTGGAGGCCTCTTGAAGGTGTTGAATAACAATTGAACTTTTGTTTTAGTGTTGTTTGTAGGTGCTCAATAGGACTTAGGTTAGATGATTGAGTGGACCACCTCAAAACTTTAAAATATTTTTTAAATAGCCACTCCTATGTTGTTTTTTACTATATGTTTAAGATTGTTGTCATGTTGAAAAATAACTCTAAAAGTATCTATGCTATACTTTGAAAAAGTGTCACACAAATTGACCTTCAATATTTCAAAATAGACATGTTAAATCATTTTCCCTTCTATCTTGCAAATAAAACCAAGTTCAATTGCTCTCATGCAACTCCAAACCATTATCAAACCTCTTTTGTGTTTCACTATTTTCCTCATTGGTTGATTTATAAAACCCTCTTCCTTTTATAATTTAATGTCAATAACAACTATCTAAGCAAAACCTGATGACTTAAGTTTCATCTAAAAACCACTTGCTTCCAACTTGAGGACAATTTAATTTTTGTAAGATTTGGCAAAACCCAAACAAGTTTGAGTATTCTTTTGTGAAAGAAGAGGCTTGTTCTTCTTCATACAAACCTCCATACCAGCAAAATTCAAATTTTTTTGCATTGCTTGAACACTCATCTTATTGGCAAATTGTTGTTTAATTGAGTTGCATGCTTTTGTGACATCAAAAAGATATTTCTTTCAAGGGAATTGATTTGTACCACACCCTTTCAATTACTGTACCACACCCCTTGGGGAGATCACTAGTTGACTTTTTAGGAACTACGTGAGTTAAAAGATAGGGTTCATTTAATTCAAAGAACAAAAAATATATATAATATGTAAGGATATTATAGGGTCCATGAAATACTATATATTGTAATACATATAAAATAGGGTATGCAAAAAAAATTGGTAGTAGAAATTTTATTAATAAATTAGCCTTAATGAATAGGAAATGCACAAATTTTTTATAGTACAATGGAGAAAGTTAACAATGGAGGGTAGATGACAAAGATTTATATTCACTAAAATTATTTAATCTAGGGTTGTGGATCTCTTTGTTTTGTGTTAGTGCTCACGACTAGGATAATCCATTTTAGGCAATGCCACAATGTGATGACCAAATCCCCATGAGGAAGCCACTTGTTAGGGCTTGGTACAATGGGAAGCCCTAGTCACTTGGCAAGGCCTTTTTTGAGGTTTTAAGAATTTGCTCTAATTTGAACAAAAAGCCAATGTTTTGGTAATTTGTATCAATTCTTTAAAATTATAACCGTACAAATTCAAAATAGATATGTTAAAAATCACATAGAAAAAATAAACACTACAATATCACTTATGAGTTGAAAGATTATAATGACCCTTCAATTTATATGCTTGTTATTAGGTTTTATGATATACATCAAATACTTGTTTGTAATAGAAAGATTTTTCTACAAAGAATAGTGGAGATATGATCAAATTGAACAGAAAATTTTTGTAAACAAAGTAGCCCCACTTTAAAATAAAATCAAGGAATTTACAAAAAAAATAGGGTGCAAGAAATATGCCTCTTGTAGCTTTTTATATAATAATACGGTCATCTAAAATACAACAATTAAGGTAAATAGCCCTCCATCAAATACCCTCTTAACTCACGTGTATACCATAAATTACAAGGAAGTGATCTCCCCAAGCCACACCCCCAAAGTAAATTTTAGATTTTTACTATCAAAAAGCTGAATTTGAGAATTTGGAATTTAGATTTGGACTTAGAGACCATGATTTAGTCTAAAACCACAAAAAAGTTGTAATTCAACAACACCCAATGAAAATGCTTATCTTTTTTTACAAACAAAAGTAAAAGTAACACTTTTCTCCCTAACTCAACTTTCTCATTGAGTGTTGTTGAATTGCAACTTTTTTTTTATGGTTTTAGACTAAATCATGGTCTTTAAGCCCAAATCTAAATTCCAAATTCTCAAATTTAGCTTTCAGATGGTAGAAATCTAAACTTTACTCCGGGATGTGGTACAATAATTGAAAGGGTGTGGTACACATATCAATTCCCTTCTTTCAAATTCCCTCAACACTAAATTGACTAATAGCAAGTCATTTGGCTACTTTTTGTGTGCTCCATCTCTTTTGTAGTAATCATACAAACACCATATTCATTAATTTGGGAAAAACAAGTGTCCCACTTTGTACTCCACCTTAAACCCAAAAAGTTACCTTAAACTAGATTCGAAGATATCAAATTCAGTTTGAGCCACTAAGATTTTTTCTCTTGCAACTTCCTCCTCTTAGGTGAGGACATGTGTACAAAAAAAGGTTGCAAGCTAGGTTCTCGGAGACCTCCTAAAACTTTCACCTCAAAGTTTGAAAGTCCCAAAATGTACAATTTTTCCCAAATTACCGAATATGGTGTTTACAATACTAATTTGCTTTTCAAAAGATAGTGACTTTATCATGGTAAAAAACAAGTAAATGTGCAATGTACCATTGAAAAGGAAGATAAGTATTCTTTCTTACTTCCAACACTTACTACCAAATTTGAATTGTTTGTTGCATAGAAGATGGAGGTGTAGGCATGCAAGACCAAAAATGAATTAGTGAGAGACTCTTTTTCAAATAGAAATATCTCAATTCCCTTTGCAATTTTTCCATTGAGGCTTCCCACTTGAAAACTTTTCACTTGCCCTTAACCCCTAAGCGCCCGGAGTTGTTTTAGGGTTTAGGAGAAAATGGAGGTTTAATGGCCACCAGAGCTTGGAAAATTACATCCAAAAAAAGTGACCGTAGGATTTGAAAAAGGATTACCTTCTTTGTTGATGGAGACCAGCCACAACTGTTTTCACCATACAAATCAAGAGAAAAAGTGAGATCAAGTTGTGGTCCCAAACAACAGGATCCTGTTGCTGGGGCGCTTAAGGATTAATGACACTTGTAATTCCTCTTTAATGCAATAGATATGTTAGATTATATTGGGAAATTGATATGGGCACACTGGAGGGTTGATATATGCACCCCACCCTGCATATTGAATTTTAGATTTCTACCATCATGTTGAATTTGAGATTTTTGAATTCAGAAGTGGACTCAAAGACCTTGATTTAGTCTAGAACCATAAACAGGTTGCAATTGAACAACACCTGATGAAAAAACTCAGCTATAAGTAAAAGTATTACTTTTACTTTTGTTTGTAAAAAAAGATAAACTTTTTCATTGGGTGTTGTTCAATTGCAACCTTCTTCATAATTCTAGACAAAATCAAGGTTTTCTAGGTCCAATCTGAATTCAAAATTCTCAAATTCAACTTTTTGATGATAGAAATCTAAAATTTATCCCTCAAGGGGGGTGTGTGCATGTATCAACCCCCGGTGTGCCCATATCAATTCCCTTGTATTAACCCTTAAACGCCCGACTAGTCATTGTGCTTGCCCTTCTACAATGTTATATGGTGGTGTGGCAAGTGCCCAACCATTCTAATACTATTTCTAAAAATCATAAAATCAACATTGAATGTTGACTTTATGAAAATTGCAAGAAGTGCTCCTCTAGCTACAATGCTATACAATGGTGTGGCAAGTGCCCAACCATTATAAATTTGTTTCTAAAAGTTGTAGAAATCAACACTTCATGTTTACTTCATGAAAATTGCAAGAAGGGCAACATGGGACCTAACACTATGTCTATAAATCTTCTCACAATTTGGATTACTAAAAAATATGAGTGCATTTGGTGAGATTGTTTATTTTTTGCCTTTCATGATGGACCATGTATGCATGATCACTTATTAAAAAATCAAATGAAAAACAACTTTTTTTCATCCTACAAAGTGTTTTTTTCACAACCAAGGGACAAAAATGTTGTCCCCTTTGTTGTATAGGGATTAAAACGTGATTTTTGACCAATGTGTTGTATGTTATAGATGGAGTGTATTTGGACACTGCATTGGTCTAGATACACTCCATATATAACATACAACTCAATATTGATCAAACTTCACGTTTGAAGTTAAGGCAAACACTGACTTACTTTGGTGACTTGGTTTTGTAAGTCACTATAACTGGAAGTTGGCTCTAAGTACAGATCAATGTCAAACACTTGCAACTTGGATTGGATCATATATGACAATCCTAATGGCAAGTTCCAAAGGTTGAACTAAGGCCTGATTCAAACTACCAGTCAACTGAGACACAAAAATTGGCACCCCATCCAATGTTTTGCCAAATAGAAACTTTTCTGTGTGATCACTTGTCATCCAAGAGCGTGCTTCTGCCAAACAAGTTTGGTACCACCCTTGGAGCAAGCCCCAAATCTTCACTATCTTGGCTGTTGACGTGGCTATTTAGGGTGGTCCCCACAGTGGTGAAGATGGATGTAAAAGTACCGAACAAACTTGCAGTCTAAACCCAACAGTGGAGAAAAACCAAATTTCAACCAATCACATTTGAGAAATTTTTGGCCGGACGCTAGTTTGAACCGGGCCTAAGGTGGATCTTAGATCAATAGGCTCAAATTCCACTCGGGTTCTAATTGTGTTCACAATCTAGGAACCTTCGAATATCGACATGCTCCTTTGAATATCTATTCCTGTCGTTGATGAGTTGTGTAGGCTTACATGGACGGTTTATGGACCTCCTACCTTAGCAGATGATCAACAATGCGCGCGAGCAAGCGAGCAAGATTAGACAGCAGTTAACGCAGAAAGTACTTGCTAGCACTGTCCGGGGAGAATTTTGCACTGAACCAACTAGTATACGCAATTTCCTATTATTACTTAAATGTTGCTCGAACAAAATCTTTTGTATCTTCGATTGCCCTTGTACTTGTGAACATATCGACATTCACCCAACTGGAAAATCATTCTCTTCAAGGAAATCATGTACATGATTACAGAAAGCAATTAAAATGGACATAATAATAGTGGAAAAGATACTAGAAGAATATAATGACTACGAGAGAAGGGAAAATAATTTTAAAGAAACCAGAAAACATATCTTGTGAGCAAAATAAGGTACGTACCTTTCTGCAAAAAGTAAGAAAACAATTTAGATAGACGATGATTGGTACTCGGTTCAAGAATGTCATGGATTACGGAAGTTGAATGACCATCGCATCCACAAATTTCCCGCAAATTATTTATACAGGACCTCTCCTAGCCCGCTTATTGACTGGTAATAATTGGCTGGTGGCACTGAATTTTTTTCAAGCCACACAATATGAATTGGCATATATATACCTTGTAACAAAGCCTCAATTCCCTAGTTCCTATACAAATTTTAAGTGGCGCAATAATGGACTCTCATTCAACCCAAAGAAACGGTATTGAGCCATGAAGCCTAGGAAAAATATAAGGGTCAAGTGGCCAACCCTAGATGCTCACAACTCGGGATGAATGTGTGCCTACATGATGTCAGGACAATTTTCCCAGTCTTGCTTCTCGCGAGCATCCCAGTATGTGCCCTTGAAAACCCATGAGGGCTCGGTGATACCATCTTCAATTGGCTTCACCTCTGATACTCCGGGCTCTCGCTGCAAATCACAAAGTTTAACACTTAGTGGTACTTATGCCAACTAATATTTCCTGCTCGAATCCTAACAGCTGACTTGGCATTATCTTTGATAGGAAAAGGCTTTTGAAAAGTGCTCACTGATAGGTCGACATCAACAAACTTGGTGTTAAAACGTACAATTTAGAAAATAACTACGTAGCAAAGTTCATACCAGGGAATCCCTAATTTTCCGTAACTAATACAGTAGAACTCCAGTAGAACTCCTTTAAACTAATATGGTTGGGACTCCAAGAACCAGATTAGTTCAAGTAAGTTCTTAGTTAATTTTGTGGAAGTGTAAATGAAGTAACCTTGAAGTTAGTGCCGGGATAGCATTACAGGTAGCTTGGTTTTTTTATATTATGACCTTGACATTGAAATTTGTGTTATACATTAGTTTATAGAGCATATTAGTTTAGAGAGGTATTAGTTTAGGGAGGTTCTACTGTAGTCAGCACATGTAAAAGGTGCTAAAAAGTTGAGAAGAAGGCAACCTCAGTAAACCACATGTTCTGCCATTCTATCCCCTGCTCTTTTCGCACTCGTCGAGCAATCCTCTGTTTCTCTTCCAAGCGCAGCTTTTCTGGTGTAGCTTTCTCCAAGTCGCCGTCCTCCTGAAGGATAGACAGCCAATTGTATGTGTTTTCGATAATCGTAAGAGAAAATTGAAGTACTCAGCAAAAATAATGAGACAAAAAGGGATAGTTCCACGATATTCTAAATAATTACGACTCCAATAAAATCCCACTTACCAGCGCACGCTGATCGGGTCGAAACCTGGAATCAGTGGGAGGAAGGGCCTCGGACAACTTTGGTGTCAATTCTGCAGCTCACAAATACATCGATAAAGCGCATCAAGTGCAGGTACATGGTGCACTGATGGATGGAGCATGACAACAAAACGAAATTAAAGTGATCTCATATAATTGCCACGTGGAGGACGACAAAAAAGCCTAACATTAAAATCCAGAGTTCCAAACAAGCATCTGATCCTCTCGCAAACTCATCAGGCTCTGAACTTCAAAAGATGTCATCAGACTCACCATTCAAAGCTAGCGTGTATCGGGTGAAGCAATATTGCTGACGATAATCATTAATTTGTTCAGGTGCTTTCCAAAGTAGTCTAACATCCGGACCATTGACATCAAAGTTGGTGCATGCTTCTGGACACGAATAAATTGCTTCCATGTAGTTACCAAAAATTGAATAACGTGGAACTCCTTTTGCATCATAAATCTGCAAATGTTTAATCTCCGGTATTAGCAACACCTTCAACTTCAAACCTTCAACTTCAAACCTCCAATTTAAATGATCTCACGCTGACGTTTTGATTCACACCTTCGACTAGACATAACCTAGACAAGCAGGAAAGGCAAAACGAGGGTAGTCCCGCAGCAATTGTAGTCGGATTCAAGGTTACATAAGGTACTCGGAACAAACCTTTCCAGTAATACGGCATTGCTCTCTACTGGTTGCTTTGTGGAAGCGGATACGACCCACTTCCCTTGTGTTGTGATTTATCACAGAAACCTCTCCATAATTGTCAATCCATGCTTTACCGACAACAACATTGTGAATACAAAGAGTTGCTCGATTCCATGTGATATGATCTCCGTACTTGGGGATTTTAAAATGAACTCCTCCGTTGCACAGAACCTGCCAAAATAAAACTCGTTTAAGTACGGCAGTGGCATCAAAACAGCTCTGAGATGATAACGCGATGTGAGCTTATGGATAGACGAACCTCAATGCTTCTTCCCCAAAACTTATTCTTGATCTCAATCTCGCCATAAATTTGATATGTGCCACCTGTATTTTCACTTTGGAAGGCTAATATTGGTGGGTGATGACTGACCTGCAAGAAGTAAAACAAAATCAATAACAAATACCGTATAAATCCATCCGTGGAATTACTCGTAGTGTCAAATTCAGGTGTAGAAAGAATCTAAGAACGATAAAATAATCTTGAACAAACGATCTTGATACTAGTAAGATCATAATACCAACACAAAATCTGCTTGTAATTATGCATGGGCATAAGATTCACTTGATCATGCAAACCAACGGTTCTTTTATAGACAACTATTATACGCCGTATCCTAGTTTGAGCCAGAATAACCAAAACAAAATCGCACCTGCTCAGCCAGAAACCAGCATTGATTTTCTTGGTACTCAAAAGTTTCCCCTAACAACGGATTAAATGGTTTAGCATCACGATGAATGCTCCCATAGTAGCTTGCACATGTGAATGCAGAGGCCAAAAGCAGCCGCTCCAAAGAGTCCGTCTTCTGAACCGCCAGCTCCAATAAATGCCTGCAGATATAAGATCAAAAAGAAGGTGTCGTACCGTCACTAAATTAAACGGTAAGGAAAACCAAAAATCCGAACCTTTTATTTGTAAATATGGCGATAAAACCTACGCAAAATATACCATTTTGAACACTGCGTACTCATCGAGTGAAATTACAACAAAACCTGATAGGTTGATTAAAGATGCCATCGTGGATAAGATTTAACATGAAACAATGGAATTCGGTATGTAACTATTTACCGATATTGGAGTTCCTCTGCGCACTTTTGAAGCACTGAGAGGGGCTCATTGATGGTAGCAGGCATAGTGATCTGATTAAGGTCCCTGCCCACTGCATTCTTCAGTACTGTCCACACAGTAAACCCTCGTGAAAGTGGTCTAGGAGCTGGTAATCTGTAAGCAATCATAAGGACAACAGTGAGTAGGATACATTTGTAGAGGCTAAAACAATACTTGAGCATATCCAGATGGGCGCTTGGGAAGTAGAATGCAAACAAGCAACTCACCTTGTTCTCGGCTGATCAGTCTCTTCACCTTCAGGTTCAGATAGGAAATCGGCATCCCCTGTTTCAGCCTCCTCGGGAGGTTCTTGATTACCGTCAGCCGTTTCAGCTAGAATCCCTTGTTCATCAGGCGAAGTTGACCGAGCCGCAAACTCATGATGATTCAAGACCTCCAATGCCTCAAAGTACTCCTACCACAAACAATACATGCCCAAATTTAGCAAAATCTCGGTGTATTCTTCACTTACTTCCAAGTTATGGTTTCCACAGTAGAATGAAACGAGCACGATTAAGAATGTCCAACGGGAATTTTTAGTGGATCACCTAATTACATCAGTTTCTGTATGAATATTTTCTATATATAACGAAACTAACCCGTTTAACCAATCATACAGAGTTTCGAAGTTCAAATGGGTTACGATGATTCTTGGAAATTTAAAAATGTATGCTAACGTAAACTAATAGTGAATATTTACGACATTCTTATGAAATATGGAAGTGCGGATGTTCCTAACCATTATGCATTACGAACACTTCAAGGTTGAAACCTAACAAACCTACGAGGTAAAATAATGTAGCACATTTGGTCCTCTTCATACCTCATTACCGACATCGGGATGCACTATTGCAATGTCCTCTTCAGTATCGTCTCCATCTTCCTCAGTTTCTTCTTCAGAAATGTTTTTGCGACCACAATCACACTGTTTCTGCAGTGCACCAAAAACGATGAGCATCGGAGTACAGGAGTGTGTTTCCACGCAATTCTACAGGAAAACATGAGCAGTTTCTCCAGTCGCAAAAATATATCTAGGACTTTTTAACAAGCTCATCACTATCGGAGAAAATCACAAACATTTAAGATATTCTGGTTATTGATGATGTGTTCGCGTCTGTGAATTATGAACTGCATTTTATCACAATGACAAGACCCCAAAATTCAAGAAGAAACTTGACATCTTGGAGCACCTAACATAATTCAGAAAACACCCTGCAATGTCCGTACGAACCTTCTGTCTTTCCCTCAAATTCAACAGAGAAGCTCGATCATGATGAAGTTGGGGCAAGGATCTCATTGCTTGTTGTAAGACGGCATTCTCTGCTTCAAGTTCGAGCACTCGATATATCTCTTCTTTCAAGGCCTAAACCACAAAAAAGGATCAATATCAGGTGTCACTAAGCCATTCACGAATACATCATTCCGCAAAAAAACATCAATAATACATATGCACGTGTTTCCGACCTTCCGTCATGAAAATCAAAAAGCGGTAAAAAACACCAAGCATTAAGATAAATACAGATGCCAAAGCAGTTCCTGGGGTATATCAAAAACAAATAGACTGGGATGCGCTTCAGACAGTAGATACCAAATACGGTGCATGGTCAGAAGATTTTACTGTTGGTTCAAAGAGCAATACAAGAAGGCTAATAACTGTCCAGAGCGGGCACAACACGCTTGTTGGATAAAACTGAAAAACTGAACAGTGCATTTATTGTGCAATTAATAAATTAATAAAAGACTTGTTGATAACTCTGATTCTCACCAAACACATGTTGGTAGAACTCATTTTACTTAAAAACTAAAAATCACTAAGTCGCACAAAATTCATTCAGTTTGAATTAAAAGTAGTGTTGATCACATATTTCACGGAAAATTAGATAGAAAAGAGAGGCAAATTTTGACCTCATTGTACGAATCCAGCATGTTATTCCAAGCGGCGTGTAGAGGCCCTTGACTGAATAGACCATTCCTCCCAGGAACTGCAAATCCTTCCTTGTCGATCACTTTGAACTGCCCCGTCCCAAACCTGATTTCCTTGCTTCCATGGCTTGAGGCCCCACCAGTTCTAGAAGCTGATCCATGTGATGACCCATCTGATTCTTTACTTTGTATGAAGAGGTCTCGCTCCAACTTCTTCATTAAACTCGGATCGAGTTCCTGGCTGGAAGTTGGAGTAAA
Organism: Ulota crispa; assembly: GCA_963920765.1. Lineage (NCBI taxonomy): Eukaryota > Viridiplantae > Streptophyta > Bryopsida > Orthotrichales > Orthotrichaceae > Ulota > Ulota crispa. The sequence continues at coordinate 16,144,493 of OY987244.1, read as the reverse complement.
AGCGTAAACGGAATCTCCATTTCTCTTCCGTGGCAAAGGACCACTAAACCTAAGCGTCTGCTTCTTAAATCCTAGTTCAGTATCTGATGCATTTCCATGAACAGTACGCTTTCTTCCTGGGAAACACTCAGCTCCAATGCAGCTCATGTCCTGAGGAAAAGAGTCAAGATCATCCTCAGGCCGCTCATCCAGTGACAAAGATAAACTTCTCCGTCTGTCCCTTCGAATTTTTTTATCAGATTGGAGGTTGAAAGCGGGCACCGACTTTTGGGACCTGCTCAAACAAATAATGCTTACTGGTAGACCCAAAAAAATTATCAAGCTTTCAGACAGTACTGAAAGAGAAAGTTGAGCATTGACATTGCCTATAACGCATTATAGAATAACCAATTTGAAGAAAATTTTAAACATTGAAATAAAGGGAAGAAATACATTCCACCAAGCCTCATTTCAATATGGTACGACTATTTTCTTCACAAACATATGTAAGCTTTACAAACAACTATAATGTACACTGCCTGGATACTTCTAAATCTGCTGTTCCATATGCAAATCGCTGCACAAAAGTTTTCTACAAATATTTAAAGTAGAAACGCGGAAATGACTCAAGCTAAATATATATGAATCACAGATAATTACCTGATACTTGATACATCTTTAGTAAACTCTTTAGGCAGCGTGGCCTCTGAGTCACTCTTCCACTTAAAAAGAGAGCGCGAACCACTTCTGCTGTGAGGGTCATTTTCCTGTAATTGCAACATTTGAGGTGAGGTAGCTCCAGAATGATTCTGAGAAATATTTGATGCCATTTCTGGAGAGGATAATCTATCATCTCCTGCTACTGGAGTAACATTCGGCTGCTGAACGATATCTGAGTCAAACAATGCTTCCTCCGTCATGAATAACCCATTTGACCTCCAGGTAGTCTCTGGCAACGTCGGCAAAGAAGGAGTCCCGTTTGTCGTCGGTTTTGGGGGCACCTCCGAGTGATCAGCAAATCCAAGAACACCTGAGATAGATGATAATGATTGTTGTAGAGTTTGCAATTGATCCAGGAAAGCTGCACAAACAGAAGCACGGGGAATCAATACTTACACAGAATATGTAATCATAGATATTTAACTTTAGAAGCAGGTCCTTGCATAACACCTTCAGATGACATTTGACAAAGTATAAGCCTTACGGATTTGTCGAACCCTCGCAAGTAGCACCACGACATTACGTTCAATAACCTACACACTGCATCTAGAACTTTAGAAAAGACACATGAATTGACGATTATATATCAGAAAGAGAAGGGTTTTGAGAAACCATTTAGTACCCTTCTGTGTGGGCTCCAGGTCCTTCAAACGTTCTCTAACTCGTATTTTAAGCTGCCTTTCTTGAGCGTCCCAATCTTCCCTCTCATGCTGCCAAAAAAGATAGAAAGTTAGATTTTATGAAAAAAAGATGACAAACAAGTGAGCTGCTACAAGTATGAAGAGGCTTATAAAAAACCGAGCAACAAAGCTATTTCGTCTAAACGTGATGATGCAAATAAGTGATTCGTCATCCGCTGAATCGAATAACCACAAGGTATCGCGGTGCATGATCGTGCTAGGCTAGAAACAGAAAATAGGGAGCATGATTAATACATGTGCCCTGTATACATCATGCACCTCTCCACCGATCCCTAAATCCTAGGTCAGTCATTGACTCTACCGAAGGTACAGAAGACTGAGGTAGTAGCGCCGATCCATAGTCAGCTCCACCTTGCGCCCTCTCAAAAGAATTTTGATACACCCGTATAGATTCATGAATCGCATCCAACCAAGGCTGCCGATACTCACGACTGGTTGTACGTAGATAGTATACATTAGAGCCTTTCATGATCTTGAACTGCCGCTCCTTGCCAGGGGCAGGAGCTACTGTGGCACCCTGCTCGTGTCAAATACATAGCAGATCAAATTAGTTGATATACATGATGCATTTCAACTTCACATACATACTTAAATCTTAACTGCCAGTAAAGATGAAGCAATTCTGAGGCATGAAATTCACTTTTGATATAGCAATGCCAGCGGAAGATCCACACGTACAAGAAGATTTATGATGCCATGGCGACCAATTTGATCTGAATTCTTGTAGTGGAGAAGCAGTCCAGGCGGATTCGCAACAAACCAGCGTCGTCGCCAACGCTTAAACCTTCCAGCCCAAATAAGAACCCATCCTGCAGGAGGCTGACCACCTACATCTGACCCGCTATTTGTCCGCTTATGCCATCTTCGAGGGTCGTACAATTTTCTGAACGCAACAACAAAAGTTATCAAAGCCAATTATGAAAAATCGGGTTGGTATAAAAAGCATCTCTTTCACAATGAGAATTTGATTTCTTGCATATCTCGAAGAACGTAAGAACCAAAGGAAACCACACTCAAATTTCAATTACAAAACCATGGAAGAAAAACGCCTAATAAGTATCAAACGATAGAATTGTCGTATTAGTTAAAATGGCGAAAGTTCAAGACATCGGCACCTTTCCAGACACCTTTCTAGAACCTTAAATCTATACATGCCCTAGTTTTGGAGCTAGCACGCTGGTATGTCATAACTTTGGCGCTCAGAAAAAGGCCAATTTAATGAATTTGACCATTTTAGGTTCAACAGAAATAGTCTGCAAAATGGTAAGAGACAGAGTCAACTAACTGCACTACAAACATTACGAATAAAAACAGGAGATGATTGTGCACATTCTAGGATTATTTATCATGGACAGACCCGTTTATTCGCCAGGTTAAAGCTTAAAGGGACAATAGGATACATCTCAAACTTATACTGGCAGTGTCGAAAGATTATGTAGGAACGATTGCAAAAGTTTTCACTTCAAACACCTATTACGAACGTGGACCAGGCCGATGCATAGCCTCAAAACTCTTATCCCAGGAAGGAAAAAATCAGGCAATTCGAATGCCATTCAATTTGCGCAAGAGCGTTCGTGGTGTGATCATACCAAAGCGCAAATAGTAACAATAATCATCAAAATGATTCAAATTTGGAAAGGATTTACAAAGAGAGCTCAGTTCATCAGCAGCGGAAACCAAGCTCCTTTGGTAGGTCTAAAGTGCATCAACATGCATCTATTATAACGTTGCCTCAATTCATCGAGAAAGCAGATGTATTTGACATGAATGCAATAAAATAAATGCGATAGAGAAAATATTCCTAATCTCACCTGTTACCATGCGCCAACTCCTTCGAAACTGACGGGCGACGACGCCGACGTTGCTGATGAGGAGCCATCGCATCCATTGGCAGGTTACTGTCTCACCTAGGCCAACGCAATGGCTGGCTAGAGACAACGCAACCGAAAAACACGACACGCGGCTACACGCAGCCTACAAATGCACTATGAGAAGAAAACTTGTGCCATTTATAAAAACAGAGCCGCAGGTACGCATTACGAAACCCGAAGCCATCTGTGCATTAATATCGCCGTTCCAGCTTGAAAATATTTTTCTCCTCGTTTTAATCTAATCAGCTCCAATAAAGCGCTCCAATACAAAGGAACATCCGTAAGAAAATTCGTTGCTCCAACAATAACTCGCTCAATTTCAAGAAATTTCGGCCAGTGTTATCTCGATCACAAACAACCGACCGATATCACATTCAGCTCTCTCTGTTCTATCAAGAATCCGACGAACGCTAAAGAAATAAAACTCAAAAAGTCGCTCACAATTCGCTTATACTCAAAGATCTCACTAAGCATCCCACTGTTGTACGACCACACTCCAGGTTCTTCCTCCTCAGCAACAATAATCTAAATAAAACGATCCGCCTCAAACCAAACCAAAAACCTGATTACAATGCGACGCATGCACTTTCTCTCATTCTATCCTACCTACCTACCTACCTAAAATTTCAGAAGCAACAATCGCACTCCGAGATCAACACAGTCAATGTATAGAAACAATATAAGGTACCGATGCATCTCTCCACAAACCTAAGTTAAGTTAAGCATCACCCGGGCAACGAGCAATCGCTCCATGTCCGCATGCTGTCGTCCGCATAAAACTTCTCACGACCTAAATTATAGGCAATTCCACACTATATTCTATCGCTTCAACGGAATTCTGGTTCTGAATTGCGCATGCAAAGGCCGTCCTCGTCGGTGCACCAAAACCGACCTCCGTAGGCTCGTTACGGAGCCAAATTACGGCAAAAGACACTCGACGGAAGCGCACGACGCCATTCTGTCCACCGGAAACGAAGCCCGGGGGCAATGACCTCGCACGACTGACGATCCACAGCAATCGTTGTCGCAGCACCACTACCGATTGAAGCGGCTCCTTGTTCTCGTTGAGCGCAGGCACCGGAAGCGCGGAAAGATGTGGAGCTCTCTCTTTACGGGCGTGAACCCCGCTTCTTTTTCATTCTACGGCCGCGATGAATCCTGGATTTCATCCAACGAGAGATCGCGCAAGCACGTGGACGTCTACAGTTTAAAAGCATCGTTACTGCCGCAGGATCGGGATACGCGTAACGCCCTGCGGGCTTGAAATGTTCCTGCTCGCTACATCCGGAAATTGTGAGGCTATTCCACAGAAATTAATTAAAATATGGCGGGTGTGCTGGAAAGTTTTGTCTTCAGAGCATCTCCACCGTTACGCCCTAAGCGTCTGACACAAAGGTAGGAGACTCATGAATAGAGCATCTAAGGGCTGAAACTAAATTTTGGGGAGGTGGAACTTCTTGAAATATTTCTCACTAAATTTCCCTTGAAAGACCAGAAGAATTGACTTCTAATCCAAGTTGTTTCATATTTTTTGGTGTTTTGTGAAATTAGTTATGAAATTTTGAAAGTGAAAAAGTTATACAGTTTTAAAATGGTGCACCTCCTCAAATGTGCATTGTTTTTACATTGTTGAAGGGTTATGAAAATCAACATGTACAAACATAGTGTATTTGAGGAGGTGCACCATTTTAGAGCCTTGACGCTTTTAGAACCTCCTACCTTAACCCCTAAAGGGCCCTTGGGCTTTGGAGCTACGATACCAAATACGGTTGTTAACCAATATTTAGAAGTTTGAATTAGTTGGAAATTAAGTGTTACAATCATACATATTAAAGTGTTGTATGATGGTGGGTGCATAAAAAAGTTTGAAAATCTCTCGAAGCAACTCAAATACGTCTATACATACGGCCGCAAAGGCCGTTCAGGACGTTCATGGGTTAAGCATACTTGGACAAATTTCTCTCATGTCACTCATCCTCAATCTAGACCCTACATTGAGGCTTGGCAATGGCAATTAGAAAGCTTTAGCGCTTGGCCTTGAAAAGTGTGCGACACATCAACTCCTCCAATCCATTGCACATTGGTAGATAGGAATGTAAATTTTGTTTTGGTCAAGCTTTCTAACAATATCTCTATTTCTCACTTGCAAAGTAGTTGTCATTTCTTTGAAAACAATATATAGAACAATTTGAAGGACTCTTGAAGGCAGCTAAAACTACCAAATGTAGGCTACATTTTGTTGTCCTCTTTAAAATCACATCCCACATGCAGGGTGCATTGGAGGAGGTTGCAATTCTCAAACTTGGATTCACCGTGAGAGTGCCATTATATAGTCAATATAGTTGCTAGATTGAGTATTCTCTTAGCATGTCAAGCAATCACTCTCAAAATACTATTCATCTTAAGTTTAGTGTATTTTATCCTATATTCCCTTTGATGAATAGTCAAATGACTATTTTTGGGACATGTTTGAAGAGGTTATGAAGTGCAACAATGGAGAACAATAATTTTTAGGGCCTTTTAAAAAACAATTGTAAACATAGAGCGACAAGTGTAGCTAGCAATGGTTGAGACGCTCTCAATGGCACATTCCTTGTAAAATTTATTGGGCAAAAGTACCTTGAAGGCCTCCCCATGCTATATATGGTCACGGATTTAGACTTGCTATACGCAATTTAATTGCAAAAATGCCGTGAAGTACGTGGGCGTGGCAGAGTGCCATGTTTTGTTGCCAACACACTAAATAGTGCATTTAGGTAGAATCACACTATTTTCTCAATAATTTACACTATATAAATACTTATTTGATTCTACAATATCTTTTTATCAAAAATCATTGTGATAAATAGTTTTTAATGGGCTTGACAACAACAACAAGGTCACACAAGAAAAACTAGTTGCATTCAAGTTGTAAACCATGTAAAATTTTAATATATAAAGAGTTACATGCATCTCCAAGTGGCCAAGCAATGAATCACAAGGTAACTTTCTAGGGTTAGGCAACCTAAACACAATATTTAATGCATGTAGAACAAAATAGAGAGGACCATTCCTTTTGTAAAGTTGATTCTAGTAAGATTAATATATGTGTGTTTTTACTAAAGGCATGTCTTGGACAATGGCACATCAAGCTCCACATTATTCTTTTGAGATGAAGAGCAACATAGCATTTTTATATAACATTATTAAGCAATTATAGCAAGGTGTCTTTGGGTGTCATGAAGACAAAAGGTCACTTATTCACTAAAATAGAGAAGATATATTGAGAAAAGAAAGAAAACAACTTGCTTGTGTCAAACACTCTTTGAATTGAATGTAAAGTGGAAACTAGTGCCTCTTGGTTTATTGCCAATTACTGTAGTGTGACATGGGTTTTGTTTTTCCAATGATGAAATTATTATTATTTTTACCAGAAGAGATTTTTTTTGTAAGTACATAATTATTAGACTTTTTGTCATACATTCAATTTGAACAAAATATTGCGTCCTTTCAAATTTAAAGGGACAATAAAAAAATGGTTAATTTCTTATAATGTTTACAATGAATGAAAGTGGAGTGAGTTTAGCAGGTTTTAATTGAATTGATAATGGTTGAAGGTATGGTACTACAATGGATTTATTAAAAATATTTTGTGTTGCCAAAGGACAATTACTGAACTTTTTGTCATTTTCAGAAATTTTTTTATCTTTCCTAACATTTTCTGAAAATTTGTTTTTTACATTTTTGAACTAATAAAAAACAAAACCCATGTCACACTAGGGTATTTGGTTTTAGTTGGCGTTTTTTTCTTTCTTCCTGCTGCTCTCACTCTCTAGGAGTAGGTCGGGGTTCAACTCTCATGGAGACACTCCATGGTTGAATGAATTATATTTTAACTTGTAATGAAATTTTCTTTTCATTTGCTAAAAAAGAACACTATTTCAATGAGAAGTCCTATTTGAGGTGAATTCAAAATATTGTGAGCTATAGGATTTAAATTTTTTTTTAAACTATGACTCAAGTTGTTAAAACCTTGAAGACATTTTGCAAGCATGCTTTTCAACAAGAGATCATGTGAAGGATGTTGCAATATGGAAATTGCAAAACCTTGTCAATACCTCAAGGCCAAGAAAAGGTTAGAAAAAAGGCTAAAAGCATGTAATGCTTTCACACTACAATCTAATCGTGCAATAGTTGTGTAGTTGTTATATAATTATTTGTGCAATTGTAAGACAATTATTGTAACCTAGTTGTGACAATTTGTGACAATTATTTATGACATGTTTTTCTTTGAATGCATTTAAACACTTGCACTCAACTTGAGGAGTGCATTCTCATTTCTCCTTAAAACATACATTCACTAGGTTTTAGCATTTAACTTTTATACAACAAATACCTTTTGGATTTTGTAAAGGGAATCTTCTTTTGCCTTGTTGAACAACATTGTGGAGTTGCAATCAACACTCCCTTTGTCAACAAGGCACGAAACTTTTTTTGATAAACTTGATGTCAATCATTTTGCAACTGTTACGCTTGGAAACTTTACGTAATCATCGTTAGTGACGAAAAACCCAACATTCACAAGTTAATGCTACAATGAAAAAACCAAAAGAAACAATTGGCAACATAATGAACAAATATTTGGGCTTCACAAAGGAAGGACTGGCCTAGATTCAATGCTTGGATAATTTATTAGTAACCAGACTCGAAGGGCACTTGGGTTTTGTTGCCAAATGATGTTGTTAAATTTAGCACGCCAAATGAGTAAATATTTTATAGAACATTTGTGATAAAAAACAATATTTATAGAGTCCTGGACATTAAGTCGTAGTCTCTTTTATAAAACCCCTCTCATGCATTCAATCCTTCATCAAATTCAAAAGCAATTACATATTTGAAAAGTAAACTCAAGTGGAAAAAATGTGTTAAAATTTGAAAAGTAGGTTTTTCTTATTTCATATTTTTAATCCATGTCAAATGTGATTTTGCACAAATGAGTATGCCATATATATACACTTTTATCAACATCATCAACATCTTTGTGGTTTTCAACCGCCTTTTAGAATTTGAAATTGTTTCAACTCAAGCAAGCCTGTTGTACATTGAGAATAGATTGAGAATACACTAGTGGTAAATTGTTGAATAACTTGCAGTGAACGCGTTATTATTAAATTGGGACAAATAGAGGTACCATTTTAACCCAAAAAAGTCACCTTAAACCAAATTCAGAGGTATCAAATTCAGTTTGAGCCACTAAGATTTTTCCCTTGCAAATTCCTCCTCTCAAGTGAGGACATGTATACCCAAAAAAAACACTCAGCTCAAATTTAGGAGGCATCTTGAAACCTTCAGAAGTCCCAAAATGTTAGCTTTTTCCCAATTTTACAAATAACACGTTAGTGATTTTAAAAACATTTAAATCATAATTGGTTTTTTTTTTTCAAATGATTTTTTTCTAACATTTTGCTTTACTAGATTTATGTCAAACTTTAACAAAATTTGCTCCTTTTTCTAAGCTTTTCAAATATATAATTAGTTTTAGATTTGGTGAGTTATTGATTCCGTGAGAAAATTATAAAGAAAGGACTACGACTTACTATCCAGGACTCTGTGCTTTCCATTAGGCCGAACTTTGTTCAACCAGTCCTTGTAATAGATCTGAGAAGTTTAGTGTAAAATTTTGGGGCTATACAAATATAATTTTGAATGATTTAAAACATTGGTATACTTTTATTTCTTTCAGAATTTAGAGTTTCAAAAACCATGAAATGTCAAAATAGATTAATGATTGCACAAAAATTGTGAGATCTAATTTTGCAAGGGAAAAAAAGGAATAAAGTCGATCTTTATGATGAATTTATATTTTTATATAGTTTTAAGCTTTATGAGCTCTTTTTGCTGTGAATTGTAATTTGAACGATGCATGTAGAATATGTTTTTTTTTTTTTGTTTCAAAATTGTATGCATGAAAATAAGTATGTATCTTGTATGTGGTTTGTGTTTTCTTACAACATTTTGCTAGCGATTGAGTTGCAAATGAATAATGACTAAAGATATTTGCATGTTTTTTTATATCTTTGAAAGTGATAGCCGTTGATTAAGACAATTTAATATTATTGACGGTTGTATATACCAATTTGGATTGTCCGTAGTAGTACCATTTACATTAGCTTAGTGGAAGTAAACACATTTATTGTACATTCATAACAAGGTGGGAGATAGTAAATTGTCGAGGTTAAGTTTTTAAACCCAAGTGTCGTGGTTTACATCAATCAATGCAAATCTACACCCATTTCCAATGTGGTGAATAAGATGGCGGGTCGGTGGATTGTATAATAAAATTCTTGGGAGTTATAATTTGTTCTTATGGAATTATAGTTTTTTATTTTATTTAGAAGTTGGAAGAAAAATTGAAGGTATTAAATTACAGTTGGGAGGCTAGTCTTTTCTTTTACGCTCACCACTTGATCTTTTGCGAGTGAGTTCCCAACCGCTAGGGGTACGTTTATGCTCACATGGGTTATATTTCAAACTTAATAAAAACCCGCAGGTTATGTTTTATACCTCACGTTTTCATCACCCTCGGCGTGAATCACCCTCAGTGGTGGTGTGTATGAAGAAGCCTCAAGGGACTAAGGACATCTTTCCATGTGAGGGGGGTGGTTGGTTAAGGGCATCCTTCCATGTGAAGGGTGACCGGTGAAGTATTTTTGGCCCACTAATAATTAATGAGATGGGATTTCAAAAAAACCAAAACCCCCATTTGATCAATTATTAGTGAGCCAAAAATAACTTCACCTGCCACCCCCTCACATTGAAGAATGTTCTAAGAGGTGAATTGACTCAAAGGGTGAGAGTGGTGGAGGATCTCTTGGGTAGGGTTACTTTTTTTTGGCGAATGTTTGCCCAAATCTTACTTTGAATTGACATTGTTGAACATTACACTAAGAAAATTGGGTGAGAAAGTGGATGTAATTGCCAACTCCCTCCTTATGTAAACATCCAATTTACCAAATTTTGGATGAAAGTAGCATATAATAGTAAATTTATTGGATGAACATGCACAAAGCGTTCATTCACTCCAATTATAGCCAATTTATCCTTACATGCGTGCATTCTGGGTTGCAAGTCAATCTACCCTAACAAAAACAAAATCATGCTCTATGCCATATTTAACTAAAACTTTGGATTATTGCTGTAATACTGGTACATGTCTGCAAAACATCCAGATATATCCCATTGCTAAGTGATATAGATTTCCCCATATCTTGCACACAACTTCCAACTTCTCTTTTTGAATTATCGTGTTTGGACTTTGAATAGTCTACGACTAGTTAAATATGACAAATTGCATGTTACTCAATTAACTAGAGAAAAACAACATAGAAAACTTTTGGCCAAATTCTTACCTCATTTGAAACTAATTGTCTTTATAATAAAAATTTGAAATGAATGAGACTGTTCAATCTTTCTCCAAAGATACACGAGGTGCTCAACAAAATTGGATGAAATATACCTCAGGAAGCTGACTTTATGGATGAACGTGTCCATATGGATGGTACTGTCCTTTTTCCACTATCCGCATGTGTTTTTGGGTGCGTGTCGCGCGACCAATGGTGAATCATAAAAAAAATCCCTGAATATCAGAACTGGTATGACCTGTGGTTGCCTGGTTGGCAAGGTCCGTCCAAATCAAGGGGTTTAGAATGGCATCTAAAGGAATTTTAAAAGAATCACACAAGACAAGTGGAATGAAGGTGCAATGTAGACCAAGAGCAGGACTTGGTATTTAACCTTTTACAGACCACCGAACCATATTTTGGTTCGGGAGAGTAGTTTTTGGCCTATACAGTAAAACCGCTTAACAATTTGGAAAATGATCTTGAAGAACGCTTGTGATCACAAGAATTTTGCATCCAATCCAAGAAACAACAATGGAATCGGATATGGGAGTTGATAAATAATGGTGTTTATACATCGTGGCCTCAAAATATGTATCCATATTTCGTCATAGATGGATCAAAGCAACAACACAATACATCAAACATTCAAGAAGAATGCCACATTTCAATCGTGCGGTCCCAAGAAATTTCAAATTGCTCAAGAAATACGCTTGTATTATTTCTCTATACGGTTGTAGTATAATTGTAGTATTTTGAGATTTATTGAAATGGTGCTATCATTTCATTGTAAAAATTTAATGTCCTACATTTAAGGTCAATTTTGGATTGTTTTCATCAATCAGATTTTCCAAAACAATTATCAAATTTCTTGTAGAACCGTTTTAGGGTAGCAAAGAAAATGAGATTTTTGACTCTTTTTGTCCACTTAGCTACACCTTGCGATTGCTATTTTTGTTTATTTTGTGTGAAATTAGTCTTGTTGGATAGGTGGGAAACCTTGCTTTCTAGAAATGTAAGGCTCTTCTCAACCAAAGCTTGCATGAAGTGTTAACAATCAAAACCACACAAGCATGAAAAACTAGAGAGTTTCCTTATATGGCTCACTCAATCATTATAATATTTCACCTCCAACGGTAAATCTAGTTGAAATTTTGATACATTACAACAAACAAGGTGTCCTTCACATTTGTACTGTTGGATTATTCAAATTGGGTCCATATTTGATTCAAATGCACTTCTAATTTTATTGCCCAGTTTCTGGTGGGTTTTGGGAAAGTGTGTGTGGTCTTTAAAGGGTTAAGATAGCAGCATCCATAAGCGTTGCGTCCCCATGCCCGTCACTTGACAGTGGCAGGGCTAATCAATAAAAAAACAAATGGTTGTGGGTGATAGTGATGGTTATGGGAGATGAAGTGATGGTTGTGGGTGACTAGCATGAGATTTTGAGTACCCATCTCACTGTTTAAGAACCAACAAGTCTTGTGATTAGCATCTCTTTCACATAGTTCCTACAATTTCAAGTTTTTGGACTTTGAAAAATCTTTGTGAACAAATGCTTGCAATTGGAACCTTGAAATTGATGCCAATACTTTTGATTTCCATTTCCTAACATATAGTATTTTTTTCAAAGTTAGTCAATTGTTTTACCTACTCCAAAACCCTTATTTCCACGCTTATGGGTGCGCCTACCTTACTGCACATACGTGTTTGTGGGCCAAGGTGGAAAAGCTATAATTTTCACATGCCAATACATGTAAGGGTTTAGATTTTAACCCCTAAATGCCCACGGTATCAACTTACAGTGTTGAAAACACCCAAATTGGGTGCCGTGGGCATTTAGGGGTTAACTTGATTGAAAATGGGAATTTTGAATTCACCTTTGTAGACCCTCATGTAATCTAGAATCCTTCAGAAGAATACAACTGAACAACTACAATACGTAATTGACCAATTACAAAACTAGAACAAATTATTACTTTTAACCTTGTTTGTGAAAATATATTGAACATTTTCATCTTAGCTCCACACCCACGTATAGTATGTACAATACCCAAGCCCATGAGTGTGATTAACCCCTAAAGGCCCAAGGAATCCACTTTGGGCTTTATGAGAACTTGGACAAGCTCTATTGACTTCATAATTTGGAAATTTTTCATGAAATTTTTAGGATGGATGCTACTCATCATAATCTACATGCAAAGGTTTATTTCATGACATTTGGATAAGTATTGCAAAAGTTAGAAGGTTTTTTCAATTTCAATGTCAAACTAGGCAGCAAAAAATACATTCTAATTTTTTTTTTAATTTTTTTATAGAATTTTATAAATTGATACCTACTCAAAACAAATTGAATCACTCAATTCCAAATAATGAGGTAAGAGTTACAAGGAGTTTTCTTTTGCGGGCAATGAAGGTAGGAAGCGGGTCAAAAAAACATACAAAGTTATCTTTTACTCTCCATTTTGAAAAATTACAAATGAAAAAGAAAAATAAAGTTACTAATTGCCTATTAGAGCATTTTCACCATTGGGATTAACAATTTTCAAATTCTTCCAAAACTTATTAGCATATTAGTTATATCTTTCATTCATCAATACCTTTCACTTTACAATTTTTGTAAAAATGAATCCAACATTTTTTTTGGTTAAATTTTTTTATATATGCTTTCAACCCATTTTCTGACACATTGCAAAAATTGCACAAGAAATACAACATACGTGTTTTTTTCTAAAAAATTTGAAAATCAAAACTTCACCTTTTGGAAAGACTAGAAAAGCCTACATTTTGAAATTTAGACACATTGATCTTGCAATTGGTGGGACATTCATTTTGAAATTTTGGGACAATGTACTTGTGCAAGTTAACCAAAAATTCCTACAGTTGGATTTGTTAAAAAATGAGTTTCAATGAAGATTTAGACTCTGGTCTAGGGATTAGTATTTTGAAGCAGTTTTGGGCTCTAAACACAAAAGAATTTTAGGGATTAAATTTACAGAAAAATACATACCGAAATTCTCTTACAGCTATAAAAACCAAAGAAAATACTCATCCACAGAGTTAAGTTTGAAATTATCCTCTGGAGTTAATTATGAAAATGACATTTGAAAATTTTGACCATGAAATGAGGAGTGAGACTTTATGATTTTTTTTTTGTCAAAGGGAAAATCATGGGATGTGACATGTTTTGGGTTGTGCACTAAAACAATGAGCAGGCAAGGTTTTTATAATAAACGCAAGGCCAAGCTCCATCTTTTCCCAAATCCCTCATCTCCCTCTATGTGGACCCTATGATGGAAAGAAAACTCCATTTTTTTACCTACTAGAGATTAATAAAAGTTTACCCCTCTTCTATAATTGTTCTATTTTAATAAATGAATTCCAATTAACTTGTTAAGGATCTTAGAAGTTGGAACTCAAACATGAATTCAAAATTTCCAACTTTGACCTATTGTGGCAAAATTATTAAATTTTGACATTTGAAAAAATCTCCTCCCCGTTGTTTCTATTACAAGGTCATGTCGTAGACCTACCCACAAGGACATTCCTAAGCTTTACTTTTTGGTTGACTTTCTGGTTTGACCTGAACACTTGTTTGAGGGAGAGTAAATTAGGGCGGTTCAAAAGCATGCCTTTCACTACGCACCTTTCCACGTCCTAATTCAACTCCAGATCTCAATTTTGTTGAATTGTAAATGGGCCCTTGTGAGGGCCTCTTCAGTTCTCCACCTGCTGGGGTTAGATAGCATGCTATTTTGTGGGGGCAGGGGTGGCAAAATCTTATTTTAAATTTTTTTGTAGTCAAAATAGTAAGAGTTTAGATATTTACAATTAGGAGATTTGATTTGACAATTTTAATTTGTATTTAACCCCTAAAGTCTGAAGGGTGTTGCAAAGAAAAACAAGACCAAAACTGCCATTTTTTTGATGATTTATTTGAACCTCAAAATAAAAATCTTTTTCTGAGTTTCAACCATACAAAAGTGTAAAATACAAGTAAGGCAACGTGTAAAAAAAAAATCAGCCCATTTGACCATATAGATTGTAAGGTTATAATGTTTGAAGTGAGAAAAACAACTTTTTTCATTCGTGCAAAACAAGGTTAGCACACTTTAAGCCCTCCTAAAGTAATTTTTTTGCTCTACGCAAAAACAAGATTTCTAGCCATTCACAAGTGTATGATGTTAGGTTCACTCATGAAAAAATTTAGAAGCAAATATAGAATCTAGCTTATTCTAAATCACCTTGCAATGCATTATGCAAGGAGGTTTAGTGAATTGGCAATACACTAGTCATTTTTTCATGATTTCTTGTGCAATGAAGAAGTCTTTTATGTAAAATCCAAATGGCAAAATGTTAGAGGCGAACATTTGGAAGGAGTGAAATAAGTTTCAAGAAATTTGAATTTATGAATTGCAAGATAATAAGGCCCAAAGTTAGAAGAAACTATTTTTCTTGATATTGCCTGCACACAATTAACAAAGTTTGGCTCCTCTTAGAGTGTGATTTGAGAGCTCTATTTTTTTTTTTTTGACAATTGTATAGTATTCCCTCCGTCCCAAAATGATCTTCCTGTTACATAAAATGTTATAGATCAAGCTCAAAAAGAACTAGTTTTCAAATTTTTTACTTATGAATAGAGTTCAATGTCCTCCTATTGTTTTGAAATTTTGAGTTTCAAATTAGTTTTCAAAGTGCTTGAAAACTGAAATTTTGAGGCATTTTTGAAGAGCACCGGTGGCCATTCACTTGATGGCATAGGATTGGTTAGCATGCCCATGCTTTTGGACTATGTGCAAGTGTCGCTAGCTCCTTTCCTCCTCCAACAAGAAGATCATTTTGGGACACTAAATAAAGGTCAACATGAAGATTATTTTGGGACAAAGGGAGTATTTTATTGGTTACATACATGCCAAGTTTCAAAAGTTGATGAGAGTTTTAGCATAAGATTCCCCAAAGATGCCCAAGGTGCCCAAATTCTTTTGGGTAGCATAACTTTTTACTCAAGCATCCAATTGGAGTTTTTTTTTTTCCATTGTGTGCACCTTATTTCCAAATTTCAAAAACATCTACCAAAAATTGACTTCATAGGAACCTACTCAAACTTTTAACTGACTGTTGAAAGAACTTTTGTGGTTTAGGGGTTAAAACCCTTGGCTTAGACTAGAACTACAAAGGAGGATAAACTTACGTAAATCATTAATTTTGTTCTTGTTTGTAAAAAAATATGAGATTGTCCACCTTGGCCCCTTAAGACAACATGCCATCTAACACCAGCCACCTTCACCCCAAGTCTCAATAATTTGGTCATTAGAAATCACAATGTTCCTTGTTTTATTTGTGTTGGCCACGCATTTCCTTCACCTGTCCAACTAGGTACATTAACCCCTAGTCTCCTAAGGGGATGGTTTCTTTCCTCTAACAATTCGTCACCGCAACTTGAAGTGCTGTAATTTTTGTGTTTATTATCCAAATTCAATAAAAGTTGTTGCAACAAAGTTGCTCATACTAGTCTAGTTTCTATGATAGAATTTTCAGAACAGTCTAATTCATAGTGGGTTTGTGATAGCCATTCAAAGCTCACAAGGTCAATTTGAGTTCACCACATTCCATTGTGATGGCCTCAACTTTGGGGGCTTGTATCTTTTTCATCAAATGTTATTTTCCAACAAAATTTGTTGGCTTTTGTTCCCCTTAAAGTCTTGTAAATGTGGTAAAATTTTCATGTCAATCCAAGTTTACTTGAATGTTTGGGAGCAACTCAAAGTTCAAAATCCACACATGATTGCATTTGAGTGAACTTTGGTGGTTTATGACTTCTTCATAGAAAGTTTTTTTTTCAATATTGGTTATTGGAAAAGTTGGGCATACTAGTCTACTTAGTGTGGTTAACATTCCATATCAATTCAAGAAGTTATGAGTGAATGAGAAGCATTTTAGTAGAGGGAGGTTTGGCCATAGATGTGGTTTTTGCTACTTTTTTCACTCTTTTCTGACATTTCAAAACAATTTTGCAAACAAAATGAGTATATTGATTGAGCTTTTATTTCACCAATGTGTTTGTATATTGGTTTGAATCACTCTATTTTTTTGATTTTTTTCACTTGAGTAGGTTTAGAAATCAAAATTCACCTCCATATGTATTTTTAGGAAAATTTCAGCATCTTTTATCAACACAAAAACATTATAATCTTTTAGTCTATGTCGTCAAATGATCCCAAATTTGATTCACATCATCTACAACATGCACACTACAAGATTGTACGGTTGAGATTGTCATACTCCATTGGCATGGAGACTTACAACACTTGAAAAGCGAGGATGCCCTACACCCTCTTTGGGCCTTAGGCGATGAGGGGTTAACTTCTAACTAATGACAAGTTGTTTGTAAAAGCAAATAGAGACTCCATCATTGATTTTTCAACCTATTAATTGTGAAAGAAGAGGTAGAATTTGAAGGAATTGCCATGCATTGGGAATTTGCAAATTTTGCCTTGCCAAAAATAACATTTTGACAAGTTCATGCCTTAGATACTTCCTTTAATTTCATTCAAAAGTCCTCCAACTTGGTGTTTTGTAATACATGTGCATATGCCCTAAGCAAGTGTACAAGGATTGAACCTTTAAAGTACATTCTAGGTCTTGGTGGAGGCAACTAGGGTTTTATTTTTTGGCATATTTTTGCCTAAATCTTACCTCAAATTGCCTTTGGCTACCATTACACTAGGAGATTTGGGTAAAAAAATGGATGAAACAGCTAGATCCCTCCTTAAGCAACCACCCAATGCACCAAATGTTGGATGAAAGTAGCTTATAATAGTAGTTTTTTTTTTTATGGACTTGTACACATCATTCATTCTTTCCAATTTTAGCAATTTTCCCTACTTGCATGCATTTTGGGGTGTAGGTCGCTCTACCTAAACCAAAACAAAATTGAATCTTGTAGGCAACCCCAAAAATCACAAAAAGAATAAGAAACAATTATAAAAGGTCAAACATGCATGCATGACCAATCACAATAAAGAAATAACCACATAAAATAAGAAATGGATTGAAGATCAAGAATCACAAAAGAATAAGAATGTCTTCGAAACATGTTCTAGTATCTAAATTGCGCTAGAGGTGGTTTTCTTTGCCTCTTAAGAAAAACCATAAAAACTAAAGCTTTCCAAGTTTGCTTTTATTTCAATTAATAACTTCACGAACTTATTCAAGACGAATATTTTACTGAAACGTAGAATAGAGGGACACGTTATTAAATAGAGAAGAAAAGAAAAATTTAATTTACGCTATACTGCTCGACACTATAATTCACACCTACGATGATAATTTTGGATAATTTTCATTTAATTTTGAAATTGATATGATTGTTTTTCACTTTTCTCTAAGATTCACATCAAATTCAACTCGTCCCCAAAGAAAACTTCAAGAATTTTGTGGTTTATGATTGATAAGTAATTTTATCTGAAAAAAATAACTTTACAATAAGATTAGAGTTTGACATGACATATCATCAAACAACAGCCCTTCGTTTTCATTCACAGAGCTACTAGGTCGAACATCACAACCTCTCAATAGAAGCAAACCATTCGATACAGTAAAAATCTAACAGAACTATTTCATTAACCCCCGAACGCCCAGGGTTTTCAAAAAAAACACTGAATCGAGGACACTTTTAGTCCTCTGGGAATCAAGGACACTTTTAGTCCTCTGGGGCAATCAGGGGTTAAAGCAAAGCCACTCAACATTAGAAGCAAATAAGCTAGGACCTAAAAGCTCATTAACATGATAATTTGGATCCAAATTGGGTGGAGCACTATCTGCAGAGCATAACTGAAAGTCTACACGCCAACAAAATTATACTTCGTGTCCCTTTAAAAAGCTCCAAATCAAACAAATTTCTTGTTCCACTAAGAAGCTCCTTTTTGTTGATTTCAAACGCTGAGAAAGCGTTTGTCATGTTCAACAATCTCATGGGAGCAAGTTAAGCAATTAGAGAGCATTCCTCTTCTAACAAGCTTGACCTTGCCCATATGAGGTACCATTGTTGCTACTAATCTTTAAACCATCAATAATGAGGAGTTTGCAACAAGCACAAATATGGTACTTTTTGCATGGAATTAATTTGAGTGCCCAAAAGGCAACCATCAAAGCTAGAGATTTTGCATACATTTGGTAGATGGTACATTGATTCTAGAATGCATGTGTCAATAGCACAAAGACTAAAAACACAGTTAATCCTTTGCAGGAAGCGTTCTGGACGTTTTTAGAGGGGGCAGAGCGAGTAGTACACTACAACAAAACTCGTACTTCTTCTCCGGAACAATTTCAATAAATCAGTAGGAGCAGTAAATTGTACAAGGGAGCGAGATATGACACTACTGCACATGACCTAGCGTGCTAACCAGTAAAACAAGGGGAACTGGGCCACACCCATGAGAAGAAGAAGATAATGATGTCGAGTTGAATCTCTGTCATACCTCCTGGCCTCTGCAAAGAGCAGACGCTTCATCGTCTTCACCAGAAAGTTGGCCATGCAGAGACTAGTATAGGCCCAGGTGATGTAGTAAGCATACGTGGACAACAAATGTGCAAACACTGACACAGAAATCCCAATGAAAGCATACCCTGCATACGCTACCACATCTAACGTGGGAGCATCTCCACTTCCGAGACTGAGCAGTGATGCCTTCAGTATCACCGTTTCCACTGTCCAACCAATGGCTGCTTTTGTAACTAAGGCACTAATCACGTCTGGTTTGAACCTGTAGCATCAAAAGGCGGAAGAAAATAAAATAAATACATGCAGCAAAAGCCTGGACGTTTGAACTATTGTGCATACTCATGATACGGTGCAAGATACCATAAACCAACAAACCTATGACCACAAATTATCAAATAATGGTTTATTAACTTTTTTTTTGGCAAACAATAACTCCTATCTGTTTTTGTAACTTTCTTCCTAAGATCTCCCTGCTTACAGTTACAAAGAGTTTCAACTTATTGAAGGGTGTTATAACACAAAACAACAAAGACTTAATAATCATATGAGCTATTCATAGCACCCCTGAATAAGTTGATAATTTTTGTAACTATAAGCAAGGAGATCTTAGGAAAAAAGTTCCAAAAACGGATTTTAGTTAAAAGTTAATAGCATCCAAAGTTGACTACTGTTTGACATTTTGTGGCCAAATGTTTGTTAGTTTATGGTGTCTTGCACTATAGAAACAACGGAACAGATGGAAAAAGAGGTGGAACACATACTTGCCCGCCTGCCCTTGCCTAAAGCCACAGAGCATGATGTACGTTGCAAATGCCATGAGAGGAAGGTAGAGATCCGGAGCATTGATGTCATGCCGAGGAGGATTGTACTTCAATCCTCCTGCTACTTGCTCGGCTATTCTTGTCCAATGGCCCTGCAAAGGGACAGTTTCACAAAAGCTCAGCTCTCATACAAAGGGTAAGGGTAAACCTGTGCTAGACGATTTTTCACAGCTTCAAATTGCAAGTAAGGAATGCTAAAGAGGATGAAACTTTCACATACCTTGTGAAGAAAAGGGCAGAGTACCACTTTGAGCTTGTTCTTTACATACTGGTCAGTCACTTGGAAATAGTACTGAATATCGTGCGTTGCAAAATATCTACTCACCTGTAGAAACACAACAAAAACAGCTATGACTAACTGAGATTTTCCAGTTCATGTAAAATGTAGCAAGAACCTGGCCTAAAAAGCATCCGCACCCTTGCGCACAATCTGGAGCTCTCAAAAGCAGGTGTCTAGGGTACATTCACAATCACAGGCTCGCTCAAATCTTCAATGTCCCACCCTTGCACTCACTCAACCAGGTACAAGCAGGCAAGCACTAAATGTGTATTACGGACGACAGGTGTCAAGCTTCAATTGTGGGCCTCTTGTGTTGACCAATCAACAAGTTTCCATTGTCCTGGATTTGGGCACGCTAACAATTCCTTAAACCCTAAACAATTCAGTGTAGCTACAATTGAGCAAGCCCTAACTAGCATAAGGGGAGCTTCAATTGTCGGCCTCTTGTGTCAACCAATCCACAAGTTTTCATTGTCCTGGATTTGGGCGCGCTAACAAGATTTCTTAAACCAAGCCCTAATTAGCATACGGGGGTTACACGTTTGCAGACACGCCAAGTGCTATTGATGGCCTGTTTAGCGTATAGGTCATGACACTTATAACCAACAACTATAGGCCAAACAAAAAATACTAAAGCACAACACACATACTCATTAGCTCAAAAGTAATTCCACCACCAAGCGGGACAAACCCTCAGCTTCATCTTGATGGACTTGAATTTTTGATAACTTTTTTTTTGACAAAGCCTTAGGCTAACCACCCACTTGAATTGAATTGGGAGTTGTTGGTTATAAGTGTCATGCACAGTATAAGAGTGCGGATGCTCTAAAGCAATAGCAATAAAAAAAATGGCCCTCAGAAAACTTACGTTACTCTGCACATAGTCTTTGCTGTTGCCGAGGTACGTGCCTAGCAAGCCCGAGCTGGCGCCATAAAACACGTCATTCAGAGGATTGTTAGGCCCCACTGGAGCCTGTCTTTGCATCTCCGGCGGCATCCCTGGTTGCGCACCATACTGCTCAGCGCTTGGACCTTGTTGCCAGGCCATCGATTACACCAGCGAAACAAACAAACTCTGCAAATATATGACAAAAAATCAGAAAAAAAAAAAAAAAAATCCTCGTCGAGTGGCTGACGCTCGCCCTATGAGGTGTCTCGAAATTAGCAAATTAAGACCGCAAGCATTGTTCAAGCTTCAATACAGAATTGTTGGAACAGGGAGACATTTTAGGGTTTCCTGAAACAAAACTACGAGCGGAACATGTCGTCTTCTTCGTCCTGTTGATTGAAAGAGTTTGAAATCGTGTAAAGCACTCAACAATACTGAAAAGATTCATACCAAAGTAAGCTTAGAGAGGAACAGTCCGGCGACCATCAAAGCTCACTAGCGCTGTTCAAGATTAAATATAGAATTGTTGGAACAGGGAGACATTTTAGGTTTTCCAGAAACAAAACTACGAGCGGAACATGTCGTCTTCTTCGTCCTGCTGATTGAAAGAGTTTGAAATCGTGTAAAGCATTCAACACTGATGAAAAGATTCATACCAAAGTAAGCTTAGAGTGGAACAGTCCGGCGACCATCAAAGCTCACTAGCGTGGTTCAAGATTCAATACAAGATTGTTCGAATAGGGAGACATTTTAGGTTTTCCTGAAACAAAACTACCAGCAGAAAACATCTTTCTGTTCCTGCTGATTGAAAGAGTTTCAAATCGTGTAAAGAACTCAACACTGATGAAAAGATTCTTACCAAAGTAGAGAGGAACAGTCCGGCGAGATCGCGATGGGGTGATACCTGCACAGGCGTGTGATGCAAACCCTAGAAACAATCGCAGGTTTGTCGCCAGAGCTTTTGAGACAAAGAGTTGATTCAATTATGCAGATTATGACATGAAATTAATGGCACTTAAATAAACTTGCGACGCAAGCGTCTGCGTCGATCTGAGCTGCAACTCTGACCGGGTTTCTGTTCAAAAGTGCGAGTAGGAAAAGTTCTGGCCTCGGGAGGGCCAGCTTTACAGTTGGAGTCGAGGTCGTTCTGGAACCCAGGAAGGGGGTTTCCCTGAAATTGGTCTCTGGGTTTCAGGGCTTTTTTTTTCATTTTTTAAGAAGTGTGAAAGTGGGTTATATTGGTGCTCCAAATTTCAACATTCATCCACATACTGGATAGAAAATATCACATTAGCACATATTACATGTCTATAATTTGGTTTTCATTCACAATTTGACGATTTCATCTAAGATTCTTTTAAATTTTGAAACTTTTTTTTGTCGATTTCATTCAAGTTTTTTCTTACATTTTTTAGCCAGTTTTTTTTGGGTGCAATTGAGCACCAAATCGCCAAAAATATTTAAAAAAATTAAAAAATTGATGGGTTTGTACCCTGGGGTTAAAGGCCCAACTAAGGTAGGAGCACCCGTAAGCGTGAGTTTAAGGGTTTTGAACATGATGACTATTAGTGAATGTCTAGCAAATTATAGGATCCTATTAACAATAGAAAAATAATGTGTTTGCACTTTTGAATTTATTATATGGGAACTGTGAGAATAAGTTGTGAATTTTTGAAGAGCAAACTGCTATTGTACCTATAATCACTATTAAGATTTCATGTTCACATGCTATACATCCTTGTCATTACATCTAGCTACTTAACTAGATTTTTCAAGATTTCAGAGGTCACGCTTACGGAGACCCTCACAAGGATGGGTGCTCCTATCTTATCTCCTCTGGGGACAAATGGATTTTGGGCATGTATCTACAAATAAACTAGTTTGTGTAAATTTTTGAAACTTTTATTGAAGGTGAGGAATTTCAAGACCTTTGCAGGCATCTAATTTTTTCTTCATTTTGACATTTGATGAAGAAGTTATAAAAAAGAATTTGAAACTAGGCAAGAAGGGGCAGTTTGGGTAGGGCCTCTTCTTTGTAAGTGGGTGTTGACTGCAAAGAGGGTCAACCCTTGTGGACAAAAGATGTGGACACTTGGGCAAAGAGGAGTGGAGTGGAAGGTGCCCATCGATCTTGGGGAACTCCCAAACCTCCATTCTTTTTGCCCCTTGTAAAATTTGGTGTTTTAATTTTTTGAGCAATTTGCGTACTTGTATTTTGATTTAGTTTTTTTCCCAAGTTGTAGTAGGATAAGAATCCTTGGTTTCATCATTTTGATCAATGTGGTCTAAAGCCTTATGGATTTTACATAAAGCCTCCAATTTTGCCTAGTATATTTGCAAATTTTATGACCTTTTGGCATTCAAATATTTTTTGAAGCATGTTTTACACCTTTAATTGATCTGAAAATACTCCAACATATACTAACTTGGTCTTCTACATGGAGAAATTAAACCTCAACTTTGTGCAGAGCAATTTTTTTGCTATAAGAGTGGTCAAAGGCTTCTAAAGTTTTGGTCAATATGGATTTTTTTTGTCACTTCAGATTTCAATATCTCACTCCTTTACATTTAGAATGAGCTGATTTTTTCTCACAAGTACCTCCCATAGTCTAGAGCAAGATCCTATGGTTGGATTTTCAAAAAATATATATTCCCTACTTTTCTATTCATTCCCCTAAAAGTGCTTAGTGATTTTCACAAAGAAAGGGCTTGGGCATCTAGGGGTTGATAATTTCCTAAGCTTTTAAGAAATTGCTAAGTCACTACACTTTTTGCTAAATCCACCACAATGCACCATGTTTAAGAGTTCTTCAAAGAAAATAAGGGCAAATTCTATAAATATTGGATGACTATTTAATGATGATGGCAAATGTACCCTACTATTCCTTCTCTTTCTATTTTTTTGTACACACTCTTCTTAATCTTTTTTTTTTATTAGACTTAATTTCCATAACTTAAAGTATATATAATTCCAAAACAAGTATGTTTGCTATCATCAATTTATGACCATCCAATAAATATAGAATCTTTTTTTTTTTCTCTGCAATGTGGTGTATTTAACAAAAAAGGGTGGTGGATTTAGCAATTCCCTATAATTATGGACTCAACTTTGTGGCCACAAAACTCATGAGACGAGAGAAGTACTCCGTTATTCAGGCAACCAATGGGTCGAAATTTTGGTTCAAACGTTCCCAGGTTTTGATTCCTAGTGCAAATGTGGGGAAACCTCGGAGAGCAAGCCGGACTGACGAGTAACCGTCACCAACCGGCACGTGGCGTTCGTTGAATGGTTGAATTGGGCTGAAATGAGGTCAGAGGCAATGAGTCAGCGAGAGATGGGTGTGAGTCAGCAATGAGGTGGTGCTCAACGATGTTACTACGAAACTGCTAGTTACTCCAATTACTGTGGGTAAGACAAATTTTAAAATATTTCCCCTTCCCCAAAATAAGTTTAACCTATGTTCCATCTCCCAATTCTCACTGAAGTCTCCTCACATGATTGATGGAGAGCTCAAAATGAAGAGTAATGGACACTAAGAGCATTACCAACCCGTACATCGAGTTTGGGATTAAGAACTGGTCGCTTTTGTGCTGCTCCTTACAGTAATTTTGCCATTTAGTTCACTGGACAGATCCTCTTACTTCCGTCACAATTTTCGTCATAGGTTCAGCATAGGAGGGAGTCACTTGCAAGCACTTGGGAGCTAACAGAGAAGTTATCAGCTATTGCAAGAAATGTATCATTGTATCAACAAATGCAGTGGAAGTTCTAGGTATTGGGAAACAAGCAAATTTGCTATCTTAGGAGGTCATTTTGAAGGGGCTATCTTTTGGTTAAGTGTTGTTGTGGTTGCGTTGGAGCCCTAAAGGTACCTCATTCGCCCACACAAGTGGTCAAACCAATAAAAATGAAGTTATAGTCCCATTCCATGTCTTGGGTTGATGATATTCTGAGGGCTGGCGTACATGGCTTTTGGAAATCATAAACTCAACACTTTGGGTAGATATTTATTGTATTTTCATAATTTTTGTGGTCCAAAGTAAATTTGTCTAGTATTTATAGATGGTTGTGACAAGTAGGATCACAACAGCCTAAAACTTGTCATACTAAGAAGCTTGAATGTGTTTTTGAATTACTTAGAGATATAAATTTTTGAAGGATTCATTTCTTAGAAATTTATAAAAAATAAAAACTTTTAAACCTAGTAAAAAATGTTTTGGTCCACAAGGCATGGTTGCTTTTGTGTAGTTGATGAATTTTGTGGAAATTTACTTTATTAACATCAACATGTGACAAATTAACCCTTAAGACATATGTAAATTTTTTTTTGGAGTTTAGGTTGTGTTAAAAATAACATGAAGAAATCTATACTCTAAATCTTAAGTGTAATTACAGAACTTTGATAGCATGTCCCAAATCATTGGTATCCTTGGGGCATGGTCTATGTTGCCTTGTGCCGTCTGTGAGAATTTGTGTGATCAATTGCATGTCCCAATGGTAGCCAAGAAGAGTCCAAGTAGGACCAAAATTTTGTAACGGCTACCTAAAGCACCTTGTTGAATTGGCACATTATGGTTGGACAAGAGTTCAAGGATTTATACCATAACCTTTCATGAATAGTGCAAACAATTTGCACTTGGATTACTAGACCCATGTTGATCCACAATTGAGATTTTAATTGGGATATGGAGAGTTATGTTTAATATTGACTTGTTGCCAAGGAGAACATATACATACAACAACATTTTGGAGCATCTTGTTGGACTTGATAGTTGAAAATTTTGTGCCCTAACCTTTGATTTGTCACAACCCTTGATTTGTGAATATTGCAAGTTGTGGGTATCCTTGAATACATAAAACATTGAGTAGATCCAATCATGAGGATTAAAATAAAGTGCAAAAAGTCACATCTAATAACCAATTGTTTGCTTCAATTTTTGTGTGTATATATGTATGTATGTATGTACGTATGTATGTATGTATGTATGTATGTATGTATGTATGTATGTATGTATGTATGTGTATATATGTATGTATATATATGCAATTATGTGTAAGATGTGACATTATTTTTCATGATACTCACCACAACTAGACATGATAATTTGAGTATTTAGTATTTAATTTACTTACAATTCTTCTAATAAAAAAAAGTGTCCTACACAACTAGTGCACAATGACTACAAATATCTTGTACAACTATACAATGACTCAATTATAATTATTTAGGACATTTGCAATCATTGTGGACCAATTATTTAGCACACATTTTTTTGTAGTGTTTCAAAAAGAATCCAATGAATTAGCAAGTCATGGCATGTACAGTGACAAGCAAAAGTGTAATAAAGTCCTGAGCTTTTGATTTTAAAGCTCCATATCTTTTCACCCACTCTAGCAAATCACATGAAACTACACACATTGTGGAGGTAACTGTCTTGCTCATTGAATCATATAATTTTGGTCACAAATCATGCATATTGACAAAGAAATGAAGATTTTTATAACATCACTACATTGTTGCCCTTTTACACTATGTTTTAAGATTTTCATTCTATTAATTTATTAATGCTTGGTACATCCTCCTTTTGCTTTCAAAAATATAACTACTTTCCTAGGTATGCACTTTGTTAGAGCCAAGCATGTTTTAGCCAGAATACTATCTCATGTCTCTTGTACATGCTTCCATAGGTCAAACATGCTCTCTGACTCTTCTTTGTACAATCCAATCTGTTCTTTGATTCTCCCCACATAAATTCTATTGGATTGAGGTTGGAAGACTGCAGAGGTTAATCTAGGACCTTATATTCATTTTCTTTAAACCAATTCTTTGCCAATTTTGACATCTGTTTTGGATCATTGTCTTGTTGCAAGACAACATTCTTTCTTTTATACTTGTAATATTCAAATGCCGTGATCAACTTGTCATTAAGTATCTTTACATATAACTTGGCATTAAGATAACCATCAACTTTGATTGTGTATCCAACACTTTTGGCAGTGAAGTATCCTCAAATCATTAGGTTTTCTTCACCAAATGTGATTATTCTTTCAATTTCTTAATATGTTAAATTACTTATTCATTAGAAAAAAAAACTCTTAAACAACTAATGCACAATGATTACAAATATCCTAAACAACTATACAATGACTCAATTATAATTATTTATAATATTTGTAGTCATTGTGGACAAGTTATTTATTGCAAGTTTTCTTTTAGGATCCCTTGCATTCATGTGATCCACCTCTATCTACCAGTATCTAGTTGGTTGATCTTTGTCTCACCACCCTGTAACACTCGCTCTCAACATTCAACCCTTCAATCTTTGTGCTTCTGTGCGAATTCATACTGAATTTTTTATGACGGTCTTGAAGTTGAGGCTTTTAATATTCTATCAAGTCACCATATCAGACTTTTGTAAGGCATGTCTCACGGTACTTAGATAGATTTATGCAATCACTAATACAAAGCAGATGAATCATTTTTGTTGTTGTATTTGCAACTCCTAAAGTGATAAACTATTTCATTAGTTGACTTATTACTTTGGATGTTTTTGTTGGACGGCCATTTTCTGAGTTTTGAATGATTGGGCAAGCATCAATTCTAATTTTTCCCACTGTTGTAACATTTAAATTATGTTTTTTAGCAAAAAAATCAGCTGAAATTCTATTATCAATGAAATTGATGATGATATTTTTTATTTCTTTAAAAGTACTTTTTATGATTACTTTGGGGTTTGAATTCAAGGCCACCTTTCTCCTAAAGCAACCTACACACTTAACATACACACTAAATAGTTATAAGATGTGATAGAAGATTGTATCCTTTTGTATATAAAAATATTGACAAATCAATAACCGGGTGCAAATGGGTAACAATGTAGTGATATTACAAATTTTCAATTCTTTGTCAATATGCATAATTTGTTAGCTAAATTTTATGATTCAATAGGCAAGCTTCTTATTTACACAATGTGTAGTTTCATGTGATTTGATAAAGTGGATCACAAGGCATGAAGTCTTAGAGTCAAAAGTTTAAAATATTGTTACTCTTTTGCTTGTCATTGTATGGCTTTTTGGAACAAATTAAGAAACAAAATAAACAAATCTACTATTCAAATAGAATTGTGAAATGAGGTGATTTGAAGCATAAAATATTCATCTTAAAACAACAAGATATTGAATCTAAGGAGATGCCTTGGTTTAATAGATTAGAATGCTTATATATTCTTGAATTTTACCAATGTACATTTGCTCATCTATTTTTATCCCTTGGAATAGCTCTCCGTTTAGCTCATCAATCTCAAAACATGAAGATCCATTCATTTTTGTGGAAGATGAATAGTTGGTCCATTGTGTTTTGGACTCCAAGTGATGCACTTTTATTTGTCAAAAGTGTCCTTGACTTTTGGAAGTTGAATGCCACATTATGTTTATTTCTTGCAACATACTCACAAATGGTGATTTGACATGTTATACTTAAGGATTAGATATATTTGAACAATTCAAAACTCAAAAACAATAGTTTAATAAGATATTTATGGGACTCATTCATAGTAGAAGAGAAAACATAAAACTCTTTAGGTCAAAACTTCAAACTCTTACTTGGCCTTTGCAATAAAGCATCTAATTCTAGCCATAATCCAATGTGATGTGTGACATGGAACATGAGATGTATTTCAAACTCTTGAGAGTTATATTTTGCCTTAGGACAAAAATCTTGAGAATAATTAGATGTTGGAGGGAAATATTCAAATTACAAAAATGATGAGAATTTTTTTTTGCTCAAAGTGAGATGTTTTTGCTCCTCGATGGCTACATATAATTGTTGCATTTGTTATCAATGTTATTATTTAGTTTCCCCTTGGTTTGAATGTGACATGATTGTTGCAAAAGAGGCATGATTGTAACTAACTTGCACGGCAATTTCTATCTTTTGTGTGAAAAATTCAACAACATAATAGTCAACACTTGCCCTTTGGTGGGTTGTATTTAAAAAAATTCCTTGCTCCACAAGGTTAACATCTATATTTGCTTGTGTTTTCACACTTTGTGCAAATGTATCCTTAGAGAAGTTTCTTTTGTAAAAACCTTCCAGAAATATAGAAGCATTTCAAGAAATAGCTTTTCCTTAGAGAAAAGCTTCTCAAGAAGTTTCTCAAGTGAAAAGTGCTTGCAAAATAAGTTTTAGCTTGTAGAAGTTGTAGTGCACCATTTTGTTTATGAAGATATGTGGATATTTTCAATGTAAATAGTGCTTCCAATGGAGTTCTAGCTCATCATTCTAGCAAATCCTCTTGAACTCCTTTTATCATGTGAAGCTTGGTTCTATTATATTTTTCATACTTTTTCCTATATTTTTTATTTCTAATCTTAGGTTTTGCTTCTAATTCTTTGAATAGTCTTTGACTTTGTGTATCTAATTTTATTCATACATAGTATATCCTAACTATCATTTATAACTAAAAAATTTGCCCTTATTTATCAATGGTAAGCATTTGAGAACAAATATTCATATTAGTTGTGCAATAGATGGTGTTACACGTACATTCCAAAATACATTGCAATTGGTAATCCAAGATAATTGTCTTGGATTGCATGGTATCTCAAATTCAAACCTTGCATACACTTTGTTTGACCTAGAAATGTCTACATATACAACTCATCTAGATTACCTTTTGACTTAGTGTGAAGAACCTCACAAAGACAAAGCATTTATTCATTAACCACAAAGTAATTTTTTCGAAGTGGATATCCTTGAATTCCAATTATAGGCAATGGGAAGATTGGGTAGGAATATACTTGCTCTCCTTATATCAACTCTCTAAATCACCACAAGGCGTTTGCATGGTCGAGTGGACCAAAAATGGCAAATAAAACCTCATAAAAAGTCCATAATTTTGAGATTTCTACAAGTATGGATCACAAAGTGTTTGTTTTCCTTTATACAAGTATGTGTATCATAAAAAAAAAAAACCAAGCGCATGTAGCCATTAGGAAGGCTTTTGCAAAAGAAAAAAATAAATAAACTAAAAAAATGTTAAAATCATTAAGATATTGCCACCTAAACATTCAACCTTAATTTGGCACTAAAAATCCACAACTTTTATTGTATATCACTTGTTTAAAATTATAGCATGTTTTTGAAATACTTAAAAGATGCTAAATCATGTATGTAGTCCCTATGTACGCATTATAGCTAACTTGATACATTATGTCTATCATTTTCATAGGATGCTATGAATGGGACAATCCAAATATATGCATTGAAAAGTCCCTTATTTCTTATATTATTAATTTTAACAAACATTGATTATATAATTTGTTTTATGAACAAGTATAGAATATATTCACTAATTTGGGATGTTTCGAAGCTCTTTCTTCTATGAGAAATAAGTCATGCATCAAAACATGTTCCTGAAAATTGAATGGGACACGCATTTTGGTTTATCCGACCATGCATCCACCCCACAATGACTATTCAAAAATGTGATTTTGAGAGGAGGAAGGCTAGTGATTGGAATTGTAACCTAGGGTGATGAATGAAAGGTAGTTCAATACTAGTACTTTTGCTTTATGAACACTTTCAATTTTAACATGTTGCTATGTTATATTCTATTTGCAATAAGTGGCCCACCAAAAGCTCATCTTTCTTTTATTCCAACCTTATTGATCATATTGTAAGATACTCCCTTTGTCCCATTATAAAGCTCCAAAAAATTTCTCCATGAGGGATTAATTGTGTTTTTGGTCATTATGCTAGTGACAAATGCATTCTAAAATCAATGTACCACCTACCAAATTTCTACAAAATCTCCAGTATTTATGTTGCTCTTTAGACACCCAAATTCCATGCAAAAAGTACCATATTTGTTCATAGTTTGTAAATGGTGCCAGCTCCTCATTACTTTAGTCTTTGTACTAATGACACATGCATTTTAGAATCAATATTCCATCTACCAAATGTGTGCAAAATCTCCAGCTTTGACGTTGCTGTTTGGGCA
This sequence comes from Ulota crispa, assembly GCA_963920765.1. NCBI lineage: Eukaryota > Viridiplantae > Streptophyta > Bryopsida > Orthotrichales > Orthotrichaceae > Ulota > Ulota crispa. The sequence goes on along the minus strand of OY987244.1, from coordinate 16,113,348 downwards.
CCCAGATTCCATGCAAAAAGTACCATATTTGTACATGTTGCTAGCTCCTCATTATTGATGATTTAACCCCTAAAGCCCAAAGGGTGTTGCAACAAAAAACAAGACCAAAATCGCCATTTTTTGATAATTTATTTAGAATTCAAAATATATATATTTTTTTGAGTTTCAACCATCTAGAAGTATAATATACAAGTAAGGCAATGTGTGAAAAAGAAATCAGCCCAATTGGCCTCGTAGATTGTAAGATTATAATGTTGATGTCAGAAAAACAACCTTTTTTCATATGTAGAAAACAAAGTCAGTAGACTTCAAAGCAAGCCCTCCTAAAGTAAATTTTTTGCTCTACACATAAACAAATTTTTTGACCATTCACAGGTATATGATGTTAGGTTCACTCATGAAAGAATTTAGAAGCAATTATAGAATCTAGCTTAGTCTAAATCACCTTGCAATGCAAGGAGGTTCATTGAATTGGCAACACACTAGTCATTTTTTCATGATTTCTTGTGCAATAAGGAAATCTTTTATTTGAAATTTGAACTATGAAGAGTTAGAGGCGACTTTGAACTTACATAATGCAAGATAATAGAGCTTGAAGTTAGAAGAAACTATTTTTTCTTGAAACTACCCAAACATAGTTGACAAAATTTGACTCCTCTTAGATTGTGATCTATGAGCTCATTTTTTGTAAAATTTTACAATTGTATACCATGTTTTATTAGTTACATACATGCCAAGTTTCAAAAGTTGATAAGAGTTTAAGCATAAGATTCTCCAAAGATGCCAAACTACCCAAGGTGCCCAAATTCTTTTGGGCAGCATGACTTTTTACTCAAGCATTTGATTGGAGTTTTATTTTTCTTCACACAAAGGTGTTCATTGTGTGCACCTTAACTCCAAATTTTAGAAACATCCGCAAAAACTAGACTTCATAGGATCCTACCCGAATTTTAAACCGATTGTTGAATGAACTTTTGTGATTTAGGGGTTAGAGATTAGTAGCAACAATTGGTACCTCTTATGGACAAGGCCAAGCTCGTTAGGAGAGGAATGTCCTCTAATTGCTTAGCTTGCCCCCATGAGATCATTGAACATGACAAACACTTTCTCAACAGTTGAAATTAGAAAAAGGGAGCTTTTTAGTGGGACAAGAACTATACCTAATTTGGAGTTTTATATTGGGACAGAGGGAGTACATTGGGACAGAGGGAGTACATTGGGACAGAGGGAGTAAGGTAGAAGGCTCAAAAACCAACCACCTAAGGGCTGAAACTGAATTTTGGGGAGGTAGAACTTTTTGAAATATTTTTCAGTAAAGTTTTCCTGAAAGACAAGAAGAATTGTCATCTAACCCAAGTTGTTTCACATTTTTTGGAGTTTTGTAAAATTAATTATGAAAATTTGAAGTTGAAGTGGCATAGGGCTCTAAAACCGCTCACCTCCTCAAATGTACACCCAATAAAGTCCATATAACTTATTATATAAATCCATACAACCTACACTGAATGTGCATTTAGGTTGCCCTGCACAAATCTTCTATTGACACTTTACACTGAAGACATACTTATTGGTATTACAATAATTCTCATCAATAATTATTGCAATAAAAAAAATTTAGCAACAATAAGAACTTGATAACAACACTACAAAAAACAAATTAGCAACATCTAGGCCACATGCGCCTGCAAGTGGCCAAGCAATAAGTCATAAGGTAAGGGAACCTAAATGCACTTACTTAGTGTGAAACTACTGAGTCCATACAACGTACTCAAAACTACTGAAAAAAACACAAGTTTCCAATGGGCCGCTTATGGAGAGGCAGAAGGAGTATGTAATGCCATCACCTGCTTTGAACATAAAAGACTATTCAAACATCCAATACAGTACCCCTCAATAAGTTTACGTTCGATGCGCATTTGCCTTTCAAAGAACTTTGTATAAAATAGAGTATAATTGGGATTTTGTTGTTTTGAATCATAGATGTTGATTCTTATGCAATCCCAAGCAAGCATACCAAATCTTGATTCTTTAAAATCAAAATCCTATTTTTGGTAAATTGTTTTGTATTAAAATTCATGGTGTACATGAAAATTGATTGAAGAAAATTGGTGATGAATTTTTGAGATTCAATTGCATGGGAATGTAGGAAACATCCATATGCACCTTTCATGTTCAAACAAATATCATCAAGTAACAGGAAGATGCTTTACAAAGATATCAACTTGAAATCAATGTTTAGGTGTGGTAGGGCCAAAATTTGTAAAATTGATATTTCTATTTCCTAACTAGTTTTTGGCTAGGTAAACATACTTTCATGTTCAAAGATACAAAGGTGATCATAATGTATGAGTCAAATCGCAAAATTTGATTATCATAAAGAAATATCAATTTTACAAATTTTGACCCTACCACACCCGTACATTGATTTCAAGTTGAGATCTTTGTAAAGCATCTTCTTGTTACTTGATGATATTTGTTTGAACATGAAAGGTGCATATGGATGTTTCCTACATTCCCATGCAATCGAATCTCAAAAATTCATCACCAATTTTCTTCAATCAATTTTCATGTACACCATGAATTTTAATACAAAACAATTTACCAAAAATAGGATTTTGATTTTAAAGAATCAAGATTTGGTATGCTTGCTTGGGATTGCATAAGAATCAACATCTATGATTCAAAACAACAAAATCCCAATTATACTCTATTTTATACAAAGTTCTTTGAAAGGCAAATGCGCATCGAACGTAAACTTATTGAGGGGTACTGTACATTGCAATTGAGAGAGCAACCCCACCAAGTGGTGAATTCTACCTTGCGCAAAAATTACAAAATACCAGGCATGCAAGAATACGTTTAATACACAAATCCACAAAGCAGCTAAAGAATATAAGAAAAAAGTCTCCTGTCAACTGAAGCCCAGAGCGGCAATAAAAAACCTCCAGTCCTGTACAACATGTTACAAATACAGCTTCAGCTGCAACCCGCAAAAGGACCGTAGTTGTCATCGCATCATCATCATCATATTCGATGTTGTTCACCCTTCCTTGCATCATCTGCTGCGTAAATAGTCAGTGAGCAAAACTGTCGTCTACGAAAGTCCCTATCTACCTAGTGGGCATGGCCACCATGCCCTCTCCTCTCATCCTCCCCATCCCTACATTGAGTGGAGGATTCTCTACTACGTGCACACTTCTTGTTGTTCCCATCATACCTTCCACCACCTCCGCATCCTTGATCAATAATCTTGTGCCGAGGCCTGCACCCAGCTCCTGGCTCCAGCTAGCAACGGGGAGAAGTGCGTCCTCCCCGTAACTCTCCAATGCTTGTCGACTAGCGGACCCCTTCACGCCCGACCCTCCCAGGGCACCGCCTGGGACTCCTCGCCGCCATGAGCCAAAGGTCGGTCCTACTGCTGCCGAGTCACCACTCACTACTGGTGATTCCTCTTCTTCTTTCGCATTCTGCAGATGCTCTACTGCATGCAGAGCATCAGCTGCTATAACTGCCGCAACAGCCTTGTGCATGGCTGCATCTGCAACTGCGTAGAGTGCTTGGGCACGTGCTCGGGCTGCTTCAGCGGTGCTGCGAGCTCTTGCTGCTGCCAAGGCCAGATCTGTTGGCTGTTGCTGCAGACCTACTGAACTGATATTGCGCATCAACAAGCGTTTCCGTCGTGATTCTTGGGCAGCTGCTAACAGCCGCTGGCGATGAGCTTTGCGCCCAACCTTCTTCTTTTTCACAGCCCTTCTTTGTGCATAATCGTTCAGGGAACTGTTCCGAAACTCCTTGGACGCTCCTCCGAGGACAGGGTGCTCCCTCATGATGGCGTTGAAGGACCCTGTCAGGTCCGCTCCCACTACCCCTGTCAGGCGAGGACGACCGGGTCTTCTTGGCCCTGGAACACAAAGTAGGGAACCACAGGTCAGCCTCAGAAGTATGTTCAGACTATTACGAGTATCTAAAGACAAGCGTACTGAACGAGCAAAGCAAAACACAAAAGAAAGTAGAAGTCTGAGAAGGAAGAGTAGCAAGAACGTTTCGTTATAAATTCCGATACAAACATACCTTAGGACATTAAACTACAAGAAAAAGATCAATGGAATCACATCAAGAACAACAATTAACCTAATTGGAATGGATACGCCGACCTAATGTAGTCGACTCGTCGGACGGAGGGAAAAAAGGAAATGCAAAGGAAGCAAGGAAAATACCAGGAGGCAGTCCATTTCCTGGTTCTGTGTAATACTGTCTCCTGCCAAGGCCATCCAAGCTGCCTAGCCCAACCCATGGCCGAGGTGCACTCCCAGGCCAAGTCTGCTTCCTGTGTGATTTTTGCTTCGATAGCTTCAGCTGTGCTTCCAGTCCACGTGGTCGCAAGCAGAAAGCAAAATAGGGAGGCTTCCTCATAGCTTCCGTTAACTGTTGCACGCTTGCAGAAGGCTGTTCCAGCTGCAGCCTCGCTATTTCCTGCTCCCATATTTTCACCTGTTTCTGGTATTGCTCCCATGCCGGAGGCTGAAAAAAAATGATGTCAGAAACCTCACGAAGTGACACATCAGACTAACTCTTATAAATCAACATCGCTAGTCTGAAACCTCTCATGTAAAAACATAAAGCACTATGAAGTGACACAACGCACAACACGGAGACACACTTACAAACACGCGACCTGTACAGTTTGGCAAAGTAAGCCTGCTCAGGCAGTAGCATGCATGGAGCTGAAAAGTAAAAACAGACCAAAACAAGCACGTCCCACAAAAGCATACCTGAAAATGGCGTACTAATGGCATCCCTTTCCGCTTTCGCTTCTCCGACCAGTAACTGTAGATGACCTTGATGACTTCCTGTGTAGCTAGTCCAATGCACGACTCTAAGGCAACATCATCTGGGTCCAATTCTGTTGTCTTATGTTGCTGCTGATGCATGTATGCATCCTTCTCCAGCTTGTCCATAAGCCTCTCCAGAGTCTCCTCAGCTATCAGAGGACGAGTCCTTGTTCCTCGTGCACTTGCCCTTTCGGTATTGACTTGGGCTAACCATTGCTCGTCCTCGGAGTCCATATCATACACCACTCGGCTGTTACCCAGGGCCATCTCCACTTCATCTTCCATTGTGGTTATGTACCTAGAGTATGGTCGCACAAAGTGACAACCTGGACTTCTTGGTGCAATATCTTCAACGTGCCTGACACCAGGAATTGGAATCTGGCGAACTGAAGAGGTTTTTGCATTTCGCCGGTAACATTCTTCATGCAACTCCTTAAATACCTGCCACTGCTTCTTGTCTTCAAACTCCAAGCTCCACCCCTTCCCGCCTTTCCAAACTATAGCATGGCTGTGTCGATTCGTGGTTCCTGTAACGATGGCATGCTCCGCCTTGAACGCATACATGTTCTCGCCACGGACAGATATTATCAACATCCAACCTTGACCATGACAAGATTGAAGATCAATGGTAGCTCCATACTCCCGCCAACCCCTGTCATGGCGAACCACAAGCACGTTCGCCACGCATCCTTGACAAGCAGAATCTGGATAAACACGATCCGTCAGATTGCTGCTGGGGTACGTCTCTTCGGCTCGAAAGTGTGTTGCGTACGAATCATCGCTAGAACCTGAGCTAATAGAACCATTCTTAAAACGCTTCCTAGGATTGAAGGTCACATCATTTATGGATGACACTTCGCAGTTTGACCACAATCCCTTCCCTTTCACCTTCTCAATCCCATCGACATTGCAAGCAGGTTTGTGCCCATCGACATGGGGGTCTTCCGTAAACGACGCTTGCTGACCATTTTCCTCGGGACTCTCTGGTTGGTTAAAACATTCACTGAAAGACCTCTTCCTGTCCGCAGTGGAGGAAGGTGTCAAAGGCTCGCCACCGTCCCCGGACGGCATGGTAGTACGATCAGTCATGCATGAATTTCCAGCCACGCGCCACCCACCTTTACCCGTGGAACACTTACGAAGCTTCAACACGTTTACTCTTGGAAGAGCTGAATCACATCCTCCTGTATCCACACTCCTGGTATTCATATCTCCGTGCACCTCACATTCCTTAACTGACAGGTCCTTCTCAACATCGTCTTTTTCATAATCAAACTCTGGACTGCTCAAGCTTTCCACATGAACTTTTTGTCGTTTGGTTAATGCCATGCAACCCAACTCACTGTCGAGCAATCCTTGGACCCTGTCTTCGGTTCCCAAGCCATCGTTTCCGAGCGACTCAGGTGTAACTTGTGAAAATCCCCGCTTCACAGACTTCCAACTCCTGCAAAATTAACAGTACCATCGTAACCATTTTTCATAGTTGCCACAGAGTACTATACCAAAGGTTGCAAATACAGGCCATATTCTTCATTCCGTCCAAGGTTGCAGCAGCCTCTCTTAAACGACAGCAATACCCAGAATTCTTGACCATAAATTATAGAAATTAACACATAAAACACACCTAAACATTAAAAAGAAAGGTCAAGGATGAACTCCAGCAATTACCTGTAACAAGCGAGACCACCTTCGTCTTCACCCTCCACAGCGTTTCCGATTTGTACTTCAGTGACTTCTTCGGAAACTCCACCTCCGAATGCCAAGTTCGTATCTCTGGCAACGTCATCCTACAGATTACAAGGAACGTCAGTGAACGGCTAGCACCAACCTCCTCCAAGGTCTACGAACCCCACAAAAATGGCCTAGTCAGGCTAAGACACATCACGAAGGCTACCAGCCAGTGGCAACAGAGTATGTACTTACCTCAGTATCATTTGCACGAGGTGCAGCCGGGTAAGGTTCAGAAGCACCATCTTCGCCATTACAGGGTAAACTCGCATCGCCTATTTCTATGTCCCCCTCTAGATGGATTTCCTTACCTCCACTGTCTAAGTCCTCACGGACCGGAAGTCCAACAATTCCATCTAGCTGCTCAACTAGCATCGATTCAGGAGGCTGCTCAGTTGTTAACGGCTCACAAGGCTGCTCAACTGCCATGCTCTCACTAATAGTACACGGCAACTCGGAACATGGTGGATTGGTCTCGACAAACCCTCCAACAACTTCCGAGTCTTTGCCTTGCCGCAGTATGAGCTGTGAGTCGGAGTCATCCAACGCCGTACGAGTTAATCGAAGTAAAAGCCTCGCAGTTCCTAAACGGAAAGAGAAACATGCAAGGGTCCCACAATTTCTACAGCCGAGCCCTGACAATGAACTTCTTCGCCATGCAATATCCTTCACGATATGCTCCCCATAACAGCGGGTCCTCGGTGTCAGGGACGAATTTTCCTGGGAAACATCACTCTCCAACACCTCGTCCACAGAGAGCATGAGGTAGGGAACATATCTCCACACGCCATCTATGTCAGATATCCATGACGAAAGGTAACGCCCGGGTATTGTGCAATCTATCTTCACCAAATTTGTTGCAATATACCACGAAATGTATCGCTCACTTCTCACAAACCAAGTAAACCGAGGCCGCCTACTGTCATGGTGCTTGCCTTCACGTGAGGACCTTGGAACTAATAATATCTTCGATGCCAGCCCCTTAACGGACTCGCTTCCTGCCCAGTGCTTTAGCCCCAAATATGAACCGACTTCACTACAAACAGTGTACTCAACCGCTCTGTTCCCATGCTCCGCAACATCATCTGACGCGCTGTCCGCATGATCATCTCTAGATTCAAGTCGCACATTGCCTTCCTCTCTTCGATCGCTCAAAACCAAGTCCAGATTATTCATATCTGCCTTACTAAAATGCACGTCTTCTCCTACCCCGCGCTCGACATTTCGCTGCCCACTCCAGTGCAACGCGCCACCTTCACTACTTCCCAAAGAGACTGACGGGATTGAATTTGCAGGCTCAGTTCTTGAATCTTTACCCCCAACCTTATCGCAATCAAGCAACTCAGTAACAGCAAAACCCTTCCCATCGTCACAAGAGATCCCTTCAGGCGCTTCTCTTTCGAACATGCATCCCTTGGATGTTGCAAGATCACAGGAAGAATCACATGTGTCGGAAAAAGCGAGTGTGACATCAGAAATCTCTAATCTATCCTTCGCCTCATCACATATCTCCACGCTTGGAGACACCTCTATTGGGTTCGCAGCCACAACTATGGGTTGTCCAGACGGTATCGCCTCACTCGTTGCTGAAACATTCCTCGACTCCACGTGACTCTGCTTGGATCTCCTGAACATAACCAGAGAATCCAAAATACTGGTATGGTCTATGGCATACGGGTCTTCAAGATCTACGCTTTCGGTGATAGGATCTACGTCCCCACCCTTCGCGCTTTTAGGTGACTCCGTATCCACAGAACCCTTCCCATCCTCACATGAGATCCCTTCAGGCGCTCCTCTTTCCTCAGATGACGCAAGATCATAGAAGACATCACGAGCCTCGGAAGAACCGAGAGCAACATCAGAAATCTCTACTTTATCCTTCGCCTCATTACACAAGGAAGGATCCAAGCTTGGAGATACCTCTGTTGGAATCGCAGCCACGGATAGCGGTTGTACAGACGGTACCGCCTCACGCGTTGCCGGAACCTTTCTGGACTCCAAGAGATTCTGCTTGGATCTCATGAACAAAACCAGAGAATCCGAAATACTCGTATGGTCTATGGCATACGGGTCTTCAAGGTCTGCACCTTCAAACACCGTTGGTGTAGCACCTTCCCCGACTGCACTGCCTTTGAATCCGGTCTCTCTGATGTTGGAACCTTGGTCGCGGTGATCCCCATCGGAGCAGACTCCTGGATATTTCAGGCTATTCACGCTTTCACGAACAGGAATAGGTTGAACAGTCGTCAATTTTTGAGCCTGAATCTCTCCGTTGGCCGAAGATGCAGCAACCTCCCCATTCAAGTGCTCCGGCTCGTTCACCCTATTACTCTTCCCAATAGAGCTACTAATCTTTAGACCATTGCCTGTGACCTTCGCAAACTGCCTCGAAACAATTTGTTCCTGCGTACCAAACACCTCCCCGTCCAACACCTGAAGCTTGAATTTCTCTTCGTGCAATTTCAGCCACTCCTCTTCTTTGTCATCATAGACTATCTTATGTGATTTTCGCCCTCTATTATATGCTTTCACTACTCCATAGAACCACTTGTTCTCATCTCGCCAGAACACTTTTATTCTCCGGCCTAAAATCCGTGCTCCATCGCTTTCCGACAAAGGCACCTCCTGCAAACGCTTTGCTCGCTTCGCGATCTTCTTGACGGGTGCCACATGCCTTCCCCGTGGTCTTCCCCTCAACGGTCTCCCCTTAGGCTGCCCGGCCGCATCTGGCGAGCCGCCAACCCCTGAAACCGCAGATATATGATTAGACTCGACGGCATGCGGTTGCCGAACCGAACTAGAAACCACCGGACTCCCTGCCTCGCGCTTCGACGCTTCGCTCTCACCACCGACGACGAAAGACGAATTAACGGACGACAGAGCAGCAGACGCACTCTTCACGTGCACTTTCGCGACATTGGCCCCGGCGTCTAGGACCTTCGCAAGGCACACGGCGCCGGGCGGATTCTGGGAAAAGCGCGTTACACGAGACGACCTCCGAAAATTCGAACTGTCCTTGCGGTGATGATGTTCTGACGAACTAAGAATGCCTACCTTGGGATTCTTGGAAGTCGACGCGATATCTAATTGCGACTCTTGGATCGTACCGGCAATTTTCTTGCTGGAGCGATGCTCACGAGATCGCCGTGACATCGCAGTCATGCCGCTCGTGACAGCTTTCGCCTCCATAAAACGCCGCTCCCGATAAGGCCGGAGTCCCTTCCTAACCGCAGCCTCCCTACAAGTCTACCAAGATCCAACCACTGCGCCTCAACGCCTTCATGCCATACCAACATTTCCACACGCCGCCATCGTGTGGCTCACCCCGGCCCGACCATCCCTGTCCTTGACCTTCTCCTCGCAACCACCACCGCCACCGCAACTGCTCCTCCTCCTCTTCCTCCTCCTCCTCCTTCTTCTCCTCCTTCTCGGGCCAGCAAACGGCCCTCTGTCTCGTCGTCCGTTATTCTCCCGGCGCACGCGTCCACATGCACGCTCTTCCCTTGCATGACACCCGATCTCACCGCTCTACAAACACACACACACACATACACACATCACATCACCAAACATCACCACTCCAACTCTCGTTCTCCGCCTTTCTCCACCTACCACCGCTCGTTTCTCGATCGCTCCCCGACTGTCTCAAAACACACCCGGCAAACTCAAGCTCACACGAAAACGAGACTGCAGAGCAACCGAAGCTTTGCAAAAACTCACCTTATTATTTCCGGCGAAGGGAGAACTCACTCAAATCGGCAAGGCAGGCGACGAAATCGGTAACCGAATCGAAAGCGCCGCAAAAGCCGTCGTAAGCGCTCGTTGCGCGCACACCAGGCGGGCGAGAACAAGCGATGGAGCGTGCTGGTGGTGGCGTGACCATCGCTGCCGCAGAGTGAGTAAGAGTTAGTGCGGCTAGTGTCCCCAAAGAGTAAAGGCCAAAGAGAGAAGAAGAGACAGGGCTCACATCCCCGCCTTCCCAACAACGGTGAGAAGCAGCCACGCCATGCCCTCCCTCCCTCCCTTCCTCGCCCGGCGCGGGCCGGGCCGGGCCGCGTCAGGTCCCGTCTCCTCTGCAGCCAAGATCGGCTCCCGCCCCCGCCCCCGGCCCGGCCCGGCCCAAGCTTCTAGATGGAAAAGTCTGGAACCTGCTCTGTTGATCGCGGGTGACCCGCTATTAGAGGCTTTTGGGAACGGGGTATGCGCCAATTCGGGAACCCCGGGGACGTGTTCGTGCTCCGGTGAAGGTGAATTGTCTGTTACCTTGGCACTCGAGCTTCGGTGCAGTTGGGCTCCGTTCCTTGCTGGTTCCCGACTAGGCTTGTCCCTCACGGTGGAAAAGCTCCGTTAAATCTTGGGAACTCGCAGTCACCTGTGGAGTTTCTCCCTTTTTTTTTTTTTTCCTTTTACTTTAGGAGCAGTAATAAAAACAGCAAAAAATACCCAAAAAAAGCAAGAAAATATATATATAGCGAAAATTTTTAGGAAAATATAGAAAAAATAAGGACAAAATAAGAAAAAATAGGGGAGAAAAAAGCAATCAAAAATCAGATATAATAAAAAAAGCAAAGAAAAGCAAAAGTAGGAAAAATACATATATGGGGAAAATTAGGAAAAATATGGGGAGAAAAAAAAAATCAAAAATCAGCAAAAAAAATTATAGCAAAGAAAATAAAACAAACAGACGAAAAATATATACAGAAAATAAGAAAAAGCAAAAAAAATGGCCAACGTTCCTTTGTAAAACCGGTGTATATCTTCAAAGATCACATGGAGGAATGATTTTTTTGGAACATGTGTGAACAAGATTTGATGATTTCTAAACTAAACTTTAGATTATTTTCATAAAATTGTTTTTACAAATATCAGAATGGATACATTGAACTGTAATTTAAGACTTAGAAATCGAATTTCGTTCAAAATTCAATACATTCACTCAAGTGATAAAGTGATAGTAGTGACATCATAAAGTTTTTAAAGATTTATCAGCATTTTCTTCACATTCACAATGTTAATTTTAAAATAAATCAGAAAATAGTAATAAAAATATATATAAATGAATGTGTATAGAAAACCATTTCATTTTCTAAACGACCTTCAATTATGAAAGATTTGGCATGCATCATTGGTACAAATCTAAAGATTCAAATGGTCCTAATTCTACTTTTGGCATTATTTTTCATTTATTATACATTTGAGAAAAAACATACATGTTAGAAAAAATATACATGTCATTAATATCTTCTACTTCTTAGAATTCAAATAATGATTGTGTTTGATCCTTTGACATTTGTTTTTGTTTTGCAACAAGCTAAGTTGCACTATTAAGGTAGGAGCACCCATCCTCGTGAGGGTCTCCACAAGTGTGTCCTCTAGAATCTTCAAAAATTTGTGGAAAGAGATAGATGCAATGATAAAAATGTACAACACATGAACATTAAATCTTAAAAGTGGTTATGGGTACAATGGCAATTCGCTTTTTAAAAATTCACAACTTATTCTCACAGTATCCAAATAATAAATTTGAAAGTGCAAACTCATTATTTTTCTCTTCCTAATAGGATCACATAATTTGCTAGACATTTACTAATAGTCATCATGTTCAAAACCCTTAAACTCATGCTTATGGGCGCTCCTACCTTACTTGTGACTTTGCAATAGCAGTTTATCACAATGTCTATCAAATTAGATTTTAAAGATGAAAGCAAATCACTATTAAAAGTCTTGGAATTTGCAAATGTTGTCAAGAGAAATACAATTTAATGGATCATTTCAATCAAGTATTTTTAAAATATCATACAAAACAAGAAGGGAATTGATATAGGCACATGTGGGGTTTGTTATACGGAAATCAGAGGAGGAGAGGTAAATTATAGATATTTATCATTAGCAAGTTGAATTTGGAAAAATTTGAAATCCAATTTGGATTTAGAGACTTTGATTTAATCTAGAACCACAAAGGAGGATTCAATTGAACAACCCCTAGTGGAAAAGCTTAGCTAGGGAGCAAATTATTACTTGTACCCTTGTTTGTAAAAAAAACTAAGTTTTTTAATTGGACATTGTTAAATTGTAACCTCCTTTGTGATTCTAAACCAAATCAAAGTCTCTAAATCCAAATCTAAATTCAAATTTTCCATATTCAGCTTGTTGATAGTAAGTATCTAAAATTTACCTCCCTCTATATAACAAATTCCATGCCACGTGTACATATATCATTTCCCAATACAAAAGCTCTCTAAATAGTTTAAATTTTCCTAAAGATGCAATAATATGCCTTAACCCTTGAGCCCCTGGGAGTATACCCGCAAATACACTGGCCTAGTGTATTTGCCAGGGACAATTTTTGTCCCCGTGGGCATTTAAGGGTTAAGGAGATACAATGTATAAATTTCATGCAAAAATTAAAGTAAGGTTTGCAAAAATGAGAATTGTAAGCTTCTTGAAGTGTCATTTGGAGCTCAAACTTTAAATTTTGAACATGCTATAAAAGGCTCTATATTAGAAATAAAAAGTATTGCATTCACTACAAGAAATTGCAAATTGACACATATGATTTGACAAAATGTGTCCAAAATGACAAAAAATTGTCCAAATCAACATGGCCAAATCTACAAAAATTGTCCAATCTGATAGCGTTCCCTTATAGTGATTGCAAAGCAAAATCCAAAACTAATAATCCTAACTTTTGGAATTCATCTTGACATCCAAAAAACTCATTTTGAAAGTAAGCATGAAGTGCAAGCTATTACTATCTATTATGTCTACATCATGAGCTCAAAATATGTGGAAGTTTTGAAAACAATATGTATTTTAATCAATAGATAAACAATATACACTTTCAAATATATACAAAATCAAATACAATAATACCTTGAAGCCCAATATTATATCTTTATTGCTTTGTATAACCTAAAAATACTACAACATGCATGTATCCTTTCATGGAATTTTTTTGATGCTATGAATAACATTCAATTTTACAATTTAACCCCTAAAGGTCCAACTGTCCCTTTGGGGGACAAATGGATTTCAGGCATGTACCTATAGCTAAACTAATTTGTGTGATCTTTTAAAACTTTCATTAGAGGTGGGGAATTCAAAGATGTAAATGCAAATCTAATTATTTCCTCATTCTCACATTTATTGAAGAGGTTATGCATGAATTTTTGAAAAATGGGGGGAGGCAATCTAGGTAGCCCAAGAAACTTCTTCAAATTTATATTTTTATAAAATAAAAATCTAAAACTGGTTATTTAGATTTGTACATATGTGGTAGCTTTGAACCATTCAATTTTGATTGATAAGTGAGAAGTTTTAGTTTGCGGGTAGGTATGGGACTCCCAAACTTCCATTCCTTTTGCCCCTTGTAAAATTTGGTGCTTTACTTTTTTGAGCGGTTTGTGTATTTGATTTTTAACTCTTCTTTTCCAAGTTGTAGTAGCCTAGGATTCCTTGGTTTTCACCATTTGGATCAAAGTGATTCAGTTTTCCAATTTTTACATAAATAATCCAATTTTGCATAGTGTATATGCAAATTTCATGACCTTATAGCATTGCAGGATTTTACAAAGCATGATTCACACCTCCAATTCATTTGAAAATTCTCCCACACATACCTAACTTGGTCTTCTATATGGGAAAATTTATCCTCAACTTTGCGTAGAGCAATTCTTTTGATATAGGAGCGGTCAAAGGCTTTTGAAATTTTTGGGTAATAAGGAAAAAAACTTTTTTTTCACTTCAAATGTCAATGTCTTACTCCTCTACTTTTAGAATGAGTTGATATTTTTCTTGCATGAACTTCCCATAGTTTAGGGCATGATCTTATGGTTAGATTTTGGATTTATTTTTCCTACCTTTCTTCTCATTTCCCCAACAGTGGCAGCTTTTAGTGACAGAAAAGAGGGCTTGGGCCTTTAGGGGTTAAATGTCTTTTCTTTTAATATTTTCTATTGTCAGTAGGATTTTTTTTTAAGCACTTTGGATTTTGCAAATGGTAACTAAACAGCCAAATTAACATTTGAAACAAAATGGCTTGTATCATTTCCAAAGTTTTAAAGACCTAGTCCATGTTGAATTTCAATTCTAACCATCTTTCCAATTTATTAAATTTACATAACTAACTTACCTTAATTTTTTTTTTCATGCACTTAACAAGTCAAAATCGCTTAAAAGTATGACAAGCATGTTGTTAATTTAACAAGAAAATCTAAAAGAAAAGCTATAAGAAATTCCAGTTAAATTGGGCTATCTATATTCTGTAGATTTTTATACCAGAAATTTGAACTTCAAGACCTTTGAGTTTGTAGTGAAGTATATCTAAAGTATTCACAAGGATTTGAAATGGCATGCATTTATGACAGTTACAATTTGAATAGTTCCTTGAGATAAAAAGTACAGTAACCTATAATGAATAATTAGATATGTACTTGTATGTCCCATCTATACTACTAAGTGGGAGAATTACCCTAAGTGCGCCCTTTTTCATAACTTTTTAGAAGTTTTGGTATAAGTTGAAGTAACAAAAAACGCCTTATATATAGAACACCAAGTGCCTTCTAACCATGTTCATTTCCAAAATTTTGCAGAACTGTTTGGTGGAAGTTGAAATAATAAAGGATGCCTCAAATATAGAACAGCAAACGCCATGTGCTAAAAATTAATGAAATGCCAAGTGCCTCCTAACAAATATAAAAGAGTAGCGTTGTGATGAAAGCAATTGGTATTGCTGGTCTCAAAAAAAACCAAAATGATGGTGCATGTGAATTGGATTCTAGACCAGTAGTGAGATATTAGTTTTTTGTATAGTACATTAAGATTAGATTTTAGACCAATTGATTTATGAGACATCAATTTGAATGTTGCATTAGTTGTACATGTCCTACTCACGCAAAGCGTGTGCCTTTATACTAGTTCTGAATAAGATTTAATTTTAGTTTTGAGAAAGTTAGGGGTTTAGGGTAACTTTGATTGCTCAATTTTTTTAAGATTCAAGCATGGCATCACCGCAATTACTTGAAATCAATTATTGTCAAGCATGAGTTTAATCTCTAAAGGACCAAAGAACCCAATATGGCCAAACAGGGTTCTTGGAGGTGTAAAAAAAGACCAAAAAAAAAGGCATCGCATGTTCAAGTTTTGGTGTGCCACTCAAGTCCAAATGGAGCTAAAAGTCCAACAAAACTTTTGGATCAGCTTGTTGTTCCTTGAAGCATCTAGATTTTGCACCCAAATATTTGAATTTACTATTTTTAATATTAAAACTATTAGTGGAAGTGTATATAGGCATTGTATATTGCATTATGGATGGAGGAATTTTGGGTGGGATGGGTTGGAAGCCCACATTCCCATGTATAGGGGAGAAGGTTGGCAATGTGTCACTTTTTTTTTCTCTCAATTGGGTTAGGTTTTTGTAGCTTTAAAGTAGTGAGCCAACTAAATCCACTTACTTTGTATGACCATAAATTTTGGAGATTTTTCCCATTTGAGGAGTTTTTTTCCATCAAGTATAGCTAAACATGGTCTCATGAAATCAACCATTAGGTAATTTTTTTGGGAAAAAATCGCATCAAAGTCCAAAATCCATATTGTAAACTGCTACCCAAATTAACAAATATGAGATTCTCAGCGGTGGGATTTTTGCAAATTTACTTGGATTTGAAATTAGACTAGCCTTAAACTTTTGATTTATACTTGGTATAGAATGGCCGGTTTGGATTGTGTGAATACTTGTTCAACTTCCTAAAAATTAAAGGAATGTGCTAAAGGTTTCATATTGTAGGTATTCTAAATTTTCTTAGCAGTTTGCTTAAGGGTGAAATTGAAACATCTATACATGAAGCCCTAAAGAAATTAAAAAGGATGTTTTTTATTAGATGCTTTCACCATGATTTGACATATATGACTACCTCAAATCAAGTAATGCATGTATCATGGAATCATAAGTTATTTTTATAGATGGTGAATTTTTTTTCATCTAAGTGACAGTATTCAATTTGGTCCAAAGAATATTGTTGTTAAGGCTAAAGTTAATATAACCTCTAGGTACCATAAAATGATTAGTGGTACAAAAAATTATTGAACTTATAATACTAACGCATGGCCAACTCTATAAACAAGAACAAGAAAAGTCTTACATTGTACTTGCGTATTATTTTTATTTTGATGAAATTTGTAAATCCATTTAGTATACCATATACTTATAGTAGAAGACTCCATAAAAAAATATAGCCCTTTATTTTTTAACTACAATAACTTTAATTTTTTGATATACTTTCAATCTAATCTCTATCAAAGACCTCCAAATTTATATCTTTTTTTTTCCTTGTCCATGGATGATTATTACACAAAATATTACAAAAAACAGTAAATATATGCATTAGGTATTGGTACAAAACCACGCTTATGTTTTTCTTTGGATTTTTTAAAAAAAATGAACCAACTAATTTCCAGAATCCAATAATAAGTTTTTGATACTTTTTCAAAATAGTACTCAATAAGATTAAAAAAATCCAAAAAGGGATGATTTATAATTGAACAAAGAAATCGACATTTCTACAACCTCTATTATGTTTGAGCCTTCAAATGTATGGTACACCTTTACTCAATTGATTCCGATTTTTGTTGCTTTATTAGGTTCATTTATCAAATTTTGAGCAATTTGGATCACTTTTACACTTGCACACAGCACAAGTATGCTATCGAAGATGTCATGATTATATTAGTTGTATTTTAGTTTTGCAATTTATCAAGTGTTATTTTTTAATTCATTTGCCTTTCAAAATTTAACCGCTACAAGAATTGGCAATTTTGAGAACCAAAATGCCAAAAAATTTGGCTCATACAAAAATATCATGAAACAAGAGTTGGGATATATTTTTTACGTTTGACCATGGGATCCCAAGGTAATTGATCATGTTGCTAAAGAACTTTTTTAAGACCCTAGTTCTTGACCATTGATGATATCATAGCACTCATAAATGATAGTTCAATTACTAGGAATTGTAGAAATAAGGAACTGTTGCTCAAGCGTGTTGAGGGAATAAGTGAAAAAATCAGACCAATTGGATGAATCTATCAGAATGTAAATCGGTAAGGGTGGTCTAGTAGTTTCATCATAAAAATGGTAGATTCAAAGGGTGCAAAAAATTACTATTTCTGTTTTTTTAGGAAAATCAAAATCTTGAGCACTTAGCCTATACTCAAATCTATGTCAATCATGAAAACTGAAATTAAAACAAAAATTAAAACCTTTGGATTTAGGAGCATTTGAAGTTAAGTTTTTTTTTAAGGCACAACCATGAGTCAAAAACTTATTATTAAAGGCTTACAAGTCCACTTTATGTGCTTATAGGCATTATAACTCTTGGAAATATCTTACACAAGTCTGCTAAGAGTATACGTGAAATTTTTATAACAATGGGACCCTTATTTTGTGAGTGCCCAATTTAAAAAAAAGGTCGCATATTCTATCATAACATCTTGCCATTGTGTTAAGTAGTTTTGAAAATTAGTGGGCCCAAAAGGTACTCCTATAGAAGTTCTATTAACCCCTAAATGCCCAAGGTACCAGATTTTGGTGTTCAAAGAACTTCAAGAAACTTTGAAACTTTGTTGAAGGCACATATTTGATTGTTTTCATGTTTTTCTTTTGGGAAAGTTGCGGTGAAGTCAGCTTCACTATTCAAATTTAATTTCCTTCATATTTTATTCCAATTGTTTTTGGTGGAAAGTTAACTATAAGCATGTATTTTGTGTCTTGATTAGTGTCATGAAAAGTGTCATGAATAGTGTTATGAATAGTGTCATAGAGCCTATGACAAGTTGCCAAATTGAAAAGACAGGCATCAAGTTGAGAAAAAGGTGAAGATTTCCCTTGGGCACTCCCTTGGGCATTATTAGGTTCCTTTTATTGAAATTTTGACATCTAACAAAATCTAAAAGTGCTTTTGGAATAATTTCACTTGGAAAATCTTTGTTATAAAAATTAGACTCTTTTCACATCAGAATATTCTTTCATTCATACAATTTTTTTAATCAATAATTGAAGCTAAAAAAATTCTTTGTATTAGACAGTTGCTCTTTGTTGCGTTGGAGGCTCATTTGTGAAATTGTGGTCATGGATTTGGAAGGAGGGCTATTAGTTTTCAAGTAACAACAATAAACACTAAAGTATCCTAAGTAGTTGTTTCCCAATTTTGTATCCAAAAGTAGGCAAATTGCATTAGAAATTTTGGGTGGTTCAGAAAAATGCAAAAAATTCCATACTCATCCACATTCAATCACAAACATCTTAAAATCTATTGTCATTTTGGGTTTTTTTTGCATAGCACCATCTAGAAGCCTTGAAGCTCAAGATTCTATAGTTACAATTTTGTATTGATGTTTAACAATGATCTTATTAGGACAATTCAAACACTTCAAAATTGCCTTCCAAAAATGAGAAAAACACCCTTGTGCATTTAGGGGTTAAAAATTGGATGTTCAAAATTGCTAGAAGAAAAGTTGCTTACTCCTTTAGGGATTAAATAAACACGAATTTGAAATGCATCTTGTTTTATATTATGTATTGTAGACTTGCTCAATGTCTTGTTATGCAATTAAAAAGTTGCAATAATTTGCATAATAGATATGAATCTATAGTTTTTATAGGATATTTGAATTACATCATTGATGCCTCCAACTCCAAAGTAGTTACAAATAATCACTAGTAGAAAAATGCGTTATAATTCACTAAAAAATGTAAGGTAGTTTACGTTGAGTTCTATGTTTCCAACACAAAATTTTGTTGAACAACACAATATTTTACGTTGGAAACATGGAACTCAACATAAACTACCTTACATTTTTAATGAATTCTAATGTAGTTTTCTTCTAGTGATTCAACTTGCAATTTCAAATCAATGGAATAAAAACTTTGTGATTCCTTGGCTTAAGTAAATATATGATTGTTCAATTAAGTCAATGTATGATTGTACAGTTATTTTGAATGGATGTTGTTTCTCTATCCATATATATTTTTATTTTTGTTCAAAATAAATTAAAATAAATTTAGATAGAAATTTGTTCATGTATCACAACATGGTGTTTATTTGCAAGAATTTGTGTTGTCACTACAATAATAATGAATGGAAAATTTGCATTCCATTTTTCAACCTTGGTTGTGAATCTATTTTTTTATATGTTTTCTCATTTCACAACAAAATCTAAACTACCATTTTCATGTTTTTTTTAATGCTTCTTTGCCTTGCCAAACAATCTTATATCATAACTAGATCATTTATTTGGCATTTGTGAATCAATTGTCAATTCTCAATAACAATGTTATTTTGAACAAAGTAGTTTGATCTTCTTGCAGTTAACATAGATAGTAGCGTGATCTTATAACACATTCACTTGTCCGTTGAACATCTTTTGCTTTACATTTGGTTTAAACAAATAAAACTTAAACACCAATTTAATTTCCATTTTGTCAATTGTTTTGATCATGCCTAAGTACATGACATAGATTTAGCTACTCCTAACCCATTGTTTTTATGTGTTTATCATTTGCCATCATTTAATTGTTAGTTTTTATTTTGAGAGTTTGTTTGATGTATTTGTGATTGCAATTTATATTACATGAGTTTGCTAGAATCTATTTACATTAACCTCAACAATGTGGATGGTACTATACAAATTATAATGTCCTTTTTACATTAAAATTGGTATTAGAGTTGATGACTATAGTAGAGTTGAAGTTTGGTTACGGCAAATACTCGAAAAAAAATTGTTTTAATATTTTCAAATCATTGTCCTACAAATACGTTTGAACAATATATATGTATGTGCATACAAGCTATACTTTCAATTACTTTGGAGTTTGATATGGATCATAGTAGTAATCACATGAAGACTAGAAGTTTGTTTTCTCGGTTTTACATTTTGTAGCTCGATTAGTGGTGACCTTCTTGCAATGTCAAAATAAGAGGCTCAAATTCTTACTTTTGTTTGATTTTGAAACTCAGTACTAAATAATTGATATGATTTTGTGTTTAGCTCTACTCATATACAATGTCTACATCTACTTGGTGATTTTGATTATTTATAAACCAATATCCACCACACACCAAGCCATTTACATATAAATATTTATGTGATGCTTTTATGAAACAAAAAATTGTTAAAGGAAATCCTCAACTTTCATGTGTTTCACACTAAACCATTATTAGATCCAATAAAAAAAAACTTGATTCAATGTATACAAAATATTTTGGAAAATACAGAACAAAAGGATTGAATTAAGAAAACCTAAAATACAGTATTGATTGAAATAAAGTACAAATCTACTTTACGTTTATTGTTAAATTAATCATTGCACCTATATACTTTTTGGTTGTGTTATATCCACTTGAGAATTTTATTGTGCAAATTTTTCGAAGGCGTCTCACAAAATTGTACATTGTTTGATTGTAAGCTTTGTCTTCAAAAATAATCCAAAATAAGAAAATTTATAATAAATAATTTGTAAAACTGTGAATTTTCTAAGATGACATGATCAAGAAATTTCCAGGTATCATGAAACATAAAACATTAAAGAATTTGAACAGAAAGTAAGTTTTTTGCACATTCAAATTTGAAACTCACACACTCATCATATTGCAATATTATTGTGGGATAAGAGTCAGTGGCAACGTCCTAAGGCCGTCCTTCATGGAGATTTTGATGGAATGTTTTTATTTAGAATTTTGCTCATTTTTCACTTAATCACATTTTTAAACTTATACAACATTATCTCCAATGTCAAGTTATATCCAACATAATATCATTTAAAAGTAAGATAAGATAATACTTTTTTGCTTTGGGCATCCAAATAAAAAAATATAAAGCAAAGGTTACAAGCCCAATCTTAGTCTTTTTTATGTTTATTTTAAGGTTAAAACTCATATGTTTTTAGAAAAAAACTTCAAAAAAAGTATGCATCGTTCTCGTTGTGGCGCCTGTTATCTTATATCTATCTTTGTGATAATGTAGCCATTTAAACTTCAAGTTTTAGACTTAGATTTGAACGAGATGATTTTGCTTTTGAAAACACTGAATTAGCATTACAAACTCCGGATTTATACATTGAGGATTTCATGGTGTCAAGTTGTGTGCTAACGAATAAAATGAAACATTAAATTTAACATGAAATTTTAGCACATTGCTTTGCATTTATCGTTTGGCACTATTTGAACCAAATATTGGTTTAAGTTTAGTATACATGGTTGATGTTTATAGATTTATAAATAATAGACAGAAAGTGGAATTAAAATTTGATGTCATGAAAATATTCACTCCGTACCAGGGTTCGGGAAATATTTGAGATTTTTCGGTTGATTTCCTTTAATTCCCACATTGAACCAATTTTTGAAGGAACTACTTTGGTTATTTTCTCTATTTAGTACTATAAATATGTATTTTTGGGATTTTTAACCGGTTTTTAGCAGATGCCTGTAAATTGCAAACGATTTTTTTTCATTTCAATTGGCTAGCTTTGAACTAACAGTCGGTTCTTCCCGGACTTTGCTCCATACACATCTAATTTTGAAATATAAAAAACTTATGTTTTAAAATAGTTAAGACTTTTTCTAAATCAACATAGATAAAATCAATATCTTTATTGTTCTATACTATTGACAACCTAATTGGATAAATAGTTCATTTTACCAGATTTTTTTTCTATTTTGGTGTCATCCATTTTGATTTGGAGTACTAATTGAGGCCTAAGTGGGATTATAATTAGTTTCTCATTAGATTGTAGTCGCCAATTACGTAGTTCAGGTTGTTATGAAGTTGATTCAACCAATTATGTTAACTAGGAGGGAGTTTGAAAAACTATTTCTCCAATTTGGAATTTACATAAAGCAATGCAAGCTTGTAAAACCACCGAGTGGGTTGTTTGTTTTGTAACCTTCCTTCATGAATGCCTAATCGGAGTATATATTAAAATGCCTAATTGGAGTATATATCAAAATGCCTAACTGGAGTTATGTCATTGGAGTTATGTCATGTGTTGTGATTTTCTGTGTTAAGGTCTCATGTATATTAAACGTATAGTTGAATGTGCAAATTGGGGTTATGTTGTTGGTTCTATATATGAAATCTAATTAGAATTTAATTTTGTTTTGTATGCGGAGTCATATTTGCCTAATATGGATTGGCTCATAAGTATTCTTTTCAATCTAGAGAGTCACAACATAGGAAGGTTCTAATCTAAGTTGGCAGATAAAAAAATTTGAGGGAGGGAGAAGAGCAATTAGAAGAAGTTTTAAAGAAACTCCTAAACTTACCTACTAGACTTTGACGTGCCTAGTTGGAGCAAAGTCACCAACACTAATGGTTTTTTCAAAACTAACTAGGAGAAAAGGCAATGATGTGTTGTATTGTCAACTTGGAGCATAAGCTATTGGAGTAAGAGATTGCTAAGTTTCAAATTTGGAATAAAGCTAATTGGAGCAAGAGTAAAGGCTAGTTGTAGATAAATTAGTTGTAGATAAATAAGAGAATGATATATAGCAAAACAAATTCCATGCTGAACCTAATATCGTACTATGCAGTAAGTAATGAATTGGTATTCTTCCTATTTGATAGGACTTCCTTGGTTCTTAGGTTGTGCAAGTAGTGAGGCAAAGCTATTTGAATTAGTTAATTTTTTTTTTTGTCTCCCTTGGTTTGATATTGTTATACTACAAAAGGATTTCTTACATGATGATTGTTTAGCCTCTACATATACCTCATCATTTTGTAACTGTTGCAAGCTTAGTTTAGGGAGAACATCCCCCAAGTAGTCAATTTGACAATTTAATTAAAAATTGGAAAGAACACTTGTGGTTGAAAAAGACAAATTGGACTGCTTTTGTCCACTTTACAAAATATAAGAGCCCATTCCTTCAAAAACACATGTTTTAGCTCCCTATTGGTTATTAACAAGTGTATCTTTTTGTAACCTTTGTCAAACTTAAATCAAGGTATACGACCTTAATATCCATACATTTGTTAAAAACAACAATTATCAAATTTCAATATATTTAACAAAAATTTAGACATCTAAATGTCAAATACAAAGACAAACAATGAACGTTTTCAAATTTTTATTTTTGGAAATTCAAAATGTTGAGCCTTTCTATATACTAGTGAAAACAAAAAAAAATGACACTAAAAAACTATAGCCCTATTTGTAATACAAATTCAATTTTTTTGAATGATACACATTTGGTGTTTTTCTAACCCAAATAAAAAACTGAAAGGAGAAGTATAACAAAAAAAATTTGCTTAAACTTTTTTCTCATATTCAAAGGACTAAGGAAGTAGAAGGCAAGTGTTTTGCCATATTATAATTTTGGTATTGTAGTAAATGAAGATGCGTGCTTGCATATTTAATTATCAACGTGCATTCATGTTAAAAACACCTTGGATAATTTCTCACCTAATTGATTTATTTGGTATCTAGACTTGTTATTTATGTTTAAGTTTTTTGAAAACCATCATTTTAATTGTAATTTCATTTATTACTAAATAAATTGTTTTGATTAGCTCTTACCTTTGAATAGTGCAAGATCACTCTACACTAATTTGGGTGGGTCTTGGCAAATTAGTGCAAAGATCGTACATGCATCCATTATTTGATTTTCAACTGGGGTCTTGGACACCACAATTGTTTACCACCTTCAAGTAACAACTTGATAACACAACCTCTTGAATGCAAAATCCTTTACACATTTTCTAATTGAGATTTGTGCTTACAAACTCTCTTTAACATTTTTGGTTACTTGAGTCACGCTATCTGAAACCCTATTTAAATACCATGCCTTGCATAATATTAAATCAACCTAAATTATTATAAACTTCATTAGTGCGCTTGCAAATTTTTTTATTTATTGAATTAGTGCAAGTTAGATTTGTTACTGGGTTGTAGAGTTTGAGGTAACTTGTGTATTATGATAAATTTTAGGGACAATTTTATGCATACCCCTTAAGTTTACTATACTTATATATAGATATCCCTATTTGTATAGGTACCCATGGTTTCTTTGAAATTGTACAAATACCCTTGGACCATAATTTTTGGGCTTTGATTTGTTATGCACACTACTTCCTTCATGACCAATGTTAAAGCAAGGATTGCAATAGAATGGAAAAGAAGCACCATGCACACAAGGGAGAAAGAAGTGGCATGCACAATAAAACAAAAGCTTGAAAATTATGGTCCAAGGGTATTTGTGCAATTTTTGAAAAATCAAGGGTATTTATACAAATATGACAAGGGAATTGATATGCGTACCACAACTTCTTGACTATCCCACCACACCCTAGGGTAAATTTTAGATTTCTACCATTAAAAACTTGAATTTGAGAATTTGGAATTCAGATTTGGACTCACAGACCGTGATTTTGTCTAGAATCACAAAAAAATTCTAATTGAACAACACCCAATGAAAAAGCTTATTTTTTTATAAACAAAAGTAAAAGTAATAATTTTCCCCTAAGCTAAGCTTTTTCATTGGGTGTTGTTCAATCACAACATTTTTATATGGTTCTAGACAAAATCCACGTCTCTAAGTCCAAATTTGGATTACAAATTTCTCAAATTCAGGTTTTTGATGGTAAAAATCTAAAATTTACCCGAGGGTGTGGTAGGATAGTCAAGAAAGTGTGGTACACATATCACTTCCCATATGACAAACTCCAAGAGTATCCATAATTTTGTTTACTAAACTTTATGCTTAAAAATCCATCAAACCATATCCAAAGTTATTGGTTTAAGTTGTAGAGCATGACGCTTACAACCAACTACAGTAGAACTCCTCTAAATTGATATGGTTGGGACCCCAAGAACTAAATTAGTTTAAGTAAGTTATTAGTTAATTACCTTAAGGTTAGTGCCAGGATACCACCAAGGAGTATTACTACTATTGAATTAATTACTTTGATTTATGACTGACTTATGGTCTGACATTGAGATTTGTGTTATACATTAATTTACAAAGCATATTAGCTTATAGGATATTAGCTTACAGGAGTTGTATTGTACTCCCAAATTTAAGCGATCACTCTCGTATTCCATTAAAAAAATGTTATCTCAAAAATAAAAAATTCAAATCCATTAAGATGAAGCTTGGATTTTGTTCTCCTTGCTGGTGAAATTGCTTTTGAACTACGGGTATATGAGGTATGCTTTAGTATTTTTTTTGGCTGCAAAAAGTGTTGGTTACAAATGTCATGCAGTATAGGATAAAAGCATTTGGCGGTGGAGTGTAGACAAAGCAATGCAAAATAGGAAAAAAGGTACTGTAAAGGAGGCCTATGGTAGAAGAAGCGAGGATAGGCCGTTCTCAGAAACATGACGAACCAGAAGGGTCAGCATCCAAGTGGACCCCACTTGCTATTGCAAGCAAAATCCATATTTCTAATAACCTGCCTACCCGTTACCTATGGAGCCTCAGATACCATTGATACCCGAGTCGCTTCTCCACGGGTATAGATATACCCCAGATCAGGGTTTTCTTTTGAGCAATTTAAGGCCCAATTGCCTCAAAAGATAAAAGGTGAGCTTCAAAGCTTATAGAAAAAAAAGAGGGAAAGTTTTCAAAAAATACTAAATTGTAATAACAAAAATTGCATTGCAGCTTAGGCATTCATATGAAATTGAAAATTGATGCCATCATTTAAAAATTATGTGACGTATTGTCTAATCCAATCCCATGCAATAATTTATTAATACAAATGGTTATTTAGATATTTTCAAACAAAAGTCAATGAATTTTTTTTGCCTACAGAAAAATCCCATGATGCTGCAAAAATCCATGAATAAAGGCCACCTTCAACTCTAACAAAACTCCAACAAAATATAAGGACAAAGCCAACAAGCTACAAACCATTTTCAAAGAATGCCACATAGCCATTGGTAGGAAAACCAAAAAAACCTTGCTCCAGATATAAAGTCCAGTTCCAAGCACTCAACGTCCTGGCGCTTTGAATATCGGTTGTGGATTTGTAGCCTTGAAATATTGTTGGAAATTGATCTCGTCCATTGCAATCCCACCGGCACTGCTTCAATCTATGTCGTTTGATTCTCTACTTTCCGCGATTTCGGGAGAGAGAATGGACCATCCGATGGTCGCAGTAGGGTTTGCTTTTAGGGCACTTTCAGTAAACCTTGAGCCATTCTTGGAATTGCGGTGCATGGTGGCAAAGTTTTTGGTTTGGTCGACATTTTTTCTGTTCCTCGAGGAAGGCACCTCATTGGCTTTGAGTTAGTTGGGAAGTATTTCACTTAAACTTAAGCTTATGGCAAATGAATTTTCAGGAAACATATTTTGAAGGAACATCTTCACTGTGGAGCTCTTGTTGCAAAATATATGTCAATGTTTACCTTCTATTGTTTGATGCTTTTGACGCTTTCAATGCTTTTCATTGAAGTTGTTAACCTGTAAGTGACTGACCTATGATCACTGCTTTTCATTTTTAGTGCCTGTCACTTAATTTGTTGTCATTTGGCAACTAGATTTAAATGAAAAAATTTAAATTTATTTTTCAAAAATGAAACTACATGTCTTCTATACTTCACCAAAAAAATTAGATTCAATTTGCGCAATGTTGTTTTTTCTGAGAATTTTTGAAGAAAAAGTGAAGAAAAATCACATCAAATAGAAAATCATTTCAAAAAATCTGAAAATTTCACCATGTGCATGTTGTACACTAACAAACATCATGGTGTAAACTCAATTTCTGTGCCATTTTATAATTAGAAAATAATAGACATTGAAAATACATTTAAAGTTCAAATTGCAATAAAGTACTCAATACTAGGAAATTTTCCAAAATTCAAA
The DNA here is from genome assembly GCA_963920765.1 of Ulota crispa. Classification (NCBI taxonomy): domain Eukaryota; kingdom Viridiplantae; phylum Streptophyta; class Bryopsida; order Orthotrichales; family Orthotrichaceae; genus Ulota; species Ulota crispa. Next base: position 16,085,936 of record OY987244.1, on the reverse strand, counting down.
CTAGAGTAAAAACTAGAGTAGGTGTCCTTCATTTTGTTAGTTGGGCTCAAATTCAAAAAATATCATTCATGTGGAGAAATTTCAGATCTAGAGCAAGGAGCAACAACTTCCCAAAATACACTAAAATATCATATTTTGTGATCCATTTTTTTTACGAACTTCTCCTTTACAAAGAAAGAAACATTAATGAAACTACAAATTCAACTGGATAAATCAACAACAATTCCTCATAACCCAACATCAACAAAATATGGATGAAAAATGGTTTAAGCTTGCTCTGGTTCAGTTTTCATTTGTTTGAGCGCCACTAAATGGCGCTTGCATTGTTCTTGGGTTAACTCTTGAGCACCCAGAGTTGAAAAGAAAAAAACTTGACTTGTGTGCAATCAAAGTGCCCTTGTGGATTGAAAAATACGATCTACAAGATTAGACCATATGAATTGTTAGTGGAAAGCGTCTCCATCATGTTGAACTCAATTGAAAGTGGTTTCACCAAACGTGCAATGAGATTATATTGGTCAAAATTGAGTTGACCCAACTTTTTGAGAGACATTATAATGTCTCTCGGGTGCTCAGGGGTTAACGGCAAACTTCCATGTTGCATCGGAATTGGAGAATTGCGGAAACAATAAAGGAGTTACTGAGTCATGCATGGAATTGTGCTGAAAAAAACGTAAGGTAAGCTTAACACCACCCATAACTGACCATTTAACAAACCTAACCCCTACGTATCCAAGATTTTCATTTTAGTTCTAAATTGAAAACCCTTGGTACATAGGGGTCAAGTTTGTGACACGGGCGGGAATGAACGGTGCTATTGTAATCAAAAATTGAAATAAGGTAGTTTGCTCATAAATCGTATAAGCATTAAAACTGCCCACCTTCTCAAATGTACTCATACTTCATATGAATTTTTTCATAGGTTTTCAAAATGTAAAAAGAGTGTACATTTGAGAAGGTGGGCGGTTTTAGAGACCTATGGCCTTTCCACTTCAAAATTTCATACCTAATTCCACAAAGCTCCAAAAAATATGAAATAACTTGAATTAGATGTCAATTCTTCTTGTCTTTCAAGGAAAATATACTGAAAAATAGTTCTTGAAGTTCACCTCCCCCAAAATTCAGTTTCAGCCCTTAGATGGACGGTTTATAAGCACACTACCTTAGTCGAAAATCGGAATAATAGTCCTCATATTTGAAACTTGGAAATAGTGTTTTTGTCAGGTCGATGCGATATGGAAATCCGCCTAAAATTTCTAAAGATTGATATCCGATGCTCATCTCGTTGGTAGCATTTATCGCTAAATTTACTGAACAATGCTTTTAACGGTCTAAGCAACATTGTATAAACTAACTGTTAAAAGGCTGCGATTCCTGGCCCGGTTACAACTCGACTTGATAGCTGTATTTTTTAAAGCATGTAGACTATACATTTTCGTTTTTTTGGAGTCGTAGATGGCACGATGCATCTCGGAGCTGAAAACTGGCAATGATAGACGACTTCGTTTTCTGAGCTAAGTTATGATCTCTAAACTTGTCGAGAGCAGTTTGACAACGTCAATGGCCAAAGGGAGAATGATCTGCATACAAATAAACAAGCAGTTTGCAGTAAGGAAATGGCCAGAAACAGTTCTGCATGTTGAAGAATTGGATACCAATGATAGTGTATGGTGTCCTTCTCCAGAAAAATCCACGTAACACTCGAAAAACAGGTATGTAGCGATTTCTCCAAGACCAGATCGTCAATGAGTTCAGCTGCAAGCTCAAAAGCTCTTTTATGTAAGGTAGTTTGCTCATAAACCGTCTAGGCATTAAAATCATCCACTTTCTCAAATGTCAAATGTTTCCTTGCTATACATGTTTTTTTTCATAGGTCTTCAAAATGTACAATGAGTATACATTTGAGGTGATGGGCAATTTTAGAAACCTATGGTCTTTTCACTTCAAAATTTCATACCTAATTCCACAAAGCTTCAAAAAGTATGAAATAACTTGGGTTAGATGTCAATTCTTCTTCTCTTTCAAGGAAAATTTACTGAAAAATAGTTCTAGAAGTCTTACCTCCCCAAAATTCAGTTTCAGCCCTGAGATGGACAGCTTATGAGCACACTGCCTTATGTAGCAATTTCTCTAAGACCACAATTCAACTACAAGCTCAAAAGCTAAAGTATGACCACCCATTCCCGATCCTTTAATAACTTGTCCCCAATTCTGACCTTATGCACCCAAGGAGTACATTTCAGGATTGAAATATACACATTGAGAAAATTAAGGGTTGGAATTGGGGACTGGTCGGGAATGGGTGGTCTTACCTTATTTTTAGCACCTGATACTCTTTTGTTTCGTTTCGGTGCAGTATACATTTGGCTTGTCAAAGTTGCTGTCTCGCATTTATTACGGACGTCGGCGCTAGCAGAATATTCCAAATATCATCAAGTTCGGCACGAAGTAAGCGCAGAGGGTGCGTTTTCCTTCATTCAAAGCTTGGAACATAAGACGCAACTTCGACAGTTTAATAAACTTTAATAGGTCTATTAGCGCTTGTTAGACAGGAACGACATGCTCTTTCTCATCAGGGCAGCTAACCAAATAAATTTTTACAATCGTCGGTAGGCATGATTTGGCTGCCATTTGGTTGAGTTTAAAATCTCGAAAATGAATCTGCAAAGTTTTGTGACATGTAGTTTCTTAAATTAACCTGCATGTAAACTATATGACATATTAATTCTATGGTACATCATTTGTTTGGATTTTTTTATTGTTCCATCCAATTCCTCCTCGACTCCTCGTCATTGAACCGAAGTCTGTCACAGAATAAGGTGACATGAACATGGCGTCCTTGCTCTTCATTCGAGCTTCTCCTGGAATTCCGGTTTAAATTAACGAGATGATCTGACACCGAGATTCTGTGAGATTCTAAGAAGCTCCTGCAACCTTGTTCTACACTCTACAGCAGTGATCCCAAATATGATTTTTACTTTCACCTCGGCTAAAAACAATGCTAAAAAGCTAAAGGTATATTCACACTTGGTGAACCCCTAAAGGATGTTGCCTACCAAAAGTGTTGTATGTATTTGCAGGAGACCTATTTAGTACTTGAAAAAGAAATTTTACAACAAATGTCAAAAATTCCCCCAAAAATCCTAGTTGACCAGTATTATGTTTTTGACTTGGTTTGAACTTTACAACTCTAGTGGGATTCACGTGCTATCCAAATACCCCATCCGTATACAACACGGGAGTCTGTATTCAAAACAACAACATCCTTTAGGGGTAGTGGTAATAACAAAGAAAAATTAAATGCATTTGGACACACTTTTAGACTGCATTCATATCGCTAATACCCCTCCTTACACCAATTGTGTACATACCTTAAAATGTTCAAATTGAACACTAAGTTCAAAAGTTTTTTTAATTTGCTTAGGGTATGTTCACACTTGGTGTTAAGTGTGATAGTAGCAAAGAAAAACTAGATGCATTTGGACACACCTTTAGGCTGCATTTATATTGCTAATACCCCTTCTAACATTAAGTGTGAACATACCCTCTTTTTGGTAGAGATCCTACAAAGTTTAAGTCAGTTTAAAGATTGCTCCTCTACAGAAGTGCATTAATTTTCCTCAAATCTTGCTAATTTTTTTTATCTGAGTTGATGTCTCCATAACATTCAGTAGCCTGACGAGAGGCTGCCTTTCCTTAACCTCTCTTTAGGTATCGTCCACAAACTTCATCCTGACAATTTTTTAATTTTGTTCTGCTTTAATTTTTATTTTATTTTTTTGACATGGTTGGGCCCCACATCGATGTATGTGCACTAAACTAAGCCTCTCTTCATAAACTCTCTGACAAAATCAACCAAGTGTCCCCACATCTAAAGAATGACGTGAAATATGCCACACTATTCCCTTGAAGGGATGGCAGCTGTCAACCACAACAAACCACTTGTAATTAACCCCTAAATGCCTAAGCCACCAAATTTTGGTAGATTTTACACTAGGATTTGATGCCTCAGGCATTTAGGGGTTCAGCTTAGCAGCGTTTGGTCTTTCACAGGGTCCGACTCGGTGCGAAGGTTTTGTTTCGAGGGAAAAACTGACTCGCCTCCACTTCAATGGTACAGATGTTCGGCAAGGCTATTCCGGGGGTTATTCACATTTGCGTGCAAAGAAGGGCTCGATTTACAGAAAGAGGTTGAAGATGTCAGCCTTTGTGGGGTGCGAAACTCCAAAATTTGTCTTGGAGTTGATGCTACACATGACCCTTATTCCCCTACTCCTTTTCAGCATGCATGGCTTTGGGATGGATTCAAAGGAGCTGGATACTCCATATTTACTCTCCAAGGTCTTGCTCGATGCCTGTTTAGGGCTTTAGGATTTAGGGTGACCACGGACACGAATAAAATTTTGCTACTACATGCATTGTCATCCAGAACCAGAGTAGACAAGAAGACGTCAAACCTCGCAAATGAGGAAGCCTTCTTGTCAGATGGGAGTTAGAAATGATTGCGGTGAAGGGCAACTGGATGTTGAGAGTGATCTTGTTTGCTCCCAATAATTTATTCGTGTTGGAATTTGCGCAGACTCTCTAGATCACTGTTGTGCATCGTCGAATCAAACTAAATTCTTTCGTTGCATGTGACGTACTTTGAGAACATTGTGACAGACGGTGAAGTTTCAATTGTACAACAACTGCAAATCTTTGGACCATTTGATTCACAACAGCAACGATGAAAGCACCAATTTCCTCGACAACCAAGCCGAAGTTAGAAAGGTAAGATCGGCCTCTCTTGCACCAATTTTTTCTTGAGGTGGATTTGGCTATTCAACAATCTCTACACCTGCATTTTTTATACAGTACTTCAACTTTTCACGTCAGGGAAGTGCAAAATTGCCCTCAAAGTGCCCTTCCTCTCCTTGGCGTGATTGTTTGAGCCAGTGACCAGAGGACCTCCTAAGAGTGAATAGTATTCGCCATATTCATTAATTTGGGAAAAAATCCCAATTTTGGGACTTCTGAATTTTTCATTTGTAAGAGTTTTAGGCGATTTGGAAAGAATTTTATGATTATTTTTTCAGAACCATACATTAGTGATGCAATATCTTGAAGGAATTATGAAAAGAATTCACTTTAAATCACCAAAATATTCTCACAAATATGAAATTCAGTATCCCAAAATCCGTTTTGGGAAAATGTTTTACCAAAATTAACGAATATCGTGTGAGATCATTCTTTATTCATGTTTTAAACTTCGGAGCTGCCGGACTCTCTTGGACACCTAAGAACTGCGGCAAGCTCTTGTCATCAATTTGCAAGAAGGGACATTCTTGCAAGAAGAGGTCGAAGAAGAAGCTTTAGCCTGCTTCCATGGGAAGAAATTCGTCTCACCAGAAGAACTTCGCCGTCTCCTTTGGAGCTGCATAATCAGGACAGCAGTGTGCCCGATTCGTTCACGACACCACATAGAGCTCTCAATTGTAATCCATTGCGGCAGGCCTTAAAACCATCTGAAACAACACCACTTAGTCAGAGATAAATTTCTAAAGTGGCATGAAACCATAAAACACCATATTACTTAAATTGGGAAAACGTGATTCCCAAACTGAACTTCACCTTAAACCAAAAAGGGTAACTTAAACCAAATTCAAAGTTATTAGATTCGGTTTGACCCACTAAGATTTTTTCCTCGCAAATTCCTCCTCTCAGGTGAGGACACGTGTACTCAAAAAAATGCTGCAAACATAGTTTTAGGGTGTCAACTAAAACCTTCAAAAGTTCCAAAATGTACTCTTTGTCCCAATTTAATGAATATGGTGTTATAAAGAATTGTGGGTTTACATGAAGCAGTTCCATCAAAGTAGTCCTAATTAACACAAAATGTTCCTAATCAATACAAAAATGTTCTAATCAATACTCCTATATTCAAAATGTCCTAATTAAGATGTCCAAATCAACATAATATTGTTGATTAGGGTCATTTTTTCTTGTTGAAAGTTGCTAAACTAGCGATCATTGGTTACCAGGGTTAAGAGAGTTGCAGAGGAGTTGGGCGAACTCCTTCCGATGGTTGAGGCATAAAAACTGTCGGCGTGTGGCAAGAACGCCACCAGCATCACCATGAAATTTGGGTTATGCAGGGTGGTAAAGTTGTTAAGCTCTTCTCTACGAGAATAGAAAATCTTCATCACCATGACAAAGGGCATTAATTAGGTAAATTGGGAAAAACAATACATTTAGGAACTCTGTCATTATGTACATTGAGAGCCTCCGAGAACTTCAAATCGGTGGAGTAGAAAAGGTCCCTCCGTTTTTCCCAATTTACCTAAGATGGTGCATTCCATGCACCCCATAGGCATCAGTAGAGGATTTCTTAACCACATCTTTCGGATAATGCTGTGTCTTCAGCACTTCCTTCAGATCTGTTTTTGTAAATCCCCGGTTGTCGAATACTCCTGAACCTGACAAAACCAATTTTGTTTCATCGCTGACGTGGGTTGAAAGGCCTGTTAAAGTCCTGTGGAGGAGGCGGCACGGGCGTGGTTTTAAGCTCAAAAATTCAGCTGGCATGGTACAAAGAATCCAGTCTCACAAATGTCAATTGAGGATTTCCATAGTTAGCATATCAATTTGATGAGATCGATTGTTGATAAGGAGCGATCAACCTGAACGAATTTTGGCAGACATCAACAATGATCTAAAGCACTAGCCAGGGAAAATTTCATGGATACCCCTTGACGTTTGCAAAATTTACATAAATACCCCTACTTTCTCAGAAATTACACTAATACCATTGGATCAAAGTTTTCAGGCGTTTGTTTTGTTGTGCATGTCACTTCCCTTCTTCCTTTGTGCACATGTTGCTTCTTATTTCTTTCATTACATTCCTTTCTTCAACATTGGTCATGAAGAAAGTATAAACACAACAATTAAATGCCTAAAAATTGTGGTCAAGGGTATTTGTGAAATTTCTGAAAAAGCAGGGGTATTTATGTACGTATTGCAAACTCATATTGCAAACTTCAGGGGTATCCATGAAATTTTCCCCGGATATTATTGAAACTGGTTGTGGGTTGAATAATCTTACGCACGGACAGTTTGAAACTCTTGCAGTAACTTACATTAGGGTTCAGTTGGGTAGGTCACTGGCAACTGGGTGTGAAGTAACTACTCCCTCTACTCTTCAAGATAAGCTTTCAATTCACCCTCAACCCACCTTACTATACAGGAGCGTCATAATCATTGCTCCATGGTTTGCAGGCTTATTCTCAAATTGGTCACAACACAATTCTTCCCTCTTCCCCCGGAGTTCTAAGTTGGGGGTATCCATCCCAGCCAGCTCCTGAGAATACCTGTAAGAAAATCTACGTTATATGGACATGGTTCCACAGTAACTGCAGGATCATGGTCTCACAGGTGTACGTTCTTATTCTTTTTCTTTACGGAGGCTTCAATGCATAAGGTGTCCTTTTAAATATCGAAGGGCTAGGGCATCACCACCTGGCCTCAAAAATTTCATCACTAGAAAACATACTATTTTTTGCAATGTTGACTATTCGTTTCCCCACCTTTTCAATTAGGTAAATTAACGTTCAACCAACAACAAATCTCTTCGTTTTTAGAAATTAAATAGCTTCTCCACCATTGATTATTCAACCTAAAAATTGTGGAAGAAAAGGTAGTATATAAAAGAGCTGTTGTGCACAAGGAAATTGCAATTTTTGCCATGCTAAAGAGAATGTTTTGGCAAGTCCGGGCATGAATGACTCCCTTTTCATCCAAGGTCTCCTTGTCTCATTTTACCTATGTGGCTGGAGATGCCCTTAGACATCTTGAAGTTCTTGAGTCAATTTTCCTTGGAAGGTATATAGGAGCCCCATCTCATTTATTGTGAGTCATGCTTATCACTCTTGTCAAACTTGTTTTTGATGGAGGGATGTTCTAAAAGTGTCTATGTTTACAATTGGTACATTAAAAACTCATATATGTACCTCTTTGTTAGAGGAAGTTTTTAGAGCTAGAGCAAGAAAAGTTTTAGTACACCCAACTTAGTTTAATTATAGAGTTGTAGAAGGTCATTTTGAAATTGCTCCTCTATGTTGTCTAACTTTGACATTTTGTACTAGTCCTCATTATGTCTATATTAAGTGATTCAAATATGAAGTGCATATCAATTTCAGCTTTTAGGTACTTAACTTTGATGTTCTTGAGTAACCTTGTACATATGGGCACCTATCAACTTCTATCAGCATAAATTGATAGATTGAAAAATGGCTTTGTTTGCTCTTGCAACTACAAAGGTAGACAATCCTAAGCATTTTTTGGTTCTAAATATATCTTCAAACACAAAAGCTCATGTTAAAGTTTTCAATGTACTCCTGGTGAACAAACACTTCTAAACCCTTTGTCATTGTAATTTCAAAAACTCACAACTAACTTCAAAAGAGATGACAAAAAGTATGAATCAAAGTGAATTATATGCAGCTTTTATTAAAACATTTCCAAGTTTCTAATCAATTTAGTAAGACAAATTAGACTTTTAAGGGAGTTTTTAGCACCTCCTACCATACTGGTAGGCTCATTTTGAGGAACAGAACCCTCTCTTCTGACTTCATTGTCACATGCCTAAAGGCAATTGCAAAAAAAAAATAGTAGCAGGAAATCTTAACCCTTTCATTCATTTATTTTTTAGAGGATGTAGATCTCCAAGATTGAATGGTCTCAATTTAATTTGGTGAAAAAAATTACCCCCTTTGTCCCTCTAAAAAGCCCCAAATTAGTCACATTTCTTGTACCACTAAAAAGCTCCCTTTTGCTGATTCAAATTGCTGAGAAAGCGTTTGCCATGTTCAATGATCTCATGGGGCTAAGTTTAACAATTAGAGAGCATTCCTCTCCTAGCAAGCTTGGCCTTGCCCATATGGGGTACCATAGTTGCTACTAATCTTTAAATCATCAATAATGAGGAGTTAGCAGCACACACAAATATGGTACTTTTTGCATGGAATTTGGGTGCTTAAAGGGCAACATCAAAGCTGGAGATTTTGCATGCATTTGGTAGATGGCATAGTGATTCAAATGCATGTGTCACTAGCACAAAGACAAAATACACGATTAATCCTTTGCAAGGAAGCTTTTTGGACGTTTTTAGAGGGACAAAGGGAGTACTATTTATCAACTTTGAGTATTCCACAAATAGTCAAACATAAAATGTAACAAAAATATACCACAACTTTATAATTGCAAGTGCACATAATTCTAGGATATACAAAAACAAGCAAATTTCAAAAAGGAATAGTTTTGATGTAGACTTGTATTGTTGTCATTAAGGTAGAAGCACCCAATACCAATAGTGTATTTAATGTTATTACTCTTGGCGGTCATTCTAAAATGTAAATCTATATTAGCCATAAAGAGCTTATTGATGTGGACCAATACAATTAGTTATCTATGACCTACCTAGATTTAAGTTTTAGAATGACTACCATGCGTAAAGAGTAATAATACTAGGTACCTTGTTGATATTGGGTGCTTCTACCTGACTATAGCAACTTACTATGAAGTTACTACTTTTCCTTATCCTTTGTTATCAATACTAGCAAAAATATTATAGAACTTCATATCTTCCGTTATGTGGGTTTTAATTTTTTTCGCTAAAAACATTTTTGAAGACATAAAGATCACCATTTGTTCCACCATTATGTACGTCAAAAAAGAAATTATAAAATAAAACAAAGAAACATTTACTTCCAATTGTAGATATCTAATTCACCACACATGTGAACAATCAAGCATATAGAGACAATTAAGTGTATTAGTTTAAATTTTTTGGGTTATTTGTTATTGAGAAAACAATGATCTCTTACTTAAAAAATGAATTTTGCCAACACCAATTAACATGATCAAGTAGGCTCTTTGTTAATTAGTATTTAAAGAAAAGTTTCATGTACGTTTGTGAAGAAATCCAAATCTGTCAACACTAAATCTATAATACAAACTTTTGTATATATCTCTTTATATAGCAAAATGAGTATTTGCATATTATAATTTTTTTTAATAATTTTGTTGAACTGGCAAGCTCAATCAAATGTAAAGTTGTCCTTGATCAGTTTGTTTTTGCCCTTGCCATGTCAAGATATAGGCATTGATCCACATGCGTGATTTACTCTTGAACATATTCAAACTTGCTTCCTTGTGATTTTGTTGAAATTGAATCTTATGATTTTGTTGGAATTGAATCCTATGATTTTGTTGGATTTGAATCTTGTGATTTATCAAGATTGAGTCTTGTGTTGCATCCAAAACAATATTTCTATTTTTATGTAGGAACAATCTTTTCTAGGATCTTAAAGTTTTTTACTTCCATTTTGGTTTCTAGTATCATTTTGTTTTTTATACTTAGTTATTTTCTATATATTTAGTGAGTTGCTGGAGAAGGTAGCATACAAATGATTTTTTTTAAGAGATCTTTTATTTATGGGATTATTCACGCTATTGCTTGTGCAAAAAATCAAACAACAATCTAGTTTCTTTACATGATTTTTAATGTGGTAATGCCTAACATCTTTCATGTTATTTTTTTTTGAAGATGACATGTTTGGGTGGAGAAGACTATAATGTGGAGGTTACTGCCAAAGTACGCACTTGGTTTATTGCTTGTGCATTTCCAAGCTATGATTATAATACTATCAAATTGTAAGGTTGGGCAAAATTTTAAAAATACCTCAGAAAGAGGCATTGCGTTTTCTCAAAGATCTGGAGCTTTAATATGATGCTGTAGAAAAAGTTTCAATTTTTGACATTGAGCAAATTAAGAATCTTTTTAGAAATATGAAACTCCCGCAATTGAGTATTTTGAATTTTGAAAAGAAGAAAATGATAATTGTGAAGCTAATGCTTGATGTCTCTCTCAAACAAGCAGCTCTTAGCTCTTATTTTTTAAGAACTTTTTTGTGAGATTGTGTTAATTTCAACTAGGATTGATAGAATTAGGCCAACATGATTTGGTAAAGTAACCAAGAGGTACAAAGAGCCTCATGCCTCCTACTTGCATAGAAGTATTTGCAATCAAAATTTTAATTGACCATCACTTGTTGTAGAGGTTGACATATTAGAGAGTTTGCCCAAAATTGTAAGAAGATGAGCAATATTGTTTGACTAATATAACAATTGAGTTTTTGTTTTCATCATTTATTTTATAGAGTTGTCTACTTGAGAAGCAATAGAGAGTGCAACACGCATCCTTTATTGAATTGACAACTTGAAGGCAATTACGAAGCATCCATTTTATCTTGGTGCAAGCCGTCACTTGACTCACTTTCCTTGCAAGTGGTTCAACACTTTGGTGATTGGTGCTCTATTCCAGATCCATAGCAACAAGATTTGAGATGTTGTGCCCAATCACGTTGGACCAAAGTTTGTGATCACTGCAGAATACTTGGATTATTTTTTTTCAGAAAACGAGATATTCATTAATTTGGGACAAAACGTTCATTTTGGGACTTTTGAAAATTTGGGAAGATTGGGGTGATCACCCCAAACCAAGCCCCTTTGGTACACTTGTCCTCACTTGAGAGGAGGATTTTGTGAGGGAAAAAATCTTAGTGGCTCAAACTGAACTTCATACTTTTGAATATAGTTTGAGGAAACTATTTTGGATTGAGGTGGAGTACAAAATGGGACCCATGTTATTCCCAAATTAATGAATATCTCATTAGAAGAAAATTGTGTTGTTTGTAATGTACACTTAATTCAATCATTTTTGTCGTCTTTGCCTTATAATTTCACTTTTATTTTATATTTTGGATAATTTACTCAACATTTTGTGATGTATGAAGAAACTTTTTGCAAAACTTTGATATCAATATAAAATGTGGGGATGTATTTAGTAAATTTATTAATGGCTTATGAGAGGAAAAATTGATACCTTTTTGTATATATTTATAGTGCTTTAAGCATTAGAAAAATATGAGCCCTCCACAAAGCCTTTAAGAATCCTATTCAAGGGGTTTCCTTAATTGTTTTGATTATTACTTTAGGATAACAAAAAATTCTTTCACCTTACTATGCCTTTGACTACAATCATGGCTCACATTGGCATGTCTAATTTTCATTAGGTGTCACAGTTACATGTACATATTACCATAGTCTTTTTTCTCTATACTAAAATCTTCAACCTAGTACATGTGAGGGTAACATTTAGTTATGGTTGTGTACAATAGTAAGAGAATAATTTAAAAAATGTGACATAGTACTAGATTGCCATTTCTATTCATAGTTTTTGTGATGTATTTTAGGAAAGTCATACGAGGTAGAGACACTTCACACATTCTTTTGATGTACCCAATCTAGGCCCAATAAATGTTAAGAGTGTCAAATCTTAAGAGCCTCATGGAGAGTTCAAATTTTTTTAATGCTAGAACTTTGTAAGTGACAAGGAGTATAAACTTTTGTAAAATAAAGACTTGGACTAAATAACAAAACTTTAGGATTGTCAAATCCACTTATGATAGTGTCAACAAACAACAAGTTCTTTGTGACACTAGATACAAAGAGAACGTTAAAATATATTTCTTTAATGCCTAAATGCCTAATGCACCACATTATGGTGTTGCAATACTTTGAACTTCTATAAATCCTAACTAAGTTGCTAATATTAGTAGATTTTATTTTTCAACTATTCTTTTGAAGTATAGTTTTAGCTTCAAAACCCAATTTTGTAGATGATTGATTTTGATTTTCTATTCAAGATTTTGTGCAAGGGTGTTCATTGCAATCTTGACTTTTTAGTGTTGAAAGCTCTTGAAAATGAGCCTCGAGTACAATAGACCTTGGAAAAAAATTTATACTAGAAATTCATTTAAAATGATTATAAAGGAGATTTTGAAAAGCCGTAAATTAAATGGACTTATTTATGTTATGCCCTTTAACCCCATATTTTTCATGTGACCATTTTTTTTAGAATTGACATGTGAATAAAGAATTGAAAGACTTCAAGTCATTTTGCAGTTTTAACACCCTCTTGATCAAACTTCATAATCTTTCAATCCATAAATGACATTGTTGAGTTTTATTTTCCTATATGATCTCTAACATATGTGGTTTGATTTTGTACGGTTATAATTTAAAAAAACTAATACGATGTATCAAAATTTTGGCTTTTTGTTCAACTTAGACAAATTCCAAGAAGCTCAAAAAGTGCCTTGGGCATTTAGGGATGAATATTAACTTTTCCTTTGCCGATTGATAGAGAGTCCCTTCCGACAATGCTTATATTAAAATGACTTGCTAAAGCAAAATTGTGAATGAAGTCTTTTGTCCTAGTATCCTGCTTAAACTATCGTTGTCTATGCACAAATCATGGCAATTGTTTGTTTTGACAACCTTCTACCTTGGTGATGTTCCTTGTGTCTTCAAGATTAAAGTTGGAGTTTTCATTTTTAAAGTTATCAATGTAGGAGGGTTGCATGGTCGGGCCTTAGGGGTGTTGCTAACTTAACAGTTGTCTGAGGTTTGTTGACTTTCTCGGAGGCTTTGTCAAGCCTATCTCTGTGCTGTTTATGAAGTCCTTTTTAGGTTTGTTCTATGTTATAGAGGGACTCTGTGAGAACCTTCATTGTTTCATTCGTTTGTCACTTGATTTACCTCCTAAGACCTACTTAGTTTTGCGAGTGCTGATGTGACTACCAATTTGTTAGCATTTGACCTTTTCGTTAGCTCTCTAGTGTCTTCTTGAGTGTTCATATAATGAGATTTAAGGTTTGAACACAAATTGTGCTAGCATGCAATTTTTGTAAATACAAAACTTGACGTTTATAGCAATCTTAATTTTGGACGGCTTGCATTGATTATTGTAGCTTCTTTCAAAGCATTAGCGACATCTTCAAGGCTATTTTTGCAAGGCAGTCTTGCTTTGTGGAAGTATTAAGGTTGTGAGGGTTTTTTTTATGTGGATTATGGCAGGTTTTGTAGCTTCTTGTACAAGCATTGAAGATTTTGGTTAATTATCATTAAGTCACTTGAAAACCTATCTAGTTTGGTCAAGGTGATGTGTTTTGTGATAAATTACAAAATTATTGGTATTTTGTCTTTTTGTTATATTGGCATGTTTGCTAAAATTGCTGACACTACAAAGGCCAAGAGCATCAAGAAATGAGAGTGGTGATAGCAATAAGAAACCAAGCATTAGAGATATTGCATAGCTACATTACATCATTTCCTTGTGATTTTTTCAGAATTGAATCTTGTATTGCATCCTCAAGACCTAAGGTGTTTATCTATTTTTATGTGGGGATAATCTTGTTTTGGTTTTAGAGTTTTACACCTCAATTTTTGTTTCCATTATCATGTTTTTGTCAATCTCTTAGTTATTTCCCACATGTTTATTGAGTTGTTGGAGAAGGTAGCAAGTAAGAGCTTTTTTTAATGTAATTATTCATGTGATTGCTTGTGCAATTTTTCCAAGGACAACTAGTTTTTTTTGGAGAAGACTGCAATATGGAGGATACTTCCAATGTGGGCACTTCTGTTGGTGATGCATTTCCAAACTATGATTGTGATACAATCAAATTGTAAGATTGGGTGAAGTTCAAGAGGTGCCTTGAAGAGCAAGCAATGGGCTTTCTCAAGGATCCGGAGTTTCAATATGTTGCTGTGAAGAATTTGTCAACTTCTGACATTGATCAAATTGATTACCTTTGTACTTGTGTGGAGCTCCTGCAAATGAAGATTATGTACAATGAAGAGAAGAGTTTGATGATTGTGAAGCTGATACCTAGTGTCCCTCACATAGTAGCATCCACTATGTTTCAAGATTTTTTTTGTGAGCTTGTGCCAACTTCAATAGGGGTTGTTGGAGTTGGGTTTGGGAAGTTGCATAGTTCACCACAAGGGAGGCTCTGCCAGAACTGACAAAAATTTGACCAAATTCTCTCAACTTCAGTGTTAGTTTGGCCTTGTTGATTTTGACAGGTAATTGACAGATTGCTGTCCCATGGCTGTCATTCTAGACAATTGTCCATGTCAAATTCCATTTTTTTCCCTCTGTTGAGACAATGACAAACTAGTATAAGTCATGTCATTCCTCTTTTCCTACACGCTATTTATAAATTTCACCATGCCACATCACTTTTTTGAAACAGAAAAGCAGCTTAATTTTGGAGTGTGAAAGTGCAAAACCAGCAATTACTATTACAAAACGCCTTCAATAACCAGTGTGTTCATTACATGAGCCCATATTAAGATAGCTAGATTCATTATTTTATACAGTACAAGTTGTGCTACAAGGGTCTCTAAAGGTGCTTTCACATATCAAATGAAATTCCCTGTCCACGTGGAACACATGATTCCCGGTATTCTGTTAAAGATCTACGGATCTTCTCTATTAGGGTGGGTTCCAAACATTAGAATTCAATGGAAGTTGTACATTACATGTGTACTGTCTTAATGGTCACATTTTTAGTGAAAGCACTAAACATTCCATTTGATGTCATAAATACAATCAATATATATATATATATATATATATATATATATATATATATGCCACAAACCAACATTTCCTAGTCTCAAACTCACTCATAGCTGTCCTACATCTACCTACAAATTCA
Source organism: Ulota crispa (assembly GCA_963920765.1). NCBI lineage: Eukaryota > Viridiplantae > Streptophyta > Bryopsida > Orthotrichales > Orthotrichaceae > Ulota > Ulota crispa. The sequence continues at coordinate 16,070,334 of OY987244.1, read as the reverse complement.
CTAGCACATTTGGTAGTCATGTATAACTCTGTCAACAACTGCCTATGCATGCTATGCCTAAGAAAACAACAGATATCGCATGTGGTAATTATAAAACCTTAAAAGTGTATTGCTTGCTGAAACGAGCATCCACACTCAACAGCAGCAGTCTTCTCTTGCATGTTTAGTAGCACCGGGTTGAATGCACACTCTCCTTTAGTTTAGCTTTTTTTTTCCTCGGCCGCCCTACCCTTCAAACAAGATGAATGACTTGATGTTTGTCAATATCTTCCGCCCTTTGAAAAAAGAAGAAGTTAGATACCGCTCTTTAAGCAAAATTGCTATATCCAATCTCCAATCTCCAAAGCACTTCAACCTCAAGTTCCACAGTAAAGATTTCATGCATGCCATTAACATTGATGAGGAGATAAGTCTATCCCTCTGGAGGCACCTATATAGTTGACTACCTACATTGATAACATCCAATTTATCAGTGGCATGTGCACAACTTCCATACAATATCAAGAAAACACACATGTATGTACATTTGACAATCGTGAGTACCACATGAGGTCCAAAGTGCATAATTCAAATTGGATATGGATGTCTGTAAAATTTGTACTTACAACAACCATAATGCTACAATGATGTCCCTCATTTTCACAAATTTCATTTTCATTCTTGCTTGGCAATTGAATCAGAGCAACTAAGGTACTGTTACATAACACACACTTCCTTACTCCGACTACTGGTTCATCAACAGGCACAAGAAACACAGAGCACATTAGTCAACTAGAAAAGTACAAACATTGACAGAATTTCATACGCAATATGAGTTTAGCTTTTCACTTGTGGTTGGACTGCTTGAATACTTTTGTCTAAGGATACAACAAGCAGTTGCTGTTGTATCTATGTCGTGCCACTGACTTTTTCTAAGTGACTCTCCAGATAAGCTATCTTATCCAATAGTTGATGAACATACGCAACATCAACCCTGTTTCCATCTTCTTTGGAATATACTCTACATGCTGGATTAATTCCAGATGCAGTACTTGCATTACTAACGACATTGAGTGTTGCTTGAACACATGGAACTGTTGTTCCCTGCAATGCATTGATTTCATGACGCAGCAATATTTTCCTAGTTTTGGTCTCGTCATTGCCTTGTTCTACCTCTACGACAATTCCCGGAAGCTGGTTTCTCCCATGCATGAGTTTCTCTGCTATGTTTCTCTCTCTTCTTCCACCTTATTCTTTATCACGCACCATCTCGGCCTAAATCTCAAAAGGCTCTGGTGACCTTTCAAATTTTGATCTCAACCAACGACGCACGCCAACCTCGCCGAAAGGACCTATTTGTCCAAAATTGATTCAACTAGCGTTGGCTTTACTACATTTCAGTGATTTTTGGATAGTTGTTGGATGTAGTAGGTCATCTGTTAGGATACCCTAGATCTCAACCAATAAGTCTTCTGGTTTAGCCTTCTTCTGTTTTATTTTGCTTTGTAGATCTGCGAGTCGAAGTGTTAAACCTCTCGCAATAACATCTTTCACCACCTAATATTTAATGGGATTGGAGTATTCCCAAGTCTCTTTAATCCACTTAGATACCCTCCGCACTTCATGCTCCGGTTGTTGTTTAATTTTGCCTATTGTTGGGTCTAAACTCCTAGATAGAAGCATTAGATCACTCTTCCAATATGAAACCACCATCATAGAATAATCCAGTGTACTCGTCCACATCCAATTTGTATCTAGGTAGACCTGCTTGTCGTCGGCAATCTCCTTCTCTTTCCCTTAAGGCCCTTGCATGTCTCTTCATCCTTAAACAGTCAGCCTCCGTTTCGTAGACAACGTTTGCTGCGGTAACGGGTTCTTAACTTCTGGGATACATATACATCTCTGCTTCCCCCTTGTACATGTCCTCGTTCTCTTCCAAGCTCGCACTACGTTCTCCTTCTAATCCAACGTGATCAACATATTGAGCACTAGGTGTGCTTGAATACAATTTTGCATGGGATTCCCAATTTCTCAGCCTGTATACATCCTGCTGCATTTCATAATAAACATGTAGTGACCACAAGTTACATGAACTGTGGTAGCCATTATGTTTCACAAATAATTCTATACATTCAATATAGAGCATGCATACAATCAAACTTTCTATGAAATGCAAGAAATTTATTGCACTAGACACAATATAGTTCTCTAATAATACAAAAACAATACATAATGGCACATGCCATTGCAATACAAACCTATTCTTCTCCAGAGATGTTTGTCAAAGAATGAGGTCTGCTGCTTTGGCCCATTCTAGGATGGGTTTGACTAGTTGTAAGCCTATTATGTGCTATTGAAGGTCGGATAATGTGGCTTTGGTTCAAAATTGATTTCTTTGACTCTCACCTAACTGTGCGTTGCATGGAGGATTGACTTCCAAAAGCCATCCCATTATTCTCTGTAGTTGGTTCCATATGAGTTCCTTCCATTGCATCGTCATTCCATGCTGATCCCCTAGGGAACACAATTGCCATTCCTTGTGGTACATGTTTGGGATTTCGTTGTCAACCTGCTAATCCGGAATTCCTTGATGGCAACGTATTTGTCCCTGTACTTGTACACATTCAAAGTCACCAAACTTACTCTCTCATTTTAGAGTTTATTTCGCAAAGTTTGACATGCCTACGATTTTTTTTATTTTGCAATTGAATCGTGAGATCAATGAAATTGTACTCAAAACAATTTTACATGACGCCCAATGTAATACTATATGCTGCTGCAACGAGTAAGTAGCATGATCATTTGAGCATGTGAAATGCAGCACTAGAAATTAAAATCTTCTATTTCTTTTCACATAAAATTATACTACCAGAATAAGAAGTTCCTACGCACTGCTTTTGCAAGTCAATCCAAAACATACATTCCGTCCGAACTCTTTATAAAACAATTGATACCAAACTTTCGTTTATGCATACAAATTTTTGACTTAATTTACTATGATTTTTTCAATTCTTTGGGCAGTGTACTACTGCATTCAATATTTGAAAGTGTTAAAAGATTTTGGTGAAAGGAGACGACATGGCCATAACTTATGGTACATTATTGAATTTAAAAGACACTCTTTGTTCCATATTCTAACAAATATAGCGTCATTTAGGGTTTGAATTGCCTGGTGATGTTGTGGATCAGTGGTTAAAAGTTTTGGGAAACCGTTGTCAGGTTGAGAGGAGTGCGCCTTGGGAACACGCAGGGTGTCTCGCTGCGATCGTGCGTTGTTGACTAAAATTGTTTTTAGTCTTGATCTTCATTCTTTAGATCTTCAGTCTTTATGTCTTCAAGTCTTCATGTTTTAATAAAAATAATGAGAAAAATCACAAATAATAAGTCTTAGAAAGGCTGCGACCTTTTATTTAGTGTCACAGATGGCTCAAAGATTCAAATGCTAAGTGTAATAGCAAATTAGAAAGCTCGTCTAACCTTCTAATATCCCTGCAAATTTCAATTCAATCTAAGCTACTATTCAAAAGTTATGCAAGTTCAAAGTAAAGGCTTTTTTTCCTCTTTGTAAACTAAACACTGCCTCTATAAACCTTTATAAATTTTGTTCTACATTTCACTCATAAGAACGTGATATCAATTTGAAAAGATGATACCTTTGGTTATAACTTATAAAATTTTCACTTCCAAATAAAACTTTGTCTGAAAGTTCTAGTCAATCAAAAAGTAGGTCTCAAGTTTTTAGAGAGCATCCAAACCCTCAACTCTTACACACTATAATATCTTCAATAAGACTTCAAATGGTATAATTAAAAACAATTCAAAAAGTTATGACAATAAACTATCACTTTTAAAATTTTGAGAAGAAAATTACATACTGTCCAAAAATTATAGCTCTTTAAAGTTTTGGCCTTCTCATAACTAAAGAGCAGCGACCTCCATCTTTTATACCTCCATAACTTTCTCCTTCAAGCTTCAAATCTCAAGTTTAAGGACTCTTTAAAAAGCAAAGACTAAAATGAACACTTCCTCTGAATCTTGTTGCAAAATGATATACAAATCATAAGCTATGGCTTGTCAAAGTCTTAGTCTTTCTTCATAGTTTGGTTTTTTGACTTTAAAATTCAAACACTCATAACTTTTGCATCACAATTCCAAATCAAACTTACAAATTTGTTTTGAAAATTTCATTATACAAAAAACAACTCCTCCAAAATTCAATTCAAAATCATGTATACACAAAAAGTTCTCTCTCCTCAAAGTTTCGGGATTTTTTCTTTCTTCTCACCAACACTCATACACTAACTTCCTATAACTAAAGAATCTTTTTTCCATAATTTCAACCATATCTAAGGTAGGGAGGTAGGGCACATCAGTCCATACCCCTCTCTATCCTAATTCCACCATAGATGCCAAATCCCTTTTCCTTTCACACATTTCCCGTTTACTTCTAAATCTTTAGTATTTTTTATTCAGATAAAAGCAAAATATATGAGCCTTCCAAAACATCTAGATAAACATATAAAAATGATTAAATTACAAAATAAATACCACCGTAAAGTGGCCACGTGCTCTTGCGGGCATATAATAGCATCAAACGCTTGTCTTTAGTCGTCAACTCGTGGACTTGGTTGGCTGGAGAAGCGGTCGTCTTTGGCTGTCTGCCGGTCCGAATTTGAACTCCATTGGACTCGTCGAGCGGTGATGATGGCTCACGGCTTGGCAACTAGTGAGGCAAGAAATTGGCCTAGCCAACCCGCTACCTACCCCCTTGAGCTATGCATGTGACAGGACGGCGCAATGCACCGGCCTATGGCCACTGCGCTGTCACCAAACCGTGGTCCTCGCCATGATCACCTCTTTTGCCACAATTGTTGATTTATTGAAATCAAAACAAATGTAAATAAATAATGAGTATCTACATGATAAAGAGATCTCTATCAAGACACCGCCGGCATTATTCTCATTGTCAACATTAGGATCAGTATAAAGTGGTTGTAGACAGAAGTCTATTGACACTTGAGAGTTCTGATACATTTCAGTCATCAAACGTCATTAATAATAATTACATTCTAAAATTTTGAAAGCTGTTTAAAAAAACATATAAGTACTATCATGCCATTCGCCCCCTCCCATTACATAGTATGCAATGACCAACAGTGCTCTGTTTGAGCCATTTTTCTTTTCTAGTTGTACACATTAATAACTGGCATGAATGTTATATAAATTTCAAATTTCACCTCTTGTGATCTTTGTCTTATTGAGTTTGCTGGTTTATGTATAGCATTCCTTATATTGCTAGGAGATCGTGTAGATTCCTGCCATTGCACAAATCTCTGTACGCCTTTTCTAGCAGCCATAGGAATTGTCATTATCTGCACATAGTACTATATTTAATGCTCAAACATAACAACCGTTTTCATTCAAATCATTCTACTGAGAATGAGTGGCTACATCGTTGTATACGGTAAATATTAAGAGTACTTCTGAAATTTTTAATGTACTTAGAGTATGCAAAAAATGTTTAAGAAACCGCCATTACGTTAAGGAATTGTTTTTTAAAAGTTGATTACACTAATGGTATTTGTAACATCCCTTGAAACGACAAACTAAGAAACTTTGCACCACAATCCAACAACAACATCATTTTTAATGGTGAATCAGTCAATGTTGACTGCAGTATTTAAGACATTCGTACCATATTACTGCAATGAGTAACCTGTATAGTGTCAATATTTCATCCTCTGCTGCCAATTTGTGCAATGATGAATTTGATCAATTCATGATAAATAAAAGAAGAAACCATATCTGTTGCTCTATCATAGTAGTTCAAATTACAGTACATTTCCTTCATTCAATAGTAATGCTCTACAGTTGTAAACAATACGCTGCATTCATATAACAGTTTTTTGTTAACTTTGGCTTCCTCTAAATTTAAATAAATAGTACTCTAAAGGTATGTTCACATTTGGTGTTAAGAGAGGTAGTAGCAAAGTAAGATTAGATGTATTTGGACACATCTTTAGAGTACAATCATATTGCTAATACCCCTCCTAACACCAAGTGTGAACATACCATAAATAATCATATGAAACCATGTTCAACATAGCAAATTCTTACAACACAAATTTCACAAAGTCAATTAGATTCATGAATCCACAAAGGAGATGAAGTACAACAGCTGTCATACCAAAAACCCTAAGCGTTTTTTGGTCTAATTTCTATGTATTATAACACATCCAAACAGAGACTCTGTATTCACTTCCCAATGTCCAATGCACATGTAGTTAGAGTCTATACAACTATACATGATACTTGTTCATTTAAGTGATTATTATCGAATCTATTTGTTTTCAACTTGACAATTTTTCCACATATATTATTCCAGTTGCACAACATTTTCACCACCAAAGACGTTTGTTCTAACTCGCCATCAACATTGAATCAGATATTAAAAAGTACCTCCCTGTCAATACAAGCATTTTGCTAAAAGAAAAATGAGGTCAGTATGGACGTCCCTTTGATACTAGAGTGGTATATCACATTGTATGTTTTGGTTAACTGCAAGAATTTGCTCATACCTTAACTCTGACGGCCGGATTTATACGTCAATGAAAGCCACTAACTTCTCCAACTATAGACAGCTCAAGAGTCCACTTGTTCAAGATAGAGCCGTCAAATGAGCAAGTTCTGAGTTCAGTTTGGGTTTTCTCCAATCGGTAGCTTAGTTTACAGAGATGTTACAGTTATCTTCCTCCTCTTATTCTCAATTCTCTTCAATTCTTATTTCACACATTTACTCTATAAACTGTTTTCAAACTCTAATACTTACGCTAGACCCTTTTTGAGCTAGAGGCTGCAAAGTGCAGCTATCATCGTTTGTGAGGGAACGCTGCCTACACTTCTCTAACAAAAAATCTAAATTACACCCCTTAAACACTCATTTTCTGTCACAAGAAGTGATTTCACGTTCTCAGATGCATACATGTGTTCTAAAAAAATCTTAGTATAAACCAACAAAGTGAAACAATATTGTGCATACTCAGTTTAGCAAAGTTTACCTCACCACAATAAACGTAAAAGTATGTATAACCCTAATATTATGCGCATGCTGCCTCTACGAAGGTGAGAATAAGAAGAACATGAACCCGTAGAAGTGCCGCCGTCACAAGGTATCCAAAAAACTAGCAACAAGTGCACATAACACAAGACTTGACAACCATGCAATCCCTAATGACATGCACAGAGAATATGACGGACTGCACACATTCGTTGGATTTTGTGCCTTTAGGGTATTGAATGTGAGTAAACATTCATCCAGCTGCAAACTAATGAAAGTTGTAGGCCTATGTTGCTTTATTCTCTACAACAAGGGTATTGTTTGTTTTTAATGCTCTCTCTAGTTATAGATTTCACAAAGCTGTACAGAAACTGAGTATAACTTCAAATATCACAAAAGTGAGGCAAAGAGAGCAACGGATGGCATTTCCTGATTGTCCTTTGCGCTATAGGAATATCTATTTCTGAGTAATAGCAAACACTATTTTTGAAAAAGCTAACTTTAGCACAAAGGCGACTCTCTTCCAAAAGCGCTGTTGCCATTTGGAATTATTGACTTCACGAAAGTTATGGCCTACTGAACTTAGGTAAGAAATTTTTTAGCATGGTTTGCTTTGTCGTTAGCTCTCGCAAAACGATTTCATTCTCCAATGTTGTTTCAAATGGCTGGAAGTGTTACAAAATAGTTTTCATTTCTGAGTTTTTTCAATTTCAATACTACAAGGTAGGCACTTTTGCTAGTGATTGTCGTATGTGTTTTTCAAAAGGCGATATACGACAAAGATTGCCTGTAAATCCTCATCAGCTGAGAAGTAGGAGCTGATGATTTCAATAAGGTACAATTTCTCTTAACCCAATGTGGATTTCAGAATGCAAACTGCTTTCGCTCATTGACCATGGCTTTCCCTTTGCCCTAATTCTGAGCACAACTACTTCCTCCGTAGTAATTGCGCACTTAAGGTATGTACACCCATAAGCGTCAAACTAAGGGTTTTGAACATGATGAGTATCAATAAACAGCTAGCAAATTATAGGATCCTATTAGGAACAAAAAAATAATAAGTTTGCACTTTTGAATGTATTATTTGGATACCGTGAGAATAAGCTGTAAATTTTTAAAGAGCAAACTGCCATTGCACCCATAACCACTTTCAAGATTTCATGTTTACGTGTTGTACATCCATCTATCACTTCCAAAAAATTTCCAAGATTTTCAGAGGTGACAATTATGGGGACACTGATGCTTATGGGTGTACATACCTTACTCTGAGGTTTTATAGATCTCCAGATTCTCCAATTGTAGTACAATTTAACCTTTTTAATTGTTAATGAGGATTAACTATAGCCATGTACATTGAGTCGTTGCTCATAAGTAGTAATTACTGATGCTAGGGGAGTCATTGTTGAAGCTTCATCCTGTTCTATAAGGAAATGCACGCCATTTCTTTGTGAGATTTGAAGGTATACAGTTAAAATTGTAAATACTAAAATACACAACCCTTTCTTGTTTTCTCAATCTATCTAATACAATGTTCATTTAATTCTATTGTTGTTGACTCTTTTCCATCTCTACATACATACAACATGTCAGGATAGTATTAGGTAATGGTACATCTCTGAATCTTCAATTGCAAATTCTAAGAATGGTACTCTTTTACACAACAAAATTTATATGTTCTAACTACAACAACTCTTGTCCTATGAAACGGCTGCGAAGAGATCTTAAATGACAATGAGTAATATTGTTTCCAAATTGGTTCCTTTGTTCAATGTTCAAATCATTTGTGGGGGATCGTGACTTAGAAAATTTGTTACTAGTTGTAGCTTCTGTGGATAAGGTATGTACACCCATAAGCGTTGGTGTCCCTATAACCGTCACCTCTAAAAATCTTGGAAATTTTTTGGAAGTGATAGATGGATGTACAACATGTGAACATGAAATCTTAAAAGTGGTTATGGGTGCAATGGCAATTTGCTCTCTAAAAATTTACAGCTTATTCTTCCAATATCCAAATAATACATTCAAAAGTGCAAACTCATTATTTTTCTGTTCCTAATAGAATCCTATAATTTGCTAGCTGTTTATTGATACTCACCATGTTCAAAACCCTTAGTTTGACGCTAATGGGTGTACATACCTTACAACGTTTGAAAACGTTTAAAATTTCAGTTCACGACTTTGCAATCAAGGTTTTGCTAAGAAATCAATCATTAAGACATAGCCCATTTGTTGAGTTACATATTGCGGGAAGGTAACTTGTTACTTGATTTGTACTAATATCTAAATCTCAATGCATCATTACTGTAATTGAAATATTTCAGCAATAGTTAATAGCACTTGATAGTAATGTAAGATATTGAAAGTAAAAACGGTTGGTAGAAGCACCCATAAACGTCAAACTAAGGGTTTTGAATTTGATGACTATTAATAAACAACTAGCAAATTAGGAACAAAAAAAATGAGTCTGCACTTTTGAATGTATTATTTGGATACTGGGAGAATAAGTTGTGAATTTATAAAGAGCAAACTGCCATTGCACCCATAACCACTTTTAAGATTTCATGTTCACATGTTGTACATCCTTGTCATTACATCTATTCACTTCCACAGATTTTTCAAGATTTCAAAGGTGATGGTTATGGGGACACTGACGCTTATGGGTGTTCCTACCTTAATGTGCAAAAGGCATTTACTGAATGTGTTTAATTGTGTGAAAATTTCATACTTGTTTTGAATGTCTTTCACTACAATACTCTCAAGACATTGTATCTGTCCAATGCTTTTCTCTTTCCCAATTATTCTTTGAACTAGAAAGGCGGTCTTCTAAAATGTCTTTTACAATTGAGAATTTTGGAAGTGATTACTTCAGAGATTGATAATTACACTGTTAACTGCAACTACAAAGTAATGTTCATGTTGTACTGTATTCCCAAAATAGGCCTTTTATACTCACGTCTGGCTTTATTTTACTGAATACATGGCATGAAGGATGACGTCACCAATTTCTAGTGATCCTCAGCATGTACTAATCAATTTAATCCTACATGGACAATGCACTATCCTTCTCATGTGCCTAAATGATTTTCACGGCGAGAGGCATGAGAGTGAAAGATTGTATAGAGATTAGATGCAATGTCAATTATAATTTAGTGGATTGCTTCTGTTTTGCAACATGGACTCGTATCATACCATATCGAGAGACACGTTGCTGCTCGTCAAGGTATAATGCAATATCCATGTGGTTGCAAAAAGTGCCATGGATTTAGAATACAATCCAGTCACATTGTTGAACGTCCTCATAGGAAGTACGGCCGTGACTAGCATCTGTTGGAGCCCTTGCTAGTGAGTTTCCAAACTCAATGATGAACAAATTGCTGCAGTTACAATGAAGTCATTCATGCAATTGGTTTTATTTGCATTAAGCAGCAAAGGCATTTCATTAGTGTTATAGTGGCTGTAAATTGCAACTACTTTAAAGAATTTTGAAGGGTGGGTAAAAAATATTAACCTTCATAACTTCCTTCACTGTAAGGCATGTAAAACATTATAACATTATACATAATTCAATGAAGTTGTCGAGCTTATGGTTAGAAAACATCATCAACCTGAGAACTTATGTAGGGTGTAAAGTAAGACCACCCATAAGCGTTAGTGCCCTAGATCCGTCACCTCTGAAATCTTGGAAAATTTGTTGAAGTGAATAGATGTAATGACAAGGATGTACAACATGTAAACATGAAATCTTAAAAGTGGTTATGGGTGCAATGGTAGTTTGCTCTTTAAAAATTCACAACTTATTCTCACAGTATCCAAATAATGCATTTGAAAGTGCAAACTTATTTATTTTCTGTTCCTAATAGGATCCTATAATTTGCTAGTTGTTTATTAATAGTCATCATGTTCAAAATCCTTAGTTTGACGCTTATGGGTGCTCCTACCTTACATGGCGTCCTCATGAACTAGTCTCACAACGTTCTCAATAGGTATTTACAACTTTAACTCACAAATAATCTTTCTGCATAACCTCAATATTAAATATTACTTTTTATCATGGAAGAGAAGACATGCATCACATTTGTGATTGTTGGTAAAATGTCTTATGTATTTGTGGAGGTCAGTCATGCTAAAATGATCTGAAGGTCTAGAAAAGGAATGAAATCCTTCGATAGTGAGCATTGAATGTTTGGAGCCAGACATGTAGCCTACAACATATTGACATTGCAAACCTGGACAGTGTTGTCTTGTCACTAATCTCATGTTGTACTATACATTGAACTTTCTCTCAGAGATTGTGTTGTAATCTTTCTGTGATTATGAAAGACTTATTCTTCAATTATTTTTTTTAATGTAAATCAAGTAACAGATGCACAAAGTGTTGGTGAAGAACACATACAGTTATTGAAGGTGACGTGCATATACATGAAAATTAAATTCTCACTAGTGCTCATGATTTTCAGATGAGTTTTGACAAAGCTCGGTACACCATAAGAAGCTTCCCAACACAAGAATTTGACAAAATACATGATGATGTCCCCTTGAGTGATCAAGAGTACGACCCGATGGAACTAGATGAACAAATACAACAATCAACTTTGAAGAAATGGCCAATAATTACTTCTCTAAGGCTGATGAAATCCATTGCAGCATTGGCGACAATGACAACAAAGTACTGGACTTTGAGGATGTGTCTTCCGTAGAGGATGAGGAGGAAAACATGCCAGTAATTGAGGAGCTAAAACTCAAATCAAGAGAGCCTTTATTTCCAGGTTCAAAAACCAATTGTTTACAATTTGGTATTGTGTTGATGTCATTTTGTACATTGTTCTCTGCTAGCCGACAATGCCTAGATGAGTTATTAACCTTTTTGAAAGAAGATGTTCTACTAGAGAATAATAATTGCCCCAAAAACTCATACATACTTAAGTCAATGATAACCAAACTAGGGTTATCACACGAAAGTATACATTGTTGTAGTTGTGGAAAAACTCTATTTTGGAAAGAGAATTCTCAATTACAACAATGTCCAAAGTGTTTAAAATCAAGATACATAGAAAGTTCAAAGACAGTACCTCTTCGAATCCTCAGATGTTTCTTTGTTATTAGAAGACTATGTAGATTTTATAGATGTCTAGAAATTGCAAAGTTATTGCAATGGCATGCAGGGAATCACTCAATAGATGGGAAAATGAGGTCCGTAGAAGATAGTGAGCAGTGGCAATTTGTTGAAGAGAAATACCCTAATTTTAGTAAAGAACCTAAAAACGTTAGGATGGGGCTATCTTTGGATGGGGTGAACCCTTACAGCATACAATTGTCAAAACACTTCATTTGGCCTGTTCTTATAATTTTGTACAATTACCGCCTTACCTTGTTACGAAGAAGTTTTTCATTGCTCTTACAATGATCATCCATGGTCCAAGTTCGCCATTGGAGGACAATATTGACATTTTTTGTAGCCATTGTTGCACGACTTGAAGAAGTTATGGAGAGGAGTGCCTGCAATAGATATGTCAGTGTCTGGACCAAATAGACATTTCAAATTGCGTGCCATATTGTGGACAATAAACGACTTCCTGGCTTACACGTTGATCTCTGGACAAGTTGGGAAGGGTTTTGCTGGCTGCTCGGTTTGCGGCAAAGGGACATTTGCAGAGCACTCTAGCAAAGCTAACAAGGTAGTATATCTTGGGAATTGTTGTTGGCTATGCAAGAACCATCACTGGAAGAGTGCATGCGCTGCCTTTAAAGGTGAACCTAACCACGACATGGCTTCCCCTCGTCAATCAGGCAGAAAAATAGCAGAGCACGGTGTATGGTGAGAGTCATACTCGAGCTGTGGTGGGCAACCAAACGCAAAGCATGGCCCCGTGAAGACCACTGGTGTTAAGCGTATGAGCACTCTCTATAACCTTCCATACTAGGCAGTGAGTATTCAATTCAAGTGTGTTTATGTCGTCTCAATTCTCTAATTTTAGAATTGAGAGATTTGTAGTTAGTAGTTATTTTGAATCGTATTGCTTCATGCTAAGTTAATGAAACACGTTGACTATAATGTGGAGCATGTGTTCATGTAGGGCATGCTTTTGTAACGTGGATTCCCTCTTGAATACAATAAGTACTGCTTCTTTAGTTTTAATGGAAGACGATAATGTAATCTGGTGGAGTTTAGAAAAAAATGACCCTTTGAATGACATGTTGTTATAAGAGTAAATGAGAAATTTCAATCATTAGGCAGGGTAGGAAGACAGTACTTACTAGTGTAAGTGAATGATTGTTCTTGATGTTGGTTTTATTACACATTGAAGGGTTGCATTCAAAAAGTATAGACAAACATATGAGTTAATAAAAATAAATCCATGTTCATGAAGTCTGTAACATTGAAGTCATGCAAAAGTGCAGGTTCTGTATGGGGAACAGTGGTAATGACTATGTACAAACTGAATATATAGAAGTTATTGACAATGCTTAGAATAAATGATGTCAATGAGACTATAGAAGTTTGTGTCCCCTAATTCTGGCAATTACTCCTTTCATAATTTTATGCATCCTTTTTTATGTATTCAGGAACTTCCAGTGAGACATACACTTGATGGTATGCATTGTGAGAAGAACATCTGTGACAACTTGTTGAAAATTTTGTTTGGAGAGAATGATGGAATCAAGTCTAGGGAAGACATGCGCATGAGAAATATTTGTCCCCACCTGCATTTGCAACCAAATCCTGATGGACAATCCTACTTCATGCACGATGCACCGTACGTGTTGACAAAAGACCAGTAAGATCACTTCCTGAAAACTCTATCAAAGTCAAAATTCCCTTCAAACTATGTGTTATCTTTCAGTCAAAAGATTAAAGATGGGAAGCTATCAGGGCTGAAAACACACGACTACCACATTCTCTTGGAGCAGGTAATGCCACTATGCTTTAGAAATATAGGAGATGTGGCGGTTGTTCGGGCAATCATGCGGGTTAGTAGATTGTTTAGAAAACTTTGCGCTAAGGTAGTAGACCCTTCTCAGAAACACCAAATGCTAAATGAAGTAGCAAAGACAGTGTGCAATTTAGAGAAAGAGCTATTGCCTTCAACTTTTGTGATTATGATGCACTTGCCACTTCATTTAGTAGAGGAGCTTTTCATTTGCAGTCTCATACATACACGTTGGATGTTTCCAATGGAAAGGTATATGAAAGTTCTAAAAGGTTTTGTGAAAAACAAAACAAAATCCAAAGGTAGTATGGCGTTTGGCTATACTAGAGAAGAAGCTATTGGTTTTGTAAATGAATACCTTACTAACTACAATCCGACAACAAAGCAAGCATGGGACAATAAGGAGAAGGCAATTATGTATGACGAGGTTCCTGAAAGGTCAAAGCGTGTACGCCATATGGATCAAGCATTTCAAAAATTGATTCATACCTTTGTCCTCAACAACACTGTCCACATGGAGCCTTATAGAAGGTGATGTTATATCATTCCATTTATTCTTATTTCCATATAGTTCTCATGAAAGAACATGCTCACATGTCTTCAAAGCGTGTAAATAGTATGGCATTGAAGGCCATGGATGTTGTGGATATGGGTGTGTTCATTATCTTGACAGTGGAAGGTCCGTAGCGGAATTAACAACAAGGAATACAGACGCTGAGGAAAAAAAATCTGTATAAGGAGTAATGAATGAGGTTGGAGCTTAAATTAGTTTTATATAAGTAGTGTAAGTAATATGAAATGAGAAGATGTGGATGTTGTGAAGTCAACATTGACTGAATGCCTATAACTTGTCTTTGTTTGAGGAATAGAGTGCAGAGAAATTACAAAAAAGATTAAGTAGTTAGGCTTGGTACATGGTTAGTGAGTCAAAATTGAAAAGATGGATTAGGGTATGGTGTTTGCTTTCAAGTGTATTTCATTATCACACACTACCATTTGCATTCATTGTGCAGTCTATAACTTTAACCTCTCAAGGCCCAAGAGGACCAACATTGTCCTTCCTTGTTTGTAATTTGGGATGCCTAAATTTTCTTCATGATTAATTACAATGATCATAGTTTTTTTAAAGTTCTTGTTAAAGTCTTGGTTTAGTAGGAAAATGCTAATTTTGAAAATGACTAATTATGATTCTACTTTTTAAGATTTTGTGCAAGGGTGTCTATTGCAAGTTATTCACTTTCTAGTGTTGAGAGCTCTTGGAAATGAGCCTCAAGTACACTAGAACTTGGAGAATTAATCACATCTGAAGCTTCATTTAAAAAGTTGTAGAGTAGATTTTAAGAAGCCATAAATTTATCAGGGTTATACGTGTTGTACTCTAAGTACTCATATGTTTTTGGTATCCTCAATTTTCAGTTTGAGATGTGAAAAGAGGATTGAAAGACTTCAAATCACTTTCACAATTTTGACACTGTCTTGATCAAATGTTATAAAATTTCAACCCATAAGAGATTTTGTTATGTTTTCTTTTGCTATGTGATCTCTAACATATTTAGTTTTGAATTTGTACGGTTATAATTTAAAAAATTTGATGCAACTTATCAAAGTGTTGACATTTTGTTCATCCAAGAACAGAGTCTAAGATACTCAGGGAAGAGCATGGGCCTTGAGGGGTTCATGTTATTGTTTTATTTTATATTTTAGTTTTGAGGGGTTTGAGATATGATTTTTCCAAGGCATTATTGATCGAGTTGTTTAACTCTGTGGAATCAATGTTTTCAAAAATTAATGGAAGGTTGTATCCTGTTTAGAAAAAAATCTGATGTGAGGTTCTAAATTTTTAAAAGCTAGTATGTGCATGATTGAAGTCTTCAAGAAATGCAGTACATGTGTATTTATTGAGCTTAATCAAATTTGTACAATTAAAGAGGATTTATGGATTCTAAAAGGAAAGGAAGAGCATCACTTATTTAAAAGCGCAATCGTATGTCTTATTGACACAATTTAAGTGATTGCAAAGAACATTTGTGATGCACAATTGTTATATTCATGGTCAAGTAATGTGCTAGATTTTTCTATAACTGTTTTTGTATGGTGCTAAACTTGATCAGTAGGACAAGGTTGGTGGTGATGCAAGTCATGGTAAAAGGTACTTCAAAGCATGTGCAAGAATATCATGCTTATCTCAGGCCTGCCCCTTCTTTATCACTAAAATCCTAGTGGGATGCACAGGAGATATGACCAAGCTGTAATTCAACGAGAAGGTGATAGGGATGTCTTTTGAAGACAAAATAGGAGACGAGGAAGGAGACCTCGCTTCACATTCCCGAGGGATCTTCAACCGTTACTTGACTTCAATGAATGGGTAATTGAAGAAGTAAGGCAAGATGAAGAGAGGGGCGTGGCTGTGGAAGCAAATGTTGTGGACACATGTGGAGGACCATTACCATATGCAACGTCGTATAAATCACTATCGGCATTTGGTAACCATTATTGGATCTTCAGCGCTGAGCAGTCTATAAAGACTACTAATACTAGGGTTGTTGCAACTTTCAAACAGATGTGCCGACATGGTAGCCGAGATACTAATTAGGTAGAGGCTCAGGTAGAAGATGTTGATCATATTGAAGAAATTTTGAAGTTGAATTATTGGCGTCATTGTATTTTTGTGTTCGTTTGTGATTTTGTGAAGGCAAATTATGTCGGGGAACATGCTACCATTAAACAAGACAAATGGGGCTTCACATTGGCCAATTACAATAGGAGGCCTAGATATGTATGTAGAGACAGTTTTTGTTTTCCACAACAATGTGAGCAAGTTTACTACTCAGATGCAAGAGAAGGGTCTGATTGGAGAGTTGTATTGAGAAAAGAGATCTGGGGAAAGCGGGTGGTGCCGAGCAGTGAAGGTGACTGTGAAGAACGCTTGTTTGACATTGGGGCAGATGCTAACTTTGAAGGCTTGCAAACAGAGTTAGACATTGATGAGGCCGCTGTAGCTCCAGCTCAGACAAGGCAAAATGTATTCATGAATCATGCCCTCGTAAGACGACAGAGTAGATTGGGGAGAGTTCAAATGGGACGTGGGTCTCATAGGAATACAGGATCTAGAAGTAGGCATGCAAAGGCATTGGAATAGGACAGTGCGAACCACTCTCGAGGAAATGGCAGAGGCTGTCGTTGATGTCCAAGACGTGCTGCACCGATAGGCAAAGAAGATGAACACGTGGACACTGACTACAAAGAGTATGAATTGGAGGGGGATTTGTTGAACATTAGAGCTGCTTCTGATAGTCGAACAGGACTTGAGACTACAAGAACTCTCTTGAGAAATGTACGTATGAGAGATGTAGCTGATCCAACAGGGCATGTGTTTGTTGCCGATGCAAATTCAGAGGGTATAGCACATACCTTAGACGATGTATCTGTATCTTCAGATGATGGTTTAAATGCAGGTTAGTTAGAGATAGAGCTGGCTGGATGAAGCATGACTTTCTTTGTTTATCAATGCGTTCAAAAAATTGGATGATCTATCTGAAGGCTTTGATCACCAAATAGTAAATTTTTGGTTTTACTCTTCTATGGGTATTGAGATGAAACTTCTCAAAAAGTAATTGGCAAAGTGGCATAATTTATCAGTTGTGAGCACAGAGAGGATGAAATATTCATACATAAAGTCAAACCCCAGTCATGTTGTTGTGGATGAATGTATGTGGTGACTTTTTTGTTGTAGTGCTTGTATACGTGTACTCATCAGCCAATAATGAGTTTGGTCCATGCTAAAAGAAGAATATTGACAAATTTACTATTGTAGCAACTACTATAGCAATTTATAAAGTTTAGGAAAAAAAATTAGTTGACAGCTACAATTGCCAATTCTCACTCTTTTGTCAACTCCCACTGAAAGTTGACACATCTGTGTCTTATAAACCTACATTTTCCCATAGTGGTTGGTTGACCCAAAATGCGTGTCCCATTCAACTTTCAGGAAGATGTTTTGATTAGAAGGCTTTTTTCTTATAGAAGAAAGAGCTTGGAAGCATTTTAAATTAGGGAATATGTTCTATACTTGTTCATAAAGCAAACTATATAATCAATATTTGTTAAAGTTGATAATACAAGAAATAAGGGACTTTTCAATGCATATATTTGGAGTGTCCCATTCACAGCATCCTATGGAAATGATAGACATAATGTATCAAGTTAGCTATAATGCATATATAGGGACTACGTATGTGATTTAGCATCTTTTAAGTATTTCAAAAATGTGTTATAATTTTAGACAAGTGATACACAATAAAAGTTATGGACTTTTTAGTGCCCAAATTAAGGCTAAATGTTTAGGCGGCAATTTCTTAATGATTTTAACATATTTTTTAGTTTTTTTAGTTTTTTTTTTGCAAAAGCCTTCCAAATGGCTACATGGGCTTGGTCTTTTCTTTATAATGCACGTATTTGTATAAAGGAAGACAAACACTTTGTGATCCATACTCGCAGAAATCTCAAAATTATGGACTTTTTATGAGGTTTTATCTGCAACTACCATAAAGTTTACGGTGTTATGCTATTGTTTTGCAGCCTATCAATTTAGCAAATTTAATGCATTACTTAATAAATAATTACTTAAAATTTTAATTTTCAAGTTTTTTAAACCATGTAAAAGATATTTTTCATGAAAACAAATTTAACAAAAGCAACATAGTCACTTTTGGAATTTTTAATTTTTACCACAATGAGCATCACCCAAAAACTATCATTGCAACGTTTATACCAATTTTAAGAATATAGAATACAAATGTTACATGTAATTTGACAGAAATATTATTGTAATTTAATATTTAATAATTTCAGTAAAATTAAATTGCCTGGAAATTTGTTTTTCATATTATATTCAAACAAATTCATTTTACCAATGACGTGACGTCTACAATTAATTTAGGTGATAAACATAGAAAAACAAATAATAAATTTAGAGACTTGTAAAAACCTTTTAAACACTTGGATATATAAATGTAATTGTATTTTGGCATTTAATCCAAAAGTGAAACTAAAGGAACCATGGAATTTCAAGTTTTACCAATTTAAAAAAAACCAAAAGCTAAGTGAACAATGTGATATCAAGTTGGATTTTTTTGGCATTGGTTATTTTTTGTATATTAATAATTATTAATTCGTGCCTTGGACGTTTGCTTGCAATAGCTCTTGGTCAAAATTGCAACCAGTTTTGTATGTAAAGACCTATAATTTAATTATCAACCACAAGACTAAATCTTGTGAAGTCCATAAGTTTTTGTAATAACATGCTTATGCATATAAAAAAATCAAAACTTTGTAAAAACAATAATATATGTTTTGCATTAACTATTTAATCTTCATAACTTTAATAGTATAATTATTTTATTTTACAAATACATGTTTAGATTTTTAATATAAAAATGATGATATGTTAAATCTGAATTACAATTATAAAATTTAGAAGTGTATGAAAATTTTGTAAAAATCCAATATATCTATCTAAGTTTTGAAATGACCAATTTTATGATTTTGATAATAAATTTTTTATAGGTTAATTAATAGATCATGAAAACTTGTAATTTTTAAAATATAGATTCACTGATTTTTTTTTAATTACAGATTTAAAATTTGGAAAATAGAACTTAAAAATTAGGATTATAGTGGATTGTCTTAAAATCATTTGAGATGGTTTTTCAATGTCTAGTCAATATATCCATAATTTAAAATTGACTACATTGTAAAAGTTTGAAAGACCACCATTAACATAGGTATGTTATTTGAAACGTTAATAAGAAAACATTCATTAACACCAAATATCAATTCAATATGATATTTTTATAACAAAACAAAAATATATTGTTTTTGATTGAGTGGGATTATTTAATTGTAAATTAACCCCTAAAGGCCCAAGCCCTTTTTCTGTGAAAGTCACTGAAAACAGTCACTTTTGGAGGAATGAGTAGAAAGGTAAGAAAAAAAGTTTATCTTGGATATCCAACCATAAGATCTTGCCCTAGACTATAGGAGGTACTTGCGGGAAAAAATCAGCTCATTCTAGATGTAGAGGAGTGAGATATTGACATCTGAAGTGAAAAAAAAAAGCTTTTTCCTAGCTGCCCAAAAATTTCAAAATCCTTTGACCACTTTTTACATCACAAATATTGCTCTACGTAAAGTTGAGGTTTAATTTTTCCATGTAGAAGACCAAGTTAGGCAATTGTAGGAGAATTTTCAAATGAACCAGAGGTGTGAATCATACTTTGTAAAATCTTGCAATGCTATAAGGCCATGAAATTTGCATATACACTAGGCAAAATTGGAGGATTTATGTATAATTCAGAAATTTGAATCACTTTGATTCAAATGGTAAAAAACCAAGGAATCTTAGTCTACTACAATTGGGAAAAAATAAGAGTCAAAAAACAAATACACAAAGAGCTCAAAAAAGTGAAGCACCAAGTTTTACAAGGGGCAAAAGGAATGGACGTTTGGGAGACCCATACCTACCTGCAAACTAATACTTCTCATAACTTTCATGAATGATTCAAAGCTTCCCACACATGTGAAAGTTTGAAGAACCAATTTCTGAATTTTATTTTAAGAAATAAAATTTTAAATTTTTTTTTGGATTGCCTATCCTCCTTGTTTTTCAGAAATTCATGCATAACTTCTTCAATAAATGCTCAAATGAAGAAAAAATTAGATACCCACATACATCTTTGAATTCCCCATCTTTGATAAAGGTTTGAAGTGATCACACAAAGTAGTTTAGCTGTAAGTGTATGCCCAAAACTCCACTTGGGCCTTTAGGGGTTAAAGACCAATGTTTTTTTTTTCTTTACTAAAAAAGATGAATACTCATGTGATTCATACTGAATAGAAAATGAAATTATAGAAAATTTTAATTTAGATAAATAGGGTTTAAAGTGTTTTATATGAAACTTAATACATAGGACCATATTGCCTATCCCAAAGCCTACACATCTAACCAAAGTTTTGCAAATTGTTCCATGGATGTGATGAGTTTTCACCATTTGCTATAGAATGTATTTAACTTCATATGGACTATTCTAAGTCCATAATAAGAATCTAAAAAGAATCTTGAGTAGGGTAGTTTACAAAACATTGAAAGATACATGCAAAACATGGAGGAATCTCCAAAAGTTTAGGGACGTAGGAAACTCATAATTATGTGGATGGTTCATAAAAGACACGTTTAGCTAATTCTGAATTTTTTATGTAATTATGACTATGTATCTCCTCGAACCTTGAAAAGTATTTTGGTCAATGGAATGTATTTAAATAATTTACAAGCCACCGCAATAACCTTTGTTTCTTGATTATTATTTGTAGACTTAGGATAACTCAGAAGTAGTTAAATATAACATATTAGAAGTTAAACATGTCATTAAAACAAAAGACTAAGTAATGAAGGAGGTTGCTGTTATTGTGCACCTAATATCCTTAACCCGTAAAGGTCAGGAGTGTTTTTTGAGAAAAAAATCTCAGAAACTGCCAACTCTTAGTGCATTGCTCAAAATTGAAAATGTTTTTTTATATTCCAACCTTACAAAAGTGTGTCAAACAAATAAATCAATGTGTGATAAAAAAAATCAGTCCATTTGACTGCATGGATTGTGAGATTATTACATTTGAAGTGAGATTTTATTATTATTTTTTATTATTGCAAAACAAGGTCATCAAACTTTGAGCCCTCTTGGAGTAAATTTTTTGCTCTACACAAAAATGATGTTTTTGATCAATCATAAGTACATGATGTAAGGTTCACTTCTATTTTTTTTTTAAAGCAAATATAGAATTTGGCTTATTCTAACTCACTTTGCAATGCAAGGAGGTTAAATGAATTGGCAATACACTAATCATTTTTTCACGATTTCTTGAGCAATGCTAAAGCCTTTTATCTAAAAATGGAATCGTGAGAAGTTAGAGACAAACATTTGAAATATGTGAAAAATGTTTCAAAGAGCTTTGAGTTTATAGACTACAAGATGATAAGGCATGAAGTTAGAAGAAATTATTTTGTCTTTGAAATTGCTTAGACATAGTTAGCAAAGTTTAACTCCACTAAGAATGTGATTTGGAAGCTTTTTTTTTGATGATTTTATACCTGATTTTATTAGTTACATACATGCCAAATTTCAAAAGTTGATGAGAGTTTTAGTATAATCCCCAAAGATGCCCAAGTTGCTCAAATTCTTTTGGGTAGCATAAACTTTCGAAGCAGGCATCCAATTGAAAAATAAATTATACTTCCACTTGAAAGATAAATATTTACACCTAGTGTAACAATTTTAAAAACATTTAATAAAAGTTAACTTTGTATGTCCCTACCCAAGTTCTCAAGTGTCCATTGAAGGAACACTTGGTCCTTTACGAGTTAAACAAATCATGCAACATATATGATACTTCAGCAAGATACACATGTAGTACTTTATTGAACCATACTTATTATGCGAATCATTCATAAGTTTTGCAATTTATACTGAAAAACATGCAAATTGCATACAAGAAAAAAAACAAGTTTTACATAATAATTTACTAACGAAATTGTTGATTGTATACATAACCAATTTTAAATTGACAATGTGCAACAGACATAAACAACCACTATTATGTCAATAATGACTACGTATAAGTGAATCTCATCTCTTTACATGTAATTGACTTGTGGGCACCAAGTCAAAATTCGTTAGGAATTATTGTATTCTTGAATTTGGGAGATTTTGCATTATAAATTACAAATAAATCATTCAATAATTGAAAGGAACCTAGCTCTACAGCTTAGATCTTCAAACATTTGTGTTTTAGATTTATTTTATGAACTTGTGTCTATCTGTTACAAGTGAAAGGATACAACACCTTGAAAAATGATTTTTTTGTCCCTCTGGTATTTTTATCTAATTACAATCTATGGTGCACACACATTTATCAAATCTGCACTGAGGAATTTAACCCCTAAATGCCCAAGGCACCCAAATTGAGTGTTTACTAAACTTTGAAGATGAATAAAACCTTATTAAATCACTATTTTTAATATTTTTTTTCATCTAGGGGTTTGTTTTGAAGTGTGTTTTCAACATCAAAAATCTGATTTTGAAAATGAATGTTGTTGATTTTTGTACAAGGGTGTCCATTGCAATCTTGAGTTTTCTAGTGTTGGAAGATGTTGAACATGAGCCTCAAACACACTACAGCTTGGAGGAAAATCCATATTAGAAGTTCTTTAAAAAAAAAATAGAGAAGTAGATTTTGAAAGTTGTAAATTGATTAAAGTTAGACATATAATGACCTTAACCCTTATATTTTTTGGTGACCAACTTTTTAGATTTGACATGTGAAAAGAGGATTGAAAGACTTAAAGTCACTTTTGCAGTTTTAACACCCTCAAGTTCAAACGTTATAATCTTTCAAACTATAAATGATGTTGTGTTTTCTTTTTCCATGTAATCTCTAACATATCTTGTTTGAACTTGTACAGCTATAGTTCAAAAAAACTTGAGTGAAATTTATGAAAAAGTTGATTGATTGTTCAATTTCATGAAAATGTTAAGAAGCTCATAAAGGCCTTGGGCATTTAGGGGTTAAAAATCTGATTTAAAATCTAAGTAGAAATACTTAATATAGTACCTTTAATTTTAGTATATTGTCAAATTCATATCCTTCTGAATTGATTGGACAAGGGTTTAAAATGATCGCGAAATTCATATATAGGCACGCTCTAATGATCGTGTTTAATACTTATTATGAACTGTATACTTGGAAAGGGTGATATAATACAAGACATCTAAGTTCAAATAAAAACCATAAGTTGTTTGAAGATAAAATTGAAATGCAAATCACTCATCAAATAATTAGTAGCTGATCAATTTATTATTTCCATAGCATAATAACCTAGATGATCATAACTCATTACCCACGTGCTCAGAAGACATTCAAATTGCACCTTCATTGTCACAGCCCTTCTTTGTAAAATAGATCACAGAGTTTTTGATGAAGCTTGCCCTATCTGTAGCATTTTACAATGTTTTGCACATGGACACTAGTAGTATGTGCATGATGCCATGAAATTTGCAAGAAGGGCGGCTCAAGAGTTAACACCATGTATCACAATTTGGGTTACAAAATAAAATAAATGTATCTCAAGAGGAACTTTTTTTGCCTTCCGTGATGGAGTACACATTTATGATCACTTCTGAATAAAAATCAGATCAAAATCAAGTCTTTTTGTGAGATACGGAGGCAAAGGACATTTTTCGTCAGTGCCGATTTTTGTGAGATACGGAGGCAAAGGACATTTTTCGTCAGTGCCGACGTTTAGGGGTTGAAAATAGGAAACTTCCAAAAAGATTCCGACGAGTATTAAAATCATGTCATATCGCATTTCAAAAAACTACAAAGAAATCACGACTCTTGTTTACTCGAAGAACTTTCCTCCATTGTAAGTTCGCTTGTAGACATATTCAAAGTGATTCAAAAGTTGACTTGATATATCACCGATTTAGTGTTGATATAAAGTTCAAGTCTACGATCCTTCCTCACGAAGAGCTGCAAAAAATTCTACCCAATTTTGCTTTATGATGAAGTTCTGCACTACTCAAAAAATGGAAAACATCTGTTGCCCTTACGAAATTAACGAGCTAATCAAGTGAGATAAATATCCAGAACGAGTCTCTTAAACCAAATCAATTTTCACAAAGTTTCCAACTTTTGCAACACTAATATCAATTTAAAGATAAGCTAACTCTAGTTCTACACCGGCTTCCGCATCGGATCTAGGTATATCTACACTCACAAATGTTGGATTATAAAACGGCCAACTTTATATCATCACAATATCCTTCTTCAAAACTCCTTCCTTGCCATCATCGTCAATACCCTTGAGTTGGTCGTTAAGTCCTCCAATCTTGCCATGAGGGATTTCAACGCCATCACTTTCTTTCTTCTCTTCGTCCTTGAGAACTCCAGCTTTCTTCAGCAGGGGAACGAGGGCGCCCTTCTTATGCAGTGCTTTCGTAGCTGCAAAACAAGAATGACACAACTGTCAATACACAAATACTAAATAGAAAACTGCTGCTAAACAGGGTCATCAGTATATGTATTTCTGTTCAGCTTTCGCATAAACACGATAATTGAACCAAAATGCGGCCAACTGCAACAGTTTGGCATGTGAATTTTTTGCCAAGAAAGGAAATTAGGTTTTATAAAGACGACAAAAAAAACCTCATCTCCTGTGAAAGTGTTCTAATGCTACTCACCATCGCTGCCACCGATGTGTTCACCGCCGATGAATACATTTGGCACAGTTCGTTGTTTCGAAACTTCTACTAGAGCGTTCTGAATCTCGCTTCCGTCACCTGCCACCATATCATACCAAGATCAGAAAGAAACTTGAAGATTAAATGTTTAACTACTTCAGCAGTCTTCGCAAACACACCAAAAATTTCTAAAACATTCAAAACCCAATTCTCTTCGTCTCGCCTCTATCTCCACATATTTGAAGGACCAAAACCCAATACAGAAACCTAATCTGTTAACAAGCTACCAGCCAATAAAACAATTAATTTTCAAAAGCCAGTACTACTAGACTCGATTTGCGAGCTTCAGCTGTTTTCAAACATTCGAAAACCGCATGTTTTTACTGCAAATTGACAACATACTCAATTAAAACTCGGTGCAAGATACATAAGAACTTACTTTCCTGGTCGAGTTCGAGAACTGTAGCTTCAGCACCTACGCTCTTCAGCAACTCCTTCACACTTCGGCAATAAGGACAGAAACTCTTACTGCAAATCAACACCAATCAGAACAATCATCACAACAAGCTTCCTCAACACAAAAAACACCGCCTAAAACAAGAATTTCACCACACACATACAAAATAATCGCTTCCAATTCCAAGTTCCAATAACTCCGGCCATAATCAAGAACTATCTTCACAGCCTTATCTCAAATACTGCAATTCTAAGCAAATCCAAAAAAACTCCAATAGCATCGTAAACTCCAAATCCACACGTTATACCAAAGTCAAAACCATAAACTATCAAGAGAAATACGCAGTACTAAAAATTACTGCAAACCAATCAACCACAGAAAAAATCTAACAAAGCTCCATAGCATCATAAACTCCAACACCATCCTCTATACTAAAATTGGAACCGTACACTATGAAGAGAAATGCGCAGTTCCTGAGATCTACTGCAATTCAAAGTAACAGCAGAAAAAGTCTAAAGAAACTCCATAGCATCGTAAACTCCAAAACCGCACCTCTGTACTAAAAACGGAACCGTAAACTATCAAGAGAAATCCGCAGTTCCTAAAAAATACTGCAATTCAAAGTAACCGCAGAAAAAATCTAACGAAGCTCCAAAGCATAGTAAACTCCAAACCCGTACAGACAAACCGTACTCTGTACTAAAAATGGAACGATAAACTATCAATAGAAATGCGCATTACCTGAAAAATACTGCAATTCAGAGTAACAATCTAACAAAGCTGCATAGCATCGTAAACTCCAGAACCGCATCTCTATACCAAAAACGAACTTATAAATTATTAAGAGAACTGCGCATTACCTGAAAACCATCAGAGGATTCTGCTGAATGAGCTCCTGGACTTTGGACACCGCCATAGCTAGAAATTTTTAAGTAATCAAATCAAATTCAAGTAGACAGAAATAAAATGCGAGTGCAGCAAAGAGAGATATGAGCAAATTTTCTAGACTTCAAATTTTTTGTGAAGAGAGACTTTGCTTTATGAGGAAGTGAGAGGAGGAAATGAAACGAGAGGAAATAGAAGAAGAAGAAGCTAGAAAGGAGGAGAGAGAAGGGTTCTAAGGCGGGGATGTGGATGGGTGACACGTGGACGGTGGATGTTGTCGTGACGTTGCACGGTGCAAGCTCCACCACGGCCTTTCGGCTTGCATGGTCGTAGGCTCGTAGCCTATCACCACGTATTAAGGGGGTGAGAAGCTTTGGAGGAAGGAGCCGGTCTACCGGCAGGGGTCGGGATAAGTTACACGGAAAATTCATGGTTGCTAAAGAAAGTCCATTTTGGTGTCGTGCCACGTAGGAAGCTTGGAAGTCTGATCGGTGCTTTAGATTTTTCAAAAAGTGCGACTAGGTTTTCAAAAATTGCTTGTAAAAAATTAGTTTAGGGGAAAGTGGGGGAGACTGGTCAAATTGATGACATTCAAACAAAAGTTTTTTACTAAGGGTTTAAGGTAGTGTGCTCATAAACCGTCCACCTAAAGGCTGAAATTGAATTTTGGGGAGGTGAAATTTCTTGAATTATTTTTCAGTAAATTTTTCTTGAAAGACAAGAAGAATTGACATCTAACTCAAGTTATTTCATATTTTTTGGAGCCTTGTGGAATTAGGTAAGAAATATTGAAGTGGAAAGGTCATAGGTCTCTAAAACCGCTCACCTCCTCAAATGTACACTCCTTGTACATTTTGAAAACCTGTGAAAAAAAGCATGTATAGCAAGTAAACATTTGAGAAGGTGGGCGGTTTTTTTGCCTAGACAGTTTATGAGCAGACTACCTTATTCACACTTGATATTAACCCTTAAAGGTTTGAGCATCCACTTTTTGGATGCGCCTTGGTCAACCATGATTATAACTTTTGAAATATCAATTTTTGATATGTGGCTTAAACTAAGAAAATGAAGCTTGACAAGTTTTCTTTCTATTCCATTTAATTTTTTTGAAAAATGTCAAAAATTGAAAGAGTTATTTCCAATGAAAGCTCTAAGTATTAGAATCCAAATAACACAACATGGTGTGTGTTTTTCACTCATATTTTCTACTCTTTAAATGAATTTTAAATTTAAACTACAAATCTATGTTTCTCATTCTACCATTCATTTATGGTAGAAATTATAATTTTTCTTAACATGTATTCTAATTGATATTATTTTATTTCCACATTTAGCTGTAAAAAATCACAATAATTCAAAATTTCCATAAAATTTATCAAAAAAATTAATGTAAATAGAAAATGAATGTGCCTTCCAGCAAATATATCAAAACTTTATAAATTAATTAAATATAAGGATAAACTTGGTTTGATAGTCATATTTGACTTGAAGTTTTTTGTTATGGCTATTTTGGGTGTAAAAAACAAAATAACCAATTGAAATTTTTTGACACTGGTCTTTAATGCTGCTTGTACATCTTGAAAAAAATTTAAGTAATTTGGTTTTTTTTTGCTATTTTGACTTTTTTATGTTCATTTTTTGAAAAAAACATGATATCAATTACAATTTTTGATGAAACAAATTGAAATTTCTTGCAATGATATATCATTAATAGTTTCAAGCAATAAAAATATAAAAGTGTTGTTTGAACACACTTTAAAAGACAAAATTGAGCTTAGACATGAAGTTTGACCATTTCAAAATGGATCAAGTCCTTTAGGGGTTAAGAGTGGTACTAGCAAAGGCAAATTAGATGCATCTAGACACACTCTTAGACTGCATTCATATTTCTAACACCCCTCCTAACACCAAGTGTGAACATACTTTTAAATTGTGTGCAAGTAATTGTGCAAATAATGCTTGTAAAAAATTAGATCATTTGCAAGTAGTTGTGCAAAAAATGCTCGTAAAAATTTAATTTCAAGGAAAGTGGGGGAGACTAGTCAATTGATGACATTCAAACAAAGGTTATTTATGAGATTCATAGATCATGTGCAAGTAGTTGTAACCTCCAAGGGTTTCACCAACATTTATATATTATTATTTAAAATAGATAATTCAAAATTCCTTCTAAATTATATATAGGGGTGATATAAGGATATTTGGATGAATGAAATTTTTTTTATTGGAATAAACTTAAATGTCATATTTAACAACTAATGGACTATCCAAATCCGTAATTGATTATCTGACAATTGTTTTGGATATCAAGAGGTGATCGGAAAGTATTGGTAGATACTTGCAAAACTTTGAGAGATTTCCAAATGTTCAAATAACTATCTATCTACATGCAATATTCAAAATTCTCTATTAACACCAACATCGGAAGTTCAAAATGCTTTATTAGAAATCATTGGGTGCATATTGGTCATCCAAGTTTTGAAACTCAAAAACAGGTGAGACGAATAAGGAAAAGACATGGACAGAGAGGATGAAAAGTCAAAGGAAATTCAAGGGATGAGGGAGAGAAAAAGGTAGAGAAAGGGAAGGTGAAAAGCCATCTCAAAGTCATAATAAATAAAAAGAGAGACAACGTACAAGACACTCGTACTTACAAAACATTGAAAAGATGTAAATGAAAAGTCAAAAGCTCCTAATGTTTAGGGACAGAAAAGGTCCATATTTACATGGATAGTTCCAAAGTAAATAAAATAAGTCAATGAACATTTAGTAGGCATACAATGATATTCTTGATATCATTGTGGAATATTTTGTATTGCATGTAGAAACCTGATAAGATTATTACGTTCTTTTCTTAATCCATGCTGTTTTTATAAATATGCTAAAACTTATGTGAGTAGGTAATTTGAAACATACGTACGTACTTGTAAATGTATGTACAAGAAACTTGCAGGTACTAAATAAATATAAGAAAAGAAAAGAAAACCTGCTTCGAAAGAACTTGGCATGGAACGAATAGAAACAAAACCTAATGGCTCCTTCAATCAATTTGGGAACTTTCAAATTCAATAACCATTTGTAAAGAAGTGAGAAGACAAACATTGAGCTAAGTTTTTCATGATTGCAAATGCATGGTTGGTGAATTGACATATGATGGAATTTTAAATTGTTTGAATGACTCACCATGACAAGATCAACCTACAATTACTTTTTTCATATTTGCCTTTTCCAAAGATTATTTTAAAGATTTTTCGTATTAAAACTTGTAAAATCATGTGAAATTTCGTAAAATGGGTAATAGACTTGATTTTGCACTTGTGATTTTAAAAACTTCACGAGTATGAAAATATCAACCCACCCATTCCTTGCATTGTACCCTGTCGATTTTGTGCCTTCTTAGGAAGTCTAATGAGTATAAATTTAATGTGAAAATTAACCCAACTTTCAATTCAAAAACCAACAATTGAATGCTGTTGTAGGATAGTGAAACTACGGGGAATGCTATTTTTTGAGCAAGGATCCATGAGCAGTGAGCATAGATATTTTGTCAAAATAATAAATTTCACATGTAACTATGTACACAAGGTCTTATAATTGTGCATTTTAATCTGCATCTCTTGAAAACTTGTTGTTTCTTAAAATTTTGAGCTCAAAATTGATTCCCTGCTCACTAAAATCTTGACTCACTGATCATGGTTTGCCGTTCTACGCTCACAAAATAGCATCCGTAGATGCTTAGGGTTTATTGCTTGAACAAGGTTGGATATCAACAAAAAGCACCTAAAGACAACAAATAGAACGAGCATTCCTACTCAAGGGTCTATTTTTGAAGCCAACCTTGGTGGCAAAAGAGCTAAATATTGTCAAGTTAGAGATCCAATCACAATCACTTGTTACAAACTACATGTGTTTAACCCCTAAAGGACTGTTGTCCCTTTGGGGGACAGGTGGGAGTTCGGGCATGTACCTTTGGATAAGCTACTTTGTGTGATTTTCTGAAACTTTTATTGAAGATGGGGAATTCAAAAATCTAAGTGGGCATCTAATTTTTTCCTCATTCCGACAATTATTGAAGAAGGTAAGCAAGAATTTCTGAAAATTTGAGGAGGACTGCCCGCACGGGCAGCCCAAAAACTTCATTAAAAATTAAGTTTTTTTAAAATGAAATTGGTTCTTTAGATTTTTTAATAGGTGAGAAGTTTTGAATCATTCAATTTCAATCAATGACATGAAAGTTATGAGGAGTTTTTGTTTGCGGGCAATTATGGATTCTCTACTCTAAAATGAACTTTGAAGTCCTTTATTTTACTCAATTTATCACAACATTATCACCGTTGGGATTTGCATTTTTCATTTCCATAATTAAACTCTTAACAATTTAGTGTTTTGACTCATTCTCTACTTCTTTTTACTTACTATTTTTTCCCATGTGTTGTATAGTTCCAATTGATTTGAAAATTCTCCAACACATAGCTAACTTGATCTCCTACATGGAAAAAATAAAGCGCAAAGTTGCATACAACAACTTTTTTGCTATAAGAGTGGTCAAAGGCTTCTAAAATTTTGGAGCAGCATGAAAAAAAACTTTTCTTTTCACTTTAGATGTAAATATCTCACTCATGTCCATCTAAAATGACCTGATTTTTTTTCCACAAGTACCTAATCCAATCTAGGGCAAGATCTTATGGTTGGATTTCCCAAAATTTTAGAAAAAATTACCTTCTTACTGACCCTCCCAAAAGTGGCAGTTTTGAGTGATTTTCATTGAAAAATTGGCTCGGTCGTTTAGGGGTTAAGACTTCCTAGCTTCTTGTCCAATACATTCTTTGCTTTTCATTTGGTTTTAAAATTCAAAATCTATAACAATGTGTATGGTGCTACTCTCTTTTAATTTTTTGTTGCAAATTAAAAAGCATTCTTTTTCTATTGCAGTTACCCTCCAAAAAACAGCTTTTCATTAACCCCTCAACGCTCAAGGGGCTTAAAATGCGCCCCTCTAAATTTTATTCAGGAATGCCCAAAGTTTCTTCAAGATTTTTTCAGTGCTTATTGTTATGTTATAATTCCTATTGAAGTCTAGTTTGAGCATCAAGAGTCTGATCTTAAAAATGAATTAACATGATTTGTCTATTCAAGTTTTTGTGCAAGGGTGTCCATTGCAAATCTTCACTTTCTAGTGTTGAAGGCTCTTGGAAATGAGCCTCAAGTACACTAGAACTTGGAGAAAAACTTATTTTAAAAATCCATTTAAAAAAATTGTAGTATAAATTTTGAGAAGCTGTGAATTGATTGTGGTTATGCATGTAATACTTTGCGTACTCATGTTTTTTTGGTATCCTCAATTTTAGATTTGAGATGCAAAAAGAGGATTGAAAGACT